>CM057167.1:19451353-19644353 GCA_029962745.1 Echinometra lucunter
TAGACAAATTTAACAGTATAGGGTCACTCTACCCACGCGAGTTTTTTTTTTTTTTTTTTTTTGGTAGTTTTTTTTTGCTATGTAGTAATTATTCTTCCAAACTTTAGTGTTCAATGCCACACAATCCCAAGGATAATTTATAGCAGTTTGGAGGATACTATTTTTTTAGTACTGCATGTGATCGAAAAGAATTAGTAAGTCGAAAACATTCTTTTGATACAAATTACAACTCTATGATAGGCTATGCCAATAACTTTTGTTGGTGTGTGCTAGTAGTAGTAGTAGTAGTAGTAGTAGTAGTAGTAGTAGTAGTAGTAGTAGTAGTATAGTAGTAATAGTAATAGTAGTAGTAGTAGTAGAAGCAGCAGCAGCAGCAGCAGCAGGAATAGCAGTAGTATAGCAGTAGTAGTACTAGTACTAGTGGCAGAAGTAGCCTAATGTTGTAGCCTTAATAGTTGTAGAAGTAGTAGTAGCAGCAGCAGCAGTAGTAGTAATAGTAGTAGAAGTAGATGTAGTAGTAGTGGTAGTAGTAGTAGTAGTAGTAGCAGTAGTAGCATCAGTAGCAGCAGTAGCAGCAGTAGTAGTAGTAGTAGTAGTAGTAGTAGTAGTAGTAGTATAGTAGTAGTAGTAGTACTACTAGTAGTAGTTGTAGTAGTTGGTAGTTATTATTTTGTATACATTTTTATAATATCATCAGTACAAATTTGTTTTCTAGTTGAATTGAAAAGATTATTTAAAAAAACAGACACTTAAACGTTTATATTATAACCGCAATGTACATTTTATTATTATTATTATTATTGTTATTATTATTATTATTATTATTATTATTATTATTATTATATTATTGTGTTGTTGTTGTTGTTGTTGTTATTATTTATTTATCATTATACTGCGTTTTCCCGATAAGGCCCAAAGCGCTTACAATAAGTCAAACAGTGGAAATACATGTAATTATAATTACGAAATTAATCATGAAATCCTAAACTACAAACTGAAAAAAAATGGGATTTCAATGCCTTTCTGAATATTGTAATTGATGGAGACTGTCTAATTGTGAGTGGCAAATCATTCCAGTGTTTTGAAGCTGACACAGTAAATGTCCTATCACCAGCTAATGTACGAGTAACTGAATGTGTAAGACGAAGAGGATCACTGGCTGACCTCAGTGCTCTGGTGGGTGTGTACAAATTCAAACAATTACCCAAATACTTTGGAGCTTGATTATTAAGTATTTTGTACACAAACACAAATAATTTGAAAATTATTCTCTGTTTCAAAGGAAGCCAGTGCAGTGAACTCAAAAGTGGTTGAGAAGGACGATCCCTGGAAACCTATAGCACTAATCGTGCTGCCCAATTCTGCAGCCATTGAACAGGAAGCAGTATTTCATGTTCTTCATTGTCAAAAACACTCAATAGATGTAAAATACAACTCTTAGATTGCCTTTCTAATATACCTTTTTGTTATATAGGCATATATTACTGGCCTACATTTAATGTATAGTCGGTGTGGTGCTTGTGGTTATAATTTTATAAACGAAAATGAGAGAAAACATAATTTTTACTGAAATGAATATGAAACTGATGTGCAGATATGCAACCGATTGCAATCTTAAGCTGCCTGATTAATCTTATATTCGGCTTTGGCAGAGAAGAGGTACGAAACTCTCTGAGCTGCCATCCTCTTTCTTTATTGTTTAAGCTGTTGCTGTTGTTGTTTTTTTATTAAAGGAATGTGTGTTTCTAATAATGTGATGGATACCTGTTCCTTGCACTTGGAAATACAATTATATTTTCAATTATACATTTAGTATTTTGACTCAATACTTTTCCAGCAGTAGACTCCTCTCACTATGTACCACTCGTACAAGCAACGTCGATCTCATAGTTGGTTGAGAGCCAGAAGGGCAGTTGTTGTGCTTTTAGTAAATGTCTTTCTGGCCCTCAGCAGAACATTTGAAATAAGTACTAGTAGTACTAATACAGAGTGACAGAGAGAGTGCAAGCACATTGGAGAGAGAGAGAAAGAATGAGCATTACTGGAAGGAGAGAAAAATCAGTGCCTGCGCGAAAGCAACAAATATATCACTTATAGGGCTGCGCACGAAGACTACAAACCATCGTAAATGAGTCGTACGTGACAGTCATGGGATTCGTGGATTGCCTATGGAAAGGTCCAGCAAGAAATCAAGTCACGTACATGCGCACAAGGAGGATTTGCGTTTCTCCATGTACGGAAAAAAAATCGCGGACTGTACGGAGGGGGTCACTCTCATAAGTGCGGGGCCGCGCCGGTGTCATAGTAGATTTGTTCCGGGCAATCAATTTGTTCCGGGCGTCGATTGGATCCTCCGAACCAATCGCCTGAATATTTACCCCGTCGATTAGATCCGCTTTGGACGACTAAATGCGATCGTCATATGCGATTGGTTCCGACCAGGCGATTCGTTCCTTTCGACCATTCGACAAAGGATTTAGAGCTGCGAAAGGCGATCCGAATCTCTATTGTGCTAACGTATCACGTCATGGTACCACCCCTAAAGAAAAGTGTGCTCTTCTGGTGCACCTTTTGGAGCCAATCAAACTCCTCCAGATCAGCACACTTGCAGAACGAGCATCGTCGGTTATCACGTAGAAATAATATATGTAGAAATACACTGATTCCTGTTCATAAGAGGGGGGGGGTCAGGGAATAAGGTCAGTTGTGTGAAGTTATGAATGCCAAGGCATACGCCATGTGGAGGGGGGGCGGCGCTCGGCGAGGAAGGAATGGGATTTGTATTCCGATAACTCTATTCTGTCTATAAAGTTATTCTCTTATTCATGCGTTCCCATTTTTTTTGGGGGGGGGGACGAGGCGGGGTCAAAAATTTGAATGTTTTAACACATCATAAATTTTACTCTCATTCATTAAATGAACACGATGGTATCAAATTAGCTTCGCGTCAGGTGTTATACTGGTAATTCTAGAATCCTTCTTCATACTCTTATTTCAGTTGTTTTATGTGTCTATATATTAATTAATGCATAAATATATCGGAGGCTGGTCATCCGATTCGGTTCCAAATTCTCTCGCCATTTTGTACTAAAAAGGAAGGCGAAAGGGTTCCTTTCTGTTCAGGGGTCCATTTACACCTAAACGAGTTTTAATTTTTCACACCCTAATATATATTTGTGTGTTCTAAAATAACAGCCTACATTTTCTTTCATGGATATTAGTAGTAATCCATTATTTTTTCAAACACTGGTGGCTTTTTCTGTTAAGGGGCCCAATAACTCCCTAAATGTTGTAAGTATAAAAGTACAATTCTAACGATTCTTTCCCTCATCAAAAAAGAGTGAACGCATTCACTCTGTTACGGGTGAATATGAGAAGGAGTGCATTTAGAGTGAATAAGAATAAAATTCTTTTAGGGGTGATTTCAGAGATCGATCAAGGTTTTGTGTTCTGTTGTGACAGACAAAGAACTAGACTCATGACCAGGCGCGTAGCCAGGGGGCAATGGGGGCGGTCCCCCCCCCCCCCCCCCACCAAAACGCCAGAAAGAAAGGAAAAAAGAAAAATGGAGGGAAAAAAAGCGTGAGCGAGAAAAGAAAAAGGTAGAGAACGTAAGAAAAGCGGAGCAGACAAGGAACAACGACAAAGCAACGTCGGAGCTTCCTTAAATCCCCCCTCCCTGCACCCCTCCCCCTAGGTGATTCGCGTGCTTACTACCGCCCCCCCCCCCCCAAAAAAAAAATGAAATCCTAGCTACGCCACTGCTCATGACTGTATCGATGTTGAATGAAACTGCTAGTAATATGACAAGAACTCACATATACAGGTACCTCTACATTCCAGACTACCAGTTACATAACATGTCTGGTGCTCGCTGCCATCTGAGTGGACGCAGCAGGGGAGGAGATAGTATATCAGACTGAAACAAACAGAGAGTGTGGGAACATACAGGCAGAGTGTGGGAAAAGGAATGGTGATGATGATGTGGACTGAAATGAGATGAGATGATGAAATTATTAAGACCAAATTACAAGGATTTGAGTTTTTTAATACTTAAGAAAAAATGTCTTTATGTACAGATCAGTGCGTTACTTAGATCGGAGGGCCGAGAGATCGTCACTTATTAAAAAAATTAATAAATAAATTGTGAATTACGGTAAAAGTGTCACACAAAGGACATTTCCATTTTTTCATGACTTTCTGCGAAGAGACTATGAACAATTTCGAAAGTATTGTGCAGTTGCAATGAAATAAGTAAGCCCAAAACTTCTTTGAACATGTTGAAAATTAAATTTTCTAATAGTCATGGGGGGGGGGTGGGGGTTAAATCGGGTAAGTAGGAATAATAATATGTCAAGGAATTGTAATGTCCTGCGGGTATATTGCAAGGGTTATATTCGAAACCATGTCCATTGGTTTAATTTCTGATTTATGTATATTACTACTGCATTATGAAGAAAACGATAAGTGGCATAATTTCTTATATCTATGTGACAAGAGTTGAAAGGTGCATGCATTATGTGACATTTTCTAGATAAAATGGGAAATTAGTTTCCACTTTACTGCAATCGTACTTATTTCCCGATAAGTTGATAAGATGAACTTATCCCTTTAGGTAATTTCGTTGTTTTCTTTTGAGGTTCATCTGAGTACGCTAAGTATATTTTGCAGATTAATGCCCGGGATTAATGTTGCTTAGTTTGCATTAATGATTTGAACTTGTGTTTTCCGCCCTTCTGCTAGTAGGCACAAGCTTTTCAATGCATTTCTAAAAACTGAACAAATCAAAACAAAAAATAACTATAACAACAACAACAAACACACGATTATCATTTGGGCTCTGATAGGAAGGGATCATGACAAACAGCATGAACCTTATGTTGTTAAGGTTGTTGTTGTATTTTCGAAGATGTTTTCAAATGATATTTGTCCTAATTTGAAAAAAGAAAACACTCAAGTGTCACTTGAGTATGCCACATAAAAGTGTGCTGTCAAATATAATTGTTTGCGCCTCTTAAAAGTTACATGTAATTCATTAGAAATCACCACATCTGTTCATCGAGAATTCAACATTAATATAGCATAGACATTATTATTATACACAAGATATAATAACTCTGATTTCAATGTGTAAAATGAAAAAAAAAGTATGTTAGGTGCTATTATTTTTTCAGCACCGGCATACTGTTATGGGCTTGGGGGCAATAGCCCCCCCCCCCCCCCTCCAAAAAAAAAAGAATTTAAAAAAAGGGAAAGGGGAACAAATTAAATTACCCTCCCAGATATTGTGTCCTGATCTTTGCATGACGAAATAACATTTTCATCTTCGCTAGCTGGCAACTTTTCAGAAATGTGCTTCATATGTCATGTTCTGCCCCCCTCAAATTATTTGAATAATTACGCCACTGTTTTTCAGGGAAAATTTTATTAGAGGGTACTAGTATTTCTTTGATGCTGGATATTATTTGCAACCACAATGTGAACAAAAAATGGGTAAGTTGATGTTGGTAAAAAATAAAATGTTGGGTTAAAAAGATTTGACCAACAACCGAGCAATATAGAAAGCATTTTAAGCTACTCAAAGGCAAAAGCCAATATGTTGGGAAATGCATAACCTTTGGCAAAACATTGCCTAACAATTCGTTGGGTTGACTATAAGCCCAACGCTGGGCAAAGCATTTGCCCATTTTTTCACAGTGCATATGCTTTACGATAACTTATTGAGAATAAGACTTCTCAAAATAGAAATATAAACATTTCGTTAACTCCTTTGCAGACACTATCAGAATATCCAGAACATACAGAATTATCAGAACTTTTAATGACTGCTATTTAAACCTATTCCAGATAAACTGCATTTACAAAGACTTGAGAGACCGTCTGACAATGACAATGTGTAGTAACACTCTTGATAATATTAATAATCAAAATTCAGGGGCAGCGGAAGCGGAACGGGGGGGGGGGCCTGGCGGGGCTCCCCATACTTTCGGCCAAAAAATAAATAAAACTTTATTAGTTTAAACATTTATAAAAATTGTAAATTTAGAAATAGACTTTCAAAATCAGAAAAAAACAAGGGTTCGGTGATGGAGGGGGGGGGGGGGTGCCGCCCCTGAACCCCCGCTAGAGCCCTATCTGCAGGATCTGGATTTCGCCTGTTTGGATATCAGTTCCCCTCTCCCTCTAATAACGTTCCGTGGCTTAATGTTCCCCGAAACTCTTGGCTAATGTCGGAACCAAACGGCGGCTTTCGTAACGTATCGGCCAAAAGTAGTATCAGACGTCTGGTTCCGCTGGAACGAATCAACTAGTCGTTTGGTTCCGGGGAACGAATCGACTGGCCATTTTGTTCCTGCGGAATCCGGAACACATCGACTATCACACCAGCGTGAGCGAGGATTATTTAGTATCCCTTAATCACGCCCTTCATGGTGTTAATGGCGTATAGGTCTGCTCAAATTTGCCCAAATTTGCAACCCTAAATGGCGTAATCTGCATAACCAAATTAGCAACCCTAAATGGCGTGAAGAGTGAGAAAAGGCTACCCTAAGAGGCGATTTACCAGCGAATGGTGCTGAAAAGCAACCCTTTTTGCCAAAGACGTCGACAGCGCCTGAGTGCCGGACGCTTTTATGCGTAAGCGATTAGTGTGCGAGTCAGTAATAGTAAATTTCATATAACAAAAATTAACACGGCGTCATGTTTGCTGCTCCCCATAGCAGTGATCTGAATCAAAGACAATAATCATGATAATGATTGCATAAGCATGTTCGATCATTGACAAAAGAGCAGTTTCATCAGTTTGGTTTTGTTCACCTGGTGTGCTCTTTCAGAATATTTTTATGAGACAAGGTGTATTTAAGCCACAATCATCTTCATAAGCCATATTTTTATTGATAAAAAAGAGGCGATTCTGGCCGTCGTCATCTTTACTTCGTCCAGTTCTGTTCCTCTCCTGGTTTTTCCTCTTCCTGTTATTGATCGACTAAATGATTAATAAACAGAAACCAAATATTATGTAAACTATTACTACACATTTTGAGCAATCTGATGGAGTTTATCTTTTTTTTCTAAGGCATTTAAACAAAATTCAGTCAATACTACCTGGAACTAAACTTTACGTCATTTATGAAAATACGCGTTTGCACTTTTCTTTTTGCAAACAAAATCACGGCAACATTATTTCTTTTTATGGAGCACAAAAACACCCTCTTTACCATTGCATATTGACGCACTTCTTACGTCAGCAGGAAAGGACACCTTGTGTGAGGCGGGCCTAATATACTATTAATATATTTCATTCTGCTTCTGACTTACAGCAATCTGTCCTCTAACGCTATCAAAGATCTGAATGCCACCACTTTCGCCGGGCTTCAGTTACTAGAATTTTTGTAAGTATTAGCTTATTGCATATTCTGAATGAAACAAGATCTATACTTGCTGGGTAGCAAAACATCACATACAAAATACTAAAAAGAAAAAACAAACCATAACTAGATCTGTTGGTATACGTACAATGTTTTGACAAAAGGCTTATAAAAGCTGTTTTCTTAAAGTTAAAAGTTCCAGCACAAAATTCTATCATATTACCATTAAAGGGAACCAAAACCCTGGAAAAATCATTGTTTAATGATAAAGGGAGGATAGAGAGAAGCAAATAAAAAAAATCCATCAAAATCGGAAACAAAACGAGAAGTTATGAAGTTTGTAAAGTCTCGCTTTACTTGTTATGGCTATCCTGAAATTGGCAATGTTGCTTGGAAATGGCAGGTTTTTGTGAACAACACTGATAATTATGTTTTGTACACAAAATTTCATATTTCTCCATTATCTCTCAAGGTACGTGCAGCCTGCCCCCTTCTTAGCGCATGATTTAATCATGGGAAAGTGTATTTGAGACAAAAGGGGGGCACCACCTGGAAAAGTGTGTGTGGGTGTGGGTGTGTATGTAAATTATATATATGTAATATGTATAATATTATTGCTATAATGTTAACAAGAACAACAGTAATCTCGAAACGAGATGTCTGTAGGCACGTGAAACGCTTTTGAATTCGGGGTAAATGGCGCATCTTGCTAGATACCACGCCAGTTTTGTTTGTTTGTTTGTTTGTTTGTTTGTTTGTTTGTTTTTTGCGAGCGAGCGAAGCAAGCAAGCCATAAATTACAACTTTATTTGCAATGAAATTAATTTTGTTATCAAAAGACACTATCTGACCACTATAGGCCTATAATAATATCAATAATAACAACAACAGTAATAATAATAATAATAATAACAATAACAGTAATAATAATAATTATAATAATAATAATAATAATAATAATAATAATAATAATAATAACAATAATAATAATAATAATGATGATGATAACGTTTTATTTTAGGCCGGGATGCAAAGCCCCAAAAGTCGACTTCTTGTGACCACCATCAGGCAACTACCTTATATTCTCAGATGTTACGTAGAAATATTATTAAAGTTTTGTCACAAACTCGTCAAGCGTGAAATTTGCGCATTTTAAAGTAATTTGAAAAAAACCCGAGAAAATATTTATTTTCTCAGCTTGATTGTAAGCCAACCAGCTTGCGCGTTTCATCGCCATTCGGAAGGGTGAATCATCTCTCGACCAATCGTATCCCTTGTTGTATTTCACTGTCACTGCACAAGATGGATGCGTTGACGTCGCTGTCATGTCGTCGGAAGCTGATGATTCTGAGGGGAAAGCTTCTTCTGAAATGTTTAATGCATACGATCGAAACCATGGAAGAGTTATTACCTTTCAAAGAAAAGTTTTTATATATTTTTAGAGTGTTCCACACTGTGGAAGAGTTAGAGAATCGTCCGGAAAGTGTCATCGCAGGGAAAGCAGACGGCGTCAATTCGACGATGCATGCATGCAACATTGCAATAATGCAAGGTAGGACGTCGTGTTAATTGTTAACAAACAGTTAGGTCTAGACTACTGTGTTATTGCTAATTGCTATATTTATTTTGTAAGGATGATATTGCAAATATTTCATTTGATTCATGCTTTATTGTAATCATGTTTGTTCTTAGTAGAAGTGAAATTCATTGCATTTAACTGCAATTTAGATCATGTCCAAAAGTGTACCAATCATCCAATGAATTCACACAGCACTAATTTCATCTGAAATTCAGGGCTGCGTTTCACGAAACCGTCATAAGTCTAACTTCTTGGACATCCCATTGAAATGCGTGTTGTAGAATTAACACGCGTTTCTATGGGATGTCCATGAACTTAGACTTATGATGGATTCGTGAAACGCAGCCCTGAAGAATTGCATGGGCCCTATCTTGACTCTGACTCAAGTCAAACTTAAGTTTGAGTTTGAACTTTGAGTAAAAATTACTAAAATCCAGTGATAACATGATCATTATCAGTTGTGGGTCTGCATTTGGAATAAAGCCTTAAAGGCAAACCCGGAGAATAGGGACCGGCCCGTGCATGCTGTATTCTTATGTGCAGTACATGTAAATGTAACGTTAGCCCAGCGGCAGCAGCAGCTTGGACACATACGATCTGCACGAGATTGAGCGGTGAAACATTTATGAGTTGACAACATTTCTGGCTAAAATCAAAATAATTTTCATCAATTGATCAAAAATCCGAAAGCCGAGTTGAGGACAATGTAATATATCAGAACAATGGCTGATTGAAACATATTTGAAAGTCATTTTGAACTAGATAATAGACTTGTCACATTCCTTGGCTTGAGTTTCGGCTGTCTCTGCAGATCTCTGCATTGCATAAGGGCACGCATACGCTGGCCGGCCCCTATTCTCCGGGTTTGCCTGAATAGCGTTAGGTCCATGCCTATGCATGGGGTACTTTAGAATCTCATAGTCACTGGGTTAAGTTGAAAATTGTTTTGTTACTTCATTCCTATTAAACTGAAATTTACATGATATAAGACTACTGCATGGAGCACAGCTGTTGATACTGCAGATGCAACTTTAAATGGTCATCTGCCATTTTTTTCAAGTTTAACAGTGATAAAAAATGGCAAAACATATTTTCTGTGCTTTTTTTCATCAACAATACAGAGTATCAGTTAAATGATGTTCATTTGAAATGATCTAGTTTCTCTTTATATTTCAGTATTTGAGGGAAAGCTTTGTACTTTTTTTTACCTTCACAGAAGCTGATGAAGACCTGGCAGTGAGGTGGAGGCAACACAAAAGCATGTGTCATGGTCAGATGCCAGCAGCAGTTCATGTCCAGGCAGGCCTGATGTCCTCCCCACTGAGTGCATCATTTGTAAGAGCACAAAACATGTGAAAGGAAGATATTCTCAGAAGAGAAAGGTAGAAAGGCTGGTCAGTGTGAAAATCTATCACGGGGCACTTGTGAAAGCTGCAGAAATACGCAATGATGAGCATTTCCTCCTTAAAATTGGGGAAATATCTTGTAGCTCTGGAGGTACGTTATCATAAGTCTTGTGAATGCCAATTCACTCATTTCATATTCATGTTTCTAAATCACTTGCGATAGAGGCAGCAAGAATAGTGTGTCACTTTCCAAAGACTTGTAGATGTTTAGAGAATTATATAGATGTATTTCAACTTAACAAAGAATGAGAAGACTATTCCACTTTTTCATGTATCAAAATCACTTACAATGTACTGCAAGAATAGTATGTCAGTTGGTACTTAGATATAAGTTCTTGACACCAATTCTCGTTTTTTATTTGTGTTTCAAACTCACTTTTGATGTAGGCAGCAAGAATAGTTCATTTTTTGAGCGACTTGTAGAAGTAGTTGAGAATTCTTATAGCTGTCCTTTCAGAAGACTATTTCACTTGTTTCATATTCATGCATCACAATCACAGTGTACTGCAAAAATATTTTAACTTTCTTGTGACTTGTGTAGATATGCTTGTGCATTCAGTGTAAGTCAGGTGTCTATGTGAACTTCAATTCAAAGTGTAATATATAAAATAAGTTAAGTACGAGATAATCTAGTTTTATTTGATCAGTATAAGTAAGGTGTCTATGTGAACTTCATTTCAAAGTGTAAATGTATATAATAGGTTAAGAGATAATGCTGTTTTTATTTGATATTTATCATTTTATCAACATATCATTTAGTGAATATTCATTATTCACAAAATTATTAGACGTAAATAATCATATTTGATTGATACACATCTGTCAAAACCCAATTTGAGAGAGAGAGAGATTATTCACTCCTACTTCTATCTAAGTTCTTGTATAGTTCTTCCGATAAGTTGCTGTCTTATTTTCAAGTACCTGTAGCTTTGCAACAACGTGAGAGGAATGTTTTTGTCTTGCAAGAAATGTCTCAATATTGTGATAATTTTTGCAGTTTAAATAAGTGTACATGTACTTTTATATTAGAATTTATCTGAGTCCTTTAGAAAGTTCTGTAAATGCTCAAGAACTTTGTATGTATTGCATACTTAATATATACATGTACAGGTGTATTTTTTGTTTATATACATTTGTAGGTTGTGTTGGTCTCTTATTTGGTAATGAGTGATACGGTTGATACACATGATTGGCACATGTATAATCCATAACTTGATTGTTACACTGAATACTCAATTGATGTGCCTAAGAATAAGAAAAGAAATGTTCATGACTGTACTGTATCTCATAAAATGCTGTTACTGAAGAAAAGGTGACAGTGTCAAACAAAAACTGCATGCATTTCGTATGTGTCACATGTGCAAGTTAAATGTATGATAACAATGATATATTATAGAATTTGAATACGATGATGCTTTCATACTTGCGTCTATTTTTTGTTATTCATTCAAAATTTTCTGTGATGTGTAGAGATGTTGTGGTGGTGTTGAAGGCAAGAAAGGAAGATTGAGAAAGAGAGAGTGCAAGACAGAGAGAAAGATATAGAGAGATAAACATTGAAGAAAGAGAGTGTGTATAGACTGAATACATAGGGAATAAATCAAAGAGCGAGAGTCAAGGGGGAGGGGGGGGGGGGGGGGTGGGGTAATTGGATGGAAGAAAAATAGGGATGACTGATTCTTTGGAAAGAGGATCAGAGAGCCAAGGGAAAGGGAATAAAATGATGAGCATAAACATGTATAAACAAAGCAGTTATGAAAGAATAAAGATAATTATTCATATATGTTAATCAAAATTACTTCACTAATTATAATCAAGGTCTATATCATTATCGCTTTCATGATTATTATTTATATCTTCAGTTTTATTTGAATACCGGTAGTTTTGCATCAAATTATTTTTATTGTTATTACCATACTTATTCTTATTGATATTATTGTTATTATTTTTATTATTATTATTATTATTATTATTATTATTATTATTATTGTTATTATCATCATTATTATTATTTATCTATTATTATTATTATTATTATTATTATTACTATTCTTATTATTTATCTACAATCATTATTATCATTATTATTATTATTTATCTATTGTTATTGTTATTAATATTATTATTATTATTATTACTATTCTTATTATTTATCTATTATCATTAATATTATTATTATTATTATTATTATTATTATTATTATTATTATTATTAACATTATCATCATCATCGTCATCACCACCATCGTCATCATTATGATAGATCAGTATTAGCATCATCATAATTGTTATAACTATTCCTTCCTTACGTAAGGAAAACATTTGCATACCCCCCCCTAAAAAAACAAAAAAACCCTCGAACAGGATGTAAAGCTGAGTTCATACTTTATTCCTTAATGATGTGAATAACGAAGTTCAACATCCTGCACATCTTATTCACCTCAAAACAAAAAAAGAACAGTAGAAATCCATACACATTGTAAGTATCTTCTTTATTTGGACTCAAGAGGGCGACAAACAAAATTATAATTAATTAAAACGACAATAACTAATTAATGTGCAACTTTCACGCTTGACGAGTTTGTGTGGTAATTTATCATATTTTTCCCCATCACTGTGCAAAAAATCAGGTAGTTGCCGCTCGGTGGTCACAAAAACCAAAAACTAGAGCACTTTTTGATGTATGCATCCCGGCCTATTTACCCAGGGTAGCCACTTCAGCTTTTATCAGCTGCTCGTCCAGCGGGCCCTGCATAACATAATATGTTATTATTACCCTTCTCCATTCAACATGCCCGGTCATTTATATCTGAGTTATAGTCATCTCGGTGCCAGTGACTGCGTTTTAGGACGTCCCTGGTCTATTGTTTGCTGTCCGAAACCAACTTGTTTCTAAATATTACGAGCGAGCTAGGGAACACGCTCTCTTTTTGTTGGGAGAAGTAGTAACCCCTCCAGTAAATTACATTGTGAGCAACATCTAAATTATTTATTCGGTCACCTCACTTGCCCAATTCTTTTCCTTTCAAAAACTATTAATTATCTATCGAGCGCAGCAAGCGAGGAAAAATAATGTAACGGGCAGCATATTTGTTGTAATGGCATAGAGTAACACAGGCACTAGGTATAACGTGTAAGCCTATAGGGATCTTATCTGATATCGTATCTGATAGGTACTCGGCAATGAAGGAAAATTTGCATAATTTGCATGTTTACTTGATATGGGGGATTATCATGATTCTGTTAGATTAATTATTTGTTAGAAAAGTTGTTTGGACAAGGGACAGTGGTTGGTAAATTGGGTCATCTTGGACAAAAGTGCTCTCTACTAACGAGTAAATTAATGATTTCTTAAATGGGTTAGTACAGGGATTTACTTTGGCATACTAGGGTTGATCGCTACGGCTTATAGCCACCGCAAGATATCCGCCTCTCATACGCTTTAACTTTCTCACCGAGAATCGATTCCAGGATGCACTCTACTCAATGTGTGAGATTGCTGAGTGATGATTAAAGGTAATGGTCAAACGTTAACGTTCTGCCGTGATTGTCTATGATTAAGTGGCTAATTAACTAAGCAATTTATGAGATGGAGAGAATGACTCAGATTGGGTGAATGATTGTTGGACGGATGACAAATTGTCTGCTGCTGTGACAAGCAGGGGCGTCGCTAGACTATTTTGAATGGGGGGGGGGGGGGGGGGGTGTAGAGGCCAGATTGCCGACAAATAATGCCACCGATTGCCGACGACCAACGTCGATAAATTCAACCGCATAAAGCCCATTGAGGCATGTTCAATTGTGCACCTCTATCATATTTTCCTTTTGAACTATATTTTGTTCACCTCACTTGCCGAATGTGTTTGTTTTCCGAAAACATCCTGTATCTAAATATAATACAAGCGAGCGCAGCGAGCGAGGAAAAATATACACTCTCTTATGTACTTAAGTGATAGTTCTTCATCAAACTACATGGTGGACTTAAAGATAATCTAAATTAATTATATTTGGTCACCTCTCTGGCCTGATTCATTCGGTTTCAAAGACCATCCCAAGTCTTAATATTATACGAGCTAGTGCAGCGAACGAGGAAAAATTCTATTTTTCATGGTAGAAGTGACAATTCTTTATCAAAATACACGATGGTATTAACTATGAAATATCTAACTTATACAGGTACATCTGGTCACCTCACTTGTCGAATTCGTTTGCTTTCCCAAATCCATCTTGTATCTGAATATTGTACGAGCGAGCGTAGCGAGCGAGGAAAAATACATATTTACTCCTTTGCATGATAGAAGTGAAAAGTTCTTCATAAAAAAAAAAAAATGCATGATGGGCCTTTTGGATATCTTGATTTTGGTCACCTCTCTTATCTAATTCATTTGCTTTCAAAGACTATCCTGTATCTAAATATTATACGAGCGAGCGCAGCGAGCGAGGAGAAATATATATACTCTATTTTATGGTAGGTGATAATTCTTCATCAATATACACGATGGGCCTATAGCTTGCAAAATTTGTTTGCTTTCCCCAATCCATCTTGTATCTGAATATTATACGAGCGAGCGTAGCGAGCGAGGAAAAATTCATAATCCTTTTCATGGTAGAAGTGAAAGTTCTTCATCAAAATACACGATTGGCCTTTAAGATACCTATTTTTGATATATTTGGTCACATCTCCTACCTAATTTATTTGCTTTTAAGACCATCCTATATCTAAATATTACACGAGCGAGCGCAGCGAGCGAGGAAAATATACATACTGTTTTTATGGTAGAAGTGATAATTCTTCATCAAAATACATGATGGGCCTAAAGATAATTTATCTAAATTATATATTTGTGTTCATCTTATTTGCCGAATATGTTTGCTTTCCGAAAACATCCTGTATCTGAATATAATACGAGCGAGCGCAGCGAGCTAGAAAAAATATACATACTCTTTTTATGTAGAAGTAATACTTCTTCATCAAAATACATGATGGGCCTAAAGATATCTAGTTTATATAGTGTTCATCTCACTAGCCGAATATGTTTGCTTTCCGAAAACATCCTGTATCTAAATATAATACAAGCGAGCGCAGCGAGCAAGGAAAAATATACACTCTCTTTCGTGGTACCAGTATTATTTCAACGTCAAAATGCAAAAGTAAATAAGCCGAATATGACTCTATTTGGGCACCTTACTCCTCTTTTTCCCTTTTTTCCCCCTCCTTCCTCTTCCCTCTCCTTTCTTTCTCTCTCTCTCTATCTCTTTTTTTTTTTTTTTTTTTGCCGACAGCGATCGTGAATTTGCCGACAAGAATTTTGAGTGGGGGGTGTCACACCCCCCCACACCCCCCCCCCCCCCTTTAGCGACGCCCGTGGTGACAAGGAGAGTAGGGTGACGGATTGCTTCGATGGATCGGTGATTGCTGGTAGGCCTGGTGGAAAAGAGCAAGAGAGGGGTGACGGTTGGTGAAGGTCGAGCACCGGCAGCTCCATCCATCAGCAGCGGTCATATACTGTGTGAGCGAGGAAAACCCTTTCTCTTGACCGTAGAAGTATTATTTCGTCATCAAAATACGTAATAGGCCATATGTATATTCGGTCACCTCACTTTCGTTTGCTTTCCGAAACCATCCTGTGTCTTAATATTACACGAGCGAGCGAAGCGAGCAAGGGAGAAAATATAAGTATTCTTTTCATGGTATGCACGAAGGTTAATTATTCGCGCTCAGCACGCTCAAAATACACCATGGGCCTATAAGATATCTAAAGTACATTTAGTGACTTCGCTTGCCGAATTGGTTTGCTTTCCAAAATTATCCAGTATCTAATACGAGCGAGCGGAGTGAGCGAGGAAATACACTTCTTTCATGGTAAAAGTCATAATTCGTGATTAAAATACACCATCGGCCTATCAGATATCCAAATTATATATTGGGTCACCTCGCTTGCCGAATTGGTTTGCTTTCCCAAAATCATCCATTATTTGTTTGTTTGTTTGTTTGTTCGAAATTTATTTCTGCGTTCAACATGTTCAACACAATGCAACATAATCAATTATTACATAGAGTTTATACATATACATTTTAGACACATGAATCATTTACAGTCTCTTTCTGAATATAAAAAAGTATATGAAATATATTATTTAACTGAATTTCAGAACGCAGGAGACCGTCGTCATTAGCGACCTGCTTGATGTTGATGACGGCCTCAAGATAAAAAAGCGACATGTAAAACTTACACATTTTTTAATAAGAGGACATGAGGGTGCAGTGCAAGTGCAAGTGCAGTGCAAGTGCATTAGAGGAGGGGTCAAAATTCATTTAAGAGTAAAACAGATAAATGATATAAAAATAAGTACAAGTATAGTAAATGTGGCGGATTTGAATACAATGATATTAGGTTCCGCTTCATTCAAAATTTAATAACTTATTAATGAAATTATCATTTTACATACAAACTGCACCCAAAGACAACTACATTACTTAAGATTTTCCTTGGATTGAATAAAAACAATTTTGAGTTATGATGGTTGGTAAGTAAGAAAATGGATTTTCTCTATCATTGAGAACACTTTGGAGCAGTAAAGCCTATAGTTGAAGGGCAATTTGGTGTTTTGTTTCAGGGAAGTGTTAGACCCCCTTCCTGAAGGAAATATTGGTCAGTTTTTATATTTTTGGAATGTATAGCCATAGCTCTTCCTTCCGACAAAATTTGGTAGACGGGCCTTATTTGGAAAAATTTTCCCCATGTTTTAGGAGCCGTCTGACAACCTCTCCCGACGAAAAATGTCAGTTTCTCTGTTTTGATAATCTATAGTCATACAACATCTTCCTGAAAAAGTTGGTGTATACGTTAGATGAGGTGAAATCAACCCGACTTTGGGGCACTTTTGGGAGGCCCTGGGGGCTACCCGCGGCGGATATGCTCGGTCTGGCAACCATTTTGTGAATGGGATGGATGGTCTAAGTTACTTTAAGGGGTCAAATTTCATATGTAAATGGGGTGACTATTCGGAACAGGCTCATGGGCTAAAACTGTACCTAGAGCTCATACGACCAGGTCGTACGACTTGACACCGCACATTATAAGACCTGACCTTCAGGACTTGCGACCTGCGCTCTTTGCTTGTGCTATAAGATCCACAACAGTGATGGCAAAACGAATTTGCTGCGTTTGCTGCAGTTACTGTTGCTCCAAAGGCAATGTCAACGTACATACTTCATCGTGATTGGGGCCCATGGCGGCCCACGACCAGTTACAAAAATTCAACATGCAAAAACCTCCCGACCTGGTCGTGCGACCTGGTCCTACGATCTGAAACATGGTTGTGTGGTGACGTCATACCGTAGGTCGGGAGGTCGTACGACCTCGGGTCGTAGTGTGCAGTGGCAGTTAATCTTCCAGTTCTGAGACCTTTTCCTATGTGCCCTGCCTTAAGAATTTGAAGGGGGTATGGTCGGATGGTCGGGCGGGTTGTCGAGCGGGCGGTCGGTCCGTTGCAAATCTTGCGGATCGAACTACTTGCTCACTTTTCGAGCAAGTCTCATGAAATTCGAGACACACGTTGGTCTAAGGATGAAGATGTGCAAGACACATTTTTTTTTCAATTTGTCGGAAACTGCGTTGCCATGGTAACGACATATCATGGTTATATTAGAGGGGAAATCTTGTGAATCGAATTGCTTCCTCATTTTCCAAGCAATGCTCATTGTTAATGTCTTGACATGAAGATATACAAGACACATTTCGTTGTTGGTTCTAAAAACCGACGAAAGCCAAAAATTGGGTCAAAAATCAATTTTCACATTTTTGCATATTTTGATAATATACTGTATGTCTGAATCTATCGAGTGACAAATTTCATCACTCACTCACTTATATTTAGAGAAATCTTATTCCTATATTTTGGGATGAACAACGTTCTGTTGACCCACATTAAAGACACGTATCCATATTTGGAAGATGAACGACGAATAGCACTGTGCGGTCTTACGAACCAAATGATTGGTAGTTGAAGGCCGCTTATTCTTTCATGCCCCCCCCCCCCCCTTACGTAAAGTTTCTTTTCTAAGGGTAAACATTTTAATTCTTTACCGGTATATTGCACATCCTTTTATAGTATACATGCATCTCCTTTATATATTTCTTTTCTTTCTTTCTGCAATCATGTCTCTCTGTCTTTCGTCATCTTTGTTGCCTTTTCCTTTTCATCTTTCTTTATCTTTTCTTCTATCCTTCGTATAAATTTCTTAATTTTTGTATCCATAATATTTTATTGGTCTGTTTTTATTCTCTGTGTCTTAATTTCCTGGCATTATTCCTTCTTGCCGCTTCCTTTCTGTTACCCTTTGTCTTTACGTTTAATTCTTTGATTTCACACTTCTATCTGATATTGTTCTTTCCTCATGTTTTCTTTATTTTTTTCCCCCCTTATTTCATTAGTTTCTTATGTCTTTCCCTTATGTATGAACTATTTTTTTCCTTGATTCTCTCTGTCTTTCCTCATTTCACTCTTTGTCGTCTTTTCCTTTCCTTCTTCCTTTATTTTTCTGAAGTAGATTGAATTAGGCTCATCAAATTCTTAAATAGGAGCTTATTAGCAAGTAGGGTATTCCTTTCTTATATCCGGAGTGTATTTTGTGTATTTTTGGCTCTTACTCGACTACTAGGATTCTGAACCGAAACACATTTATAAAATTCGGAGTCGTATATTAAAATTACTGGGCACAATCATGACCACTTAGATGACTGTGCACGGATGATACAGGAGAGAATGAACATTGATTATATGAGAGAATGGATGGAGAGATATAACAGTTATGTATGCATATTTACCCTAGGAATGAACAGAGACTTTCACCGAAGTCATTAAAGAGGTCATTACACTCTGTGCGGCCACTTGCACATTATGAAAGAATGGCTTCGATGGAAACAGCTCAAAAACTCTTCGATGGAGTTTCCGATCTCTGACGTCATCGACTGCTGTTCTGTAAAGCTTCAGTGAGAATGGGATGGGGAGAGAAGTAACAAGGGATTGCACATCCGTCGATCTTTTGGGGCAGTGACGTCATCGACTCGCGTTTTGTCTAACTGCAGTGAGAATGGGGAATTTGTCAATGTTATGAGTATATCTCTGCTCAGTCATATCTGGCTTGATATAAATATGAATAGACCAATTTTATTCACAAGTTACCAGTTATCGTGAAGTGGATTGAAAGGCTTAAATTCGTAAATAGGAGCTTAGCAAGTAGGGTATTCCTTTCTTACATCCGGAGTGTATCTTATGCATTTCCGGTTCTTACTTGACTAATAGGACTCTGAACAGAAACAAATTTATACACTTCGGAGTCCTAGATTAAAATTACTGGGCACAAATATGACCATAGAGATGACTGTGTGTGGAGATATAGAGGACCAATGGTCAGTGGTAGACATGATGACCATCGATACCGGAGAGAATGACCATTGATAATAACAGAGAATGGATGCATGTATAATAGCCATGTGTGCGTGGACCCTCTTTCCTTCCCTTGTCACTTTCAATTACCCTAGGAATGTATGGTGGCCCTAATGTACGCTCGACAACAGGTCATGTGCGACGTGAATTTCGCATCCCAGGTCCTGAACTTCGCATCCGAGGTCATGAAATTCATGACCCGTGGCGCAAACTTTGCATCCCAAGTCGTGAAATTCATGACCCGCGGTGCGAAATTCAGGACTGGGATGCAAAGTTCGCGCCACGGGTCCTGAATTTCGCACCGCGGGTCGTGAATTTCACGACTTGGGATGCAAAGTTTGCATCCCAAGTCGTTGTCATCGACTCCTGTTCTGTTAAAGCTTCATTGAGAATGGGATAGGGAGAGAAGTTACAAGGGATTGCACATCGATCGATCTTTCGGGGCGGTGACATCATGAACTCGCGGTTTGTTTGGTGTTTTTTTTTTTTTTTTTCTTATTGCAGTGAGAATGGGGAATTTGACAATAATCCTCCAATCTCTCTTGCTCATGGTATCGGGCTTAGAATAATATGGATAGGCTATCATTGTTTAAACATTACTATCAATTCCGAAATAGAGTGATTTTTTTTTTTTAATATTTATTTTAATAATGGGAGGTAACAATGTAGGATATTCCTTTCTTAAATGCGGAATATATTTTGTGTACTTCTGATTCTAACTCAACTTACTAGTTATACTAAACTATTTAAAACCAATTACAACTAATTAAACTAACTCGTCACCTGAGCACAACCATGACTGTTCATTACAAGTCCAAAGAAGATGCTCAGTGAGATGATTGTGCGTTGAGATATGGAGGACCATTGGTCAGTGATAGACATAATTACCATTGATACAGGAGAGAATGAACAATGATAATAAGAGAATGAATGGCTAGAGGAAACAGTTATGTGTGCATGGATCCTAATTCCCTCCCTTCTCTCTTTGAATTACCCAAGGAATGAACAGAGACCTTCACCCATGTCATAAAAACGGTCATTACACTCCGTGCTGCCACTTGGGCAGTGTTAAAGAGTGGCTGCAATGGAAACAGTTCCAAATTCTCTTCGATGGAGTTTTGGAGTTGTGACGTCATCGCCTCCTGTTCTGTATAGCTTCCTTGTGAATGGGATGGGGAGAGAAGTTACAAGGTATTGCAATTCGATCGATCTTGTAGGCAGTGACGTTATCGACACGAGCTTTGTCTAAATGCAGTGAGAATTGATAATTTGTCAATCGCTATGAGAATTCTACTCAGTCATATCCGGCTTGAAATATGGATCGGTATCATTATAAATTAGTTGCTATTCATCCTAAATAGATTGGAAGGCTTTTCAAATTATTAAATAGGAGCTAATAAAGTAAGGTTTTCCTTTCTTACATCGATCGATGTGTAATAATGCCTTGTACCTTCTCTCCCTATCCCATTCACAGGGAAGCTTTACAGAACAGGGGTCGATGACGTCACAGCTCCAAAACTCCTCCATATCTACCACTGACGATTGGTCATTTATATCTCCACGCACAGTCATCTCGATAATTTACTGGACCTGATATGTTACTTTGATAAAAGACCCCAAAGCATATGTGTTTCTTGTTCAGAGTCCCAGTAGACTGGTTTAAAGTTCACTTGAGCAAATAAAAAAGAAGGGACACCCTTGCTTACTTTTTACCTCCTAGTTTAAAAAGGGCCTTTAAATTCATTTCAGGATTATATAATATTTACAACAGTGACATCCTATCCAAATTATTTCTGCCCATACTGAGCTGCAGCTTGATAAAGTGTCGATGACTTTACTGTCCCCCGCCCCCCCCCCCCCCCCCATAAAAATCGATCAAAGTACGAACTTGTTATGCCTTGTAACACCACCTCCTTCCCTACCCCATTCCCACCGCAGCTTGACATATAGCTTGACATACAACTTGACATATAGGCCCTGTGCTAATTCGTGCGCTGGCTTTCATACATGATCGATGATGTAAACAAAGAAATCAGTGCGTCGTTAACAGTAACAGTTAGTAGGTGTAGGTCGCAATGCAAGTTGATACTCATCCTATTGAAGTTGTTGATCTCTTGTTAAGTGCCTCCTATGCAAGGATTGAGGGAGGGACGACGACAGAGGGCACAGCAGTTATCGCAGTGAGCAGCAAGGGGTCTCCACGGAAAGCGGCCGTTCCTTCGGCCTGCTCGTTCCCCAAATCCCCCCAATCAGTTTTAGTGATAGGTCGAGTTGAGGAGCCACATTAAGAAGTAAAGATCACCGTATTGATACAGTCAAGTAAAGCGCTACACCGATGCCGTGATCTTTAAATCATCAAATTGACATTTTTGCGTATGAGATCTTTAGGCTGTGTTCAGTTGGAACAACACCGCATTGCCGCATGCCTTTTGCGTTGAAGCAACCGATAAACTGTGGGACTGCCTCGCTGGCTTGAACTTCGACTTTGAAACGGTGATTGATGAGGAACGCGAAGAAAATAAGCAAAAAAACACGGGCGTTTGTAGAGGGGGGAGTTGGGGAGTGACCCACCCCCCCCCCCCCCCCCCTCATTGAAAATTCTTTTCGGCAAATTCGCGATTGCTGTCGGCCAAAAAAAAAGAGAGAGAGAGAGAGAGAGAGAAAGAGAAAGGAAAAGGAAGAGGATGGAGGGAAAAAGAAAAATAAAGAGGAGTAAGGTGCCCGAGTAGAGTCATATTCGGCTTATTTGCTCGTGCATTTTGACGGCGAAATAACACTGATAACAGGAAAGAGAGCATATTTTTCCTCGCTCGCTGCGCTTGCTCGTATTATAGATTTACATACAGGATGTTTTCGGAAAGCAAACACATTTCGAAAGTGAGATAAACAAATACATAATTTTGATCTCTTGGGTTCATCATGTATTTTGATGAAGAATTATCACTTCTATACCATAAAACAAGTATATATATTATTCCTCGCTCGCTGCGCTCGCTCGTATGATATTTAGGTACAGGATGGTCTTTGAAAGCGAATAGATTAGGTAGGAGAGGTGACCAAATATATAAAAATAGGTATCTTAATGGCCCATCGTGCATTTTGATGAAGAACTTTCACTTCTATCATGAAAAGGAGTATACATGTATTTTTCCTCGCTCGTACAATATTCATATACAAGATGGATTTGGGGAAGCAAACGAATTCGGCAAGCGAGGCCCATCATGTACTCTGATGAAGAATTATCACCAACCCTAAAAAGAGTATATATATATATTTTCCTCGCTCGCTGCGCTCGCTCGTATGACATTTAGATACAGGATGGCCTATGAGAGCAAATAAATTAGGTGAGAGAGGTGATCAAAATTTGATATAGAAAATAGATATCATGTACTTTGATGAAGAACTTTCACTTCTATCATGAAAAGGAGTTTATAATTTTCCTCGCTCGCTACGCTAGCTCGTATAATATTCAGATACAAGATGAATTAGGGAAAGCAAACGAATTCGGCAAGCGAGGTGACCAAATGTACCTGTTTAAGTTAGATATCTCATAGTTAATGCCATTGTGTATTTAGATGAAGAATGATCATTTCTAACACCAAAATAGTTCATCGCTCGCTGTGCTCGCTCGTATAACATTAACATTCAGGATGGTGTTTGAAAACGAATGAATCAGACGAGAGAGGTGACCAAATACATAATTTAGATATCATTAAGCCCATCATGTAGTTTGATGAAGAACTATCACTTCTACGAAAGAGAGTGTATATTTTTCCTCGCTAGCTGCGCTCGCTCGTATTATATTTAGGTACAAAATGTTTTCGGAAAGCTAATTTAGAAGGAAAATATGATAGAGGCACACAATTGAACATGCCTCGTGGGCTTTATACGGTTGAATTTGTCGACGTTGGTCGTCGGCAATCGGAGGCATTGTTTGTCGGCAATCTGACCTCTACACCCCCCCCCCCAATTAAAAAAAATCTAGCGACGCCCTTGCAAAGAAACCATGGCCATGTCGTGTGTCGAGCTGCGAACCTTGCGTTCCGACCTAAAACGGGGGCGAAGAGGGTGCACTGAAAAAGCCGTTGAGGGAAAAGCTCGGCCCATAGACAATGCACGGCGAAACCCCCCCCCCCCCCCCCCCCGCGACGATTAAGAGAATTAATATATACTTATAGAATCAATTATTATTCTTAATTTAGATCAAGCAATTAAACATGTCTCCGAACACCGTAAACTCATTTTTCAACAAAATATTTTACAGGTCTTAAGTTCTTGGACGATTTACCTGAATCCATGAAAAGAAATCACGTGGAAGCTCAAGAAGTATAAGCATATCGAATTACATTTCATGATTAGGGCTCAGTCTCACCCAGCCGATAAGCGATTTATGTTAAAGAAACAAATTCTAAATTTGACTTTGGGAATACGAACACAATATCAGTAATATTGATAATAATGATTAAAAAATAATAGAATGAATAACCCGTTTTCATATCAGATAATTTAGGATAAATCAACTTTTGGGTCTTATTTCAACAGGTTAACCTCTGATGACATATGACATATCGAAATAATACACAAAAATGCTACTCCTGAAAAGAAAATGCTAATGTCATTCTAAAAGACTATTGACTGGGATTGAACCTCCTCTTTATTTTGTTAAAATGCCTGTATGGTTAATACACCCGTACTGTAACTTCACTTATATCAGTATATCTTGTCATTATTGTCACTGATTAATGTACATGAACTGATGAATGTCGTTCGGGCGGCCCTACGGGGGGGGGGGGGGGGGGGGGGAGTGCGGTCGCCACCTGTGATATTTCATATGATCAAAGAAGGAGAAGATGATGATGAAGAAGTAAAGAAAGAAGAAGGCGAATAAGAGGAAGAAGAGAAAGAAAAAGCAGGGTAGGGTCACGCAACTGTATCATAGCCCTATTTATTGATAAAACTGTATAAAATGCAAATAAACTCACCAGTGGGTCATCTTTCCCATCCCCTATCAAAATACATTGGCGCCGCAAAAAAGGGGGGTGGAAAGGGAATAAGAAGAGAGTGCATGGTCATGCAACTATTATGATAGCCCAATATAATGTTCATTTAAAACGTAAATAAATTCACCTGTGGGTATGTCATATCTTGCCCCTATAAAATACCCTGTAGGATATTCGTGTCACTACATATAAAATGTACAACTGGGAATAAATGACAATTTAAAAATAAATGTTTATTCTAAATGTTTAACTCGAAATGTATATAAGACAGAATAACTTTGTTTTTATATTGCAACAGGGATATCAGTAAAAATCAGATCACGATCATACATGGTGCCTTCCATGGTCTCCCTAGCCTTCAATATTTGTAAGTAAACAAATGTGACGCTTACCTGCATAGTGTTTTTCGAACATTTCTCAGTCCGGTTCTTGGTGATCTTTTTTAAGAGTGGTTTGGGAAAAATAAGCTGAAAATTAGCCGAAATATTTCCAACAATCCTCATTTACAAATAACTCGTGCCTTTTCAAATTTACCATTTATATTTTCATTTAGACAAGTTTAAGACAGAGTTTTACCCCCCCCCCCCCCCAAAAAAAAAAAAAAAGGAAGAAGAAGAAGAGAAAAATAGAGAACCAAACGATTAAGTCATTTTCGGTGAGTTTTCTACCAAAATCTTCCAGGTATGCAGTCAGAAATAGTGAATGAAGGATGTTAATCCCTTCCCTCTTCTCATTTCTAGAAAATATTCTCTGTGATCTGTAGTTTTTACAGAAATGTTTTACTTATGACATAAAATGGCTTGGATAGCTTATTTCAAAATTTACAGTGATGCAAAATGTATATAAGAACAATTTTTTTAGAGAGGCCTAACAAGCATGCATGCTATTCTTCGTTTACCCGAAGCCCCTTTTCTCGTTTCAATTTCAGATTTCTTTTAGATTTGGACAGAAGTAGTACTCTCCATCCGAATATTCTAACTAATTTGACATCATTGAAAACTCTGTAAGCATTGTTTACCTTACTTTGGTTGGTTAAATTCATTGTTGTACTTTATCAATAAGGCCGACGTAAACCCTCAATTGTCTGCTAAAGCGCGTAACAGCGTTTTTCCTCAAGAAAGAAAAATTATACTTTGATTTATGAAATTTATATTGTATCAGTATGGCCTTGCAAACTTTGATCTGCTGAGTCGCGTGTGATTAATGTTTTTCTTCTTCTTCTTCTTCTTCTTCTTCTTCTTCTTCTTCTTCTTCTTCTTCTCAAGAATAAAGAAAAACACAGTATGGAACGCATCATACTCTTGATGTCTTCCATTTAGTCAGACAGTTAATATATTCACCTTTGTATTTTTAATATAATTACCTATGAACTGAGAGTAACTCTGTAGGACCATGGTCCAATATGTACACAATTTTCATCCAAAATTTGGAATAAAAAGTAGAAATTAGAAATTACACTCATTTAAAATTAGATTAATTTTCATCAAAATGAAGGAAAAAAATAATGTTTTGATTTTCACTTATCTCTCCACTCATTGTCTCTTTGTGGATCGAATATTGAACTGAAGTTATTCCTTTCCTTTTCTTGGGTTAAAAATCCGTCTTCTCTCATAGTTCAACTTCGGACTACCGGCTATGTTGTCTCACCGATCAGAATTCGACATGTTACACGACATCCCCTCGAAGTCCACTCGATACATGTGGGAACCTCCTTCCAAACCAAGCTCTAAAAGTAGCAGGCTGGATTATAGGACTGACCGCCTTTTTCGGGAACGTGGTCGTGGTTCTTCTCCGCTTTTTTGACAAGAACTTGCGCACTACGGTAGTCCAAAACCAACTATTGATCAGTTTGGCAATCGCCGACAGTTTAATGGGTGTCTATATGAGTATCATAACTTCGATAGATAATTATTATGGCAAGGTATACTTTTTGAACGCGCCTAAGTGGCGGGAATCTGCCTTGTGTAATTTTGCGGGATTTCTTGCTTTCCTGTCTAGTGAGGCATCAGTGTTGACACTGGTTCTCATCACTTGGGATAGGTTCCTTTGCCTAGTTTTCCCTTTCGGACGCTTTAGAGTTAAGAAAACGACGTCTCGATTTTTTATATTCTTCATTTGGTTTTGCGTTTTTGGTACAGGCTTGGTCGTTTTCTCACTTAAATCAGACATATCTCGAATTTATGGGCTTTCTGATGTCTGCATTGGGTTACCCTTGCACACCGAGTCTGTTAAAACTGTTATTTCCGTAAATATCCATACTGATTTTGATGATATTCCAACAGGTGTCTCTCCTGTGTTCAGTGATTCGGTACCGCAACCAGCCTGGTGGTTTTCAGTCGCTATCTTCATTGGAATGAATCTTGTAGCATTTCTCTTCATAGCTGTCTGTTATACTGTAATGTTTTTTAAAGTGTGGCAAAGCTCCCGTGCTACCCAAGCCTCCTCTTCCCGTGAACGAGAGATCAAAGTGGCTCGAAGGATGGCGTTTATAGTTCTGACAGATTTCATGTGCTGGATACCCGTTATTATAATGGGCATCCTCTCCCAAGCAAATTTGGTGATTCTGCCGACCTCTCTCTATGCCTGGACCGTCATCTTTATCCTTCCAATAAACTCCTCTCTGAATCCAGGTATTTATACCTTCCTCGCCTACTGGGACGGTAGAAAAAGGAATGTACCACAACTCCCCCAAACACCTCCGGCAAATAACCCAGGTGCTCAACAGCCACGCCCCCAAGTTCGGAGAACGTATGGTGACACAGTTGCAATGACGGAAGTTAATAGGGGAAATAACTGAATAGTAATAGCTTATACACTGACAAACAAAGATGATGATCATCATCTTGGCCATGATGATTGTGATGATAATAATAATAATAATGATAATAATTATGATAATAAAGATAATAATAATAAAATGATAAGAAAGATAAGAAAAATGATTTAAAAGCATTTTTAATTTAATGCCACAACAGTCGATTATGATAGATTTAACTGAAATTTTACAAACTGATTGAAATATTATGATATGAATTATGGGCACATGAAAGTACTAGGAGTGTCACATTTGCAGATAGGTCCAATAATAGGAAACAATAAGATTTTCACTGTGTTTGAAAAAAGATGGGCAATAAGGAAGCGGAGGCGGCTGAGGGCTGCAGCCCCTCCCCAACGACACACACACTTTAAGCTTTGAAAAAAAATACATACAAATAAAGGGAAAAGTAATAGAAACCTACAAGTTTAAAAAAACCTAATACTGAAATTTCTTAATGGCTCGCCAAACCTTGAAAAACCCGAGGGCTTCAGGGGGGGGGGGGGCTTCGCCATCCAGACCCCGCCTTTTTTGGTGTAAGCAACCCATCAAAAAACGTTCCGCAGTCTCTGTCCGTGCACTTCCGGTGTTACCCGACATGATCCCTCGGTGACCTGTATGAACCTGTATTGTATAGTGGAAACTTAAGTAAACATGAAAAATGTTGGCCAATCTGCCCTCGAGAAAAACGCCATGAAATTGCAGGCATGTAATTTGAGGGGTACAGAAAGAGTTAAGCTGATGTTTATATAGGGTCACCGTCTCACTCACATAAGAAGTGGTATGACACATTATAGCAATTAAAAATATCTGATCTCCATCAAATACCCCCTTCTTCAGCCTTGCTATTTAAGGCGCAAGCTGCTACCTGGATTCAGGCAGTCAGCTTCTAGTCTATCATGCAGTCTTTGATGAAAAACTTCCAGGATATTTGAAGAAGTCCACTCTTGGAAGCATAACACCGTCAATATGGAAGTTAGCTTATAGTACCAGCAAACGCTACTTCCGATTCCTCTCGAAGTAACTGATGCTTAGTCCCATGCATTTTGGGGGGATGTTGCGGACCGCTTTTAGTCGATTTAAGTCAACAGCATTACGGTGGCGACATCAACAGTATACTGACCCATCTACTGAGCGTCTCTCAGATACACGGAGTGCACTGACCTTTTCGCTTCGCTTTCAGACTGTAGAGATGCAAAGTATCTCCATCATATCGATTGCTGTTCTATTCAAAGGTCCTGAAGACCAGCATAAGCAGAACTGCTTCAGAGATTCCATGTAATTTGGGGGCAAATTTGCTGCCTTGTTCCATATAATATCACTGTTATATTTGACTTTTTCAATCAATAAAATAATTGACCGTTGATGAGCTGTCTTGCAACTTTCATGATCTATGAAATGCCTTGGTTCTTAAGACAGTCTATCATTCACAGGATTAGTTAGATTATGTCACTGATTATACTGTCAAAGAAGAGATGAAGAGATGTTTGTTTCTCCCTGCTTGTCTTCACCAGTTGTTTGAGAGTGAACATTCCATCAATTTTGCTTCTTCCATTCCTGCATCCAGACTGCGAGTCCGGGTATAGATCACACTTTTCTGCAGCCTTTGTAGAAGAATATCAGCAAAGACTTTGCTGACAGCACTCTAGAGAGTTTCTACCACACTTACTTTCATCTTCTTTCTTGACGACAGTGGTAATATTGGCAATCAGTAACTTCTGGTGACCACTTCCCCCAGTCCCAAAATGTGTTTAAGAGTTATAGGCCCTAAGATCATGAAGGTGATTTCGTATATTTAGTCTTCCATGTCCCATGATTTCAGAACCTATCCCAACAGGACTAACCCCTCTTTTCCCACAATATGTATTTTCAATGATCTTTTGATTTGATTAGGAGTATATTGCCTGCTCCATTTCAAAATGGATGTGTGATTGATAGAATTCATGTAAATACATGTATTTACATAAGCACGTTTTAAGGACTAAATATGCACTATCTTCGCTTGAGGCAAGTTATAATTCAGTGTATATACTTATACGAATCCATTTGTACGATTTGGTCCTAGTAAAATTTGTCAAACATTTTTCCTATCAAAGTGTGGTGGTAGTTGTATTTATTTTGTTCCATTTTTACCGAGTAAATACAAACACTGACAAATGCTTAAAACATGTTTCTTGCAAAAGGTTCCATTACTGTGATAATGCAAACGTGTATATATTTAGAATTTTGTTGAAATTGCAGAAGTAAAACTTATATTTATCCCCCCCCAAAAAAAAAAAAAATAAATAAATGAAATGAAATGAATAAAATAATAGATAAGTTTGCTTAAATATGGTGGTAGTTGTATAAATGTAAATATTTATCACTTTGTTCGATTTTGTTTGAGAAGAATACAGACCTTCGGGCGTACCCGTCACAAATAATAATTGCTTACAGGAATTTGCGCATTTGCTTCCATGTGATATTCACTGTATTGTATGTTACCTCTGTTGTTGTGTAGAAATTGTACTATTTGAAATGATGGCTGAATTAATCCTACCAAATCAGATGGGAAAAAGGTTTCTTTTTAATTCCAATTTGAATATGAATTTGAATCTGAAAGAAATTAAACATATCTTACAAAGTTTTTTCCTATTAAAATTTTGTCGTTTTTTATACGTAGAAAAATTGAAATGTATAAACCTCATAAAAGTTTTCCAAGCTATGGTGGTAGATATACATATTTCTTATGAAAATGTGTTTGCGAATGCGTTCGATTTTGCAAGAGTAGAATGCTTAAATAAATTGTGGTTGTGGTTGCATTATATAATGATTTAAGTTCATATGCTAAAAACACTGGTTTTTTTTTCTTTCTTGTAGAAGTAGGGAAAAATGCGTACATTTATTATGTTTATAAATTTCTTCGATTTTGCTGCAATGAAATTCAAATGTATAACACTTTATTATTCAAAATAAAACTTTCTTATTTCCGTGACAATTGTACAAATATATGTATTTTAAAAATCGGTTGATTTTGCAGGGGACCATTTGATTATTTAATCAGATATCTCATAGAAATATATAAAAATGTATTTTTACGACTTTAAAAAGTAAAATGCTTCAAATATATTTCACTTAAAAGTTGTGGTAATAGCTGTACAAATATGTATATATTATATTTCAAGATATTATTGATAAAATTCATAATATGCTAAAAACATGCTTCTAAAAGTTCCCTGTACTATAGCGGTAGATGCACATAATCTCTATCAATTTGTTCGATTTTTGCTGCAGTAAAATTCAAATGTTTAAAATATATTTCTGGAAAACCTTTCCCTTGAAATTTGAAATTTGACATTCAGTGTAGCAAACACCCGAAATGTGGAGCTTGAGTTGGGGACACTGAAGACATAATGAATAATGTATACAAACAATATTAAACGACACAACATGACCATGATGACGGGAATCTGAGAATGAAGGGTAAGGACCGTATAAAGATTTTTTTTTTAAGGGAAAGGGTGGCATTTGCATAATTGAATTTCACCGAAAAACAAGTTAAGAAAATCATCTTCACTTTGTATAAAAGTGTAACAGAATATAGAAAGATATTCAATTGGTTGGACATGAAACTACTTTAGATCAACTTTGTTAGAGTAAAATTCAAATGAGTGAAACACACATTTTTCTTTAAAGTTTTCCCAAGTCATGTAAGTGTGGTGGTACTTGTAGATACATGTATTGGTTAATTTCTTTGATTTTAAAGCACAATTCATATGTTAAAATCGTATTTACTTTTTAAAGGGTTTACCAGAGAACTGAAGAGTCTGTGCAGAACTTTTAAAGCTGGCGTGGTGATTCATCACTGCCATTTGCTCACGAAGATTGACAGTAGTAGGCTAAAAGTCGTAAAAATGTCAAAATATCTGATGAAAACCAAGAAATAGTTACCTTCGGTCTCCATCTCCGGGCTTGCGGAAACATGTTGCTCACATCTAGACGAGGAATACTGCAGTAAACCCTGTAACACGCCCTGTCCATCAGACCTGTGCTCGTTGTTCGGACTAGCACCCCTTTAAAGGGAAAGTACACCCTAGAAGTTTCACTATTTCAATAATAGGAGATTAATTTGAACAGCATTTTAAAAAGGAAATGAGCAAAATCGGTCAAAGAATAAGAAAATTACACTCATTTACATTTTCTAGTAAATTACTCTCGGCTCTGCAAATTGGCAACACTGGTGACATCATATGCGAGCAGGTCTCCATTCACTTTGTATATGAAATTTCACATTTTCTCAATTTTCTTGGAAGTTACACGTTTTCTCATAGTCAAAGTTTGTTATGTAAAAAGTAATTCTTCTGAACATACATTATCAGTTGTTTCGATTTTTAGAGTAAAATTTAAATATTTGAATTATTTCTTTCAAAATGTATCCCTTAAGTGTGGTGGTAGTTGTACATACATGTTTTAATCAATTATTTCGATTTTAGAGTAGAATTTGAATGTTTAAATTATATTTCTTACCAAATGTATGCTTTAAGTGTGGTGGTAGTTGTACATACATGTTTAATTAAATTATTTTGATTTTGTCCGAGAAAAATCAAATGTTTAAATCACATTTCTTACAAAAAAGTTTCCCTCGACGTGTGGTGGTATTCATATATACATGTAATAATTATTTGTTCGATTATGACAAAGTAAAATTTAAATGTTTTAATTTCATCTCTTACTATCCCTTAAGTATGGTGGTAGTTGTAGGCCTACATAAATGTTTGAATACATTATTTTGATTTTTCAGAGTAAAAATTTAAATGTTGACATTATATTTCTTATATACAGAAAGGAACCCATAAGTGTGGTTGTAGTTGTATGTTTTTAATCAATTATTTCGAATTTGTCAGAGTAAAATCCAAATGTTTAAATCAAATTTCTTACAAAAGGTTTCCCTCAAAGTGTGGTGGTAGTTATACCATGTATGTAACATACATGTAATAGTTATTTGTACGATTTTGTCAGAGTAAAATTAAAATGTTTAGATTATAATTCTTACAAATTGTATATCTTAAATGTGATGGTAGGTAAAACATACATGTTTTAATCAGCTATTTCGATTTTTAGGGTAAAATTTAGATATTTGAATTATGTTTCGTTCAAAATTTATGCCTTAAGTGTGGTGGTAGTTGTACGTACATGTTTTAATCAAATGTTTCGATTTTGTCACAGTAAAATTATAAAAATGTTTAAATCATATATCTTAAAAAAAGGATCCCATATGTGTGGTGGTAGTTGTACATACATGTTTTAATCAATTATTTCGATTATTAGAGTAAAATTTAAATATTTGAATTATATTTCTTTCAAAATTTATCTCTAAAGTGTGGTGGTAGTTGTACATACATGTTTTTATCAATTGTTTCGATTTTGTCACAGTAAAATTTGAATATTTGAATTATATATCTTTCAAGATGTATCCCTTAAGTGTGGTGGTAGTTGTACATATATGTCTTAATCAATTATTGTTTCGATTTTGCCAGAGCAAAATTTAAATGTTTCAAGCATATTTTGTATATACAGAAGTTCTCCCTTATGTGGTGGTAGTTGTACATAATTTACTGAATAATTTGGTCAATCTTATTAGAGTAAAATTCAAAATTAATTATGAAAAACATATTTCTTGTCCTGGTGTTATAAAAACATTCCCCATCTTTGATCGTTAGTAAGTAACTAAAACTGAAATAATACTGAAATTGATATTGTTACAGCTGAATAGTGTTACAATTTTGTTGAAGGTTCCCAACCCAAGCTTTGCTTTCCGGGTTTTTGCCTCCTTCTATTTTCTGTATCGTGAAAATTTTCATGTACACTTCGTTTTTCACATTGTATGGATGAGAAGGAAATATATGTTGATTCCAGTTCAATTCAATTCAATTTCAATATCAAAAACTCAGTTTTATGAGATTTTCTCAGTTTCCAGCCCCCTGTACAAAATTAAACTTTGCACAGGGTAGGTGTGAAAGTGTGTGCTTAATAAATTCTCACGCAGTAGCCATGGACAAAGGCTGTGAATACAAACTTTGCAAACACTATAGTGAGCAAGCTTCTTGACCATGTCCATTGCTATTATTTTGCGGGTATTAATTGTATTGAGCACACTCTCAAGTACAATTGGTTCCGGTACAAAGTTTTAGGGTTTTTTTGTACGGGGTTGGAAATTGAGCAAAATCTGAAAAATAACTTTTTAAAAAAATAAGCATGAATTTCATGAAGCTGATTTATAATATTATTTTCAATTTACCTCCAACAAAATTGTACACAATTCATTTATGATTTATAAGGTATCCTTAAGCAGGTTAAGTTTGGTGGTAGTTTGACATGTGCATTTTTCAATTTGTTAAATTTTGCCGAAGTAAAATTTAGATGTTTAGGCCTACAACACATTTCTTACTTGTGATGGTATTGTATGTATCACTTTGTTCAATTTTCTGGAGTAAAATTCAAATGATTATATAAAAAATTGATTTGTCACGATTTTTCCTTTTTAAAGGTATGTTGGCAGTTATATCTATAGCGGTGCCGAATTTTGTGATTTGTTTTTGTTTTGATAAAAGTTCTTTTGCATTCTTGCACTATTCACATTTGACATTGATTTATTTTCAGTCGCCAGTCTTTCTAGGGTGAAGCTGGCGATCAAGAATGCGAATGGTTGATGAAGCGAGCACTTGTAAATTTCTAAAGTCATTTGAGAAATTGTTGCTAACGAGCAGTGGATGAACGAATAATTATTTTTTTTTAGTCGGGTTGCTATCAGGGTGTTCCTGTTTTCTAATGTACTAGGGCGATTCCATGTTAAACATGAAAAAAGGCCAAAATTTTTAAATGCTTTCAGTGAGTCACAAATAGTGTAAAATTTTACTCTGATAACCTTCCAAAACAATCTAGTTTTGACCAAAGTGAACTCAGATATGGATTTTGGGGGGTAAATTGGCGGAATTTTCCATTTTCACCAATTTCAGAGTTTTGCCAAGGTTTTACGTATATCGGCTTAAAACTACTGTAGGCAGTGTCCAGCAAGCTTCAAAACCTTACGACTCGATTAAGTAAGGTATCATGGAAGCTTACAAATCATGTCTGAATTTTTATAACCCATGGGGGCGCCAGCTTTGATTTTTCCCGGACCTGTTTTGAGCAATGTCCCGTACGACACATGGAGGTGTAAAAGTTTTGACCACGCTTTTGTTTTTTCAGGATGCAATCTTCTTAGTCAAGTTTCTCTAACCTTGACTATAATGAGTGATTGAAACAGCCTATTAAGATATTATTTCGTTCTTTTTTCTTTGCCTAAACAAACTTTAAAATTTTGTCCCGTACGACACGCTATGTATCGTTGCAAGATTTTGACAAATATTAAGCCCCAAAACGGTTTCACTTAAAACAAAACATACAAAAAACAGCAGCTATTAATCTAGCTGGACACATATTCAATACATAATTACATATAATTATGTATTTATGTATTCAACAGATTTGTCGATACAGATCATCATTTTAACGTGGAATGTGTAAAAGTTCAGACTTAAATTGTACATACTAGGTCAATCAGGATGTTCATAGAGGATCTCCATTAAGGCATAAATGAATGAAAGAACTACATGCACTACATTCTGTTCCAAAGAACTTACAATGTGCAATAATTAAGACTAAAACCCTGTACAGTCTTTTTTTTTCTTTTTTTAAAGGGGAGGGGGGTCCAGAGTTAGATGGTTGCAAGTAAATGGATGAAATGCTGAGATGATTACTTTCACTGATGCCTCAGCTGGTCGATTTCTTTGTCACTGAACATGAACATGCAGTTTCGATCATGCAGAAGTGTGCTCAGTATCTTTTATTAAAGTATACCCAGTGGCGTATCTAGGGGGTGCAGGGGGGGGGGGGGACAAGTGCCCGGGGCGGCACTTTGAGGGGGCCCAAAAAAAACGCAGAAGAGATTTTTTCGGAAGGGGGGGGGGGTAATGAGGAAAAACATAAACCTTAAGGATTATACGCCCCATCGGCGTATTTTCTTTCAGGATCTCGTAATTTCGCGTCCCTAGTATATAGTTCTTATAAAACAGCTTTATTCAAGGGTTCCAAATTTGAAAAAATAAAGATATATTTGTCGTTGCATAAAACAGCATTTGCAGAGTTTAACATTTAAAAGAAATCTCAACTTTCAGTTACCCCCCCCCCCCCTATCGGCAGGGTAAATGCACTGGAAATACAGTTTTTGTGGCCGGTTAAGAATGCGAAAAAAATTCTAAAGCTCGGTCGCTCTGCTCCCTTGCATAGTTTCTTTCAGGATCTCGTAATTTCGCTCCCCCGTATAGTTCTTAGGTTTTTAAAGGGTTCAAAATTTGAAATGCATGTTTGTATAGAGATGTAATTGTCGTTAATTTGCTTTGCTTGCTATCATGGAAGTTTCATCTTCCTCTCAATATTGCGCCCCCAAAGAAGGATAAAGTGCATAAAACAGCATTTGAGAGATTCAACATTTACAAGGAATCTCAACTTTCAGTCGACTTACCGAATACCTCGACTAGGCCTATTTCTCGAGGGTTTTCGTTCTATTTTACACCCAGTTTTGAATTGAGTGAATGGAAAATCATTCTCAACCGCTCAATCGCAGTGGTCAGCTGCAGAATTTCCCGGGTATGCGCAAGAAATTGTGTTTGGTACGGTTAAAATGAAAAAAAAAATGCCGCTTGGTCGCTTCGCTCCCTCGATTGTACAATTAAGTAGACAGGTTTGGGCACTTGGGGGCGTAACTTGATTGTTTGCCCCGGGAGCCATAATCCCTAGATACGCCACTGAGTATACCCAGCTATGTTCAGTTATTTTCTTCCCTCAATTTCCATTACCCGCTTCCTCCCCCGTATTATGTCAACAGGGATGCCCATTACAAGAGAAAAGTTAAGAGCAATTCACTTTCCATTGACTTATGGCTCAAGAAACATACTATGTACACTTTATAAGCTCTGTGTTGCCCATTTTTGCACTTACGGCAATAGATACACATTCAGGTTGTCCCGCGCCGTACGACATGGACACAATGGTAGAATTCTAAGTTCACGCATCAGTTACTGCTAACCTGTCCACTGCCATGTGTTTGATACATGTAGATTCTTTTAAGTTTCAGGCAAATTTCTTGATTTTAGGAAGTTACAAAAATAAAGTTAGAAAGTTCGACTCTGATTCAGAGATGTCCCGTACGACACAGTGTTCTTGAAAATGTTAATTGTGTTCGTTTATTCAGGAAAGATATTTTTGCAAACGTATTTGTATAAATCTGTTCTTTGGTAATTGAATTTCATCTTGGGTTGAATTTTGATTAAAGTTTTGAACCTAAACTTAAAGCTTCAAAAAAGTTTGGTTTTTTTTTTCGTCTGCGACTGTTTTTCATCAGATTATACAGGTTGATTAATCCAGTCAAGTTAAATCTGATTTCTAATAGCCCTCTGGCAGTACTTGAGGGTCACCACTAATCACATAAATATTCTTTTTTGCTCTTGTCGAAAAGCTGTGAAATGTTGTCCAAATGTCCCGTACGACACACATGGAATCGCCCATTGGGGTGTGAGTTGATAATTGGTCGTTGGAAACAAGTATTGATGTTCGATTAGTTATGGACAGTCCAACTGGAGATGCATTGTTACTCGTCTGATTTATTCTGCAGGGTTTTCATTCTCCGGCCCGTCTACTATACGTTCTTCGGAGTTATGAGAGAGTGAGTGAAAGAGAAAAGATGAGTTTGACGTGCCAGCTGGGAGAGTTTGAAATGGAGTGATGCAGCTATGGCAAGCCGTTTGTATAAAAAGTCGATAAACTCTGTTTTTCTCAGATAAACTCATTTTTTCTCCAGATAAACACAGTTTATCTGAAAAACTGTGTTTATCAACTGATAAAACCGAGTTTATCTGAGAAAAACAGTTTTTCAGAAAAACTCAGTTTATCAGAAAAGCAGAGTTATTCAAACCTTTCCAGTAGCGGGCGCCAGACCAATTAACACTGGCAGGGCGCGAGCGCAGAGCATCGGGGTAGGGTATAAGGAGAAGGACGGGGTAGAAGTAGAAAAGGAGGGGGTAGGAGGGGTGAAGTGGAAGACTAAGAAGATGAAGAAAAGGTTGAAGGAGGAGGAAAGGGTTAGGAGAAGGGGAGGGGGTTAGAGGGGCTGAGTAAGAGAAGCAGTAAAAAAAAAATATGAAGAAAAAGAAAAAAGGAGAAAATGAAGATAATGAACAGGAAGGAGAAGAAGGAAGATGAAGAAAGAAGAAGAAATTGATGAGAAAAGAGAGGAGGAGGAGGAGGAGGAGGGGGGTAGAACGGGGTATATTCCCTCCTCCTCCTCCTCCACCTTTTTTCATCAAGTACTTTTTCTTTCTTCCTTCTTCTCCTTCCTCTTCATTTTCTTCATTTTCTCCACCTTTTTTTTTTTCATTACTTTTTCTCTTACGCCTCCCCTCCTACCCCCTCCTCCTACCCATCCTCCTCCTTCTTTTTCTTCATCGCTAATAGTCTCCGGCCGGTGTATGCTGCATGCATGTTTCACAGGGCCCTGTGAAACGCCCTCTCTTGGGGAGATTTGAATAACCCTACTTTTCTGATAAACTCTATTTTTCTCAGATAAACAGAGTTTTTCTTTGATAAACTCAGTTTATCTGATAAACAGGGTTTTTCTTCGCCAAATGTCCAATAAATGCAGATAAACTCTGTTTATCAACTGATAAACTGAGTTTTTCTCAGATAAACTTTTTTTTTTCTACAGAAAAACTCAAGTTTATCAGTTGATGAACTTAGTTTTTCTGAAAAACTCTGTTTTTCTTGAGATAAACAGAGTTTTTCTTTGATAAACTCAGTTTTTCTGATGAACAGGGGTTTTTTTCGCCAAATGTCCAATAAATGCAGATAAACTCTGTTTTTCTACAGAAAAACTCAGTTTATCAGTTGATGAACTTAGTTTTTCTGAAAAACTCTGTTTTTCTTGAGATAAACAGAGTTTTTCTTTGATAAACTTAGTTTTTCTGATGAACAGGTTTTTTTTCGCCAAATGTCCAATAAATGCAGATAAACTCTGTTTTTCAACTGATAAACTCTGTTTTTCTCAGATAAACTCTGTTTTTCTCAGATATTTGTTTTTCTACAGAAAAACTCAGTTTATCAGTTGATGAACTTGGTTTTTCTGAAAAACTGTGTTTTTCTTGAGAAAAACTAAGTCTATCGGAGTTTATCTGAGAAAAACAGAGTTTATCGACTTTTTATACAAACGGCTTGCCATATGCAGCTCTCTCCTCTCTCTCTCTCTCTCTCTCTCTCTCTCTCGCTCTCTCTATCTCTATCTCTTTTCCTCTCTAACTTCGTCTTTTCATTATTTTCCAATTTCATAGTCTTTATTCTCATGCAAAATGACAACTCTCTTAAATAATTGTTTGTACAAGATGAACATCTTTATTTCAGCTATATAGTGAGAAATACTTACACATTACTGGAAACTGACAAACCCGAAACAGAAAAGAAACATAGTCTTATACAAAACCCTGTGCAATCGCCAAATTTCCCAAGAGAATATACAGCATTGGCATTTCTACTGCAATGCTGCAGTACCCATTAAAATGTGCAAGCATACCGGTATGTCAAGCTCTGGAAAAGGGTGTCAGTCGTAAGATGGCCTGATGCACAGTACCACTGCCATACCGAATAGCTTTCAAAGTCCTACACACAGTAGTAACCCTTCTCACTGATTTGAACATAATCTTGGCGTTTGATAGTGAAGGAAAAGAAATCTCACAGATTCAAATAAAAACTGACACTAAAACCTCTTAAGTGTATCCCAGCTGCCTAAAAGTATTTACTCTGTATGTTAAGCATAGCTTGTAATACAGTTTGTCAAGAAAAATTTTTAAATGAGCCTATAAGTATCAATTATGAAAGAAATCAGTTTGCAATATGAAAAGTCATTGTAGACTATGAAACCACAAGTATTTCTCTACCAGCCAGTAAAGACCCTGTCTGATTCGGTCCAGTAGTCACAAAAAACTAGGGATTTTTGTAAACAATTTCATAAGTCCCTACTGTCCCCAAGTTTAAACAAAAGTGATCTTCAAATCACTATGAACAAATCACACTCTTTTTTGCAAAAAAGATTTCTTTCATTATCGATACTTAGTTATTTTTTATTGTTTTTTTTTTGAGGGGGGACAAATTGTATATTCAAAATTTAGGCTTCAAATCCAGAAGCATGACTTGTGAGTAGGCTAGGAGACATACTGGTATACCGAGATGCAAGCCTTCAATCAAGTTTTGCAGTATTTTCATGTATGAAAAGAAGTATTATGAATGAAAAAAGAGAATATAAAGTATAGCCATGGAATTGTAGAGTAACTAAAGTTCAAGACAACAGTCATTTTACTTGAAACCTGCAATATTTTCCCTAAAGAAAAAAATACAAAATACTGCAAAAGGACCAGTTGGTACGACTGTGTACATACTACCATGTAGCACAGAATAAGGCTTGTGTAGAACCCAACTTGGACTTAGGGTTGACTTCTGTTGAACATATTGTGATTTTACAATGTTTTCTTTCATTTTCTTCATACTCCGACATAACCTTTAGCCCACAGAAAGCTAGGAAGAGTGTTTGGGTTGATATCATAGATTCCAGCTGTACACAATCTTTTTCTTCTTAAGAAGTGTGTGATTGATACACTTGAAAAATAAAAAAAAACAATATAGAGAAATCTTGTGAGAAATTCTCATGTTCACATGTAATATTCCCTGTAGCTTTCAGAGGTTGTAACATCCAAAATTTCCCATTTGTTTGCAGTTGACCCATCTGAAAAACCATCTGCAATTATGGATCACCTTTAAGCTTTTCCAAAATGCGATTTCTTTACCAAAACTCAAGATCGGCTTTAATAATCGTGTTAAACTTCAAATCACAACTATATGGAAGAATTTAGTCTTTCCTATACCCCCGAATGAAAACCAAAAATGATACCTAACACAAACCATATAAATGCATCTTTTAGTGATGGAGGGGGGGGGGGGGAATAAATCCATAATGCACATCTTTACGAAATGTTAATATTCTTATAATTTTCTGGGGGAAAAAAATGAATTTGCTACTTCTTCATTGTATGAGTAAAGCCTGACATTTCAGAGAGAAAAAGCACAATTTCACACAACAAAATGACACCAAATCTTGCATATTGAGATCATATCACAACAAAGTTTAGGTACCTATGTCATGCAGTCAGTCTGGTTGTAATATCCCTGATATGGGATAGAAAGTGCAGGGTTACATGCAGTTCCTCTTTTCAAAGCCAAAAGGGCATAATTAACTCCACATACATGTAAGACGACCATTCCCTTACAGAAATTTTAGGCGTGCTGCAAGCTAGTGACTAGCTAGCGGCTAGCTAGTGACTAGCTGGCAGCTAGCTTAATAAGCTTGCAACAGGCGCGCACAGAAGTTTTTAAGCAAGTTATTAGCAAGCACTTAGCATGCACGAACTGTTCGCAAGCTTGCAATTGCTTATTAAGCTAGCTGCCAGCTAGTCGCTAGCTAGCCGCTAGCTAGTCGCTAGCTTGCAGCACTTCAAAATTTCTGTAAGGGTTTGCCTTAAAACATCTTTCTGGCTCTCAGATCAAGCCATATTCAGTGCAATATAGTATCACCAACAATAAAAGCTCATTCAGATATCCAACGGAAAACCTCAATTTTTTCCAGTTTTCACATACGGTGCAGTAAACCATGCCACTTATGATCACGAGATGTGCATTAAGGCATCAGCGCTAAACTAGAAGAGAGTTTTGCCAGAAAGTTGTACAGACGTGCCTGTGATGTCATATTTTGCACTATTAAATTTGATTGGTCCACCACACTTTTTGACACTGGGATTTTTTTTTTTTTTTAATTTCAATGTAAATTTTTTTTTTTGGGGGGGGAGGGGGGATCTCATATATCATTCACTTATCAGGTTTGCTGCTCCATATGTTAACCCATTCATGACAGAGGTTTTTGTGGTTTGGCCTAATATCTTTTGATGCAAAGCCCTAAAAATCATACCAAATACATGAGCAGAAAGAGCAAAAAATTCTACATAAACTGGGCCCATTTTGGTTGCGTCAATATTCATTGTTTGATGCTGAACATTTTTTAAAGGAAAATAAGCATTAAAATCCTTAAATTGGCAATGTGATAGAAGGTTTAAGATCACTGTTTTCCCCTGCAAATTGGCAACTTTTTGACTTCTCATAATTTTTGTCAATTTATATTCATTTAAGATACATGACGTTTTATAAGAAAAAATGTAGCAATAAAATAAACATGACGTTTTATAAGAAAAAATGTAGCAATAAAATAAACATGTTTATGTTACCAATTTGAAGAATAAAAGCTGATCCAATTAGGCTTTAAATAATTCCTGTCATGAATGGGTTAACAATAACAAGCCTTAAGAAGAGTGAGATGTTACTTTTGATTCAAACTGTATGGGTTGCCTTCTTCATACCACCAGGGCATGCTTTGGGTTCACTACGACTTTAATCGAGACAAGTGTACAACGTTTAATAAGAAATGAAATGTACCATGGCATATAGAGAGAGGTAGTTGTGACATGTGCACCAGTGCATGCTCGTAACTCCATTCTCGGACCTTCGAACACTTCCCTTTCCACAAAGTTTACGGGAGGGAACTATCTGCAGCTTCATGAATTTGACCTATGAATGAGAACATGTGAGCATGTCACGACTGTCTCTCTTCTACAGCCATGGACCATACATGCAAGCATCGACACTGCCAATCAAGGAGAGATGATACAAAGTGACTGCGAATTTTTCCCTCTCACACACACAAAAAAATCTTCTCCATTTGTCTTCTCTGAAACTCAAATCTGCCTCAATAACCAAGAAGACAAACTTCATTCATGGGGTGGTTCTAGATTCTAGGTATGTTCTCCAAGGCATGTACATAAATATATTTTCTCATCTGCAATAGCTATTCTCTTAATCCATCTTGAAACAACAAGAAAGCTCTTCATGAATGATAAAAGCAATAAGACTAGATCTATCTACACTGTACAACGATACACTCTATGTATCAAATCCTGAATGTTATCATTATACATTCCTCTCTTCTTCATTCTCTGTACAAATGTGAATGTTCACTCCAATCTACATTATATACAATACAAAAATGTCAAACAAAGACCCATTTGCATGTTTCATCACTAGTTAGAATTTTTTTTTATAAATAAAATGAACCATTTTAAAGGAGAATGAGAATTTTAATTAGTGATAAATTCATGGCCCCTTTTTTGTGCTACATGCACTCATCAGTTTCAAGCAATTAAAAGAACTAGAGCTTATAGAATAAATAGAACTTCTTACAACAAACATACTGTGATTCTTGCATTTATAGGACTTCAACTCACACAAAGAATACATGCAGACAGAATACAATGAAGTAGCTACACACTATAAAAGAAAAAAAAAAAGGTTCAATTTTGCTAAATTTGCACCTTTAAGGGTGCAGAAATTTTTGCATTCAAAAGGGTGCAAATTTGATCCTTCCCTATATGGAACGCTGCACCGTTAAGGGCGCAAAATGTAGCGCACTGCACTTTTGAAGGTGCAAAAATGCTTCTTCGAGTGCAAAGCTGTACCCATAAAGGAGCTCCCAGTGTTGCATTTGAAGGGGGCAAAATTGAATCTTTTTTTCTTTGTGTGTATAAAGAAGCTATTTTCAATTGAAATCCATAATGATCCTGGATGGGTCTACATAACTGTACCATAGACAGGGTAGGGTAAGTCCAAAGTAGTTGATTATTTTCATGTCCCATATAAAACAAAGTATCAAGGAATCATGAACATGAATTCACATCAGCATCAGTCTTCTTCATATTTCTTTAGAGGATACCCAGCTCTTGCAGTGTCTTTTTCTTAAAGTGATTACACAATGGTAAAAAAAAATTTGATATATGTTCGAGAATAGAATTCTAAGAAGAATGACATTAAAAATATGATGATTTTCAATCGAAATCAATGCATTTTGGCTAATTTTCTCATGAAAATTCAAGAGTTGACCCAAAAATTTGAGTATGAGGTATGACGTCAAAGTGGGTACCCAGCTTCGCGCATTGCAGTTGTGCTGCGCGCTAGACTGTACAATATGTATTATACCTTGCGCGCATTTTGCTAGAATTACGCGACAAGGTACCCACTTTGACGTCATTTTGACGTCAAAGTGGGTACCCAGTTGAAATTGGGTCACAGCTGAGGGGTCAAAAATATCCTGAAATCATACCACATTTGGGGGTTTCCTTGGCAACACGACTTTTTAAAAAACTTTAGGCAGATGATTTTCTGCTAATAAAATCATGCTCTTTTAAATGAACTAACATGGTTTCGGCATTGGGTACCCCCTTTAAAGAAGAGCTTAAGTTCCGAGAAGGGTGAAAAATAATTTGTGAGCTTTCTCATCTTTTCATGTCAGTAAGGAAGAATACCACAGAAGAGGGTCCCCTAGCATTAGAAATAAAAGGATTACTGGTATATTTTGAATGCCCTCACATTGGTAATATAACGAGGGTGCTTGTGCATAAAAAGTTGCAATTAAAAGCAACTCCCAAATACTCAGTTCTAATTGGTTGGAAATCAAGTGGTTTTGAGTTGCGTTTAATTGCAAATTTTTATGCAAGATGGCTCTAAATAGTAGCTGAAAGTTCAGGCCAAACATTCATGCCAGATATGCGTATAGTCCCATATACTTGTATCTGTGTGCAGTGCAAGTACCTTTGGAATTTCTTATCAATTCAATAACCCCCAAAACTCACACTAGACGCCATCTTTATGTACAAATTATCCAACTTTCCCACTTGATTTGGAAGAGTCTCTTACACATTCTAATCCCATTACTAGAACTGCAGTATATCTAATACAATCATTAGGAATACAATTCATCTTAAATTTGGTCGATAATGTATGGGAAAAAATAGCCTGGACTCGCCCAGCAAGATATAACACAAGAGTGTTTGGAGACTAACGTAATTAGGGATCCAGTGTTAACACATGCATGCAATAGACACTGAGGTAGCACGTAGCCAGCAGTCATAGAAATATTTGTTCACATAAAACTGGAACCCAAACAGTTGCAGTACAGAGCATATGCAATTGTAGTCATTACAATTCAGACCACTAGGATCCAAGGGGGTTTGAGCCTATATACCACCTTCATTTCACATTCTGCAAGACTCACAGATATATAGGTGTAGCAGCACTTAAATACCAGGATTCTCTCCTTGTAATCTGGTATTAAAGTCAGACAACTCCAAGACTTTCTAGAGGAAAACTTACTACAAGAACTTAGAAATTACTGCTACTTATCTGGAACTTCTTGCTGCACTTTGAATGCTTTTTCCTGACTGCATGCGAAATTCCTAAACCCAAGTTTGCCTGGCAATTTGGGGGAAAAAATTAAAACTACAAGCAGTTGATGTACTTCTGAAGCAAGCATTTTGTAATGAAAAAAAAAAAAAAAACATCTTATCGTTTTTCACCACTCTATCACTCTACATGTATACATTCTAATATTTTTCCCATCAAAAAATCATTACAGAAATAATCATTTGCAGCATGCACATTTGACTTTGTAGATTCTAAAAGAATCGTCTGAGGCTTGTGGTTGGGGGGAAAGAGTCTATGAATACATCATTTGGTTTTCAACATTAATATAATTCATTGCAGCACTAGACTGTCCCTACATCCATTCAAGATGGCTGTCCTGCACACACAAGAATTCTTAACCTGTTGGATATGGTGTAATACACATTTTCCACAGACTGTAACCAGGGGAGCATTTCAGGAAGTATCTTTTCAGTGATTTTTACTGACAACTGTTATAAACTACTGAAATTCTTGTATCTGATTGGCTGAGACCAAATTTGTCAGTAAAAATCACTGACAAGACACTTCATGGAACGCGCCCCAGAGCTTTGTCAGGGTTCTTCTTCAACAGGTGACATCGGAACAGAGAAGTCTGGAGATGAGTTCAAGGGCTGCATCAGAGAATACACAAATGGGTCTACAGACATGGACTAGTGGTTAGAGGCCGTGCCGTACGGCCCTTGCTTCTTGTAAGGTGAGGTGGGCCGTGGTGTAAAGCGGGGTTCCTGCGACGTGGCGAAGGCAGAGCCAGATTTGGTGGAAGCTGAGAAAGAGGCAAAGTAGTCGGCGGCGAAGGACACAATGTCCTCGGGTTTCCGGAGAAGCAGGAACTGCAGGAAGTCAGCGAGGAGTGCTTTGAGCTCTGGGTGATGCCTCATGTAGGTTGCATGGTCGCCTTTCAGCTCCTCCTGGGTATGGCAAAAACAAAGTAATTGAGCATTTCTGAGCTTCTACTTGAGCACATGGATAGGTAGATATCCATAAAGCCCTAACTGAGTATGAGAACAATGAAATGAAATGAAATGAAAAAGAAAATGCTTTGAGCTGTGGGATACCTCATGTGGGTTGCATAGTCACCTTTTGAGTTCCCTGGATATATGAACAACTACAGAAAAGAAATGCTTGGAGCTGCGGGTGAAACATATGCCTAATTTGTACCTTATTTTGAATCCTTGGTTATCTTCATGCAGATCCTGGGGTAGAGGATCAATAGAAGAAAAGATGTTTTTAACTCTGGGTTATACACGCACCTTTGAAAGGTACATGTATTAACCCATTCGTGACAGAGGGTCCACATTTTGTGGTTTGGCCTAATATCTTTTGATGCAAAGCCCTAAAAATCATACCAAATACATGAGCAGAAAGAGCAAAAAATTCTACACATACTGTCCCCATTTTGGTTGCGTCAGTATTCATTGTTTGATGCTGAAAATTTTTTAAAGGAAAATAAGCATTAAAATCCTTAAATCGGCAATGTGATAGAAAGTTTAAAATCACCGTTTCCCCTGCAAATTGGCAACTTTTTGACTTCTCATCATAATTTCTGTCAATTTATATTCATTTCAGATACATGACATTTTATAAGAAAAATGTAGCAACAAAATTAAAAAGTTGGTGTTGCCAATTTGAAGAATAAAAGCTGATCAAAATAGGCTTTAAATAATTCCTGTCACGAATGGGTTAAAAATCCTACTGCTGGTCCTGGACAATAGACAACTAGAGGAGGAAATGCTATTGATGATGGCTTTTGTATGTAACTCTATAACTTCTGTTGGATAGGTCATGGCTGTGTAGCTCCTTTGGTAACACTAATAACAACACCAACTCAGCTCTTGCTACACTGTACAGTTTCATGATACTTATTAGTGCTGTAGTCAAAGTTTTTCCATCCAGTAAACGTCTATGGGATTTCGTCTATGCAACTTTTCACCAATAACTGAAATAAGCAACAATTTCGTAGCACTGTTACCACAGAACTAGAAAAACGTTCGTTGACTGTTACACCATGTACATTCGCTGGTGTCTTCAGCTATGTGTAAAAAGCGAACGAGGATACGGCGCAGCGAATTATTGCGCAATACAATCGCAGTGAAAGCCAAATAGATCTATGCATTAGCTCTCTCGCACGGTATTTTGTAAGTACAATTACTAAAGTTTACAACCTAAATAAATAAGTTGTTTTATCTATTTTATTTCTTCCGGGATACGGTCTCAATTGATTGATACCAGAGCTGTCTTGGGCCTGAGACCGCTGGGATTTGATCCCGATCCCGGACCGGCTGACAGCACTACATTCAATAGGCAGCAACTTTGGCAAAGCCAAAGGTGTGATGTTTTCGTTTATCTGAAAACCGTTCGGTTTTGACTCCCCGTTAAACGGAATTGAAAATAACCGTGATGTTACAGCACTAATACTAATACATGGTTACCTACGAGGACTCCCATGCCTCCAGACAATAGTGAAGGATTTCACTTTCGCAAACCCTGGCCCATAGGTAACCATTTCTTTCCTCTACTCTTTGCTTCATGATTTCATTCTCCTTCTCTATCAAGCCTAAAGATAATTTTATTCATTCTGTTCACTTTGTATACACCTTGTACTGTTCATTTCTGATTTTTATGGCCAAATAAATAAAAATTATTAATCATTATAACAATGATAATGATGATGATAATAATGATAATAATAACAAAAACAAAAACAATAGTAATAATAATAAAAATTATGATAATGATAATAATGATAATAATAATAATAATAATAATAATAATTATAATAATAATAATAATAATAATAATAATAATAATAATAATAATATGATACCAGAATACTTTTCTGACCTCTCCATAATCATATCTCAATTTTAGGAAGGGAAATGATATGCAGAATCCATATTACATGTACATGCACATGATGGGATGTTCATTCTTATATCTAACTCTTTTCAGAAAGCAGGTGAAACCTTTAAAGGGAAAGTCCACCCCAGAAGTTTCACTGTTTCAATAAAAGGAGATAAATTTGAACAGCATTTTTAAAAAGAAATGAGCAAAATCGGTCAAAGAATAAGAAAATTACACTCATTTACATTTTCTAGTAAATTACACTCAGCTCTGCAAATTGGCAACACATGACATCATATGCGAGCAGCTCTCCCTTCACTTTTTACATGAAATTTCACATTTTCTCAATTTTCTTAGAAGTTACACATTTTCTCACTCCATAGTCATAGAATGTTATGTTAAAAGCAATTCTTCTGAACATACATTGACTATGTGGGTTAGAAAATGTGTAACTTCCAAGAGAATTGCGAAAATGTGAAATTTCATGTACAAAGTGAATGGAGAACTGCTCGCATATATGATGTCATCAGTGTTGCCAATTTGCAGAGACAAGAGTAATTTACTAGAAAATGTAAATGAGTGTAATTTTCTTATTCTTTGACCGATTTTGCTCATTTCTTTTCTTAAAATGCTGTTCAAATTTAACTACTGAAGCAGTGAAACTTCTGGGGTGGACTTTGCCTTCAAGTATAGACAGATACCATTTATTTATCAGGAAGATATCCTTTAAGACTGACAATTGCAAAAAAAACATCACGAACAATTCAACTGATTATTCATGCAATCCACTGAACCCTCAAACCATGATATGATAATTAATTGTAGAAGCCTTTCAAAGTTCATCGTAAATGAACACTCTCTACATCTACACTCTTATGACATTCTGACTTACATATATACAAAATCTTTCATCTTCATTTCTCATTAGGGGTATGGCTTCTACCTTGTACATGTCAAAACACGAATGCTAAATGCACCTCCTGACGCCCAACATCTTGTTCTGCTTCTGGTTTTCTATTTATAATATTGTAAGGCTTCAGATATGTAAGCCTTACATATGCCCGAGTGGATCTTACAGATAAGTAAGTTGGATAACTGAATGAGGGACAACTTATGTAATGTTTTGGGGGTATATACTGCGAAAGCATGCATGCTTGTAAGTAGATGTGAGCAGCCAAAGGACTAATGGCTTAAGTCCTCTCTAAGGGACCTTGTGATGTGGGTTAATGCCTTATCGAAGGGCCCTAATGCATGGACTTAGTTCCGAACCCGGATCACTGGCTCACAAGACCAGGGCCGGTATTCAATTCAATACTCAGAAATATGAGTATTTTACTTAGCTTTTTACTCAGATAAAATACTTAGCAAATTTTGGTATTCAGTTCAATATTTTGGCTAAGTATTTTACTCTAAATCTAAGACACCTACCTAGGAGACTTAAGCCAATTATTTTGGAGGCCTTGATTGGCAGGCATAGGTTTTTATACACAGTAGTTATGAGCTGTGCAGAATTATATCACAGCATATTTGAGCGTATTTGATGCGACATGTTAATTGCGCATTGAAAATATGACGTCACAATGCCTATCAGTAAGAATTTTGGCTTAAAGTTGGCTTACTAAAGTAAAATTCAAAGTATTGAATTGAATATGACTTAAGCAAATTTCTAAATACTTAGTAAAAGTTTTACTTAATCCAAGTATTGAATTGAATACCGGCCCAGTATTCTACTAACCGAGCTGTCACACTTCCTCATTTCTGAATGTTCTTTATACAAAAATACAGCTGATATCTGTACATGCAGCATAAAGACATGCAGGAACAACCAGTTTGCTGCTGAGAGAAATTTGAGTTCTAGGAGAGGTGAAAATAATTAATAAATTGAAAAATAATAACAAATATCATAGTAGAAAGGCTCCCTGAAGTGCCCTCACATTCAAAATATGACAAGAAATCAATGAAGAGTTTGGGTCAAAGATTTATGTCCAATTTGTTTGGCCCCTTACATTCATTTCTGTGGGCAGTGCATGTTTCTTTGTGGGAAGGTAAGTCAATATCTATCGACATGATGATTCCAAAATCTCATCAATACGATGATTTCAAAATCTCACACTCGACACTTATTCTTATACACAACCATCTACATACACCTCTCCCAGTTTCTTGGAAAGAGTTTCTTTCACAAGGTGACCAGAGGAGCATTTCAAAAAGTGACTTGTCAGTGATTTTACTGACAACTGTTATAAGCTGCTGAAATCCTTGCATCTGACTGGCTGAGAGCAAGTTTGTCAGTAAAAATCACTGACAAGACACTTCATGAAACACTCCCCAGGGGGGTGTTTCATAAAGCTGTTCGTAAGTTACGAACGACTTTACGCACGACATGAACATGTTCTTGGGTGCTAATCAGATTCTCAATCATTTACATGTAGCACAAGAACATATCACCAGTCGTGCGTAAAGTCGTTCCTAACTTACGAGCAGCTTTATGAAACACTCCCCAGAACTCATCTTTTTTAAAGAAGAATGAAACTCAGCATTAATTTTTACATGACAAGTTAATTCACATTTCACTGATCAATTTGGTGAAAAAAAAAACAAGCAACACCTTTGCTTAAAACCCACGAACTATCAATGCAAACTTTTCACAATTTCATCATAGCTTGAGCAAAAGAGGACTGCCATTAGGCTTCCATTACCCATGATTCTTTGCGATTTGTGATGCAACTTTAGAACAATCGCAAAGCATGTCAGTGCAGCCGATGCTGAGATTACGTCACGTTTTTCAGCGAGACCAACAACAATGGAAATCCCCAGTCAGCGACTTGGAGCTGAGGGAAGTCAAACTTTGGAGGGATGACACTCATTATCTATTTATCGGATGGTGCTGGTTCTAGTATCATTTTAATCTGCTCATACAATTGCATTATATTAAAAGGATACTTATCTATGGTTTCATTCTCCTTTAAACCTAGCACATAATATAAAAACTGATCCCAAACATTTTCAGATCTTTAAATCATTGAGAGGTCTATTATATAATTAGAATTATAGAATAGTAAATCAAATAGTGATAGTGAAGCTCTGTGAGTATTCTTTGCCATTAGAAAGAAATACTTCGGAGTGTGCATCATTTATTACCTAACTGCTGCACAAATAAATAATGACATTCATCACACACAATTTGAGATGAGTACATGTACATACCAGCATTAATCCAGGAAGTTTTCTACTTTGGTAAAGATATCTATCTGCTCACATGCACATTGAAACTAGAGAGATCCCTTTGAATGGAAGAAGTTTACACCCTTTTTCACAAAACCAGCTTTCTTGTTAGAGATTATCTTTTATATGTGAGTAATGCAAGATTTATGTAAAAGACTACAGCCTTGAAGGGGTGCCCATACCTTCCTGTCTAAAAACTGTGAATACAACTGCATGTCCTCCTCCCAGTTGAGAGGCTTCTTGGGGAAGGTTGGCTTCTCTTCCCTGTCGTCTACCGGTTGGGGTTCCGGTATCCTCAGGAGATGCATGGTGACTGGGGAGCCTACATGGACTCGACTGGCCAGGTGACTGAAAGAACAAATCACAAAGAAAATTAAAGGCAATCAAGATAACTTCATGGGATCCTTCTTGCAATATGGTCACAAACAAGATATAAAAAGAGTAGTCCTGCACAAAAGAAAGAATTCTTGGGAAAGGTTGTCAATCTCTTCTCTGTCGACTAGCGGAGGGGTTCCGGTATCCTCAGATGATGCATGGTGACATGTACATGGACTCGACTGGCCAGGTGGCTATGACAGTTAAGCGAGGCTAACACCAGACATTTCAGAATTGCCCTAGGTGACCTTTGACTTTTTACCTATGTACCCCCAAATATAATCAGACTGTCTTTTTTTGGTGCTGCATACTAGGACCAAGTTTGAGGAACATGCTTCGAATGGTTCTTGAGATATCATGTTAACGAAGCTATCACCTGAAATTTCATAAATTTACCTCTGTGACCTTTTGACATTTGACCTCCATACCCCAAAATCTAATCAGATCATTTTCCTACGGTGATACATACTAAGACTAAGTTTGAAGTTCATTCCTCAACAATTGATGAGAGATATAGCATTAACAAGAAAGCAGGATGGACGGACGGACAACCTGAAAACATAATGCCTCTGTCACCACCTTCGATGGGTGGAGGCATAAAAATGGAGTAGGAAAGTAAGAATAACATACAACAAAGACATTTCGAGGAGGTACATGTAGCAAAGAGTATAGTTAGTTACAGAGATGGTTCACTTTACCCGTCAGGTAGGAAGTATGACTGCCATGTATCGGGAACACTGCCATACGAGTTGATGGTCCTTTCAATACCTTTCACCATCACTTCCTCCTCACCAACTCTCTGGGTACGATCTTCAAGGCCTCTCTGTACATGGGAAAAAAGAGCAGAGGAAAGAATAAATGATTCACTGATTAATTTATTGGAAAGCTCTATGCCGTAGGGCTGCCTTGCCAGTTTGACTGCTATCACTTGGGGGCCCTGTGCAATAAAAATTCATTGATAATTGCAATGTTGGATAATGATGATGAAAATAGATATTAGCTGGATTACGATGATGATTATGAGTGAGTCAAAAGATGATGAGCAGAAGGAAGAGAAGATGAAGAGAAGAGGAGGAAGATCCTGTCAGATGATGATGATGATGATGATGATGATGATTATGATGATGGTGAACTGATAATGATGATATCACATGCTAACTGTGATGAGGAAGATTACATTGTCTATTGATATGGACAATAATTACAATGAACTGCATTGAATTTAATTTCAATTCAGTGGAATTAATTGAATTGAACTGAAATAAATTTAGTAATTCCTATTGATACCATCGACCTCTGCAAACACAACTGAACTTGCATATTAGCACTTTATTGATCAAAACAAATCATCAATACATATTCAAGAAAGTATGGCCAAATAAAAGAGAGTATTAAAGAGAGAAAAACATGAAATTAGAAATCATCACAACAGATGACATATAAAAACAAAACAAGAACACAACAAAGGTAGACGCCAGACGCAAGTGGCTCGATATTCAAATGAACATGTAGCTTTTGCGACTCTAAAGGAGAAGAAAGGTCAACCGCCTGTAGATCCTTTGCTTGTTTACATCTTGCCGGCAAAACAACTAAACCTCATCTCAATTCAAATGTCACTCACTAGCATCTTAAATAACCAGGGGCCTAGCACGCACCTCTGCAGTTGCCTTCTCACTCTTGCAAACTAGCTAACCCTCGTTCAGACAAGCAAAACTATACATGTATATCCGTACAATGAATAACTGAATTTTCTTGTCTGAACAAATGTTGTGACAAAAACTAGAAAGAAACAGAAATTTGTGCATCACTTTGAACATGATGTCTCATGAAGCATCAGGCTCCTTCATCCATGTGAACATAATAATTGATATGGTACAAAAAAATCATTAACAGTGAGGGATTTCCATATATCATGAGTATGTGAAAAATGACCAAATTAAGCTTGTAACCGATCTCAAAATTGGCGGCCGATTCGATCCGATTTTTGTAAAATCGGGAGCGAAAGCCCATCGCCAATTTTTAGAAAGAAATTGAAAGATCAAATGGCTGTTGTCATTTTGAAAACAAAAAATAGATACCTGCAAAAAAGTTGATCACTGATATTGAAAACATCCATACCTTCGATTATTTTTGCATTTGATGTTATCGTACACTATATTTGTTGATGTTTGATGGACTTATCTTGCCTCCAAAAGTGATAATATTAGGGGCGTTTACACCCAAAGTAAAAAGGGATATTCAAAAATCGATAATAGTGATTAGAAAATCGATTTTATTTTGTGTGTGGACAGGATAATCTCAGTAATAATCGCGATTCAACTCGCAGTAAGAAGTGCGATTTTTCAAAATCATCGCAATTATTTGCTGTGCGTTGTGTGTATGAACAAAATCACGATTAGAAAATCAGTTTTATCTATCCCATCATTCCTTGCGCATGCGCGATCCGATATGCGCTGTGCATGCAGTATGCAGTGTGTGTCACGCTATGGTGTTATGTTACGGGATACATGCACTGTATAAGCATGGACGCACTGCACGCTATCTTGGCGCCGTTGCTCTCATATAGTAAACAAATGTTTTGTATAATAGTACATAATTATTTAGTATTTAATTATTGAGTTTGCTGCTGTACTTTCCTGTAGCCCTTTTACCACTGATGTGTATTTTTCCCCGTCCAGATCGTGTATAAGAGAAGTTAAAGCGGAGAAGTTTGTGGACTCTCCTGCCTGTTTCGTTGCTTCCTTGTGCGTGTGAATGGTCAAAAACAAAATCGAAATTTGGATCGCGGTTCTAATCGCGATTCAAATTTAAATTCCTCTTGTGTGAGAATGCGCCTTCTGTCTTTGAACTGAGATAAAAAAAGCATGTTGTATGTGAGCAGCCATTTTGAGATGACAGTCTGGTCTAACATTAAAAGAATAAGATAAAACCAAATGGCTTTAAAAAATGTTTTTTTTCAGAGTTTGCCATTAAAATATATTTCTGAAATAAACTGAATATATTGCACATGTAGTTTACAGCTTGAAAAAAAAAATTTAAAGCCTTTTATTTTTTCCCTACATTTATAATGTTGGAAGAGCCTATCAAAATGGCTGCCACATATGTATCAACTAATTTCACGATCATTCAGACTTTGAGAGGCATGGTATAATCACTAAACATCAGCAAATGTGTGCACTATAAAACCTTCAAATCAGATGATAATCGAAGATGCGTAAGTTTCTAAGATTTAAGGGTTATAATTTGTCAAATCTAAACATTTTTTTCCAGCAAAATTTTCATAGGATTTTCAATCCGATTTTCGATTCAATTTCCATTTTTGAGCTTATCTGCCAATTCGATCATCCAATTCAATTTTTACTCTAACTGACACCATTAGGCAAAATGCATTTTATTACACTTGTGCAATGCTCCTAGTACAACTATGGCTGCATAGATTTATACATCCTACAATGCTTGCTTCATACCATGCACCTTCTAATTATCATGTGTAAGCCACTCCTTTTGCTTTTTAAATAGTTTTTTTATGTTCTTCACACTATATCACAAATTCTTTTTAAGATACGGTTTCAATATGTAAGATTCATTATGTAACTTTTCCTGATAGGATATTTTTCTCTTGTGTGAATGGGCTACAGGTTGCTTGTTTTTTATGCTGAGCCTCCCAAGTTTAATCAGACATCAACACTTGAGCGAACCCTTTGCATCTCATGTCAAAGTGACCCAATAAGACAGGACGCCACTCAATATTATAGCATCGCACTGCTCCAAATACAAGTGGATCCCCTTGGTCTTGTTGTCAACCCCCCCCCCCCCCCCCCATTCTTCTGATGGCCTGCCCACCTTTAAGGATAAAAACAAACACAAAAAATTCATATACTTATACTTATTACAATATAATGATTATGATATAACCAAAATTTGTGTATCCTCCACTAGCAATATGTATAATGAAAGATTGAGCAGGCTTTGACTATAATACATTGTAGTCAGCCTTTTTATTTTGTTATACTTTTTCTTCTTTTGTATTTTGCAGAATAAAGGAAGAGTACGGCAGGAGTGGCCCGTGTTTATGTTTATTTATTATGTCTTTTAAGTTATAGAAAATACACCATTATTTTATTGTTATGTATTCTTACATTTTTGTCTGATTTTGGTTCGATTTATTCAATGATTTTGTCAAATATGTATACTTTTGCCTTTATCATGTTTATGTCTATGTGTATCCTTCATTTTGTATTGTTCATTTTGATGATAATCCACAATTGTGGATTTCATATCAATAAATTTGGATTTGAATTTGAATTTGAATGTGTACACGGGAAGTAATTTAGCTGGGTAACATGCTACTGCCTACAGGAACTGTTGGTCACTTTATGAAGATTCAGGAACGGAAGAAGTCTGTAGTCACCAATGAAGTGCATTTTTTCCCACTCCCACGTCAGGTAAAGCCACAGAGAGTGCATAGTATACATTGTACATGTTTATGTTTTCATGATTATTTCAATGTATGGTATAATATTTGCATACATTAAAACAAGAAAACAAGGCACAAAATCAGTATGAGTTTACAGGTTTATGTATTTTTACAAAAGTACTGAAAGTACCGTCATGCCCTTTAATTATCAATGTCTCTAAATCACCATGTTCATTGAGGAAATTTTGATTGTATCTTAACCATTATTCATCATATCATAACAACATCAAGATAATTATGATAAAACCATGAGAGCCATTATATAATATTGATTAAGCATGTTACAGTATACCAACATATTTACACATCTTGGATAAGCAATGTGTAATTATTGCTAGTAAATAAATCTTTACTAATTCATATAATGATAGCTGAAGGCACAGTACAAGCATCATACACTGTACTTTTCACAATCCACACCAGCACTTTATAAAGGAAACCAACACCCTTAAATCAAGTAGTTTTTAAATCAAAGCTGAGATGGAATAAAACACATCGGTGAAAATTTGAAGAAAAAATCGGACACCAAATGAGAAATTTATGGCTATATGAAATTTTCCATATGACATTTCTTTTTGACACTACCATAGCTACTGACGACATCTGACATTTGTGGACAACTCTCGGTATGTTTTGTACACACATAATTTCACAATTTCATTTTGCTTAAGATTTGCCATTTTCTTAGGCCAAACCCAAGATATATCATGTAGGAGTGTTTTCTCCACAACATATTTGGGATAAAGACAATGAAAACATGTGGTCTTCAACAAAAGAAAGAATATATGTAAAATTCTGTATACATAACATACTGAGAGTTGTCCACAACATAGGCAAAACTTTCTCATTCCTTTTCCAATTTCGTTCAAATTTTTGCTGATCTGCATTATTCTGCCTTGGCTTTGATTTAAAAACTACTTGACCTGAGGGTTTGGGTTTCCTTTAACCCATTCGTGACAGAGGTCCACATTTTGTGGTTTGGCCCAATATCTTTTGATGCAAAGCCCTAAAAATCATACCAAATACATGAGCAGAAAGAGCAAAAAATTTTACACAAACTGTGCCCATTTTGGTTGCGTCAATATTCGTTGTTTGATGCTGAAATTTTTTTAAAGGAAAATATGCACTTAAATCCTTAAATTGGCAATGTGATAGAAGGTTTAAAATCACCATTTTCTCCTGCAAATTGGCAACTTTTTGACTTCTCATCATAATTTCTGTCAATTTATATTCATTTCAGATACATGACGTTTTATAAGGAAAATGTAGCAATAAAATAAAAATGTTGGTGTTGCCAATTTGAAGAATAAAAGCTGATCAAATTAGGCTTTAAATAATTCCTGTCACGAATGGGTTAACCTTAGAATGCATTAGGATATCATTGCATTTACATCTACGCTAACCTTTCAAGACATGAGATCTCCACATTACTGCCAATTGTCAGCAGGAGATTGAGGCAAGAAACACCCAGGGCCTAAACTCATTAAATCCTAATTAGAGGCTAATTTACGGCCAATAAGCCTCCTTGAATACCCCCAGCACGTCATCTTCTACACAAACTGCAGGACATCACATAAAGAGGAACGACAATCACAATCACGTGTGTATGATGAGATCACTAGGATACTGAATACTGCAGATTGCTAGTTGTTTTCATCATGTGATCAGATTTCTGTCATCCTGATTACAGAAAAAATACCTTTAACTATTAAAAGGAGAAGTCTAGGCGATTTCTGTAAGCATGGATCATAAAGAGAAAAAATTCAGTGGCTAGAAAATGTCTTCCTTTACACAACATACCTCAGGATAACAGAGTAATCAACAATTAACTTTTATAAACAGTAGTTCTAGTACGAGCCCATTTTCATCCACAATACAGTTCGCACCCCGGCCCAGTGACGTAGCAGATGCACCTCATCATGCATATGCAGGCATGATGATGCGAGTGCAGTGATAGTATAGTGCGTGCATAGCGCGAGAGTGAATCACTGCAGTAGAGGTACACACTGTTTGTTCCGTCATCTCATATCGCGCCGTAGTTCCTTTTTTTTCTGAATTTTAGTAGATCTACAGTCATATCATTTCTGATTTTATTTATGCTTCTTGTGCCTACTTGTTAGCCTCAGAATTTGTAAAGACCGTTAAATCTGAGCATTTCAATCGACGGGAAGACCTTACAATTTCCCGTGGGCTCGTAGCCCATCACTTTCAAACGCCCACACCCTATCCACCGTCACCTGCCAACATCCTGGCTTGATTTGGTCTTCGCACACTTTCATTTACTACGAAAATTAATAAGTTTTGACGTCGAATTTGTCCGTTCTAATATCATTAATCCATCGGGCACACTTCTCCCTGTCCGTCAGGGGATTCAGGATTGCAAAAAACTTCTCTTAGGAACAGAACTGGTGTGATTTGTACACCCAAAAGCTAGACATCTCTGCATTTTGCATAGAGAATGTTGCAGAGAATACGTCAAGCGACCAATGACCATATTTGGGTTTCGGTGGGAAATTCAATTATTCAGAGTAAAAAAACAAACACTTCATCGGTATTTAAAAATCACAGAAATCACTTTGATAAATGAAAGTAGCATTATCTGTTAGCTTGAATTTTAAGCTTTATTGTGTAATTTTAATGAAATCGTCTGGACTTCTCCTCTAAAGAAAGAATATATCAAAACATCTTCAATCAATCATGTCAATTTTACAAAGATACATGACTCTCATAAATTGGCATACAAGTGAAAATTCATTTTCTCATTTGGAAAAAAGAAAGAGAGCTGTACGGAATAAACACAAAAAAACATCAGATATAATTTTAATATACATGTACTTCCTATCATTCTCTTCAAATACACTTAATACACCAGGAATTATCCATTTTTGTTACAATGCAGTGGTAATGTTCTTGCTGTTTTCTTTAATTTCCAAAATATTCTTGTTACATGCAGAAGACTAGTTTAATCCCAAAATCCCCAAATCCCAAAATATGTTTACATATACATGCACATCTTTGCTTTTCATTTCATTGTTTTTATTTTCCAGACATTTTTTTTTTTTTTTCAGTGAGCAAAGGTGCATGCAATCAACATCACACTACATGTAGTTGTTTGTTCAAGTTGTATAGTTCATACTGCACACATTTCGGTTTACCCACATGCCACACTAGTGTTTTTCTGTTAACTACATGTGCATTTCTGACATATTTAAAACTGAAAACCAAGGCCACCTGCAGAAGGAAATCAATAACATCATCCATGACACACATTACCTATTGGATCAGGTTGACATTTGTTTTGCAAAATAATCAATTTGTAAAATAATGCAATACTGCCTAGAGGGTGCAAAAAGAGACAAAAAGAGATATAACTGACAAAAGCATAAGCAAAGGCTATCGATACAGACACATCCCCAGGTATACCATGAAAACACAAAAGATGACAGTGTATACTTCACCTTTCCGTGTATAGCCAGACATCCCTCCACCAAAATCTATTTAACCAGTGTCTCGCCAAACAACATGCCCCACCCCCCCCCCAAAAAAAAATACATGTAGGCCTTTCTCGTACTGATCTGTCGAAGGAACTCCTTTCACGGCTCTGCGGCCTCATCCCAGGTACTTATCAAGATGCGGAATATTCCTCTGGGGTGGAAACACCTGACCACTTTCACAAATGAACGCAAAGGGGTGCCATATACCTGATATGCAATACTACAATGTACAAACCTGTCTAGACAGCCTACTGTGGCATCTTACAGCCACCTACAAGCGGATAGAATACAGTCAAAGGATACATCGGAGAAACGACTTGCAGAGGAGGAATAAGCAGGAGTCGATAGTGATTCAGCTCTAAAAAGTTCTTCAAGAGCACTTCAAAGCTCTAAAGCCGCTCTTAAAAATAGAAATTACTACAATTGCCACAGGTACATGTAGATTTGACTTTGCTAGAGCAAGTTACCACAGAAAGATCTCCTGTGAGCAAAAATAAATTACTTGGGGCCTGTCTGAGAAAGATGCTCTAAAGATGCTCTTGAGAAATAAGAAATAATGATAAATCTAGCACAAAAATTTTCCTTTCTATAGAAAACATTTTAAAAATGTTTTTCTTGCATCGATCTGTCTAAGGAGCTCCTCTCCCAGCTCTGTGACCTTGTTCCAAGCAGAATCAAGATGCAGAATATTCCTCAGCCCCAGCAAAACATCTGACCACTTTCAGAAATTGGATGCAGAGAGGTGCCATTCACACATAACACTACAAGTCTCAACAAACTCAGCATGCACATCTTATAGATGTATCTACAAGTAGAAACATCGACCATGTTAACAGAATATATATGCAAGAGCCATGACTTGCAGTGGACAAAATACCCAGAAGCAGCGAGTAATTGAGCTCTACAAAGATCTGAAAGACATTTTTGAAAACTAAACAACATAAGAAGTGCAAAGAGAAAATATTACAAACCATCTTATGAGATAAAAAAAAATGAAAGAATGCCTAGGAGGCGAGACTTCTTGCAGTGGGAAAAAAGAACTAAGGAGAGGAAAGCAATGTAGCTCTAAAAAAACTCTTAAAGGGGGTACCTAATGCTGAAACAATATTAGTTCATTTAAAAGAGCATGATTTTATTAGCAGAAAATCATCTGCCTAAAGTTTGTTTAAAAGTCGTGTTGCCAAGGAAACCCCCAAATGTGGTAAGATTTCAGGATATTTCTGACCCCTCAGCTGTGACCCAGTTTCAACTGGGTACCCACTTTGACGTCAAAATGACGTCAAATTGGGTACCTTGTCTCGCAATTCTAGCAAAATGCGCATAAGGTATAGTACATATTGTACAATCTAGCACGCAGCACAGCTACAATACGCGAAGCTGGGTACCCACTTCTATGTCATACCTCATACTCAAATTTTTTGGTCAACTCTTGACTTTTCATGAGAAAATAAGCCAAAATGCATAGATTTCTACTGCAAATCATCAAATTTTTAATGTCATTCTTCTTAGAATTCTATTCTCGATCATATATCAAAAAAAAATTTGACCATTGTGTAATCACTTTAAGGAGCTCTGGGGGTAAGTATCAAAATCAGAACAAAAAGAAGAGGGTGAAGGACAGGAGAAACCTACAGAGAAACACCTTTGATGCTGAGTGCAGTGCTCATATAATAAAATCTCAAATATAATACATGTATGAGCAGACAGAGCAATCGATTTTGTACCTGCGATCATTATGGTTGCTTAAGAATTTGTCGTTCGATGTTGAAAATGTTTACATGAAAATAAGCACTAAAGTACTTACATGTACATGTAAATGGCAATGCGATGGAAAGTTTAACTTACTACTTTTCTATGTATATTGACGACTTTCTAACCTCTCATCAAACTTTCTGTAAATTTGAAATCATTTCACATGTATGACTTTTTATACAAAAAATGTAGCAAAAACAGATAAAGACAGGTGTGGTCAATTTGAAGAAGAAAACTGATAAAATAAGGTTTCAAATAATTCCTGTAATTAATGGGTTACATAAAATTGGTCACTATCAAAACCAGCTTTATAGGAAAGAAAGTAGTTGTTTTCTCTGATCTTCTGATGCCACTTTATGTAGCTTTAACTTGAAGATAAATCTACTTTTTGCTGAGCTGGATTGATTATGATCTTGCATTAGCACAAGGTCACCAAGAGAGACATTAGTTTGAGGGGAAAAAAAGAAATACTACACCTTTTTTCTATCAAACCAGAAAAGAAAACTGATACATATTTACCAAATTTCAAGGGGAAAAAAGAGATTCAAACTTGTTCTTTCAAGGGAAGAAACTGAAATAAAATCTCTCCATACATATTCTTGAATGCAATTACACTAAGTGAAAATAGAAATGCCTTCTCTCTCTCTCTCTGTCTCTCTGCATAATGCTGTACTGAATAGCACAGATCCATCTGTCTTTCTACTTCTTCCATTTTTTCTAAATAAGAAATTTCTCTCGTTTTCATTATTGTGGGTAAAAAGTGACACTGCAAGAATATCTGAGCCAGAGAAAATTGATCAATTCAATCCTTCAGAGATTTCCCAGGTGTTCCTCGTACGAAAGATCTAGGTATGCTGATTTATATTGTGTTCTTGCAAGGCTTTGATATATAAATTTGGTTCCTTATAATGATCACAGGCTAACAAGAATGTGCTTAATGTTATTACAGGCAAGTGACAATTTTGTTGAAAATCAATCAGTAAGCCCATTACCCTTCATGTTTTTTTAAAATCACATCTAATTTTCACAAAGCATTAAAGTGATTATACAATCGATATATGATCGAGAATAGAATTCTAAGAAGAATAACATTAAGAATTTGATGATTTTCGATTGAAATCAATGCATTTTGGATAATTTTCTCATAAAAAGTCAAGAGTTGACCAAAAAATTTGAGTATGAGGTATGACGTAAAAGTGGGTACCCAGCTTCGCGCACTGCAGTTGTGCTGCGCGCTAGACTGTACAATATGTATTATACTTTGCGCACATTTTGCTAGAATTGCACAACAAGGTACCCACTTTGACGTCATTTTGACATAAAAGTGGGTACCCAGTTGAAACTGGATCACAGCTGAGGGGTCAAAAATATCCTAAAATCTTACATTTGGGGTTTCCTTGGCAACACGACTTTTTAAAAACCTTTAGGCAGATGATTTTCTGCTAATAAAATCATGCTCTTTTAAATGAACTAACATTGTTTCAGCATTGGGTACCCCCTTTAATGTGACAATACCATATTTGCAAAGCTGATACAAAATTTATAGGGAACTTCTTCCCTTAAATAGATTTTCCTTTATGTTTAGGGGTTTTTTTAAGTTCTTATAGACGCACGAATTAAAAACAATTGATTATTTACCCAAGGAAATGTCTTTTAAGATCAATATTCAAGATATGACTCAGATGACCATACACTAATCAACCAATGGACACAAAGTCTACCTAAATGTTTCACCAACTCCAAAGGATCTAATCTAAACAATGATTAATATTCACACAACATGGCTGCATGCTTTATCCCCTTTTTCCACTGAGATGATGATTGAATCCCTTGACAGTCAGAAAGGCTTTAACTCATAACATAGCAGTAACAACCCCCTGACAATAACCATGTTCGGTCTTCCAATATACAGCCTCATATGGGACGGATTATATTGAGTTTGCGTGCCTAACTATGACATGCAAAACAAAGTGGATATCGTTGATATCCATGATCAATTGCAAAAGAGTTCATACAGAATCCAGGTTACATCAGTTTATGCCCCGGTTATCTGTATTTTATTTCATCCATACTGCTTGCAGAGGCTACTTGATAAACCAGGTTTCTTACACTTACACATTTCCAAAATTCTCTGACTTTCCATGACATTCCCGAGCAGGAAACTGAACATTTCCATGAACATTTTTACATTTTTAAATGTGTAAACAGAAGTCATCACAATACAAGCTCCCCTCAACCTAGTGTGTATGTGATCAGTCCTGCACACTTATACTTAGTTGTGAGGGGAGCTTGCAAGTATCAGTACAACCGGTATACAAAAATATTAGAATAATAGAGGGGCTGGTCAAAGTAGCGTAATTGTGGACTTTAATACTGAATGGTCTCACATAAAAGCACAAATTTGAAAAATGTTATTCCCTCTGTTATTTCCTCAAATAAATTAAAGGTTATTTCAAAAATATCTTGAACTAATAATTTCCCTGACTTTCCCTGACTTTTTGATTTTGGAGAAAGTATTTTCAAATTCCTGGACTTTCCAGAAATTCCCTGACCCGTAAGAACCCTGCGGATGCCACATAACAAGTAATAAGGTGTCGTGGTATAGTAGTTCACTCACTTGATTCTCGATCAAAGGGTTCAATTGTAACCAGGCACTAAATGCCCTTTGGCAAGACATTTATCCATGTTTGCCACTCTCCATCCTGGATCGCCTTTCGTAAGACTTGTTATCAGTAACAACTGTCACATTTCTATGACAAATGTGCTCTCAGCCAATCAGATGGAAGGATTTCACTAGCTTATAACTGTTACTGCAACTTGTTATTGATAATAAGTTTCATGAATTGGGGCCCCAGGTGTATAAATGGGGCCCGATATACTACGGTGCTACAAAGCTGGCAGCTTAGCTATGACTGGGGTAATGCTGCTGAAGCACCATGAGCGTCAAGGCATGGCAGACATGAGTGCTATACAAAAGCCACCATTATCATTTTAAAGGGAACCGAAACTCGGGGGGAATTAATTTTAATGGAAAGAGAGGATTAGAGAGAAGCAATTTTTCGAAAAGTTTCATCAAAATCGATTATAAAATGAGAAAATTATGTGAAAAGAGTGAAAACTGAAAAGTCTTGCTTCATGGCTATCCTCAAATTGGCAAAGCTGCTTCGAAATGGCAGGTTAAGAAGGACAACTCTCAATATGTTTTGTACACAAAATTTCATATTTTCTCCATTAGCTATCAAGGTGCAGCCTGTCTCCTTCTGAGCTCAAGATAAATCATGGGAAAATGTATTTGACACAACATAATGTTGAGTTCACATAGAGACAAGCATCTTTAGAGATAATGGAGAAAATATGAAATTTTGTGTACAAAACATATTAAGACTTGTCCATAAAAACCTGCCACTTTGTAGCAACATTGCAAAATTTGAGGAGAGCCACAGAAAGTAAATCAAGACTTTTCAAACTTTCATATCTTTCTCATTCTGTAACCGATTTTGATGGAACTCTTTTTAAATTGCTTCTCTCTACCCTCTCTTTTCATTAAAATTGATTTTTCCCCAGGGTTTTGGTTCCCTTTGATTACTGTTCAAAAATAAAGACCAGATGAAATCATCAACTGGATCTTAAAAAGATATTTCCAGGAGATTGTTCTTTGGATGGATGCAATGCGAAATTACCAGGACAATTTTCACTACTCTGTCTCATCACACATCATAAGATGAAAAGCAAGAAGGGTGTTAAACATATTTCTTGGCAAAAGGTCTGGCCCTCTTAGCAGATCTATGGTATGTTTGTAACAATGCTTTGATCCCCTCCTAACATCTGTGAGTTCATGGGAGTGTATACAAGTTGGCTTTGTTTAAATTCTTATCCAAAACTCACACCTAAAGAAGGAAATTGAGGAAAGGTGGGGGTGGTTCTTCGAGGAGAATCGAGGCTATTTCACAGTCAGTATAAAATACAGCTCTAGGGGTAATTTGCTGAGATTAGTCCCAGGATACTGTGAGCTGTTTACTCTCAGGACATACTCTAGTCTTGATGACTCTGTTGCAAATGGAAGAAGTGAGACCGAGAAAGAACAAGGGAAAATTCTCCTGATATGCCTCATAAAATATTCAATGGAAAATCTCAACCTTTGAAAATATAAATATTTCAGTACGTTCATGGTGGCAAATCCTCCCCTCGTGTACTATAATCTGGATTTATTAGAGGGAAAATGTATCTTGCCAGAACTCTTTACAGTCTTGCTGATCTGTACTTTACAGTAACCGAGCAGACTGTTTTCATATCACAAGTAGATCGGAAAGGATTTGCCACAGTGACTTGCCCCGGGGCTACCTGCCCAGCCCAAGTGTTTACCCAATTGATGAGAAAATCTGATGCTCTAGATGTGAGATGTATCTTGATGGATTAAATGTATCCTGACTAGTGCTTGTCAAACTGATCGATCTACTTGCCCCGGGCATGATATGGGTCAGTTTCATAGGTACATGCATGAGAATACAATTAACACAGGTACAGTGAAAGTGGATGGAGTGAATAAAAATACATACTGTAGGAAAAAGCCCAGCAATTATTTTTATAGGCTTTTGTTTGCATCATATTTCAACCTACAAGCAATAGGTCGAATACAAGCAATTGCTCTTCTTAACAGAAAATCTGTTGAATAAATAAGATGTTAAAAGCAAGAGTATATGCAAGGAATGGTGAGAGCTTTCAAACTAATGTGCAGTATCAAAGGCATTTGGTTATTGACATTGTTATAATTTGAAAAATATCATTTTCTTACTTGAAAATGGGATAAACACAAGGGTTATAGTATAAAAAAACAAATCTGAAAGTTGCAAAGTATAATATCTACAGGACTTATTTTTAAATATTAGAAATGTGAACCAATGTTTGGAAAATATACTTAGTATAAGGGTCAGTTGCACAGACCAGTAGACGTACATGTAAGGAGTGCGCATGCGCACATGGCTCACCGGACCATACTGTGTGTATTGGCGTATCACGCGGAAGGAGGCAGATAACGGTATTTTTTAATTCGAGCAAAACGGTCCAAATTATGGTTGGTTTCAGGGTTTTTGAGTACAAATACAAGTACTCATACACATGTTTCATCTTAGTTTGAGAATTTTTTAAATCGGGTGCTCACAAAGTTAGCCAATGCCTTTAAGCCCAAAAGAGTTTTGAATAAATGAAATGAGTTGACAATGACAAAAATAAGGGAGAAAATAAGAGATGCCTTACAGAAAATCTGTAGAGAGCCCCGACAAGCGGCAAAAAAGCCCCAACTTTTTTTTGTTTGTTTTCATAGTTTGTTTATTTTGTTCCAAAATATATTTTTTACACTGTAGCAATACACACACTTCCAAACTGCCCAATTGCTTCTGGTCCTCTTCACCCCCCCCCCCCCCCCCCCCCCACACACATGTAACCATATATAGATCTCTCCTTCTCAACTCAAACCAAAGACAAAAATATTCCTGCTAAGAAGCCTTTATATATTTCATATCCTATCAAAATGATTTCATATCTGCCCTAGATGGAAGGTCTTTACGGTTTCTTTCCTCTGAAATACTTTAGCTATATGTACAAGGAAAGCCCTAGGATGATTGATTTCTCGGTGGATTTGTTCAGTAGCACTGATTTATGACTGCATCAACATATCATCTATAATATGCTAGATGCAGGAAAGGAGGCCCTTTTTATGTACATGTCAACTAAATATTTGCCAGCTGCATGATAAAGATCTTCTACGACCAACCCCAGTTCAAAATCATACTTTTCATATTTTCATCTATTTTCGTAGAAAAAATAAAGCCCTACACATGTCTCTACTGTTGCTCAAATCCCTCAGGTGAGGGTGGAGTGGGCATGGGGAACACACAGATTTATCCCACAGAGTGCTCTACTTGTACATGTACATTGATTCCATCACAATTCTGCAACCTCTTTCCTTTTCATTTTTTGTTACCATATTTTCTTCTTTTTCTTCATTGTCTAATTTTCCTTCTTTTCTTCTTTCTCTCTTTTCCCTTTCTTTCCCTTTCGTTCTTTTCTTCCTTCATTTTCTCCTTTCCTCAAGTATCCTTTCTTCCTTCTTTCTCCTCTTTTCTCCTTCCTTCCCTTTTCCCCTTCTCTCCTTTTGTTCTATCAAGTACCATCCTGTATGCTTTTGCAAGAAATAGAGCCTCTTGCCTGTATTCTATTTTTTTTTCAAAATTAATGAAGTGTTAAACATCATTTATGAAAAATTCACTACATTTATTGCCATGCCTTTTTAAAGCTTATGTGCCACTGTTCTGATGTGCTTTTGATAATTATCTGTGCAATCAATTTTTTTTTCACCTTTAAACTGCACCAGGTTAATGTTTACATGTATTCCCTGATTATCAGACTGTAAATCAAATCTTATGCTTTGCATGACAGTAAATAAATGAATCTGAAATATTAGGAATTGAGGGCCGTTTTGGGGCTGCTTGATATCAGATGGATAGTCTGGTCACTTTAAAATTCCCCAACCAACTGTAGAGGTGTCATGGTCCAGTGGATTTGTGACAGGACTGTGGATCACATGGTTTGTGGTTCAAGTAACACTGTGGCACTAATGGTCTTTCAGTAAGACATTTATTTATGTTGCCACTTTCTAGCCAGGTGTAGGAAATGGATATCTGGTAGGAAGAATTTCCTTGAATTGCTAGAGTGCCATAACAGCTGCAATGCAGGGTAGTAACAGTAGAATGCAATGATTGCCATGAGCACTTTAAACAAGTCAAGAGCCCACTATTTATATTATTATCAATTTCAGTCTGGGCACATTCCTGCTCTCAGGAGAACTGTTATGGACAATCATTTGTGTTTAATATAGTCAAAATGAGACAAAGTTGTTTGAGGTTTGTTCAGATATGAGGCAACAAATTCCCGCAACATTTTTAGTGTTCAGATATGGCATGACGGACCACTCCACTTATGTTAATGAATGCGCATTAACATGCCAAGTCTCAAAAAATAAAAGAGAATTTTGTCAAAAGTTGCACAGACAAACTCATGACAACATATTTTGCGCTAATTTTTTAAACAATTTGATTGGTCCACAGCTTTTTTGCAGCCAGGCGACAAAAAATATATCTCCTGCCTTGGCGACATTTTTTTTGCCGCCTCATACCCCACTGACTTGTACACTAGAAATGTTGCAGGGATTTGTTACGGGGATTTGTCTCCTTATATCTGAACAAGCCTTTATTTGTAAATATTGGAACCTGCATGTATGATAGCCTTTTGAAATGCAAAGCCACCTTAAAGACAGCCATGAAATTTTCCTTCGGCTATCATAATTTGGCAAATTAATTTTAAGGCAATAAACCTACTGACTTCGCTGCCTTGATCATAAACACACAAATCATCAAATAATAAAAACATCGAAATATTCTATCATCTCTAGAATCTGATTCCATGTTGCTTTAAAAAGTGCAGATGTTTTTCAACTTTCATGTGGAAAAGCTAGAAGCCTAAAACCGCCATGCCAAAACAAATAATTCACTCATATCGTAACTGTAGTCCTCTTTCTTGGGCTTGCCTTGGCATTTGACTTTACATTAGTCAGGAAAGTGCATTCTATCCTATTCAAATCACCAGAGCATATACAGTACAAACTCATTCATTATTAAAGGCAGTTCTTCACTTTCTAGGAAAGGGCAACAAACATGTTATAGCTCCTTATGCATTGTAAAAGTACTTTCCCCCCATTTAAGGCATCATAATCCTTGCTTCGTTGGTTGTCCAAAGGTAGATCTATGCATGTTTGGTTGTGAAACAAGTGGGTGTTTGCTCATTCGCCAAAAATGATATCACTTCAAAGAAGGCATTTAAGCATTGGTTATCATCACGAAATTTAAAAAAAAAAGAAATATCTAACTGCACTTTAGCATGATACAGTCTTTCAAATCTAAAGCAGAAATACAAAGTAGGTATGATATAGAAATAACATACAATGAAAAGATGTATACCTTTAATAGGACTTGTTGGAAACCTTATTAGTATACACAGTCATGATAAGAGGTGTATTATCACTTTGTATCAAATCTTAAGCTTCAAAGCAGACATTTGTTGTTTTAGTCAAGCTGAAGTAAACTTAACGTAATACAGAATTAAGTCCTTCTTCCATCATCAAAAGCTACAAACCTTCAGGGGATTGGGCACACATGCTGAGTGCACGTCACGAGTTAGTCATACAGCCCACGAGTCATACAGCCCACGAGCTACACACTAAGTGAAAACAGCCCATGAGCTCGACATAAAGTAAAATAGGCCCACCAGCTACATGTATATAGCCCACAAGCTAGACACTAGGTAAAATAGGCCCACGAGTTAGACACTAGGCAAATAAGGCCTAACTTACCTCGTGTCTAGCTCGTGAACCTAATTTACTTAGTGTGTAGCTTGTGGGCCTAATTTACTTGTAGTGTATAGCTCGTGGGCCGTGTTCACTCAGTGTGTAGCTCGTGGGCTGTATTGTATAACTCATGGGTTGTACATGTATGACTCGTGGGTGTATGACTCATGGACCTTTTTGCAATGTCTAGCTCATGGGCCGTATGACTAGTGGATGTCTAGGTCGAGGGATGCCCCCCACATGCTTTAAACATGTACAAGAGAATCATAGATTTCCAACATCATAGCTCTTTTTAAAATGACAGTTTGCATTTAATACAGGCAGAGTAATCAAATAAACAGATTCTAATCACATCCCATCAAAGAAATAATTTCTTTTCATGGCTAATTACCAGCCGATCATTAATTGTTCGAAAAATGGAAATAAACAACAATGCTCCCCATTTGCACTGCAGAGTGTACTGAAGGCCAGTTTTTACTGAAGATTTTGTTTTTAAATTGTGTGTTTTATTGAATCATAGACATAATAAAAAATATTTACAAGTTATCAGTAGAGAATGGTAAATAACAAGTAAAAGAGAAAAAGGAAAAAAAAAGACAGGAAAATGATGATTCAGTTTTCACTGAAGTTGTCTTCTTTGCTTGCATTTGCCCCATTGTCAGTGATTGGTTGATGGTTATTTTTCATAAATGCTAAGAAGCCTCTAAGAAGACTCTTCAAACAGTAACCAAATCAATGCTTATTTTTATTCTTATTCTTACACCTATGTAAAGTGCTGTGAAACATTTTGTAGTTTGTAAGAGTGCTATAGAAATGTAATTACTGTATTATATTGTATTGTATGTTAGTAAGTAAGCAACCAGGGGAACTAAGACTGCAAGTCCTATCTGAGAGACTTGGCAGTAGCAAAGGTACCAGTGCTATGGCTTGGTTTTGAGCCAGGGATCTCTCATTTGGGCAATTCCGCATCGGAAAAAAACAGTTGCCTTACTTCACATTTATAGTAAAAACAATCACTTTGATAGCCCTGAATAGCCAAATCTTTGAATTAAAAAAAGCTGAAACAATAAAGAATTCCACAATCTTAGTCTGTGTTGGTATAATGTATGTTTGATTTCAAAAGAAATGTTTGAAGTTTGAAATTGGCGCTTTTTTCTGGTAATTCCGTTACCGAGATGTTATACCACAATATCATAAATGCGAGAATAAAATTGTTGGAATGAAAGAGTTCACATGAAAGAATGGGCATATTTACAGAGTATTATATGGTGAGGAGAGAGGCAAAGTACAAAGGAGGCACAGAAAGTCTAAAAATGTTGGTAACGGAATTACAGCCTAACCATGGAATTGCCCATTTACAAGACCAATCCTCTACCACTAAACCACCTCTCCTCCTCAATTAATTTTGATGATGTTAAATATTGTTTTGACATTGAACTATTGGAATACAAGTTGATAAGAGGTCTTTTTGAAATAAATTTTCAGCAACTCTTCACCTAAGGATTCAATGGTTATATTATATATGATTTTACTAAATGGGATATCAGAGAATATTGCACAAATTACAGCCAATATTGTATTCGCATATTCGCACATTGCATGTACTGCATTGTATTGAGTACCTGCACATTGCTGCGTATGTTTACATTGCCTTTGTATTATTGCGTATTCGCAAAATTGTGCATACGCAACAGACCAGAAAAAATACGGTCTAATATTACGCAGCCAGTTCCGATGTTGCATGGGATATGCTCTAATATTGCATGTGTACTCAAATGAAGCAGATGAAAATATGCGTATTTAATGATAAAATGCTTTATATAGATAATAATACTTTTTGATTTCATACAAAACCTCGAAATTCATTTCAGAGAAGTAAATTATGCAGTATCATGCTCAACACTTCCATGAACTTCAATAAAGTTCTACATTGTACATTTGAAGAATAAATTTCAAAGAAATTATGTTTTTCGGGCAGAGGCTATTCAAACACTGTCTGCCAAATATCCAGCAGGGTTTGCTTCGCATCATTTAGCACATAAAATTATTTGCCAAGGTTTATTGATGACTTAAAATTTTGTTAAATATTTCTGCCAATGTGCCCACATTATGTTTTCTCATTAAATGAGCCTTTAGTATGAACATCGCTATGGTCTGTGCCATTACAATAGTGCTATGATCCTATTACATGATCCTGCTATTGAAATGATGACTTATTAATCAACCTCTTTCGAAAGGCAGGTCTTGTATGAGATTTGTAAATAATGCAGCACGATGATAATACATTGCATGGGGGTAGTCTTGCACTTTTGAATATTTGTGACATAGTGTCCACATTTTGGTATTTTAGCCCAATGACTTTTGATGCAGAGCCCTAAAATTCATACCGACAGATTGGCAGAAAGAGTAAAAATATCCCCTGACACATACTCTACCCAATTTGGTTGTGATATTTGTTGTTTGACGCTGAAATTTTTTAAAACATAAATAAGCACTAAAATCCTTAAATCGGCAACACGGTGGACAGTTCAAGATCAGTGTTCTTCTAAGTAAGTTGGCAGCTTTTTAACTTTTCAGGCATACTTTCCATTAAATCATATTATTTCAGATACAAAAACGTACCACAAAAGAAAAGAAGAAGAAAAGCTACTCAAATCAGGCTTAAATCCTTAAATCGGCAACACGGTGGACAGTTCAAGATCACTGTTCTTCTAAGGAAGTTGGCAACTTTTTAACTTTTCAGGCATACTTTCCATTAAATCATATTATTTCAGATACAAAAATGTACCACAAAAGAAAAGAAGAAGAAGAAGAAAAGCTACTCTCAAATCAGGCTTCAGATAATTCCTGTTTGGTTTAATCCTTTAGGTTGTCAGCAGCTATAATAGATATATTTCATACTCACATATGTGGTTGTCCAGAGCTTTGCTTCTCCATCAAATGATACAAAGACTAGGTTATCAGGCACACCTTTCCTTGCCATAATCCTCTGTAGTATCAAATTGGAACCTGTTCAATGAAAAGTAAAATTGCAGAAAAGAACTAGTTAGGACCAGGGTCCTATCAATCTTCTTTGTTTTTTTTTTATTGAAATTAAACCATGGACCTAATAGAGATGGACTAACAACGGTCAAAAGCCCTTTGAAATGGGAGTTCTGAAGGATTTAACTTATATAAGTCCATTGATTGTCATCGTCTTCTTATCATGTGCAGTGTAATGAACACAGGTGTCTGGACAATAACAATCGCATAAGCATGTTCGCTCATTGACGCTCAAGCAGTTCCCCTCGGTCCCTTTTGTCCCTTAAATCATTTTCATTTAAAAATAGGTGGCCATATTCCTTTCAAAAGTAAAAAGCAACAATGTTTTTATTCAGCTTCAATAAAGACATAACTTTTTCAATCTATTAGGGGATCCAGGGGAACAAAGGTTACAATACATTGAGAATGAAATGAAACTTTAATGCTTGACCTAAAATGACCTTCAACCTTACCATGTGGCCTGACAGCACAATAGCATGAATGTACCCCTAGTGCATCTATCACCCAAATTTGGTTGCTATTGCAGCAACATGTGCCAAGTTATATGTCATAAGAGAGTCTTGCAGGTAAACTTTAACATTTGAAATAAAATGACCTTTGACCTTACCATGTGACCTCCAATACCACTATAACATGAAGGTCCCCAAGTTTAGTTGAAAAGGGAGCAACAGTTGCAAAGTTTTTTGTCATAAGAGAGTCTTGCAGGTAAACTTTAACGTTTGAAATAAAATGACCTTTGACCTTACCATGTGACAGCCGATGCCACTATAACATGAAGGTCCCTCAAGTGCATCTATGACCCAAGTTTAGTTGAAAAGGGAGCAACGGTTGCAAAGTTATTTGTCATAAGAGAGTCTTGCAAGTACACTCTAACATTTGACCTCAAATGATCTTTGACCTCACCATGTGACCTCCGACAGCACCACTATATGATGTTACCCCTAGTGCATCTATCACCCAAGTTTGGTTGCCATTGGACCAACAGTTGCCAAGTTATGTGTCATAAGAGAGTCTTGCAGGAAAACTTTAACGTATGTAAAAAGAGTCTTGCAGGTACTCTATAACAATGTGACCTCAAATGACCTTTGACCTCACCATGTGACCTCGGACAGCACCGCAACATGATGGTACCCCTAGTGCATCTACCACCCAAGTTTGGTTACAATTGGACCTGCAGTTGCCAAGTTATGCGTCATAAGAGAATCTTGCAGGTAAACTTTAACATGTGTGACGGACGGACAACGGACGGACAACGGACGACGGACAGACGGACGCCATTTGGATCCCTTAGTCTCGCCTTCACCTCTGGTGGGCGAGACAAAAATGGATCATGTCAACTCAAAGTGTCCAGCAAATGAAACTGCATTGCATTGCCCAAAGGAGTATACAAAATCCAAGAGCAGAAGCTTTAATTTCTGTTTTGCCTGGATCCTTCTATTGAAAAACAGAAAATTACAAAATCAAATTGGTCATGAATATTTTCCATACATACATGTAAGGAATTTATTGCAGTAATTCCACGATGCTTTTATAATTTCACTTTCATTAGATTTTCTTTCAATTAAATCCAGGACAGAATTTCAGGTGGGTAATTAAACTAAAGCAAACTAAGCCTCTATTCAGACCACCTAAATTCACTGTATTGCTTTACAAAAACTGTTCAGCTTTACCACAAGGAATTAATTTTTCGTAGTCTGAATATTTTAAAGAGAAACATCATAAAGCCAAACTCATTTCTGAGCATCATTTCAGGCAATAAAATGATGAAGAATTAGCATCCCCTTGTAATCTGAACATTGACAACTAGGCAAGACTTATCGGTGAGCATGAAGATATATTAACAAATCAGCTGCGCTTTAAAATGCTCCTTGATGCAATCTGATACAAAACATATGATGTCAACAGACCTTCTTCCCAAAGTTGTGTTTCTTTATAGAACATATTTTTTTACAATTGTGCACACCCCTCCAACTATACAACGTTTCTTTATACGAGTTTCGTATAACTGTTCTATAGGCTGAACAGGCTATGAGGCAAACATAATGCAAGCAGAGGACAAAACGATGGAAAATGTAATTTCTATATCATAAGCCTTGCAAATTCGTTAATAACAGATTTGATTAGATTCAAACTGCATTCTTACTGAAATTCCTTTTTTTTTAAATAAACAAATCATCTGATATATGGCTTTTCCATTTTTAAACACATTTCCCAAAAGGCAAATGTAGATTTTCTTTAGATCAATGAACAAGTGAAATAATCATAAAAATTTGGAATCAGCCTTTTACAGCTTTTGGACAAATTCAAAGGGTTTTTTTTTTGTTTTTTTTTGTTTGTTTGTTTCTTGTTGTTGGTGATGATGGAGAGGGCAGGGAGGACTGCAAAATGCCCTTGAAAAAATTGTCGTTGGGACACATGAGGGGTGCTACCTCTGAGTCTCATAGACCTATTCGGGACAATGTCCAAAAAAAATATGAAAATAAGGTTAATAATGTAAATTAATTGACCCTAAATGACGTTTGACTGTGACTTTGTGACCTGAAATTTATTCCACATGATTTGTGATAACCCTTGTGAAGAAGTTTCATGGAATTCGAACAAATACTTGTTTTTGCAATATAATTCAAGTTACGTAATTGACCTCAAATGACCTTTTGGCCTTGACGTTGTAGCCTGACATTTGTTCTACATGATTTGTATTGCTTGATAACCCTTGAGACCAATTTTCACGGAATTCAAACTCATACTTTTGAAATAAGGATAAAATTCCAAAACTTAACCTAAGTTAGAGGTGTTGTGGTCCAGTGGATAAGACTCTGGACTTTGAACCACAAGGTACGGGCTTCAAATCCCTGCTGCAGCACTAATGTCCTCTGGCAAGACATTAATCTACATTTGCCACACTCGACCCAGGTGAGGTAAATGGGTACCTGGCAGGAATTAATTCCTTGAAATGCTTGTGCACTGTAAAAGGCTGCCGGGCTAAAGCCAGGGTAATAATATCCTCTGGCAAAAGTCCTCTGGAAGCGCATAGAGACGTCAGATAATAACGTGATATGCGCTATACAAGAACGGAATATTATTATCATTATTATTAGGTCAAGTTTTTGCAACATAATTTAAGTTAATTAACCTCAAATGACCTTTGACCTTGACTTTGTGACCTGAAATTTGTTCCACATGATCTGCCTTGATAAGCCTTGTGTACAAAATTCATAAATTGAATAATTACTTTTGGAAAGAGAGTATTTCTTAAAATGTTGATGCCACTGTCGCCGCAGGCCCGTGGCCGCGAGAAAACCGGCACCTATGTATACATCTCGCTCTTACTCTCGAGGCAAACAGGAGAAAGTAACCAAAGGGCACTTTTCCAATCACCATTCACAATGAGGGGAAAAAAGAGAGAATTTTGTAAAGTGTAGCAGTATGACATACATTTACACTTAGGAATAAGCATACATTTATGTGCATAAAGGCCTGTCTTTTTTCTTTTTTTCATCCCTACTTGCATTTACATGCGTGTACTTGCCAAAAAATATCTTTTATTTTATGACAGCATGTTTATCTTTTAATCTACTTGGTTTAATGTCTCATGTATGAATCATGTATGAACAAATTTTAAATAATTCTACGACAACATATCATCTGTTCAGAGCCAGAAGGGCATTAACTATGTGTTAAAGCATGTCGTTGGTGGGGTGATAAGACCTTGTATCTCAAATTTTAGTGAAAATGACTTTTTTGTAGTAGACTCCAGATTATCAGTCAAGTGATGTCCTGTCCAAATCCAAGCTCTCTTACAACAAAAACAAAGCCACCACGGCAGCCAAAGGAAAGGCAATCCTATTGCTTATAATGCTTTGGCAGCCATGTTTTTTCACTTTCCTGAACATTTGATTTTTTGGAGATACAAGGTTTTGTCGCCCCACCGACGATGAGTTGATTAGTCACTAGAGTTAATGCCCTTCTGGCTCCAGAGAATATAACCCTTTCTGATACAGGTGGTTGCTAGACCTGGACTGGTGCATTTGGCTTCTCATGAAGAATAGTGACAGCATGCATAATTCATCCCTGTTTTCACGGAGTGAGGATGAGCGCGCAACTTAAAAAAAGTTAGTTTGGAGTAGATCGCTTTCAAAAAGTTTCAAACCTTAATCTCAACCTCTTTAATGCATGAAGGGTGAATAAATTTTATATCCTCGTATAGGGCATATTCTGGACAATGTTCATTATCAATCATTTGCATATTCCTTTTATATTTTAGAAGAAAACGAGGTGTAAACATTGCCGTCATTTCGTGGAAACAAAAAATTCAAAGTCCCACTGTCATTTTGTTTTCACAAAGTGACAGATCTCAGCCGCATGCGTGTTAAACAAATGGGACTTGATGAGCGCGCATTTGACCAAATTGTGCACGATCATGTATTCAAAGCGAAGACACGCTCTTATTATTTTTTTACGAAGTGATGGACTCAGCCGCACACGTTAAACATATGGGACGGCTGAAAGCCGTCACTTCGTGAAAACAGAAAATCCTGTTGCTAGGTATTTTCTTGTAGACGTCATTGCCATAGTTACATAATTAGACATTATTACGGTCTGAAAGATGTCCAAAAATGCATAAAACTCAAAATTGAAAAATTTGTGATTTTCCTCATATCCGTCACTTCGTGAAAACAGGGACAAATTTTCCCACAAAAGAAATCTATACAGCTTTTAACACTCGACTTACAGAATGCTAAAAAGACTATGCCACTGGCATTAGCAGGAAATGTTTTTCTCTTCTTATCAATTTACAGAGTGCTAAGAAAGACATTTGATATATTCCGACGCTGTTTCAGTGGTGGTTGCAGATTGTCAGGCAAATTAGTTGAATGTCTAGAAAGCTGAATCAACAGATCAAGTGAGTTTAGTAATGGAAGTACATGTACTTCACTGTGATACATGATGAAGCCTTACATGTACATGTATGTCACTATCTGGTTATTTTTTAGCTTTAAATTGTTATTTTCAGGTTTTTACAGAATTTTTTTAAAAATGCACTATGAATTCCTTTTCTTATAGAAACAATCTTACATGTACACATGCATGTACAAGTATATTGTAGGCCTGCACCTAATCTTTGAAACTACCCACATTCTGGTTTTGACACCCCAATATAAAAGGTATAATATAAAAACCGCATGCATTATGAGCAGACTGATTAAAAAAAAAAATAAACAAAACATCTGCACACCATGTACACATGTATGTACCGACCACCGACATACATGTACAGTACTTGTATATATGCACGGCATTAAACACTTATGATCCTTTCAAAGGATTATCTATTGGGCATAATCAAAAGGCCAACACTCTACAAAGCTCAAATTACTGGGTCTCCTCCTCCTCCTCCTCCTCCTCCTCCTCCTCTCTCCTCCTCACTCTTCTTCTTTCTTCTTCTTTCTTTCTTCTTCTTCTTCTTTCTTCTTTCTTCTTCTTCTTTCTTCTTTCTTCTTCTTCTTTCTTCTTCTTCTTCTCCTCCTCCTCCTCCTCCTCCTCCTCCTCCTCCTCCTCTTCTTCTTCTTCTTCTTCTTCTCTTCTTCTTCTTCTTCTTCTTCTTCTTCTTCTTCTTCCTTCTTCTCCTTCTTCTCCTTCTTCTCCTTCTTCTCCTTCTTCCTTCTTCTTCTTCTTCTTCTTCTTCTTCTTCTCCTCCTCCTCCTTCTTCTTCTTCTTCTTCTCCTCCTTCTTCTCCTTCTTCTCCTCCTCCTTCTCCCTTTTCTCCATTCTAAAGATGATTTTTCAAAATATGAACTTTGTAACCATATATATCAATACAACCTTTTCCAGATATCTTTGGGCATTAGAGTAAAGAAGAAACATTGATAATTTCCACTCCTACATTTTGAAAAATTGTGCAGTAAAAATTGCTAGTATATTATGATATCCAACCTGTATCAATCTCATATTTCATGCAAACAATTTGATGCAATCAACAATGACAGAACTTTTAAAAGTTACAAATTATAAATCCAAAGTTTTAAAACCTGGAGATATTTAGAATTCTGCCTTATCCTACTGCATCACGACATCAGTAAGCTAGCTTTAGATATAAATCAGTGCCAAAGGGAGTAAAATTTTGTGTTTTACTGCATCAGACACAGCCTTCATTGAAAGATCATGCATGTCAAATTGGTTTTTCGATTGAGTTACAGTAGAAAGAGTTTACAAATCCTTAAAATTGAAAAAGTAAAGTTGGTAATATCTGCTCAAAGAACTGACATTGTAAATATTGTGTTGATCATGCTGAAAGAAATAAAACTGCATATGTTGATCCTTCTGAATGTCAAATATCATCAGCAGTTTCAACAATCTTGATTACAGTTTATGGATACACCTATATCACTCTAATCTCTCTGAAATGTCATTTAAGTAAAGCCAACAGTGCTTTTTATTTGTGTTGTGGCTCAGTGGATAAGTCTCCGGACTTTGAACCAGAAGGTCCGGGGTTCGAATCCCTGCCGCGGCACTAATATCCTTTGGCAAGATATGAATCTACATTTGCCACGTCCTTCGGATGGTGACGTTAAAGGTCGGTCCCAGACGTAAATAATCATATTTGATTGATACACGTCTGTAAAAACCCAATTCAACAACAACAACAACAACACCGTCATAGAGTAGACATATGACATATTTAATGTAGACATCTCAGCAGAAATTCTGACAAACACCACACACAATCACTGTAAACTATTATGTTATTCATTCATCTACAATGAATAACAACAAAGTTATTTCATGTTTGGACAAAGTAAAAAGAACAATGCTACCTTCTGATATGAATCCTTTTAACCTGTCTTCACTGAAAGTGTCCGCAGTTCTCTGCATTTCCTGTAAAAATCAAAGAAAAATAGAGAATAAAGAATTCAACGTTTTTCCTAACACAATTCGGCCATGAAAAGGAAACAAAAGCTTGCTCATTTTATTATTTTCCTAACTTGTATAGATTGACATTTCAAGCTGTCATATTAAATTTGAATTTTACTTTCTCTTGCAAGACTTGGTTCAAGCTTATTGCGTCTGAAGTAATTTTCAGTATCATGGTTTTCCCAAGTCACTGTAATATCATGACTTCTTGAATTGATTTGAAGTACACTGTATATCCAGACCTCACAACCTTTTTGACTGAAAAATAGGGATGATTTTGCTCAAAATTAGGAAAGAAACAGCATTTTCCATAGGAGTGTAAAGTAAATTTATCAAGAAAACTAGGAAAATCATATCGAAACAAGAGCTTGGAATGGTCAAAATTCAGTTTCTTTCCTCCAAATTCAGAATGGTTGGGAGGTCTGTATATCCCCCATCTAATATTCATGTCCTTGAGAACCCTGATTTTTTATGGACTGTGTGCTGATTTATCATACACTGTATTCTCTCTCTCTCTTTCTTTCTCTCTTTCTCTCTTTCTCTCTCTTCTCTATCTCTCTCTCTTTCACTTTTTCCTTCTTTCCATCTCTCTCTCATTTCCCTTACTTTCTCTCTCTCTCTCCCTCATTTCCCTTACTTTCTCTCTCTCTCTCTCTCTCTTTCCCTTTCTCTCTCTCCCTCATTTCCCTTTCCTTTTCTCTCTCTCTCTCTCTATTTCCCTTTCTCTCATTCTCCCTTCTCCCTGTTTTTCCTCTTTTCCCCTTTTCTCTCCCCCTCCTTCCTCCTTTTTTCTCCCTCTCTTCCTTGCTCCTTCTCTGATAGACAGGTATGCATGCATGTACTTTCAATCTCGCTGATTGCAAGTTGGTTGGCAATGTGAACACATCATTATTTGGATGTACAAGAAATTCTTCAAGAAACCATCGATCTTGTCCACTTTCCCTCAGGTGAAAACCTTGTTCACACATAGCACTGTCCCAAACAAAACAAATGTCAAAAAAGTTACATGCACCTAACATTTTATTCATATCTCATTACAAGAAGGTCAGGGATTACAGTTATTAGATACATGAGCTTTTTTATGCAAGGCCATATCATTCTTTATACCACCAAATCTATTGCCTCTAGGAATATTTTTTAACTACATGTAAGTCCTTTTATTCTTTCTATCTTTTGGCTACAGCATCTTTAAAGTGATTACACGATAGTAAAAAAAATTTGATATATGATCGAGAATAGAATTCTAAGAAGAATAACATTAAAAATTTGATGATTTTCAATCGAAATCAATGCATTTTGGCTAATTTTCTCATAAAAAGTCAAGAGTTGACCAAAAAATTTGAGTATGAGGTATGACGTCAAAGTGGGTACCCAGCTTTGCGCATTGCAGTTGTGCTGCGCGCTAGACTGTACAATATGTACTATACCTTGCACACATTTTGCTAGAATTGCGCGACATGGTACCCACTTTGACGTCATTGTGACGTCAAAGTGGGTACCCAGTTGAAACTGGGTCACAGCTGAGGGGTCAAAAACATCCTGAAATCTTACCACATTTGGGGGTTTCCTTGGCAACACGACTTTTTAAAAAACTTCAGGCAGATGATTTTTCTGCTAATGCAATCATGCTCTTTTAAATGAACTAACATTGTTTCAGCATTGGGTACCCCCTTTAAGAGCAGTTGTGTCAAGTATGGAACAGACCTTATGAGGTAACCATATTTCATGCACATTCCCTTACGATACACCGATATGCAGATGAGAAGATAGATGAACCGAGTGTAACTGATATTCACCACGTTCCTCATCCTCTTCCCAAAAGCTGGAATACGTAAGGATCATAATGTAATTCAATGTTTTGAGATACCAGGGTGAAGCCTTGTTCCCACACAAAATAATAAACCAACTAAAAATAATCAAATTAAAAAACACTGATTCTGCAAAATACATAATACCATTCTTGCACACAGGAATAACAAATGGGAGGAAGAATGTAGATGAGATGAAGGCCCGTTTTGCACTATGATGCAAAACAGAGAACTGTAAAGTGCTAAATAATCAAAAGACCCCAGAAAATTACATACTGTATGTGCAATATTCTCCAGTCAGTACAGCATTCTTCACAAAGAAGTGAGTCCATGTGGTGTATGAGCACATAGAGAACATTTGTCAGACAACTTGAACAGACGTGGCAATCTCTATCTTTATGGGTCTATTATTCACTACTTATTGCAGGACGAATTCTCAAAGTGAACCGTGGATTTCTACTTCATAGCGCATTGAAACGACACATGCAAAATAGACTTATTCAATTTCGCTGCTGCAGTTGTTTGAGGTGGTTCAACAGGTCATGTGTGAAAGAGGCCAGAGAAGGGATTCTTAAGTGGTCTCTGGCGAATCTTATCTCACGGTATCACTTTCAGGGAATCAAACTGAACAGATTATGGAAAAGCTGTCCCTTTTTTTCCAAACTGAGATTCCCCTGATAAATTCAGCACGATACTAGAGACACTTCGCTTGTATATGCGTATAGGGTAGTCATAGGGATCTGTAAACAATATCACATTAAGTGAGCTTTATGGAAAAGAGATTGGCAGGTGTTGAGGTCAGTTTGAAAGGAAAAAAGGATATGCATATTGGAAAAGTATTAGCTTCCAATGCACTTGTGTGATTTTTCAATTGTCATAAAAAGGGCCAAGAGTTCACCAGGCTTTCAAAACAATATCAGTAAAATATCTTTTCTTTCTTTCCTGATACAAAAATACAAGTCGTAGCATCAGCGGAGAAACACCCTTACAACTACAGCAACTCCAAAACAATATATAGTCACAGTGTCAAAACTGGATTTCAGTTAAAGTGATTGCACAATGGTTAAAAAAATGATCAAGAATAGAATTCTAAGAACAATAACATTAAAAATTTGAAGATTTTCAATCAAAATCAATGCATTTTGGCAAATTATTTGTGATTAGTCAAGGGTTGACCTAAAAATTTGAGTATGAGGTATGAAGTAGATGTGGTTACCCAGCTTCGCGCATTGCAGTTGTGGACTGTACAATATGTATTATACCTTGCACGCATTTTGCTAGAATTGCGGGGCAAGGTAACCACAATGACGTCACTGTGGGTACCCAACTGAAACTGAAGCACAGCTGAGGGGCCAAAAATAGGCTGAAATCTTACCATATTTGGGTTTTTCTTGGCAACACGACTTTTTAAAAACTTTAGGCAGATGATTTTCTGCTAATAAAACCATGCTCTTTTAAATGAAGGCACATTGTTTCACCATTGGGTACCCCCTTTAAGGATTTTTCTACGCACAATTATACATTTTATTTTTCAAAAGGGGTGTTTTTCGCTCTGACACTCTGAAAGCATCAATTTGATCAGTGCTTCTCAACCCCCTTAAACTTGAGGCCCACTTTACTTCTTAGAAATTTGTTGAGGCCCACTTTAGATTACTCTCAGATATTTTCAAGGCCAACCTCACAAAAACTTAATGAAAAATCAATAATGCAATGTACATGTGACACAAGAGAAATATAAAACAAATAGTGTGGTAATCATCTGGGCCCCGTAACACAAAGCTTAGCGACTGATAGTACAATAAATTTTGCGATTGATTGCACATAGTGGTCAATGCAATCAATCGCAAAGATCGATCGTACGATCGATTGCTAAGCTTTGTGTTACGGGGCCCTGGACTACTATACCTAAACCCAATGTTTAGCAGCCCACTGGTTAATCATTGTATTAGATTTTTTTTTTTATGCTTTTAAAAAATAAAAAAAGGGAAGAATGGGGGAAAATTCATCTGGAAGAAATAATAAAGTAATAGAAAAGAATAGTAGCACACCTCCACACAAGTTCCTCTGATGTAGCATATTAACCCATTCGTGACAGGAATTATTTAAAGCCTAATTTGATCAGCTTTTATTCTTCAAATTGGCCACACCAACATTTTTATTTTATTGCTACATTTTTCTTATAAAATGTCATGTATCTGAAATGAATATAAATTCACAGAAATTATGATGAGAAGTCAAAAAGTTGCCAATTTGCAGGGAAAAATATTGATTTTAAACTTTCTATCACATTGCCAATTTAAGGATTTTAATGCTTATTTTCCTTTAAAATATTTTCAGCATCAAACAACGAAAATTAACGCAACCAAAATGGGCACAGTTTGTGTAGAATTTTTTGCTCTTTCTGCTCATGTATTTGGTACGATTTTAAGGGCTTTGCAAAAGATATTAGGCCAAACCACAAAATGTGGACCTCTGTCACGAATGGGTTAAACAAGATGCACAGAACTGCTAGCCATTCCCTACTGAAGACTATACTCTACATACATGTACAAAGTACCCTGTACACGCCAGTGCTTGCCTGGTGAACACAGCATAAGGAATTTACAACAAAATCATCCAATAAGAGTGTTAAACAGGATTTTTACACTGCCAAAAGAGATTATGCAGAAAGATAACCTACTAACCTGTCCTCGAGAGACAATCTTGTTGAGGATGTATTGACCATCCTTGTAGATGATCTGTGTTTTCTTGTCAAGTTGGACATCCTCTAACTGTATGATGAACAGAGAGAGAGAGAGAGAGAAGTGCTGAGTTGGGTAATCATGATTAATATGAGTTTTACATTGAGTAAAATCTACGGAAGATACTTCGTATATTTTCAAAAACGTTCACCTGTATGCATGACTGTACATGCTAAGTACATGGGAAAGAAGTTAAGATTATCACATCAAAGTACAGTGTAAATATTCTAAACATGTTACCATCTACTCTAGATTATCAACTTCAAAAACACACACAAATCTGCTGTTCGATTTAATTCTAAATCACCATTAAAACTCACTTAATTGGCAGTGCAGTGCAAAATATTCATAACCACTATTTTTGCTTTCAAATTGGCAATTCATCTGTTAAATTTGCCATATTCATTCCATTGGGTTATGTTATATACATTTCTATTTTTTCTGTGGCGCGACTGTTGCCCCTGCGATTATTGTTCCTCTCTTAATTTCTCCAAAGACGTAGGGTTAAGGTTAGTGTTGTGATAGGGGTTTTGGTTCAGAATGATGTTAGGTTAAGGATTAATCTCATTCTTAGGTTTGGGTTTAAGTTTTGTATTTTACTTAACATGCCGATTTTCTATGGGAGCAATTGTCGCCGGAGCAAATGTCAGGCAACCATTTTTTCAAACCATGTAGGTGCGAAAAGGAATATAATTTGTGCACTTGAGGAGGGAAAACTTATTAATTTAGCTCTTACAAAAACTCTGTACTGCTACAGTGTACATGGATTAACAAGAAAATAGAAAGTGAAAAACCAACCTCTACATATTCATGGTGATTCTCATCTAATGTCTGCAGGTTCTTTGAAACATATGCTGAAATAGAAATGATAAGAGAGAAAATATATAAAGATAAAAGTACATATACATTTGGATCATAATTCAATGTATTTCATCATAGAAAACTCCTTTCATAAACAAGGCTATAACCATAATGTGTCTTGCCACGTTTGTGTGCATCATTCTTGGAGGTAAATTTTGGCATTTGACCTCATTTGACCTTTGACCTACATATGTGATGTTTGACCCCCAAATAACATTGAGGTCCATGTAAGGCATCTACCATCAAAGTTTGGTTACAAACGAGCTAGTGGTTCAAATGTTACTAATCCCAATACAAACTTGGGTACATGTAAAACTTAACATTTAACTCATTTGACCTCTGACCTACATATATGACCTTTGACCCCCAAAGAACATCAAAGTCCCTATAGAACATCTACCATCCAATTTTAGTTACAAACTGGCAAATGGTCGCAAAATCATTCAAGTTTCATAAGCGTCACGGACGGACGATGGATGCCGTTATTAGGATTCCTTTCTCGCTCCACCTCGGTTGCTCGACAAAAATTATATTACCAAATATTTTTGCAAACCAGTGAACCATAAAGTCCAAAAGTGAGTACCAGTAATAGAATTACTTGAACTGTTTCTCTGTTGACAGAAATCATGAAGCGTTTGCATCCTCTTCAAGCAAGCTGCAGCTTTAACAAATTCAAAGAAAATATTCACCTACTTAGGAACTACCCCGAAGCTGTTTTCATTATAATGCTCCATACAGCACTCGTGTTGCTTTTGTATTTTTTAAGATAAACGTGTGGCCAGGATCTACAGAACTGAACAATGAATGCCTACCTTTCACCAAGATCTACATGTTTATAGAGTAACTAATGTTTTCCAGCCAAGATTATGAGAAAATATTCAAAGAACCTGCATGATGGCAGTTGAAAAAACACACACAAAAAAAACAAGCACAATACATACACATACATGTGTACAACAAGGACATGATAATATCCCAAAATTTCTAAATTTCATAGCTGTAAGTAATGAATCATATCATATCATATTGTTCTCTTTCTTTGTAACTTGTAACTTATGTTACAGAAATGGATAAATAATTTTTTTACAGTGTATGCAAAAATAAAAATGAAGCCCTTCTTCACTAAAAGTAATGTTACATGTAGAGTGTTACGAAGCAATGTTCTATAATTATATAATATTGACTGGCATTAATGATATACCAACCTATATCGCCCGATCTGAATTCAATATTGCCCAAGCCGAAGGCGCGGGCAATATTGGATTCAGAGAGGGCGATATAGGTTGTATCTCATTCAATGCAGTCAATATTATTATTATTATCTATATCCCATAGGAAATTGATGAAAAAATTAATTAAAATCATCTCTCCAAGTACCCATTTAATATGTATAATATGTGCCTTAACTTTAATCACACGGCTTATACATTTTTATGATGTCATAATGTATTTGCGCATTGCATGTTGCGTATCTTTTCATTCGCGCACTGCATGCGTTGCTTCTCAAACCGGTTCAAACTGGATTTCATGAATATTGCCCGCTGCTCAATTTACACGTAGAGTCAATGAGAAAACCCGGAAGGGAGAAAATATGGTATGATATTGACCGCTGCCAAATCAGAGAACGCAAAATATGGAAATAATTGCCACGGAAAAATGCCTCGTATAGATAATAATGTAGCATACATGTACATGTACTATATTTTTCAAATATACATGTAGGTCCAGATCATATGAGCAGAAATGTCAAGAATTACAAATACAACTTAACTCTGGAAAAAAAGGAGGAATTCAATACATGTCAAATTTTCTCTCTGAAATAGCACCATAAGCACTAATGATGTACTTGATCGATCTCTCTAAGACAATTCTCCATCTCACATCCCTCCCATGTCCTTCAGTATCACCCAGTCGTGGAGAGATGTGAATTCCTTAGGTAAACACAATCTTCTGATCCCACACTAGATCATCTGATGAATGCCAGATGGGCGTAAACTCTGTAACAAGTATAAGAGTCAAGGCCCTTCTGGCTCTCACCAGGCTAGATCTGGTCAGGTTAGTGTGGAAATACATCAAATGTATCGGAGAGAGAAGGCGGGGAAAGATGGAAATAACACATCTGTCACTCGGCTTGACAAATGGCATACAGTACAAATAAATGAATCCATACAGGTGATAAATTGCCAGCTTTCTGATTTAATATGGGTCATGAGATCAGAACGATTTAAGGCACTCTGATCGTGCATAACAGCAGTTTAGTTCATAAGTGAGTACTGTAGAAAAGGCATTCGTCAATGACAGGGAATACCTGCATGTGGAGTGTGATTACAATTTCCCTCATGGTTATCTCATACTTTATGGACTGTAGATGAAGTATTCTTTTCTCTTCCTTCTCTTTTTTATTTTTTTTTAATTTTTTCTTTCAGTATACAGGCAAACCTTGATATATAACAAACTCCTCCAAACCAAGAAAATTACCGTTTTATATCGAAACCTTATAACAAATATCAGGGCAAAAAAACAATAAAACACTTAGAAGTGGGACAGGCAAAATTACCTTGTTATAACGAGAGTTTGTTATATCAGTGTTCTTTATAACGAGGTTCCACTGTATCAGGGTTTTTTTTTTTTCTAGGAGCTGAGTTACAATCACTTTATACATCATTTGAAAAGAATTGCATGAAAAAAATCAAATCAAAGTTAAATATACGGCAGAAATGAGCAAGAGAAAATTAGACTTCCTTTCTACCTCTCCTTCCTATCTCTCACTCCTAATCCGGCCTTCCCACTTTCCCTGTCCTCTCTTCAATCCTCCCTCTCTCTAAAAACAACTTCCCTCTATATTACACAAATTTTGCTTTCTTCCTTTTCTTACCTGTTACACGTTATTAAAGGGCCCCCTTACTTATTGAAATTATGATAAAGAACCAACAAAAAAAATGTTAAAATCACACAACACATTTGTCATGACCAGTGTTCTATCAGATTTGTTTGTTGAATCATAATCATACATTAATGTAACATGTTAACGTATTAAGACCATCCGTTATCCCATTAACAGATCATTAGGGTTAATGACGTTTCCTGTATTTGTAAAAATGATTACCATCTGTCCCTGGTAAATTTAATTCCATGGACATTGCACAGTAATCTTTATCTTCAACTGATGTGAACTCATTATGGTATGTGTCACCTGCAGAGAGAGTCTGAAATGCATTATCAATAATTGTAATGTGAAATCAGCCCATGCCCTATTGACTCATAGTGTACATGTACATGTATGTATAATGTACACTGTATGCTGCTCTTAAACCTATTTGTGACAGAATTCCACATTGCGTGGAGGCCTGGAATTCAATTTTTTTCCAAGGGGCTCTTCAAAAAAAAAAAAAAAGAGCCCCCGTGAGCCTTCTCACAAGGGCTCTATTAGTACCGGTAATGATGAGGGCTCTTTTATTAAGACAAACTTCCATTGAATAGGTAAATGTACCCTTCTTACACCTAAATTCTGAGCTAGTCATTATTATCATTTGGAGTAGGCTGCCCATGATTTGACTGCTTATTAGCTTTTGTACAATATTTATTCTGCTAAACTTTATTTTCAAAAAATTTTATTTTCAGAAATGTATGTTGAATATATTTACCTGTACCTATTTTTATCACAATGCTGATTTTTTTTCAATACATCACAAAATTTGAGAAAATCTGAAAATATATCACTATGATTCAGGCCTATCATTCAAGTTTTTACAAGAAGTCACTGCATTGGCAGTTTGGTCTGGTTTTTCGTTTGTTTTTCGCCAATACCTCAGAGCTTGCGATGAGTGAAAAAATTCAACACAAAACTGCAGATTTCTACGATTTTTTGCGCTTTTTTGGCAACCCTGTTTCTAAGCGCTGGGCTTTAGCTCCGAGTGCTTTGGAAATACACCTGTATGGCGCTGATTCTACATTTTTGACTAGGGGGCACTTTAAATTGTTTGCTAAAAACCAGAAAGGCATAACTCTGAGTAAAAGGATGCATTAACCTATTCAGAATTGCACATTATTTAGTTTGGCCCAATAACTTTTAATGCAGAGCCCTAAAGAAACATACTAAACACATGAGCAGATCTTAATCAGCGCAATATTATGCCCATTCTGGATGCATCAGTGTTTGTCGCTCAATGCTGCAAAGACAAAGAAAGTTCAAAATCACTGCTTCTTCATGCGAATTGGCAACTTTCTATCTATACTCATTTGAGATGCAAGACTTTTTATAAGAAAAATGTAGCCACTGTCATAACAGAAAAATAATGGTGTTGCCAATTTGAAGAAGAAACCTGATCAAAGAAGGCTTCAAATAAATCCTCTCATGAATGGGTTAACACCCTTCCGGCTCTCAAACGGGGCCCCGTTTCATAAAAGTTGTAATCAATAACGAGTAGCAATAACTGTTATAAGCTACTGAAATCCTTGCATCCGATTGGCTGAGAGTAAATTTTTCATGGAAATGTGACAATTGTTACTGATAACAAGTTTTATGCAACAGGGGCCAAGATGATATGCTGCTGTTTCTGCTGCTTCTACTGCTGCTGATGTGATATTCAATACAGTATATAAACAGAAATTATACAAGACGGCCAACATCTATTACAGTAAGAAGAAACTATCCCTGAATTATGATGAAAGAGACTGACGGGGGAAAAAGAAGAAGAAAGAACTACTAAAAATACCTTTCTTACCATGAATAAAAGGCATAAATAGGAACAAAATCACCTTTCTACAAGTGACAACATGTAATTATGAAATGCAGTTTGATGGGTTCAATGACTGTCTTAATTACCGGTACCTAAAACATACAGCTGGTGTGTGTTCATACAAGGGCAATGATGATACTAAACTAGAGATGATTACCATAACGGGTAATTATTGGTCTACAAAAAAAAACCCCAGATTGATGCCTTGACTCTGCACTGCAGTGTGAATGCCTTTACGGCTCTTGGCAGACAACTTGTGTGAACTACTGGTTTGAACAATCTTAAGGTGCGTTCAGATATGATGGGACTTTGTGCCGCCACATTTTTTGTGTACAGGTCTACTGGGTACCGGGTGACAAAAAAATGTTGCTGAGGCAGAACACATTTTGTTTTGCTACCTGGCTGCAAAAAAATGCGCACCAATCAAATTCCTAAAAAGTTAGCACAAAAATTCTTGTCATGAGATTGTTTGCGCACGTTTGGACAAAATTCTCTCTTATTTGAGAGTTGATGCGTCAATGCGCGTTCATTAGCATAAGTGGCTGCACAAAGTCGCATCATATCTGAATGCACATCTATGATGACAATAACCTCCACTGCCTCACCAGCAGCATATGGAATGTACATGCAGAGTGTGCTCTTGAAAGGGAACCATATATGTACCTTCAACTTGAGATTATTACCAGCAAGATTAATTCTGTATAAGAGGTCAATCTCTGTGACTCTGGCCAAGGAGCTTTGAAGCTCCTTGCTCTGGCTAACAGTAGCACCTGACATTCATACTTACATGTAAGGCTTGCCCAAATATGAAATGGCAAACCCCTACAGTTTTTGCACATAAATGAATGAGACATGAAGGGGAAAAAAAAACAAACATGCAACTTAATAGCAAAATGGGTCTTTTTTTGCCTACTACATGTAGTGGCAAAAGGGTGTCTCCAATCGGTTTCTGTTTTAAGTCAGCAGAACTTAGCACGAAATGTGATGCCATGAGCTTGTCTGCACAACTTTTGGCAAAACTCTCTTTCATTTCAGTACGAAATATGATTGATGCATTAATGTGCATCTAATTATCATAAGTGGTGCATTACAAAAAAAACCAAAACAAAACCAAAAAAAACCACGCACTATATGGGGGGACACCGCAGTAATGGCGCTGTCCACAAATCGATTTCCAGATCGTTCTATACCTGGAATTAAATGCTCTTCTGGCTCACAGTTCACATTCATATCATGTTGGAGCTGTACAGTTTATCTAAACAGACAACCAGAGTTTGCTTGTCACAATTATACTTACTGGTTCAATGCCTCAGAATCTTCAGCGTACATCTGGGTATTGTTGCATAAAACTTGCTATTATAGTAACCTTGCCATCATGGATAACTTTCATGGAATACTGGATTTTGATTGGCTGTTGAGCAACGTTACTGTGGTAGTTACCATTGATGGCAAAGTTACTATAGTAACAAGTTTTTATGCAACGGCACCCTGGAGTACAAAGTATCGTCTGTTCAGAGCCAGAAGGGCGTTAACTCATATCATTTTATACAGACTAATAACACCCTTCTGGCTCCAAACAGACGGTATGTTTTGAAGGGGAAGGCTGTCTCAACTTCAAATTGATAACATACAGAGTAATTACCCATGAAAGAGACTGATCTGGGCCCCATTTCATAAAACTTGTTATCAGCAACAACTGCCACATTTCCATGACAAATTTGCGCTCAGCCAATCAGATGCAAGGATTTCAGTAGCTTATAACAGTTATTGCAAGTTGTTATTGATAACAAGTTTTATGAAACGTGGCCCTGGTCATCGTGACTTGAAACTATCATCAGTCAGGACCAAATGGAAGGCAACATTTAATGGCAGACCCAGCAAGGAATGGAGACAAATGTTACAACAACCCCCCCCCCCCCCCCCCCCCCGGCAGTAATCAAAACCCAAAAAGGCATGAGAAAATGCGATTTACCCTAGGTTGAAAAGCCAATTTATTTCAATTATTCATTTACATGTAGTTTTCCTTCAATGTCATATAACTTCGGTCTTGTGCCTCCCCCTCCCCCTGCAAATCCTGGATCTGCCGCTGATGTCATAAAAGAGATGGACTGAAAAGAAAATAATACATCTCAAGTCAAATCAAGAGACAGGGAGAGGGAGAGTGGATGTGTCGTGGTAGAAAAGAGGAAGAGAGTGGGAGTCATAAGTCAGGGGAAAAAAAACACGGGGGCTGAGGGCAAATTCGCCCCCGAAATGCCAAAAAGAGCCCTGGAAAACTAAAAAAGAGCCCCTGAAATTCTCATAGGGTCCAATGTTAACTGTAATACAATGTAGAAAATTTGGGCCAGTGGGCTCAAAAAGTAGCCCTGGAAAAAAAATAATTGTTTTTTTTCCCTGTCATAAGTTGAGGGTGAAGGTGGAATGAGCACTTCAAGATACTGTTCAAAAGTTCACGATAAATAAGAAGTACATGTACATGTACACATCAACTAAAATTTCTTTAAGTTTGTTAATTTGGCTAAAAAATCAATGAATCCATAAAGGTATAAGGGAAATGATCAACAAATTTAAATGATTTGAAGATTAATAATGAACCAGAACAAGAAAAAAAATTGATAGCCTGTAAACCAATACCATGTATTTGGTTCTTTCCAAAAAGTAAAATATAATGCATGTACCCACAGAAATTTGACAAATCTCTTTCCAAATGGTAAGCAACAAACTGTGCATATGTACAAAATAACAACCAAAAAACATTTATATAATATGTAGTACGTGTTTTTGTCATCTACATGTAAATTTGCAAAGTCCATTATGAATGAAGCCCCTCAAGCACACATGAACCACAGCACATGTTATGTATATTGATTTACTTAAAACTTCTCTACATGTAGCAGTGCACTCCTTGCACAGACCTCCATCCCTGCGTACATGCCCCGCCCCCTGCTGGGAAGAAGACACATGGCATACTAGACGGCATGCTTGCTGTACAGTATATCTCCTAACCTAACGTGGCTAGACAGCTCACTAATGTAATGATGATTCACAAACAGAATTTAGGCATGTCCCAGATTGTGTTTACATGAGCTGCCATGAAATTAGTCCATGCGCAAGGGCTGCATGCTGATGACAGAGAATACACAATTGTCAATTTGATTTATATTGTATATTATTAGTGTGCTGTATAATGTACATATTTATTAGTACATGGAGAAGGAAATGATGTAGACAAAATTACAAATCTGGAAAGTTTAGCTTTGGATTTTAAAAAAAAAAAAAAAAAAAAAAGGCCCATCAACTGTCATGGTTAATGGAAAAGGTTGTTTTTTTCTCTCTCTCTTGCCCTCTCAACAAGTTTTAAAAATTAACGAGCACAGCAGAATTTGACATTTTGAACTGATGTTCAAAGATTTATAGTAAAGTACAGATTTTCCATTAAAATCTGATTTTTTAGAGAAATGCCCTGCCATTTCTTAAGACATATTAGTCTACAGGGATTGCATTATAAAACAATATGTCAGAAGCACAGTTTTCCATGGTTTGTACTAATTACATGTACACCGTACATGTACCTTGAAGTGCACTTTTCATTCTTCTACAATTAGGTACTGGTGTACACATGTACAGGTCATCAGCCCCTCGTTCTATGAGCATCTGCAAATGTGTTTGGTAAATTGACAAGAGTTGCACTTGAGGGATTTTGTTGCGATGAGCTGAATAATATATATCACGGTCCTGCAGAATGCTGAACAGTGAGTATCCTACACGTACCTCGAGAGGATTCTGTACCCAATAAGCAAGCCACGAGAGATTGTGCAAGGCTTTGCAATTAAAATGAAAATATAATCACGCTAATTACATGTTCCCTACTGTGGTTTAAATAATTAAACTGAAAGCATCAATAAATGACTATAATAGTAAAAGCTATCTGAAAGCTTGGTTCTGCCAAATCAATAATAATTTGAACAACAAATAACATTATATTTTTAATAACTTAACATCTACTGTAGATCATAAATAGAATTTGTCTCAGAAGCAAACTGTCTCCTTTAGGTGACACTTTTGCAGGATCTGTTGGTCCAGAATGCTGGGCATTACACATTATACATGTACAGTGTACATCAGCAGAAAAAGAAAAATTCACTGAAAAATTTGAGCCCATTTCCAATGCAATATGGTGTGACATTCTTGAATAATCTAGAGCAATTCAGTTGTAACTAATCATTAAACTCTTAAATTGGCAATGCAGTGAATAGTTTAGTTCATTCATATTCATATTCTACAAATCATGCAAGTACATGTCACAATATACATGTATAACATTCCAATTGGGAAAAAATACACATTATATAATCAGTCTTTCAGTGTTAAAATTGACAATTTCAGATTAAATTTCAAAATTACAATTCATTTTGGTTTATGTTATACCCATATTTATTCTTTTCAAACTATGTATTAGTATGAAAAAAATAATAATTAGTTTTGCCAATTTGAGGATCAAAGATGATTTAGACCTCAAGAAAGCACTGTACTGCTATGGTTAATAATTAGCAGTACAGATGCACAAAACACAAGCCTAAAAAAAAAAAACATTATTTTGAAATACTCTAAGGATAAGGATAGCATGCAAGGTTAGTTTTTTTTTCTTCATTGTATATTTTTACCGTAGTGGAGAGATTTTTCAAGAGAATTCTAAAAATGTCATATTTCTAATATTCTAAGTTTCAATGTGTTAATTTTCTAGAGTTTCTTGTCGCCTATTCTAGTCTATAGATAAAATTAGGTCAAAATTCAAAGTCATTTTCTTGTTACAAGGCTTTTTATGGTTTAAAAAAAATGTCAATTTGTGGGCACCATAAACATGACATGCTTAAACAGTGTATAATATATGGTGCAACTATATTTCGAAAATATTCCTAGCACATTTGTTATAATTATGTTGTTATTAAACATGTCAGGTACATGTACTATAAGCAGGGAACAGCCAAAAATTGTACTGATATTACTGTATGTAACTATAGGTTTCAAATAGTTAATTTCCAAAAGGGTAAAATGCATGATGCTTGGTGTCCACCCCATTTGTGTGTGTGTGTGTGTGTGTGTGTGTGTGATGAATGTTACACAGCAGAGCTAGAATATGGACTACCAAATGAGAAGTCAGAGTAAATCTTCTCCACTTTGAAAAACTCCATGAATAATGAATACACATTTAGAAATGAATTTCAAATCTACTCACTGCAACTGATTCTGGGTACTTAAAATTTGGGGAAATATTTGGAGTCCACCACCAACACCACGTGTAAGGCATACATGTAAGTTTTGCTGGGGCCACACATGTGCCTGTAGTTCTGTTATTTTCATCATCATCTGCAATCAACTACTTATATATGCATGTACAGCGATCTACAGAGGTCTATAGAATACATGAACAAAATTAATTGGAAAATACTACAGATTTCAAAAGATACAGCAGCCATTTTCATTTTGGTGTCCACCCTTGGATACGCATGTTACATGCTTTTTGAGAAGTACATGTACATGTATTTGAAAATCTGCTAAGAAACATACACAACCATGTTTAATGGCAGGATATAATCATATGTAACCAGAAACTACAAACTTGGAGATGTTGTCCTTCTGCCTAAAGAAAATACACTAATTCTTTAACTCATGTAATGTCTGTGATGGTGGACACCAAGTATAATTTATAAATGCCAACTGTCAAATTATCAAATTTTCTAATTATGTTGATATTGTAGAAGACTGCTTGAACTGTCTCCTCTGGTCATATGGAGCCCTCACAGAATGTTTATTGGTATACCCTGTGTGTTCACAGCATTTTTTCAGAATTTATATTTTTCAGAATTTATATTTTTCAGTCTGATGTTACACTTTCACTCTCCAGTACTGTAAAATTACACCATTATGAAAATATAGAAAACTACAAGCAGCTATTCAGAATTTCCAGTTACCGGTACTTGTGACTTATCAACGATCGAGTTGAAAACATTAAGAAAAATTTTATCTGACAAAGTTGACTTTGAGATGCTTGAACACACATGTACATGTACATTGTATCTATGACTCTAGTCTCATTAATTTTTGTTTGTATTTCGAATGTGACAGTGGTAATATTCTGGTGGTATAAAATTAAGATACATGTACATGTACAATTGTAAACATGTTTTTGATTACTCACTAAGAAACCTCTCCAAATATACATGTACACTGTACATGTTTTCCTCCCCTGGTACAGTGTATGCTACTTGACAACACGCAATGCAGGATACAACACAGCAGTGGGAAACAGAATGTTTTCTCCACATTCTATCAATCAATACAGTCTGATACTTCTCGTTTGACTTGGGGCTCTCTGTAAAATCAATGGGTTTGCTGAGAGCAAAAATATTGTTTAGTGAGTTGGCAAATAAAGGCCCCAGTGGTTTGTAAGATCAGGGTCACATGTATCCTTCGGAGTTTGAATACTCTGACACACTTTCTACATATACATTGTACCTCTACTGGACCTTACACTACATAATGTACATCATCATTATCCATTACTTCTATGTGTGAACTTGGGATCAACTGGTGCTACTCTACCAATGGTAGTACATGTAAGTAACATTTTTGTAAGATCTGTTGATCCAGCATGCTAGGAATTTGTTCGCGAACCTGAGAAACAAGAAAAATTCTTTGAAAACTTTTGGACTGTTTCAGTGCAGCATGATGTGGCATTCTCAAATAAGATCGATTTAATTGCAACAAATCATTAACTCTCTAAATTGGCAATGCAGTGTACAATATATTTCCCCATTCTTGCATGAAAATTAGCATTTTTTCTGCTACATTTTGCAATTTACGTTTTTATTTCTCAAGCTACGTGTATGAACTGCTGAGGAGGAATAGCTGATCAATTTAGTTCTTAGGAAAACCCTGTACTGCTTTGGGTAGAATCAAAAGAAGTATAAAGTATACATGTACATCATGTAAATGTCTGTAAGAAATGAACCAATGTGTATAAAAATTGCAAACTTTGATATCAAACTGAGCAAACTTAAAGCAATGTCATGCATACAATGTACCAACATACATGTACATGTACATGTACATTGTACATGTACTTCATTGCAATGCACAGTTTTGCTGTCAAATTTATGTCCTTCATTAACATGTACATACAATGGAAGAGGAGTGAAAGATCAATAATTTAATTCAATTCAATAAGGTCAAATTCAGCAGCAGTGTAAATTTATCCTCTCACTAAACTTACACGTATGTACATCGACCAGCATGCATGGTCTTCAAGTGTATTTTCAATGTGATGCACATCTGATGAACAAAGTGGTGTGCCTCAGTAGGCCCTTGAATAATGAGAGCATTTGTCGGACCACCGCTGAAGTGTCAATTTGAGGCCATAAGAGATACGCATGAGGGATCCCTTAAGCATTGCGGCGTGCTCCGCAAGCTTTAATTACACCAATTGTTTCAGCCTTTGAGGACGGGGAGAAAAATTTTGGAGAGACCCGACTGTCAATACCACGGTCATGGAGAGTGTGAGTGGTGTGAGGTGTAATGAGAGGCAACATGCAGAAGTAATCCTCTGATAAAAGGGATTTACCCTCAACACAGGATCTGTCAGTTCCATTGCTTCATGTACTTGTGCACTTCACCTGTGCAACACAGTACATGATAAAAAAAATAAAATAAAAAATGCTACGTGGTGTATTTTCAAATAATTTGTTTCCACACCATGTGTACTGTAGAATACACAGAACAGTGGAAATCCATTAACCAATTCGTGACAGAAGGTCCACATTATGTGGTTTGGTCTAATAACTTTTGATGCAGAGCCCTAAAATCATACTAAATACATGAGCAGAAAGAGCAAAAAATTCCACACTTACAGCGCCCATTTTGGTTGCATTATTATTTGTTTGATGCTGAAAAATTTTTAAAGGAAAATAAGCATTAAAATCCTTCAATTGGCAATGCGATGAAAATTACCGTTTTCCCCTGCAAATTGGCAACTTTATGACTTCTCAGCATACATTCTGTCAATTTATATTTATTTCAGATACATGATGTTTTATAAGAAAAATGCAGCAATAAAAGAAAAATGTTGGTGTTGCCAATTTGAAGAATAAAAGCTGATCAAATTAGGCTTTAAATAATTCCTGTCATGAACGGGTTAAAACAGAGTCAGGGTACATGTGTATTTGCACTCAGTGAGCAAAGCTGGCTAAAACAGAAAAGGTTCAAAAATAATCAAAAGATATGTCCAACTGCTTCATTTTGTTCTTCATTTATTTTACTGTATGTTATTCATTTTGGATAGTGCAGTAACTTTAACTGTATAATTATATTTGTGTTTATATTCCACCTTGCTGTAGGATTGGTCAAAAGCTAATCAAGTGCTAAAGTGTAGTTTCCCCATCAATCATCGCCTGATAGGAAAGTTCGTCAACCCGGGATGATGGAACTTTTGTGTTTCGCTGATCACTTTAGATAGTCCATAAATGTACATGTAGACCCACAATGCGTTATCAATATTTTGAGTACGTGCAAAATAAAAGTACATGACCCCTGTGATTATTTGTTCGATTATTTTCCATCACATCTTGGCTTCTTTTGCTGCAGTACGCGAGCACAGAAAGAAAAGTATGTGAACTCTAATCCAGCGTAACGCAGGGGAAAAAATACATGAGGGCTCGGGGCAAATTCACCCCCGAAATGACAAAAAGAGCCCTGGAAAACTAAAAAAGAGCCCCTGAAATGCTCATAGGGTCCATTGTAAATTGTAATACAATGTAAAAAATTCAGGTGAGCAGGCTCAAAAAGTAGCCCCGGAAAAAAATTGATTAATTTTTTTCCCTGGCGTAACATCACAGTAATATAATTTGCTTTCTTTTGTGATGTCACAATCAGCTTATTTGTTGAGCCGCGAGGCAAAGCAAGTCGTGCAGGTACTACACTTTTACAAGATACGCGCTAAAACAGACCTTTGCAGTGCAGTCAGCCGGAACTTCTAGTTCCCTTAACCTTGATTTTTAAACTAAAACTCTTCCCCTAGAGAAGTAAAATATTCTTGTCTGTCTATAGAGTTAAATGGTTTCAGATGTGGAATATAAAGCAAATAATCACCTTTTCGTTTCAGGCAATGAAACAAACTATCACTTCCTTGGCGATCTGGATGTATATACGCTATCTTTCCTCAGCTTCGCTTCAGAAAGATACATGTAGCTACATCCAGATCGCCTCGAAAGTTTGTCCATCACCTTCACCAACGGTGATAATTTGCTTAATATAGTGTACAACTGCACATACACATCAATATTATGGTCTTTGCTTCTTTATTTCTATTAATTTATCGTAATCTGCTTTAATCATATCATATCTATAACAATTTTTTTTCATTGTCAGGGGGTCTACATGTACATCTTACAAGCTACAGCGTAGGCTTCCCGGTAATCGTAAACCCCTCCACTTTTCCACTATCTTGTTGACATTATACATGTACATGTAGATCACAATCTGTATATTAAATACACTGTACATGTGCTTCTTTTCTTCTCAAATGAATGTAAATATTTGATATGTACACTGTACTTCAATAATTTGTGGAAAATGAATAAACTAAACTAAACTAAACATAGAAACAGCAACATGAGTATTTAACGCTGTCACTAACCAATGGGTTATTCTGAACGAAAACACGAAAACCTGCCGTACAGTATATATTGCGGCAGACTGAACAAGGTTCACCGTTCATGACACACGCTTTCAAAGACTTTCAGAATATTAGACTGGAACATGAAAGAATAACACATCATGCACATGAGCACACATGAATAATTCAGCTCCTGGAACATCAAGAATGAAATTAACAAAGGCCTGCCCTTGAGGCAGCTTTCAACCTTACTAGTCAGCGGACGTGTGTGCTCTCGACACCTTCCATAGCCATTTCCCCCTTCTCCCATCAAAGGTAAGTAAGCAACATCATTCATGCAGTTCTGCACTTTCTCATAATTCAATAAGATTCTGAGCCCCCATTTCCCTGTGTGCTGATGGGGATGCCCCTCCCATCATGCATGCCAAAGGAATTTGCGATCGACTTTCCAATATCACAGAAGAGTGGACAATAATGAAGTGCCACTCTTCTGACCTTCATAGAATTCATCTCACTCGATAGAGATTAAATTCATATCATCCAGCAGGGCCGCAGGCAATAATGTGGACATGATTGCAGACCTTAAGAACCTACAACAACGTCTTGAGAAGATTAGAAAAGTGCAATAAAGTACACTGTAAAAAGAAACAAACTTGGGAGAGGAGTAGTACATGTACATGTATGAAAGACAGAAAGGTAGGAAGAGATACAAATGAAAGAACACTTAGAACAGGCCAAAAGAAGGAAAAGAAAAGCATGGAAGAGAGAACAAAATTAAGCAAGAGACAAGGAGAGACAGAGAGAGACAGAGAAGATTTATCCTTACATGTACATGGAGGAGGTGATAAAATGCCCCCCCCCCCATATCAGTGAATAACTACATGTAAATAAAATAAACATTTTCCCTCAGATTCATTACCTGTGAGAGACGTTCCAATGGGTATATTATCGATGGTTCCATGACTGTTGGCATGAATGAGAAGACATTCTTGCCCATGATGTCTGGCAGGCTCAACCGTTACTGTGAACTCTCCTAGTTCCTTGCCAATGGTGGATATCGCTACCAGGCTGTCTGTGAAGAGCACATCTTGCAGATCGGCTGTTGCTGAAAATAGTGACAAGATTTTTTTTTTAATGAATGCAAGAAATCTGGTGATTCAGATTTAGACATTAAATACTACCGGGGTACATGTAATTTAAAAAGGGTTAGCATTTTGGATTGCATGTCAAAAGAGAGAAAAGCACCCTGCTACACAAGGTAGGACTGTGCTGAGAATCTCTGAAATGAGATAGAATGAGTTGGGCACTGTTGTACGTTCTTTTTGCCCTGATCTGAGCTTCACTCCTATCAGATTGGCAAGTGATATGGTAACTATCCTTTTCTTTTCTTTTTTTCTTCAGAAACTCTTCTTGACTGAGAATTTAACATAAAGCACATCACAAATTCTCTTTTGCAACATGCTCTCTTTGTAAAACTTTTTTTTTTAATCTAACAGTGCTTTAAAAATAGGATTTTTTTTTTTTTTTTTAAAGTACTGCATGTTAATTGATAACACCGACTGGGAATTTCAATTGATGGGGGACTTTCCAAGCTGTCAAGATACAATGTACATCAAACTGGGTTTGCACAATAATTTTTTTAAATTGCAAGTACAAATATTTCATGAGAAAAAATGAAAGTATTTTCCCCTTTTTTCCTTCAGCCTTACAATAGGGTAAAATCATGCGGTATGTATCTCGATCATCATATCTACAGTGTACATATGCACGTAGATTACAGAAGGCGTACTCATAGATTATCCAGTCCTATTCTACATGTATCTGTAAGCCCAAGTCGTACATGTACATGTAATTGATCAGCAGTTCACCATATTTTATCCTTGATAAAACACATTACCATTCTGATTTAACACCTTACTTGCAGGTTGGCATGACCATTTTGATTGCATGACATGCTGATCCATGACTGTTAAATGTGTACATGTGTATGTAAGAAAGCATGATTGCTTGTACATGTGTAAGTGTAAGCAACCAGAGGACCAACAGCTTTAAGTCCTCTCAGAGGGACCTGGTAATGAGTATTTACCACAGGGCACTAGGGCATCGACTTAATTTTGAACCCAGGTCATCAGATCACGAGACCAGCAGTATACCAACTGAGCTTTCGCTCTAGCTCCTTGTAATACATGTACCAAACATACATAATGTACACTGTGAAACAGTTCTGGGCCCCACTGCATAAAACTTACCACTGATACAATGTAGTAACTTTGCCATCAATGGTAACTTCCACAGAAGCCTTGATTTCATTGGCTGTTGAGCAATATTACCATCCATGATAGTTACCACTGAAGGCAGAGTTACCATTAATGGTACAGTAAGTTTAATGCAACAAGGTACAGTTTTTGACAATCAGTATTTACCTGCATCTTGGAAAGCTCAATAAAACGACTGCTCACCAAGAAACGGGTGAAAACTGATTGAGAAAAAGAGAACTCTTTTGCCAACTACACTGTACCTCGCCAATCAGATGAACCTCTCCAGCGCTACAATGCACATTATATCCGTCATAACTAGAAATTATCTGCGCATTTGATTGGTATTTTGCGGATCATGTGACGAAATACACGGTACATGTACGATTCCCACTGTCCTTAAGTACACGAGTAAGCTTCTATTATAACATCACTGGCCGTGACTATTCACAGAAACTATTTCACGGATGACATCATACATGAAATGAGCATACTGTATTGTGACGTCAGGAATTTTGTGCATATCAATTGTCTTGAGTGTGATGATGTCATCATTTCGATAATTTTTTTAATCCCACTATGCAATCACTGCATGCACTTCTTATCTGCCTGTCTACGCTTTGTGCATATTAACTAAAGATGATGGATATAAACCAAGTACATGTATATCCTGCCCCTCTGTTCGAGTGTCTGGTTAAATCATGATGCCCTCAGGCTCAGTAACAAGAATGCGACTATTTTCCTTCGGGGCTGCGCTCCTCAGGAAAATAGTCACATTCTTGTCACGACGGGTACCAAAGTTTCACAAGACCCTCTCACGGCCACTCTGCATACTGTAAAAATGATACAGGACTATCACAATTCAAGCATCTACATGTAATTTCTTCCCCCCCCCCCCATTCATCCCTCAATCATTTCAGAGTAAGATTTTTAATCATCTCCTGTACGAGTATACATGTACATGTATATATACATCTAGAAAATACATGGCAATGAAATAGAATAGCATAGCATGATAAAATTAACCATTCTTGAAAACCGATAATGTCATCCAACATACGTTTTCCAGCTGTCGGCTGTTCCTAATGACAAACTGCACTTAAAATATAAATTGATGTACGCCTTATAAGTCAATTAAGGCAGATTTTTCATTTTCACTAAGTGCCTTTTGTATTGCTGCATACAAATTATGCACAATGCAAGTGCATTACAGGCTAACATCCACGAATGGATGTACAGCTAATAAGTCAATTAAGACAGATTTTCATTTCCAATACGTGCCTCTTGAAATCACCATGTCATGTGCAATTCCGACTAACATGTACCAATTGCATTACACAGGAAAGAACTTTTTTCAACAGAAGATGTTTGCAGAAAGGATGAGCAATTCTGATTAAGTGCAGCCATAAAACTGCTGCCAGGCAAACAAGGATGCAGGGTCTTATCTGCAATGATTTCTTGACCCATACGAAAGCAGTGCATACTGTACTGTGTACCATGTTGTTGAGGTTTTTAATTTTTCAATGCACACGTTTAGGCCAATTTCAAAATTGAATTGTTGATCCTTGCAGACATTAAAAAAAAAAAAATAGAGAAGAGAATCAAAGCAGTTCTTTATATATCAATATACTATTTGATACTTGTACTGTCAGTTGTTTAATCAGCTGTTTAAAAAAAATTATGAAAAAGAAAAGACTGTGCAATTCAAGACACAGAAGAACTTATCCCACAAGAGATTTGAAGGATAGACTTGCCTTTTGCTTTGATTGTCTGCTTGTTTTTGTTTTGTTTTCGTTTATTTTGGGGGGGAGGGGGTCAAAAGACAGTGTGCAACTGTACATTGATAATCCTCTCTTTAAAATGTCCTATTTCTAAATGAACTATTATTGATTGTATTTGAGAGAGGCAGGACTGCTATTGACTTCCATATTGTAAGAGTGGGTGTGCAACAGACACATGATATGCATCTATTTATTGTTTGGTGCCAACTGTGTTTTCCTTTTTTTTTTCCTACTGAGTATTCACAGGGACAGGTTATGTGTAAAATATTAGATTGCTAGTACATGTACATGTAAGTCTTTCAAGTCTCAAACATCAGTCCCTTCTATACATGTACATATTCAATGTATCCATTTGTGTATAACTTATATTTTACATGTATGTTTCAACAATTGCATGACCTACATGTATATGTATGTTTTTGGGTTTTTTTGTGTTTTTTTTGGGGGGGGGTTTTCACTTATTTGTAAAGTCCAGGGGTAAAATAAAGTCTACCACTTGTACTGTTTATTCACTGTTCTTTATTGATATTTAACAAAAAATCATAAATCTCATAAAACTCCACTTTGAAAGTGCAGCTACCCCAAACCTTAAGTACCAAAACTTGAAATACAGATTAACTTTCTTGATGTATTTTCTTGTTCTTTAACTGATTACATATTTTAATATGTTTATCTAAATATCTACAAATAATTTTCTACTTGTACTGTATTTCACTCAGGGTGCATTTACGCTTACTTTTTGAAGGCAGGATGAGCGTTTTGAAACGCACATCGTAAACACGGTTTCACGGGGTACTGTTTATGCTTCTTTTCTAAAGGCACAGGGCAGGTCAAGCTGGGTCTCCAGCTTTTCGTAAGTTTGGAGTTACTACATGTATACAGTATGTACATACATTGTATGTAGGCTAATATGGAAATATAGAAAGAGGAAATGATACGATAAAACAAGGAAAAACATAAGAAAGATAGAAAAAGAAGATAGAAGGAAAAAATAACGAAAGGAAGACAGGAAGAGGAAAATAGGATAGAACAAGGAATAACATAAGGAAAGATAGAAAGACAGGAAGACAGAAGGAAAAAGAAGGGATAACATAGGAAAAATATAAAGGAAGATAGAACGATGAAACAAAGAATAACATAAGGAGAGTAAATAGGATAAAACAAAGAATAAGAAAGAGGAAATGATATAGGATGAAAAATAAAGAATAACATAAGGAAGCATAGAAAGGTGAGAAAATAGAAGGAAAAAAACAAAGAATAACACAAGCAAAGATTGAAAGGAAGATAGAACAATAAAACAAAGAGTAACATAAGAAAAGATATAAAATAGGATGAAACAAAGAATAACATAAGGAAAGACAGAAGGGCAGGAAGATAGAAGGAAACACAAAGAATAACATAAGGAAAGAATGAAAATAGGATAAAACAAAGAATACATGTAGCATAAGGAAAGATAAAAAGACAGGAAGATAGTAGGAAAAACAAAGAATGATATAAGGAAAGGTATAAGGGAAGATATACTGATGAAACAAAGAATAACATAAGGAGAGATAGTAAATAGGATAAAACAAAGAATAAGAAAGAGGAAATGATAAAGGATGAAACAAAGAATAACATAAGGAAGCATAGAAAGGTGAGAAAATAGAAGGAAAAAAACAAAGAATAGCATAAGGAAAGGTAGAAACGAAGATAGAACAATAAAACAAAGAGTAATATAAGAAGTGATATAAAATAGGATGAAACAAAGAATAACATTTAACAAAGAATAACATAAGGAAAGATAAAAAGACAGGAAGATAGTAGGAAAAACAAAGAATAATATAAGGAAAGGTAGAAGGGAAGATCGAACAATGAAACAAAGAATAACATAAGGAGAGATAGTAAACAGGATTAAACAAAGAATAAGAAAGAGGAAATGATATAGGATGAAAAATAAAGAATAACATAAGGAAGCACAGAAAGATGAGAAAATAGAAGGAAAAACAAAGAATAACATAAGGAAGATTGAAAGAAGAAATGATGGAATAAAATAAAGAATAACATTACTAAAGATGGAAAGGAGGGGAAGGTTATCTATTATGACGTCATATAAACGCGTTTAGAAATTTTACAGGAAAAAAAATACACGGGGGCTCGGGGCGAGTTCGCCCCTAAAACACCAAAAAGAGCCCTGGAAAACTAAAAAAGAGCCCCTGAAATTCTCATAGGGTCCAACGTAAACTGTAATACAATGCAGAAAATTCGGGCAGGTGGGCTCAAAAAGTAGCCCCGGAAAAAAAAAATTATGAATTTTTTCCCTGGTTGCGTTTATGCTTCCCAAGAAACCTGTCTTTTTGGAGAAACGCCGATCGTAAACACACAAAAAGGTGCGTTTACGATCGGCGTTTAAATGAAAACGAGAAAGGATGCAACCATGTTTTGAACTAAACGCGTTTCAAAAGCCTGATTTTGGCCTGAAAATGGTAAGCATAAACGCACCCTCAGTTGGTATACTCCACAAAATTTGATTCCTTGAATTTCCGTGAATTTGGACATTCTTTGTGTGTTCCAACAATTCTCTCTATTGCATGTACATGTACACGTACATGTAGCTCTCCGAATTAGAACACATGTGACACTCTAGTTTGGGGGCATGTAATTGTTGGGAAGTGAGCTTCTGGTTCCGACCGGTGTACAAGTTTGAGCATCGTTGACAATGTGTTAGTAGACTAGCCCCGCTTTCAGACGCACCAACTTATCGTATATTCATACAACATATGGATATACGACGTATTGAAATGAGACCTTTCAGACGCAATGCCCCGTTATCCGATAATTGTACAGGAGCATTCAGACCTCGCACTCAGTCGAACTTTCGTGGGAAGCTCATGAATATATACGAGTCTCTCCCCTGTGTAGTACGAACTTGATGCGGGTTTTGCGCTTCGTGTTTACGTTGCGTTGCGCAGGACGTTCATCTATAGTAGAGGTCGGGCCCTAAGCGCGTGTTGCAAATAAGTCCTGCTACTTATACGACATACGGATACGAGAGCATTCAGACCGTGAATTTACATCGTATGGATATAGGATTATCGCACGAAACGATGTCCAAACCATCGTTTCGATATATGTCGTATATTGAAACGACGTATCAATATGAGCATTCAGATGCGAAAAAACGTCCTATATCCATACGTCGTATATACATACATCGTATATCGATACCAGAACTCTCTCGTCTGAAAGCGGGGGTGGTCTGCCTAGCAAAAACTCCCTTCTTTCTCAATCTGACGAATAATCATGTTTTCATTCAGTTGATATTTAAATGGGATTCAGCTGTGAAGCCACCCAGTGTTGGGCCGATGATGCAAAACATGATTTCAACAGAACAATCACGCACGGAAAAAAGCAAGGCAATATCAATGCACGCATGCCATAGCTATAGACCAGAATTAGAAGTTTATGCTCCAACATCCTTGTCCCGATATCAGTATCGGGATCTGGTATCGGTTAATATCGTCTATATGCAATAGGGGGAATTGATAAATACAGATTTCATTACTCTACGTTTTGAACTTCTGATTTTCTGTAACCCATAGCAGTACATTGTGTCCTTTTCATAATATTTTGGCAATATTTCTAGATTTATCAGAATGCTAAGAATTGCAGATTTTGCAAGAGCAGAGAGAATTTCACTGAATATTTTGAGTCCATTTCCAATACAGAACGTTTTGTCATTCTTGAATAAGAGCGATTTTATTGTAATTAATCATTAAAGTCCCTAAGCTGGCAAACCAGTGAAAAATATTACTACATGTGTCCAAACTGGCAATTTTTCTTTTAAATTTTGTTGTTTAGAAATGTTATATCATCGCAGAGGTGACAAAACCTTGTAACTCAAGTTTTTGTGAAATTTAGTTCTTTTCATTCATTTCACAGATGAACACTTACAAAATGTATTTTCAAATAAGCCTGAGTCGATTCGGTTCGAAAACCGGAGCTTGATCGTCGCTATTGAGCCCCGGTCCCGTTTTGGCTAAGCCGGTGCATCGATGAAATAAAGAAATAAATAAGAAAATGACAGTGTCAAAAGACTTTGAAATTTACTGGTTTAAGAGCGATATTTCTTTAGAATCACACAACATTATGTTTCAAACCTTAAATCAATGAAATGGAACAATGGAAGTAAAATTAGCTATTTTAGCTTGCAGGATTTCTTGCGTTTTTATCCTTGTCTGTGACGTCGTTCGGTGTCTGGAGGCTGCCATACTTGTTAACAATGCACTTGTTCGCCGCAAGATGGAACTATATCGCTGGCCCTTGATGCTATATCGCCAATTGATTGACGATATAACCAGCGATTACGTAGCGCTATCTTGCACGAACAAGCATATCGTAAACATGTATGGCTGCGTCCAGATACTGAACGATGTCCTAGGCATGGATAAAAACGCAAGAAATCCTGCAAGCTAATCTTACTTCCATTGTTTCATTTCACTGATTTGAGGTTTGAAACATAATATCTTGTGAATTAATATGCTATTCTAATAAACCGGTTAAATTTCAAAGTCTTTTGACACTGTCATTTTCTTATTTTATTTCTTTATTTCATTGATGTGCCAATGTTCGAACAGAGCAAAGCCGTCAAGCCCCAGTTTTTAAAAAAACACGAAATGACTCAGGCTCATTTTCAAACCCTCACATGCCCATCTACAAAGATAAGGCCACTAGTGACAAACAAAAACTTGAGTGCCTTCAGAGGCTGTAATGCTAAAGGAAGCCATGTTTTTTGGCTCTCCTGAAGATTCAGCATTTTTGAGATACATGTACACTGTACGAGGTTTTGTCGCCCCTGTGACAATATACATTTTCACATTTTCCTTTAAATTATGTAGGGGGAAAAGAAAATGCTGCCAATTTAGCCCTTCTGACAACTCTGTACTGCTACAGATTAATCTCATAGACAATGTTTTGCTAAATATGCCAGTTGAATTAAGCAGCCTACATGTATGTACATTGTAGCAATAGTAATGGGTGGCCATGTGTTTTAAACTGGACGAGTGAAAAGGTGAATTTGTCAAATTTGCACAACAGCTTTGCACCTACATATGTATTTTTGTAACTTTCTTGGTAAGTATTTCACCAATTTAGCTAAATGTGGCGTCAAATGAAGGAATTTCCAAATGTCACCATGTTGCATCCATGATTTGTTCCGATGTCCATTTACCTTGTACTGATTAACCTATGATTAACAAACTATCATAACCACTGTCACAAACCGACCCACAACCACAAGTGTCAGATACCATACAACATGGCACTGTATGAGCAAAGATTCCAGAATAGCACTACATGTATATGCCTTACAACAACTTACTGATTGAATTCAAGAAGTCCAAGGCTGCTTTATTGGCTTCAGCTTCAGGTAAATCTGCCACATTCTCTGCGTCTCTGTGTAGAAAAGAAAAGTGAAAGAAATTAGATCAATTCATTGAGGTTTTGTACATGTATGTATACCAGAAAACACATTTTCACACTCTTAAAGGGAACCAGATGAATCCTCGACCGCGCGCGGTCGAAATTTATGCCTCCACCATTGCCAGATCAGAAATATATGGGATATTCATTTTGATTTATTTTCATTTATACAATGACATCTTTGACCTTGGCCTTTGACCTTGTGACCCCCAAATCTAATGAGACCATTGCCCTTTCCATATGCATACATGTACATGAGCCAAGTTTGAAGTTGAACTGTCACAGAGTTGTTGATTTATCACAAGAACAAGCAAGTTTCATGTATATAATGACCTAGATGACCTTTGACATTTGACCTTTAAACCCCAAAATCTAATCAGATCATTGTCCCTCCTATATGCATACATGAGCTAAGTCTGAAGTTGATTCGTCAAATGTTTATTGAGTTATCGCGAGAATGAACCATTTCTATGTACTATGACCTCTATGACCTTTGACCTTTGACCTTGAGACCCCAAAATCTAATCAGATCATTGTCCCTCCCATATGCATACGTGAGCCAAGTTTGAAGTTGATCCGTCGAATGGTTGTGTAGTTATCGCGAGAACGGACCATTTCTATGTACATAATGACCTCTATGACCTTTGACCTTTGACCTTGAGACCCCAAAATCTAATCAGATTATTGTCCCTCCCATATGCATACATGAGCCAAGTTTGAAGTTGATCCGTCAAATGGTTGTGTAGTTATCGCAAGAACGGACCATTTCTATGTTCATAATGACCTCTATGACCTTTGACCTTTGACCTTGAGACCCCAAAATCTAATCAGATTATTGTCCCTCCCATATGCATACATGAGCCAAGTTTGAAGTTGATCCGTCAAATGGTTGTGTAGTTATCGCAAGAACGGACCATTTCTATGTACATAATGACCTCTATGACGTTTGACCTTTGACCTTGAGACCCCAAAATCTAATCAGATCATTGTCCCTTCCATATGCATACATGAGCCAAGTTTGAAGTTGATCCGTCAAATGATTGTGTAGTTATCGCGAGAACGGACCATTTCTATGTACATAATGACCTCAATGACCTTTGAACTTTGACCTTGAGATCCCAAAATCTAATCAGATTATTGTCCTTCCCATATGCATACATGAGCCAAGTTTGAAGTTGATCCGTCAAACGGTTCTTGAGTTATCGTGAGAACGAAACGGGATGGACGGACGGACAACCCGAAAACATAATGCCTCCGGCACCGTATAATAGAAACCCTGGAGGGGGAATCAATTTTAATGACTTCAGAGGATAGACAGAAGCAATTCCACAAAAAGTTACTTACAACATGAGAAAGTTATGACGAAAGTTTGAAAGGTCTCAATCTCGATATAATGTACTTTCTATGGCTATCCTCATATTGGCAATTGTTGCTTCAAAATGGCAAGTGTTTGTGGACAACTCTTAAGATGTTCTGTACATAAAATTTCATATTTTCTCCATTATCTCTAAAGATGCTGCTTGTCTCTTTGTTATCGCTACATACACTGTAAGTTGTGTCTTATACATGTACATTTTCCTTAACTTGAGTTAAGGAGACAGGCTGCACCTTGAGGTACTATGGAGAAAATAAGAAATTTTGTGTACAAAACATATTTAAGAGTTGTCCACAAAAACCTGCCATTTTGAAAGTACATGTACAAACCATGTCTTTTCAAACTTTCACAACTTTCTCATTTTGTAACCGATTTTGATGGAAATGATTAAAAATTGCTTCTCCCTATCCTCTCTCTTTTCATCAAAACTGAATTTTTCCCAGGGTTTTGGTTCCCTTTAATGAAATGACTACTTACTTACATGTACATTGTAAATGTAATTCTCACAGGTTTGATACAGGGGTCAACCAGTTCCAGCAGGCAAAGGGTCACCGTTAAATAAGATTACATGTAGCTGTGATTTGTTATAAGTACATGTACATGTACACGTATGTGAGCCTATGAAGTAATCTTGAACATAAATCTTGACCCACATGCCATTAGAGCACATGAGATGACAGATTCTGTCTCTGAAAAAAAAGCCCCTGTCTGTGCACAAGCACATTTGCTTGACACTCAACTTCAAGAGGGGCGAATTTCACGGCATCTTAGTTTTGCTAACTTGCTAATGAGCAGCTAAAAGCAAATAAATCTGACAGTTTTGGATGGCCTACCTGTACATGACCTGCATGCTTTGTTGATTCTGAATGAACAAAGCACACTACAGAAACAATGTTTTGGTTTCTTATATATTTCAAGGTTATGTTCAGTTTTGGCAGGCCATCCAAAAACTGCTTGCAAGATTTCTTTGCTTTTAGCAAGTCAGTAGCAAGGTAAAACAAAGATGCTGTGAAGTTTGCTCCTGCTGAAGTTGAATATAACAAGCAAATGAGAGGCAAAAAAATATACATACAATCAAAAGCCAATAATGTGCATCACACAGTGCCGGCACACGTGTAAAACAAACGAGAGTTCTACATGAATTTTGTGCAATAAGCACAACAAAACTCTGTGAATATTATGCGAGGAGCTGTCAGCATGTAGGGTCATAGCATAGGGCAACTGTTCTATTGTGTTCCTTTCAGACATTTACACTAAACTTCATCAGAAATCATGAATGGAATACTGCATGATCTAATTTTTAAACATTATTTTTACTATTATGTCTTTTTTTAATACCGTCCTGCATTTTCAAGTACAGTAATTTAGGCATGTCCTGGGCTACTGTATCTTTTTCTCATTAGTTGTGCAAGTTCAATCTGATTAATAAAGTGATATTTTTTATAAAAAAATGCAAGGAGACAATCAGTTTCATTCCAATTTTCTTTTTGCTAACAAAACATGAGCTTTAAAGCAATACATACATGTACTCAGGCAAAAAGAGCAAGTCAAATCATCCAGAAAAGGTCTTGTTTTAACAATTTGCAAGACTCAACATGTTGTCTTTCAAGTAAAAAATGTCCTGAAATGCACATGTGTGAAAAGTGTGCAGGCATGAGTACAATTGTCTTGACAATGTACAGTAATCAAAATGACAAGCCACCTTCCCTTATAAAAATGACAAATGTTCTTCAAATTTTGATAAGATTTTGGACAAATTCTACTTACTTGCTAGTTACATACATGTAGAATACCAAAAATGAAAAAAAATTGGTTGGAGGAAGGGGTCTCAAGAAATTATTGTTCAATTTTAAGTTAAATGTAGTCTGTGAAGCAAAATCAATTTGTCAGAAAATCACATGAATATAGACTGTATAATGATAGCGTGATGCCAAGTTTTATTTCCAGATCAACCGTTTCAGGGCCAGAACCCCTCAGCCAATTGCTAAACTATGACGCGACTCGCCACAGAGTACGTGCGAGAGTGCAACGCTGTTCCGCTGTTCGCCTTTGCCCGAGACTAACGGGTGTAGGTGAACTCGCGATGTCGGAGGTCACGCCATTAAAATGGAAATTGATCACGCTACAAAATCGCCAAGAAAGCTGGGTCTCGTATCAATCAAAAGTCAATATTTTGAATTTGAAAAATAAAGTTTAGGTTCTAATATCACAGTTAGATCTACTGGTCCACTGGCGAACTTCAAAGGTAGTTTGCAGGGCTAACCGGGCATGAGAAAGTATGATTTGGAGGCATAATATTTCTTTGTTTAGATGGGTCTCCACAGGGGCAAATAGCAGAGGGCTTAAACTCTGCGTGAAATATCAGAATAAAAACACACAGAGCTTCCTTAAGCCAGGAACGCCTCTCTACTAGGATAGCCTTGTCTCGCCTTGAGTTTCAGCTGTCTCTGCTCCGGTTGTGCACTGTGTGAATGGCAAGCACGCACTTCCAAGTTCCAGTTCCAGTACCCATGCCCATGCATAACCTGGACTAGCTTATGAAAGAAGCTCTTTGAATTTTTATTCTGATAATGTCACAAGGAGTTTAAGTCCACTGCCATTTGCCCCTGTGGAGACCCATGTAAACAACAAAATATTATGCCTCCAAATCACACTTTCTCATGCCTTGTTAACCCTGCAAACTACATGTACCTTCAAAGTTTGCCAGTGGATCAGTAGACTCTGGATCTAACTGTAATATTAGAACCTAAACTTTATTTTTCAAACTCAAAATATTGACTTTGATTGATACGGGACCCAACTTTCTTGCCGATCTTGCTTAATTTCCATTTCAATAGCGCAACCTCCGACATCGTGAGTTCACCTACACCTGTTAGTCTCAGGGCAAAGGCGAATAGTGGTACAGCGTTGCACTCTCACACGTATCGGCGAACGCAGAGTACCTGGAGAGTACCCGCGTTTGGTCCTTCTTCTTCTTCTTGAAGAAAACTGCCCATGATTCGACCGCTTAAGGCAGCTTTTCTGCAATATTTATTCTGCTAAACTTACTTTTTACAAAATCATATCTACATAATTCATGTCAAATATATTAAACTATTTTTATCATGAAGTTTATTTTTTCAAATAGATTCTAGTCTACATCACAATTTTAGAAAATATGAAAATACACCCACTGCATATCACTATGTCATGTATGTTTCAGGGAAAAAAATACACGGGGCTCAGCCTCAGGGCGAATTTGCCCCCGAAATGCCAAAAAGAGCCCTGGAAAACTAAAAAAGAGCCCCTGAAATTCTCATAGGGTCCAATGTTAACTGTAATACAATGTAAAAAAAATCGGGCTGGCGGGCTCAAAAAGTAACCCCGGAAAAAAATTTAATTATTTTTTTTCCCTGCTGTTTCATGCCCATAGGCCATAATTTGATATCCCCTGGCAATCATTCGACCATATCTACCATGTCTACAGCATAACTAACTTCCACTCATTCACGAGGCCAAGCCTTTACTCTTTACTCTTTAGAATCTAGTTTGATAAGCATGATGAGGTCTGCAGACATGCAGAAGCTGCTACTCAGCCTCTCAGGGCTCTCAATGCGCCAACGGTAGACTGACTTACCCACTCGCCTCATCCTCGGGGGCTGGCTGCAGCCCCGATGGCCCATCCAGAGCACCAAGTACGTCCATCATGTAAATGAATTCCTCTTATTATCTTTTAGATTTGGGAATTTTAAGTCACTATTCCAACTGTGCGTCACTCTGCTTAGGTGGATATGACCTTAGTATTAAATAATGTCCTTTCAAGAACGGTTTGAAGAGTTTTTCCAGTCAGAGCCACATATCTCTCATCGAAGATCAGCTTGCGAAAATACCGATTATTCATACGATATCATTCTTCAGAGCAGCAGTGATCGCTCCCCGTGCATACACAGAGTAAATGCACTAGCGATCAAACATGTTGAATGCATTCGATATTTTAGATTTCCAATGGGATCACTATGGCATCCGTGTGATGCCTGGCAGTAAATTTTAGAGGGTACCGCGCTAAAATATTTTGCTAGTAATTTATCAATAAAAGCATAGTAGACTTAAAAACTATAAAATAGTATTTAATTCATACATTGAATTCTAGAAAGTATACAAATGAAGTAAATAATTACGGTAAAAATATAACACACGGTTTTGCCTGAGGTCTAAAAACCCTTTTCAATATTGGAATAGTCTATTACAATTAAGTACGGTTCATAAACATAACAATTTCCCGACACAAACGTGTGGCGCTGTGGCTTAGTCGGTTAAAGCGCCTGTCTAGTAAACAGGAGATCCCCGGTTCGAATCCGGGCAGTGCCTTTTCCTCGGGTGCGGTCATTTTGTTCACATAAATCATGATTGTTCACAAAAAATTAAAATTGGATATATGTATGCTTTCAAGCGCTGATGCTACGAGGCAAATGCATACCATTTTTTTTTAAATTCACATTTAGAACATACATGTACTGTATTAAATGGGATCTTGTGTATTTATTAGACACTATTTTGCTTTAAAAATATTTGGGCACTGCTTTCTGTTATTAGAGGCTAATTTAAGAGAATTCAAAATCCCCCCTTTTCTTTTTAAGCATCATTCAATCATATAGAGAATAAAGAGTCACATAAAAAAATAAGTGTCAATACCCCTCACGAAAAGGATTCTCTAAATATTTCAGTGAAAAGCTACCAACAATTTTCTGTAATCTGATCTGCATCTTTGAAGTGGAGGAATAAGAAAATGATTGGTGATTACTACACAACTCTCCATTATTCCAAAAGAAAATTCAAATCGTGAATCAATCCCCTTTATGTTTTTTGCTTTTTCTATGATCATTATTTATTTGTAGGGGGTTAAAGTGACAGTGACCTTTCCCCTAAAAATTATCTTTCAACCAAGAAAAACTAACCAAAAAAAATATATATACATATATCTTCCTTTTCTTTTTCTTCTCCTCCTCCTTTCTCCTTCTCCTTCTTCTTCCTCTTCTTCTTCTTCTTCTTCTTCTTCTTCTTCTTCTTCTTCCTCTTCTTCTTCTTCTTCTTCTTCTTCTTCTTCTTCTTCTTCTCCTCCTCCTCCTCCTTCTCCTTCTTCTCCTCCTTCTTCTTCTTCTTCTCTTCATCTCCATTATGTTTTTAAATTTTTCTACACATATTTACATTATTCTATTGGGGGGGGCTTCAACAAATACCAGCATAAAATTCACACAGGGAAAATTTATCCCAGTTTTGAATAAATGATCATAACTTCAATATTATGGAGCATTTATAAACCTCTAGCTAGCAAATCTTGTCACTTGAAAGCTAGCAAATACAGCTTTTTGTATCATGTGAGAACAATAATCTTACAGTCTCAAATTTTTTTGGTAATGTCATACTAGTGCAATAAATTACCGTTACAGTTCATTATTCCAAAGGTTCGTTAATCCGAAAACGAAATAAGGTTTGTTATTCCGAAGGTTCGTTAGTCCGAAAATGAAATAAGGTTTGTTAGTTTGTTAGTTTTTTCGGACTTACAAACCTTATTTCATTTTCAGACTTTTGAACCTTCAGAATAACGAACCTTATTTCATTTTCAGACTAACGAACATCTAGGTATTCGCAATTCGCGTGTTTCGGAATAACGAACCTTCAAAATAACGAACCTTTGAAACAACGAACCTTTGGAATAACAAAAATCACCCATAAATTACATGAACACGAAACTTCTTACATGAAGAATGTCCCATCATGAGAAAAACAGAAAACATCACACCATACAAGAATTGAAAGAGTGTCAAAATATTTATTTACATCAATTCAATGTATATGTATGCTCAGCTTTTGGTGCATTGCAAATGTATACTACAAATTATTCATGATCATTTGCAAATAAAACAACATTTTCAGCAGATATGCTACACATATTGCCTACAGTAACCGGGTAGCCACTGTACTTAGTCTATGGGAGAACAAGAAATCAGTTGTCAACGGGTTAATAAATGTAGTAATGCCTGTAATGCACAGAGCTGCCAACCCCAACTGGAAAAAAATCCCATTCTGTACTTCCTTTTATCCTATTTTCATGCCAAAAATCCTATTTATGCATGAAAATTTTAAAAAATACAACAATGTGATTCCCCTTTCACTCTTTATGATATCCTAAAGAAAATACAATATTAATAATATGTATGACTTACTTAATTATTTTGATCCTAACTCTTCTACAATGTACTTCTTTTATTGAAAACGATCTACAGTACAAAATACACAAGTAGAGTACACCGAGCATTGGGATAAACTTAAATGTTGATAAAATAACATGAAAATAAGACAAAATAAAGGTATTAAAGAATCAATGTCAGAACTTTCAAAAATCCTATTTTCATGGGAAAAATCCCATTGTCATGTTCTCTCAAAAAATCCTACTAAATAGGATAAAATCCCACTACTTGGCAGCTCTGAATGCATTTCTCCAGGAACACATGAGAATTGTTGCCTTTCAGCAGAGCAAATATGAATGTTTTCTTGAAGATACCAAGAAAATACAAATATGAGGCACCTGGGCCCCCGTTTCATAAAAAGTTGTTATAATAGCAACTCTTCCTGGAATGGAAAGTTTCATTATAAAAGCCAATCAGGAAGCAGAATTCTCACTCTTGCCGTGGTAGTTACCATTCCAGCAGGAATTGCTATCATAGTAACTTTTGATAAAACAGGGCCCAGATGAGTAAATATTTAAAATGTTCAGAATTGGGGTGAGGGGGGGGGGGGGGGGCTGCAGTCCTCAAGCCCCCACCTTGTACATGTATGCCTATGCAAAAGATATATCATTTACTAGAATGATTGGTTATTTTAATTCAGATTTTATATCTTTCCTCATGTATTTTTCTTCTCTTGATTTAATGATTGGGTAAGAAAGTCATGTTAACAGTAATTTTTAAAAATGAAGTTATGGGTTTGGCATTGGTACAAGCAAATTTACATACAATAAATGGGCATGAATACAGCAGATTCACAGTAACTTGCAAAAAAATAAAAAATTCTAATATTTGGCCATTAGGATTCAAAACACCAGCAACATTTGGCTTCTGAGAACTTGCCCTGAAGTGATTGTAAAAAAAGACAGCAAAGCACCCTTTCTTTCACTGCCATTACTCCTGATAATCAGACTGAATAGAAATGTGAAAATAAAAGGATTTTATTTCATTTTCTAACAAGATATTCGGATTTTAGGGTGTATTACTATTACATTATACGATCCGACTGCAACCCGATTTTGGAAGAAAATTAAATTTTGTACCAAATGTAAAATCATTGAAAAGTAAAATTAACTTTATCGAGATTTGGAATAATGAAAGAAATACTCAAATCGAAATTTGGGTTTAATGCAAGCATATTACTCTGAATAAAGGCCTAATCGGCTTAAAATCCTGGACAGTCCCAAGACTACAGTGACGTCACTACAATGCGCAATTGGTTTTACTTTGTCTTCACCAAGGAGGTTCGCAATAGCCTGAAATTTAAATTTTGGTATTCATATGACTGTTCAAAAATGTTATCATTATGACTTTACATGTTTGAATATACACATCAAATGCTATAACGATTTTTTCCAAAGTCAAATCACAGACTGATCGTACAGTGTGCAGTCAGCTATATAATGCCAAGCAAAAAAACTGGAAAAATGAGGTGTAATGATACTGCTATGTAGAAAAAGGCATTACATAGAGGTACATTAGGGGAAGAAAGAGCAAAATCAATCCACAACTTAGTTTGTATTGCAGTACAAAATGAGGTTTGCTGACTTAAATATCTCATTTACAACACATTCTCAATCTCAAAAGCCTATTTCTCCCACTCAAATTGGCAATACATATTTTGCTGCAATATAAAGACGTTTGCATGAAATTAATTTCAGTCAGACTCCTGTTTTGTCAGGAGAATGTTTCAGTGAACAAGAAATAACAAAGTTGCCAATTTGAAGAAGGAAAGTGCATTATCAAGTTCTTAAGAAAAATAACTGTTTGTGGTATTGGATTTACAAATAAATGTGTATTTACCAAACATGTTGGGAATTATGATGTACACCTAAAGCCCACCGCACACTCTACAATCCCTCAGCAATACGATTTGGGAAAAATTTGTTACAGCATTTGATATGAACATTCACACATGAAAAATTTTAATGATCAAAGTTCTGAACAGTCATATGAATACTAATACTAATGCGAGCCTCCCTGTAAGACTAAAAGCGAATTCAATTCCAAATACCAATGACGTCACAGCAATCTTGCAATCGGCTACAATTTGAAGTCAATTTGGCCTTTACTCCGACCACAAGGCTTGCAGTTAACCAAAATTGCGATTTTAGTACTCCTGTCATTATTTTGAACTTCAAAGATAATTTCACTTGTTTAAACTTCATATTTAATGCAAAATGCCATATGTTCAAAAATCGGGTAGCAGTCGGATTGTATAGTGTGCGATGGGCTTAAGAACAAAGGACAGCTATACAGGTCGAACACCCATTTTTCTTTCAGTAACCATTACAGACACAATAAATACAAAGATTTCCAACTGAGCAGATAAGAGATGTCTACATGGGATAGTTGAGCATGACATCTTGACGGGCAAGTTCAAGCAACATAGGGTCATCAAAGAACTTGTTGATGCTTACATCCTCACTGAGTCCCTGAAAAGGATAAAAAAAAAAAGGAAATAACTACTTAATGTAATATTGCTTTTAATGATGAACAAAGAGAACAAAACCTCTGCAAACCACAGAGCAAACGAGTACATTAAATAAACTGCGTGAAAATTCACTTACGCTCCACCACACCGACATATGCAATTACATGCCTTGGCCTGGCCACAGCTATCAAAAATAAGCAATAAGGGTTTTTCTTTGTTGTTACATTTGTTTTCACAAAAATTTCATGTCTCATCAATCTTCGTTTCATCCGTCAGAAAATGTTGCAAGATTAAGCTGTCAATAGCATGAATTTGGAACAAATTTAGTGCTTCATTTCTGCGGTTGATATTTTTCAGCAGTCAGATTAATCTTGCGGAGCTGAAACAGCATTTGAGCTAGCATTCAGGTCATAAATGGCTAAGTCAGATCTACCTTTCGTCTTCTTGTCTTGATCATGAACTCTCTAGCTAGATGAGTAGCCGGTTGAGGTTCCAAAGGTCGAATGACAATGCTTTTATCCAGTGGGTCACCAGGAACGATCTACATAGGGGGAAAAGAGATTAAAAACATACCTAGTATCAATCGAAACAACACTGAAGAAAGGCTCTAAAAGCAGGCTCTGTTATGTCATATAATTCTCTAGTATTTACAAACATTCACAGCATTTGTTCAATGAATAATTATACAAATAAAACTGCATGTATGAGTAGAGGTGTCGTTGAAGAAGCACGTACCACACAATATGGACCCTCTGTCACGAATGGGTTTAAAGACATTGGTTAACATTGTTATGATTTTAAAAAATCTTGTTTTGTTACTTGGAAATGGGATAAACATAAGGGTTATAGTGTAAAAATACCAGTCTGAAAGTTTCAAAGTATCATATCCACAGGAAGTATTTTTAAATATAAAAAAAGTGAACCAAAGTTTGAACAATGTACGAGGGTCGGTTGCACAGATTAGACATGAGGAGTGTGCATGCACGTATGACTCACCTTACCGTACTGTGTGCATTGGCGTATCACGCAGTGGGAGGCACATAACAGCATTTTCAAATTCAAGCAAAGTGGTCCTCTTAGTGATTGTCTCGTGAGACGAAGGATAATAAAATCGCCGTTTGCGTCTAACTTACACTTTTTCATTCCAAATTATGGTTGGTTTCAGGGTTTTGGGGTACAAATACAAGTACTCATACACATGTTTCATCTTAGTTTGAGAATGTTTTAAATCAGCTACTCACAAAGTTAGCCAATGCGTTTAATTAGCAAGACAGACTTCACAACATACCTGCCAATGGTGGAACACTGAGAGACAGAAAGCCTGTCCTTGTGTATGTGTCCTAAGATCTGTCTCGAAGCCAAAGGAGTCTATCGCTGGAATGAAGGCCTTGATGGTGTACAGTGGTGACCCCGGCACAGGTGCATCCTGGGTAACATGACCTCTGCAGACAGAGAAACAGTGGACAGAGTTCAGCTATACGATCAGTTATGCATTAAAGGGACTTCATTTGTCAACCTCATCTTGCCCTCTGTGATCCAGTTTAATAAAATGTACCCCTTATTTCATTTCAAATCGGAGTTCTGAACCACATTATACTAGCTCATATCATGGTTCATCCTAATAAAAGCATTTTCAAATCCAATTATGTAATTAATGAGCCTAAATGTGCAAATACATTAGATGCAATATAAAAATCTGAAAAGTAAATTTTGCCTATGGCACTACAGGGGTTATTCAGGGGAGCATTTCATGAAGTGTCTTGTTAGTGATTTATACTGACAAATTTGCTCTCAGCCAAGCAGATGCAAGGATTTCAGTAGCTTATGTCAGTAAAAATCCCTGACAAAACACTTCATGAAATACTCTCCTGTTCAGCTGAATTGCTTGGATCTCATTACATTGTATTCCAAAATATAAAAAAAACAAAATAAAAATTCTCAACATTAAACACACATCCACAAAAAATCAGAGAAAACTTGGTAATTCTTACCAAGGGGGCAGCTGTCCCAACCCATGATTTTCAAGAGGAGGAGAAGAAGAAGAAGAAGAAGAAGAAGAAGAAGAAGAAGAAGAAGAAGAAGAAGAAGAAGAAGAAGAAGAAGAAGAAGAAGAAGAAGAAGAAGAAGAAGAAGAAGAAGAAGAAGAAGAAGAATGAAGAAGAAGAATAAGAAGAAGAAGAAGAAGAAGAAGAAGAAGAAGAAGAAGAAGATAAGAAGAAGAAGGAATAGAAGAAAGAAAGAAAGAAAGAATAGGGGAAGAAAGGGCAGGGTCATGCCACTATATAATAGCCCTATTTATATATTTAGAATGTAAAATAAGCTCACCTGTGGTCATCTTGCTTCCCCCTCCCCTATAAAAATACCCTGGTGCCACCCCTGTATAGTGGTAAGTTTAATAGTTTGTTTGTTAACACGGCAATAAACATACCTTCTTCTTGCCAATACAGTGTAGACAGCGGATACACAGTCAGCTGGTGCCTGAACCTCTACAAAGTTGTATGGCTCCATCAATCTTGGTGTGGCCTTTAAAAAATAATTATTCACAATGAATGGTAGTCTCAAATTTTAGTCTATAGTGACAGAAAACACATCTTCACAGGATTAAACAAATGATATTCAACAAACAATTTAAGTGGAAATTATATTGTAGGTCCGTAACAAGAATAGAAATGTATGAAATCCAATTACTAGTAAAAAATAAATTCCTAACCCACTTACATAAACTAAAGTCCCCAGTTTTCCGTTTTCTAACATGCAAATTCTGTGTTCTTCGATGGTCTAAACTTCAAATTCCATGTTCTTCAGTGACATGTACAAAACATATGATAAAGCAATTGTAAATAGTGAAAATCTTAGAAATACGTAAATTTCCATTATATACACACACTGCAGTATGCAGATAAAGCTTGGCGAAAACAGGCTAAACACTGCGAACAGGATTGATCGGCAGATTGCACTGATGCACGGTTTTGTGTTATTGGATTTTGCTTTGATTTTCATGATTTTCACTGTATTTTTGGTAATTCAAATTTTTTGGCCTGAAAAATCACGTTTTCCGTGAAATTCTGTGAATTCCGTGTTCTTCCCGAATTCCGTGAAATTTTTCGTTTCCATATCGCACAAAACTGGGGACTTTAACACAAACCATGATTTCCTTTGTATGAATGTTAGTTCTACTTTCTAGTAAATGTGTTTTACAAACTCCTTTCCATTGTTCTGTTTATACTTCGTAGGTCCAGCAAGAGAGAATTGGCTTTAGCTCTAGCAAGAGTTATCAATGCACAGTGCACTCAGTGGATAAATCCTGCCAGGAAATCACTTCACAGCAAGATGAAGTTCATTTCAATACAAAGAATAAAAAATTCCACACAAAACAGTGAAAATTGAATGAAAATTGGATGGAAAATAAGGAAGGTATGATTTTTTGGATGTTTGCTATTTTTCACAAAACATTCTTGAACAATCGATGTGAATATTCAGTGAGTGAGTTGATGATGTCATATACAGGTACTCTCAATTTTCCACACAATATGTATACAGAAATGACAAAATTTCATATTTTAGCTATAAAAATGTTAAATTTTCCTAAATACTTCTTACATAATGACAAAATGGTATTTAGTCTAATATGTGTAGACATGATGGATGACTTTTCATCCATAGTGAAAACAATTGAAATTTTCTGAAATTATTGTATAGAATATTATGGAGAATAGAGAGTGTATGACATCATCAACTCATTCCTTTTATATATATTCAAATCGACTGTTCAAGCACTGTTTTGCGAAAAAATTGTGAAACTTTAAAAATTCATAACTTCGTTAGTTTGCATCCAATTTTCATCAAACTTTCACTGTTTTGTTCGGAATTTGTTATTCTTTCAATTGAAATAAACTTTACCTTGCTATGGACTTGGCCTTTAAAGACTTTGCACTTGTTGTGGCACTTACCATAAGGAAAGCCGAATAGGCAACCCTCCTGGCTGTAGGAATCACCTGACCACCGCCTCTGTGGATTGGTTCATTGGCTATCACACCATCCAGGATCTTAAACTTGACATTGCGGATGGCTAGCAAAGACAAGATGAACAGAGAGCAGTTTTACACCTGACATTTTCCTTCAGTCTCATTCTTTCGGAGAGAGACATTTCACTAGTTTAAGGACCTTCAGGGGTAATGAAAATAAGAAATACTTGGAAAAGATCAACTGTTTTCTCTACGAACAGAAAATACATGACTGTGTACTTACGTTCATCACATAGTGGGCCTTCCCTGGTACCCCACTGGAATCCTTGCACGATACTGTCCTTCACGGAAGTCAGCAGATCTTTGTCAACCTGATAAGTAAACAACCAACAACCAAAAAAAAAGAAGAAGTGGCTGATAAAATTTCAAATTAAAAAATGCATTCATGACCTTAATGACAATTCACATACATGTATATCACCACTTTTCAGGAGAGCACTGTGTTAACCCGTTGAGCCCTATGCCCGATATAACTCGGGCTAGGGTCTATGGGAAATGTGTATTATACTGAAATCAAATCATCGTCAACGGGTTAAGAGCCCCATCTATTGAACACTAAGCCTCTGCCTTGGGTCTATAGCAAATGCGTGTTATACTGAAATTAAATCAAGCTCAAGGAGTTAACCCATCTGGGCACCGTTTCATGAAAGTTGTCAACACTGACAAGTTGTCATTCTCTGACAATCACCATAGTAACAGTCATTGACCAGCTGAGTGCTTCTTAGCCAATCAAAGCCTAGGATTTTACTGAAATTGTCAGAGAATGACAACTTGTCAGTACTGACAAAGTTCATGAAACAGAGCCAAGGTTTTGGTATATTGTCCCTAGTTACATTTTGGGGGCAATTTGTATTACTAAGAGCTGGGTCCACAAGGAAAAAGATGTCTTTTGACTGAATCATGCTTTGGCACACACAATTAAAGTAGTATAAGAGGTAACCTGAACATGAGACCTAATGCCCAAAGTCAAGGACTTCCAAGCCTTAGTCCTGGCCTAGATGGGAGCACCGATCTCAGATGGCGACGTATCATTCACCAGAAAATTTGGTCCTGTTGCACCAAAAGGCCCAGATGGACCTGGCAGCCAACAGACTGACCAAGAGAACAATGGAAAACCCTTACACCATTGTCTGTGTGGAAAGAGGTGATAAAGCATGCAGCACAAAAACAATGCACTGTTGAGATGCATCAACCACTTTTCTCCACTGAGCCAATGAGTTCAGACCTAGTCCCCAGGCCAAGACATAAAGTTCTAGACCCAGTGTTGACCCACCTCGGATGGCAGAGTATCATCCACCAGGATGTTAGGTCCTGTAGCATCAGGTCCAAAGGCCCAGATGGACCTGGCAGCCAACAAATCCCAGTCATACTTAGTCTGGAAGAACTCTCCCAGTCGTTTCCTGTAACAAATAGACAAATAATGTGCAATTTATGCCTTTAGCCAAGATGGGGATATGTACAGTAATCAACAACGTCAATGACATGTAATTGCTGCAGGAATGAACTGCTTAAACCACATTGCACCGGGTTCAATGTTCAATTCAACACTCATATTCCTTATACACATGAACTGCACATAAACAGTTCCTGCTGACCAGGGCCCCATTTCATAAAACTTACTATCAGTAACAACTGCCACATTTCTATGACAAATATGATCTCACCCAATCAGATGCAAGGATTCCAGTAGCTTATAACAGTTATTGCAACTTGTTACTGATAAAAAGTTTTATGAAACGGAGGCCAGCACCTTCTAGGCTCATCTTGTTCAAGCATCCTTTCTTCTATTGTATCCGAATATCAAACTTCAGCCCTAAGCCAAACACTGAACCACACCCTACCCCAAGTCCAAATGCAGCTCTAACCCTAATCTTTTATCTATGACAAAATAAAGTCAGAGTACATGTCGGGTCATCCCTGGTCAGGTTATTTACCTATTCCATGAAATTTGGACGACTTCATTCTCAATATCTTCAGCCAGATTCTTCTCCAGTGGCTCAGCAATCATTGTCAGTTTGTTCCTGGAAAAAAAAAATACAAAGATCTTTAGAATCAAAATATGGAAGTTAAAAGATAAATGTACATGATCAATCAGACTTGAAATGAAAGGGGACCAATCTACAATCTACAAAAAAAAGAAACATAATTTTGTACAGGTAGTTCAGGTCTAAAGTTAATTTTAGAAGTAAATAAAATAAAAAGGCCATTTATTTTTCAACTAGAATATGAGATTTTATAAAGACAATTGATGACATAAAAACCAATGCATGGGATCAAGTGCCACATTTTCTAACTACACTCTCTAAGAAAATGTGTGTGTGGTGTCAGCAAGCCTATATTTACTCAACGAAAGAGTGAGAAAGAACCTCTGACACACTTCACACATTCTCAAACGCAGTCGAGGAAAGATAGAACTCGAAAATACCAGCAACTTCTCTTTTGACTTACTTCTTGTTTGGAGTTTCTGCAAAGCATTTGAGGGATGACGTTTCTACAACTGTCTCACAGAAAGACACAACAGGATCTGCAACTTTGATGTCTGCAGGGCAATGTAAGAGGTTAAAATTTGCACACGAACATAATCATCAGTAATAAGTACATGTATTTGGCATCACCTAGTGGTCTTGGAGGGGAAAAGCGAATTTTATCACCATGACCCAAGATCTCTCTTCCCAACATAACTAATTGGGATGCACAGGTGAACCCCTTCTCTTCTTTGAATAGTGAAGAGGGTTCTTAAAGTGCAAAGGTGGTGACTCTCCTCTAAACGGGGCCTTCATTTAACATCCTATACCAGGCACAGAGTGCTTTTCCACTGAAACACAGCCAGCATCTATGAAACAGGGGAGGGGCATATTAACACACAAAGCAGGCAGGCTAAAATTATCAGCCCAGGGTGGATTCGAACCAATGATCTTTGGTTCAATAGGCAGACGCTCTTAACGACCTAAACACTGCAGTATGTTTCAAAGGGTGGTTCGAGTTGTCCGACTATCAATGGCTGCATGTTTTGCCAAGATTTGCATTAGATAGAAAATTTAAAACAAGCACCTTTTTGACCAGTCATATACTAACATTCTGGGGTGGTATTCTGAACACCATCTACGCTCTGTTGTAAGTTCTGTTTTAACTTCTGTTGTAAGTTACAGAGTTACAACACCGCTAAAACGGTTATAAATCAGTATTCTGAGAACTGTTTTAATGGCGTTGTAAATCATCAAAGCCACACCCACCAAAGGAATAATATCCAATAGGGAACTTTTAGAGTTGAGTCTAAGACTGTTCAGCCAATAAGATCACTCCCTGGGGCAAATTTATAGTCGCGTTTCAATAAGCGCATTAACTTGCTCTTAATTTCTTGCTATAAGCTTACTGCTGCAATGATGTGAGAGAATTTGTTGTGCACCTCATCTCTGATCTCATCGAAGATGTGGCCAAATTCCTCCACCCGAAACAACAATTCTTGCGAAATGTTGTTTAGGGAATATCAACAAGGTTTATTTGGTCTCTGCAGCTCCTCTCAAGGTAAAACACCTCCCATCCTTTTTTATCTCAAAAGCATAAATTGTCCCATGGTAAGATTTCAAAGAGAAGATAAAATGGTCTCCAGAATACCATGTTACAAATGGTTGAATTTTTGCAACAAAAGTTTGCGCTTGCGCATAATGACTTGCTTGTTGTTGTTGTTGAATTGGGTTTTTACAGACGTGTATCAATCAAATATGATCATTTACGTCTGGGACCGACCTTTAACGTCACCATCCGAAAGACGTGGCAAATGTAGATTCATATCTTACCAAAGGACATTAGTGCCGTGGCAGGGATTCGAGCCCCGGACCTTGTGGTTCAAAGTCCGAAGACTTATCCACTGAGCCACAACACCTCTACTAACTGCGCAAGGCATGCAAAGTTAAATGCGCGGACAAAGAAAGAGAGATAAAACAAAAGTTAGAACAAAATTTACAACAGATTTAAAACAGTTTTCAGAATACCAATTTGCTAAAACAGACTTAAAACAGAGTAAAATAGCCTCAGAATGCCACCCCTGTTATAGTTACATCATCATGGAAGCCAAATTTCTGTTTTAAACAGGAGAATCAACCAATTCTTATTTTAATTAAAATCTAGCAACAACTTCCATGTACTTGCAGAATAATGGGAGTCACTCCAAAGGTCAGAGCAGATTCTCTTTTTTGTTGTTGTTGTTGTTGTTCATGATGATCGTTTGAATGATTTTAATGAAATCATACAAAAATTCTTTCAAAAATTCATAATCTATCACAGAATCTTGAGAGGCAATGCTTATCACTCCTTCATAATCAGAGGAACACAGAAACATATTAGTTGAAAGTAACCTTTATTCATCAATTATGCATTATGTCTAATTTGCAATAAGTATTCATACACAGCACAAGATCTAAACTAATACTACGTGCACTAAACTGAGTGTCAAAAGAAACTAATCACTTCTTCAGAGTGACACACATTACAATCCAAAGCATTTAAATAAATCATAATTGGGCATAGATTAGCTAAATACTCCTTACCAAGCACAACTAATATTTTTCACATTTTGTTGAGTCAAAAAAGAATAAAATAAGGTGAAACAGAAAAAAGATAATTTTTCAAAATCACAAAAACTGCTTGCCTCCCAAGCACAGAGCTCGGTATGGACAATGGGCAGTACAGCGGTAATTATAACCAGCCTTTAAAACTGAATGAACAGCTTTGGAATATTCGGAATATGTGGCCTTTTGCAGAGGCTCTCAGCGAGGAGTTTCTGTGAGTTTTAAAAAGAAACCTTTAGCAATTTCATCAGATTTTTCACCTTTATGGCAAAACTGATCTTTAAAATTTTCAAATTTGCATCATAAGGAGAATTGTAGCTCATCTTTGTCTAAATATGATTAATATTGATGCAGTAGATTTTAGTGAGCATTGCTCTGAAAAAAGTGATAAGTTTCCTTTGGAACCCAGTTTATGTGTACTTACCGATTTCTGAGTACATTTTCCTGAGGTCATGCATAACGCAGTCTAGATAGAGCTCCCCTGTACCAAGAACAACATGCTCTCCAGACTCTTCAACCTGTCAAACAAAGAAGTAAGGAAACAATTTTCTTACAATATTTAAAGTGATTACACAATGGTAAATTGTTTTTTGATATATGATCGAGAATAGAATTATAAGAAGAATAACATAAAAATTATGATGATTTTCAATCGAAATCATTGCATTTTGGCTAATTTTCTCATAAAAAGTCAAGAGCTGACCAAAAAATTTGAGTATGAGGTATGACGTCAAAGTGGGTACCCAGCTTCGCGCATTGCAGTTGTGCTGCGCGCAAGACTGTACAATATGTATTATATCTTGCGCGCATTTTGCTAGAAGTGCGCGACAAGGTACCCACTTTGACGTCATTTTGACGTCAAAGTGGGTACCCAGTTGAAACTGGGTCACAGCTGAGGGGTCAAAAATATCCTGAATCTTACCACATTTGGGGGTTTCCTTGGCAACACGACTTTTTAAAAAAACTTTGGGCAGATGATTTTTTGCTAATAAAATCATGCTCTTTTATATGAGCTAACATTGTTTCAGCATTGGGTACCCCCTTTAAAGACATTGGTTAACACTGTTATCATTTTCTTTAAAACGTATTTTGCTACTTGAAAATGGGATAAACATAATGGTTATAGTGTAAAAATACCAGTCTGAAATTTTGAAAGTATAATATCCAAAGAAAGTATTTTTAAACATTAGAAATGTGAACCAATGCTTGAAAAATATATAAGGGTCGGTTGCACAGACTAGACGTAAGGAATGCGCATGAGCGCATGGCTCACCGGACCATACTGTGTGTATTGTAAAATGAATGAAATGCTTGAATCAAATTCTGTCCAGTGGTTTAACATAGATGAAATATAGCCACCAGGGCCCTATAACACAGAGGTTTGCAATCAATTGCAAATTTGTAAAAAACAATTCTGATTGGTTACTGGTCAGTCTTTTAAAGAAAATACAAATGCCACAGTGATCTTTATTGGTCAGTGCCATTTTGCAAGTGATTGCAGACCTTTGTGTTACGGGCCCATTTTATTTTGCCAATTTATCCTGAAAAAGAAAATGATTTACTTAAGCCCTATATCAAATAAAGCCTGAATAATGCTCAAACAGAGAGGGACAGGCCCAGAATCAGGCGAAAAATCTGAAAACTGGTATTCCTGAAATGTTTTGTTTTTAATAATAATAATAATAATATTCTGTTCTTGTACAGCGCATATCACATTATTATCTAACGTCTCTATGTGCTTCCAAAGGACTTTGGATATTATTTATACTGTACCTTAGTTGTAATGAGTGGATAGCTCTTGTTGACTTTGCGTAGACCATCCAACATCTTGGGTAGCTCTGAGGGATTCACTGGCTCACAGGCGATCTTGATGACTGACGTCGTGTTGAACTTCAGCGGTCGGAAAATATACACCTTCAGAAAGATTGAGAACGATGATCAGAGGATGGGAAAGATACAGTTGAAAACTGGTCAAGTGATTGCACTGTAAAAGGAACTATCTAGTATTACTGAGAAAAGTCGATTGCATACCGGTTCAGAACAAATGTGTACTGCGAGGTTTGGAATCATAGAATTTGAGCGCATCGATTCATTGTCGCTGAAAATTAGATACAATGAGAAGCACTACAAAAGACATGAGCATCTGGGAATCAATATATGCAATATCAAAATCTGGCATGCATTTTTTTGTCGTCACACTTGGAATATTATGGATTTCAAGATCAACCCACTTCACATTATTACTACTACAATATATTTTTCCACATACGAATAAAATGATCTTGAATCTTGATCTGAAATTGATTGTTACGATGGCTTTCTATAATTTATCTTTGAGGCATTACAATGTCATGTCTGAACAAGCCTTTAGATAGTAGCAAAGAAATTACAGTTCTATCTGATCATACCTCATCCAAGCCTCTGCTCTCTGTGATGGTAGCTGTCTTGACGATTGGTTCATCGACGCCCTCAATCAGCACCCAGTTACCAGCTGGCACACGATTCACTTCTATCTTGTACCTGTCAAACAAGATTTTAAGAAAGAAAATATAGAGAATCTTTGCTGAAACAACAATTTGTTTTTTGCTATACTGTGTGCTTCTGAAATCTCTCTCATCTTCAATTTTCTCTACCGACTCATTCAAAGACATTCTTCGAAATAGAGATGATCTGTTACCACACTTACCACAAACGTGTACAAGCATTTCCCCATAACTTCTGCTTTGGGGAGCCCCACTGTTTTCTAGCTTTCATAGATGACTAAGTAAAATTCACCATACTCATACAGTATCAAAATTAGATTAATCATCCACCTTATGACCTGTGAACCCATATCCTAGAAATTATGTATCACAAGTATACAATCAGCAACCATCATGTACATGTATATCTAACTTTCACTGAAACGTATCAATAGTCCTAGAGGTCAAATAGACTCACTGACCTTATACCTTTAACCTACCTTGCTTCAGAGATCTAGAGCCTTCCTACCATGATGATCCTGGAGTCCTCTTAATCTTCCAAGGTGTAGTTCTCTCCTAACACTCAGATTTCTTGGTTTGCGAGGATGGTCCTTAACCCTGTTTCATCTCACAGTTCTATACCTATTGACCTTCAACCTTAGTGATCTTTGACCTACCTTGCCTCAGAGATCCAGAGTCTTCCTACCATGGTAATCCTGGAGTCCTCCTCATCTTCTAGGATGAAGTTCTCTCCTAAGGCTTGATCTTTGACCTAACCTCTTTCATCCCACAGTTCTATACCAATTGACATTTAACCTTTGATCTTTGACCTACCTTGCTTCCGAGATCCAGAGCCTTCCCACCATGGTGATTCTGGAGTCCTCCTCATCTTCTAGGGTGTAGTTCTCTCCTAGGACTCGGACCTCCTGGTTTGCATGGATAGTCCCACTCATCACTCTTCCAAAGGCATGGAAGCTCACTCCATCCTCTGTGCTGTACATCTTGGTAGTATGAAGCATCAAGGGGGCCTGAAAATAAGAATATCAAGAATAACAAATATCAATATAGACAGACATAGTAATAACACCACCAACATAAATAATAACTAATTTCATGCCTGCATACTACTGGGAATTTGCAAGATTTCCATCATACAAATATGTCAAACACTGTTGATGACAACTATTTCTGCAGCAGTGCAAAGTGAAAAGATTCTTATCCAATTCTGAAGCTTGGTAGCATGATACTTTTGCAAATCTCTACCACTTATACAAAAATTATGAAAGTTTCATGCACCCAACAAAACTGCTGAATACAGCGCAACTAAATACAGATCTGCATAAGCAAGCCCCTGGCACTTGACAGATCAATAAAAATGGCATATATTTTCTGTTTATTTGGTTAATGATGACTGTGAAGGGAAATTATGACAATCTATGAGTATATAGACCAATTTCACAACGCAAGAGTGCAGCAGACTGTTCGACACAGTTCGACATACAGCGGTGGGCGCTCCAACTTTTATAGTACACAAGTCAATAGCGCGTTATGTACATTCGTTCGATTTTTTGTCTATTTTGACCAGTATATGCAGATTTATTTTAATATTTGCAATGAGAAATTATCAGGGAAGTTCAGGTCGCAGCTGTGCGGTGCTCAAATGCCACAAGAACTAGAGAAAGTTTAAAAATTGGAAGCTAACTGAGTGCGAAATTCACTCGCTTTCGACTCATGAAGCCTGTTTGTGTGAGAAGCCGTACTCCCTACACAGGTTTCCGTAAGCAATGTGAAGGAATTCGTCGCCAGTGGGTAAAAACATCAACAGAAAGGACTCTGAAGTCAAGAAACATTATCATTATGTCCTTTGGCGTAAAATTTAATGAGTGAAAACATGACTTTGTAAACAGGGTAAGATTTAGGGCTCCCGTTTACTACGGCTTCTATGCTGCAATCGAACTTTTACTGACAAAACTAAGTTGAAAAACCATCGAAAGTACAAAAATAAAATCATACCTTCATCCGTCAGATATGACCATTGTCTTACCTCATCTACCCATGTATCCATGCTTTATTTTATTGATCTAGAATAAAGTAAATGGAATGATATCGGGGCATATCTCATATCTTACATTCATTTTGTACACACAGCCAATCGCGGTCAGCGCGCTTGCCCACCGCAGCAATGGCGTCGCCGATAGAGGGCCAAATACATAATCCGGACGTGAAATTAGTCTATATCAGCCGTCCAACTTTCTTCTTCCTTCCCTTCTTATTCATTTGTTTCCCTTGTAGCTTCATGGTTCTTTGTCCCACATTTCATCCCTTAATTTCCATTCACTATCTATGCCTTACTATGAATTCAATTTCATGTACACAATAATCATACCTCTGAATCGCAGTCGATCATGGCATCACCTAGATCAGAATCGACCGGTCCTGTGTAGCAATGCTCCACTTTGTTCTTAGCATTGTCTGCTGGTGAGGGTATGTGATTTACACACATCTCTACAAACCCTGCAAGAATCAAGTCCATAAAACAGTTACACATTTTCAGTCATGTTTCTGTGAAAATTGTTACACATTATGGCTAGATACGTAAAGTGAATACAGAAGGCCTCTTAACATCTTATTCATCCACAAATTCTCCCTCATCAGAAAAAACACAAGATAAAATATTCAAAGCGATTACCATAATATCCATTCCTGAGGATTTCATTGCATAAACTGGCATTCTCTCACTGAGTAAACTGGCATTCTCTCACTGAGTAAACTGGCATTCTCTCACTGAGTAAACTGGCATTCTCTCACTGAGCAAACTGGCATTCTCTCACTGAGCAAACTGGCATTCTCTCACTGAGCAAACTGGAATTCTCTCACTGAGCAAACTGGCATTCTCTCACAGAGCAAACTGGCATTCTCTCACTGAGCAAACTGGCATTCTCTCACTGAGTAAACTGGTATTCACCTTTAAAGGCATTGGCTAACTTTGTGAGCAGCTGACTGATTTTAAAAATTCTCAAATTAAGATGAAACACGTGTAGGAGTACTTGTATTTGTACTCAAAAACCTTGAAACCAACCATGATTTGGAAGAAAAACTGTTAGTAAGACGGAAACCACGATTTAATTATTTTTGGTCTCAGAGACAATAAATAAGAGGACCATTTTGCTCGGGTTCAAAAAGACCGTTGATCTGCCTCCCTCCGCGTGATACGCCAATACACACAGTACGGTCCACTGAGCCATGCGCCCATGCGCACTTCTTACATCTAGTCTGTGCAACCGACCTGTATATATTTTTTAAACATTGGTTCACATTTATAATATTCAAAAATACTTCCTGTGAATATCATACTTTGAAACTTTCAGACTGGTATTTTTACACTATAACGCTTATGTTTATCCCATTTTCAAATAGCAAAATGAGTTGGTTTTTTTTTTCATTATAACAATGTTAATGCCTTTAAATGTTAAGAACTGCTTTAAATAAAGAAAAGGGGTTACTATGATCTTCAAATACTCATATATTTTTAATACAGGTGGAAATTTAATTCCTATGAACCATTCTGTATCCAAACCTTAAAAGTTCTGTGCCTTTTGGTTGTTGCTGGGGGGGGGTTGTTTTTTTTTTTTTTCTTTTGCCATTTATACTACTTTCAGCACCTAAATGTACCATTTTTATGATCCTACTAAATTCATAATACATAAGGAATGCAATTTTCTACAAGATAGCAATATTCAGGATAATTTCTGGATAAGTTTTCTTCACAACTTGCTCCAAATTATTCCTTTCCAAGTAAGTCCAATTTGTAGTCTTACCTGTGAAGTCTCCAAAGAACTTTCTGCAGATGAGTTTAAGAAGTGGTCTGATGTTGAGCTTCATCTCCTCCTTGGTCAAGTGAATACCCAATTCATCCAGGACACCGGGGAGAGTGGTATCCACATCTCCTACAACCTACAGTAAACATGATACATAACGAAGAGACAAAAAAAGTTTTAAAGGGAACCAAAACCCTGGGTAAAAAATCAATTTTAATCAAAAGAGGGGAAAGTGAGAAGCAATTTTTTAAAAAAAGTTTCATCAAAATCAGTAACAAAATGAGAAAGTTATTAAAGTTTGAAAAGTCTTGATTTACTTTCTATGGCTATCCTCAAATTGGCAGTGTTGCTTCAAAATGGCAGGTTTTTGTGGACAAGTCTTAATATGTTTTGTACACAAAATTTCATATTTTCTCCATTATCTCTCAAGGTGTAGTCTGTCTCTGTCTTAGCTCAAGATACACACGAATATCATGGGAAAATGTATATGACACAACATAATATTGAGTTCACAAAGAGACAAGCAGCATCTTTAGAGATGATGGAGAAATTATGAAATTTTGTACAAAACACATATAAAGAGATAAACCCTAAAGTGTTCTCATGCACACAGGGGCACATCAACAAATCTAGTCACAAGACCTGTATTTAGAGTGCAATTAAGATTGCAATAGCTCCCTACAGAAGTTTAGAAGGCTCAAGACAGAGAGGGCTCGAGAAATGACTGACCAGACAACTGGTGAGTGGACTTGGCCATGGGTACAAAACCAAGATGAAGAAGAAGCTGACATTGAATACAGCAGATTGGCATAGAATGCCAAACTTAAATGGCAAAATATTTGGGTTGATTGGTCCCCTTTATTAAGTATCATGAAATACGATGAGAAACAGACCTGTGCAAAGAGCTTGTACATTGGTTCCAGGATGAACTCTACAAAGCTCCTCTGTGATGTACTGACTGGAGGCTTCCTGGTGAACTTTCTCCTACAGGATGTGAAAAAAAAAGAATAAAAAGAAGATGTAACAGAGATAAAATATGACTTAATGCTGGTTTCATGGCATGCCTGCGTCTTGATGGTTTCTGATCCAATGCACCTGAAGTGAAGCAGGACAATAAATTGAATGAAAAATGGAGGGTAATTCCACACTGGAAGAAATGAAGAGTAATTTGCATTTTATAGCCTAAAAACTTTGCTTATTATCTTTTGAAACGTGTTTGTGGTCGTTATAAAGTGACACCAGCAGGAAATATCAGTCACTGGTCATACCGAGTGACAGTTCATTCTGAGAGAATTATCATAGGCAATGTTGATGTGCCATAGAGGAAAATCTCTGTGCCAGCACTACATTTATTTTACCTGCTAAGTTATGTACTGCTTCAAGTGAGCAATGATTTTAATAGCACTCTGAGAGTACTGTCTGATTAAAGATCAAAAATTCCAATGACTTATGCCTACCTACTCCTATGCTTAGTAGGCTTCTAATTTTTTTTCTTTAATAATCACCACAGTCCACAGAAATTTTAAAGTACTTAAAGATGTACCTGTAACTTAGAAAAATCAGTGAGGATAAACTATTCCTAAAACTCACGTCTTCTGGCTGAAGTAGATATCTCCCCAGAGCCTTTTGGCAAACTGCTGATAGTCAATGTCCCCGTAGGTGTCTGTGTAGATCTTGGCAAATGACGAAAGGGTGAAGCAGACGCTGTACTGTGAACTGGCGAAACACACATTACCCAGGAGTGGTGATACGATCTTCTGATCAGCCTCATCAGAGTACATGCTGGAGGGGTGATAAAATAGGAGTGGGATAATAAGGCACTTGGTCTTAGTTTTTGCTGTAGGTGCTGAAGTGTTAGAGGTTTTTTTCTATGTGTATATGTATGTGCCTTGCAAGAAGGTTTTATGTATCAGCATATATACAGGGTTGCCAACCTTGTAAAAAGCACTGCAGTATTGTGAGGGATGAAAAAAAGTATTTTGGATGGAAAAAATGTATTTTCACCATTTCTGCAATAGAAATGTGTAGTAATACAGATTTACAAAAAAGCATTTTCCATGAAACCTGCAGCATTTTTTATTAAAAAACAGTATACAAATATCCAATGACACTCCAGGATCTTGCTCAAACTATTTGCATCGAAGGAATGTTCCTGAGTGAGAATAGTTTGAGCTTGATCCGAGAATGAGTCACTGTATATTTGTTTTATATCCCTAATTGTTTCTCTGACACTTCTGTAACTACATGTACTCACAATCACATCACATTCAAAGAAATAATTGGCGAAAAGTGAAGAAAACAGCTAACTAGACGTGCCTCGATCAGCTCAGCGAGCTGCATTCAGCATGATCATCGCGGCGCTGCAATTTCGCATCGTATGCTCTGTTAGCGCAGCTAGAAGCACAGGTTGCCCTGCCGTCCTGAGGGAAGCCGCTGCTTCTTTCCCTTCACGTCCATGGGGGGGGGGGGGGGGAGGGGGGGGCCGAAAAAAAGTAAAGTTCCCTTTTCCCCTAGGGAAAAGGTAAACTATACATTACATCAGCAACAAAAACTGAACTATACAGAGGAAACGTCTTTCCTGGTAAAACCATTCATTTTCTTGTTGTGTACACTCCTAATGCAACAATCTTACGATGAGGGATATAATATAAAATACTGCAAAAAAGGAAAAATTGGCATCTCTGTATATGCCAAGGTCACCATCAGAGCTGCCAACCCCAACTGGAAAAAAATCCTATTCTGTACTTCCTTTTATCCTATTTTTATGCCAAAAATCCTATTTTTGCATGAAAATTCAAAAAGTACCTGTACAACAATGTGATTCCCCTTTCACTCCCTATGATTTCCTAAAGAAAATACAATATTAATAATATATATGACTTACTTCATTATTTTGATCCTAACTCTTCTACATAGTACTTTTTTTATTGAAAATTATCTACAGTACACAATAGAGTACACCGAGCATTGGGATAAACTTAAGTGTTGATAAAATAACATGAAAATAAGATAAAATAAAGGTAATAAAGAATCAATGTCAGGACTTTCAAAAATCCTATTTTCATGCGAAAAATCCTATTGTCATATTCTCTCAAAAAAATCCTACTAAATAGGATAAAATCCTACTACTTGGCAGCTCTGCATCATCATCATCTCTGTCATCATCACTACCATCACCATTATCTACAACCACAAACATTATAATCAAAATCATTATCATAAACAGCATCATCATCATAACTATCATAATCACAGTCATGATTATGATCACGACATCAGCTTCATGATCATCTTCATCATCATTATCAGCAGCAGGAGTATCACCATCACTGCCAACATACCTCAACAGTCCATTTATTTCATCAACAATGTGTCTCAGTTTGTAGTAAGCATCCGTGGGAGGCAGCTTCAGCTCTAACACCAATCTGTCGATCTTGTTGATGCAGATGGTCACGGCAAGCCTCTCCTGTACAGCGTGTTTGATCAACCTCTCCGTGTTCAGCATCACGCCTTCGGCAGCATCCACGAAGATTACCACCCCATCAGAGATCCTGAAGGCCGATGTCGCTTCGTCAGAGAAGTTGACGTGACCTGCAACACAAACAAGGTAGAAGAATTAGAAAACAATGTTCTACTTTACATGAGAAGGTGTTAGTAGCCTTGTCACAAGTCGCATACCCAGAGATTCCAACTCTCCCGTTTTCGGCGGGAGATCTCCCGCTTTGAGTCCATTTTCACAAAACCTCCCGTTCTCCCGCTTGAGTTTGAATTTCTCCCGCCCTAGCTGTGTTTCTCCTTTTTTCTCCTGCCCAACCACCTTTTTGAAAAAATGAATCTGAATCATTGGATTTTACCTCATTTAGTGTTGTCATATGTTAAAAAATAAGCCTAGGATAGCATCAGAGAGCTTCTATAACCCTAAAAGTAGTCTCCAGCCACCCCGGCCGCAAAGAATTTTGTGCTTCGCGCTGGTGATGTGGGCTACGCACACATTGAGTCAGAGTCTCCCGTTTACTAGGGGGTCTCGGCGGGAGAATCTCCCGCTTAAGAGGTGCTTGGGGTTGGAGTCTCTGCATACTTGGGGTGGTATTCTGATCATTACTGTATCTCCAAAAAATTTTATTTTATCTTCAAAATGAAATCTCAGATTTTATCCTCACTTTATCTCGGTCTCTCATCTCCAGCGCGCATACATACTGCAACTGAAGACAAACGCGCAGCTTTTGCGCTTATGTCCATCTTATTTGAAGAAAAAGATAAAATGAAACTTAAAATAGGGTAGGGGTATTTTATCTCTCAGACGCCCATTTGTCTGGATAAATTTGCTCCTAATCGAATCGGATTTAAAGATTTTTGCTGACTAATACTGTCCTTGAAATAATGCTTGAAGTTGTATGCTGAAACCTCAGAAATTAACGGATTCATTTTTCAAGGAAATATCAATACAAGCGTATTGAAACTTGTACAAATAACGCATTCGCCCTGTTCTGCCCCACCCACTGGCGGAAAGCATTTACATTGGCTGAGCGAGATGAGAGTGCTATTAAACAACATTTCTTATTGGTTATTGCATTATAAATGGGCATGCCTTAGATAACTAGATGAAATGGTCTTCAGAATACCAATTTAAAAAGATTTTAAGGTTATATCATCTCACTGATTTTATCTAAGATAAAATCTCAGATATTATCTGAGATAAAATGGATCTCAAAATAGCACCCCAGACCATCAACAGGCCCAACAGAGAGTTACACCACCACTATGAACAAAGATTTTGTTCAAGGACAGATGATTTGGCAGTGTGATAAGGCATATACCAGACTATCACCAGGCCAAACAAATAGTTACCTTTGCTTTAATAGTTTTAACAGTCAAGATTTTGTTCATTAACAGATGATTTGGCAGTGTGACAAGGTACAGACCATCACCAGAGCCCCGTTTCATAAAACTTGTTATCAGTAACAACTGCCACATTTCTATGACAAATTTGCCCTCAGCCGATCGGATGCAAGAATTTCAGTAACTTATAACAGTTATTGCAACATGTTATTGATAGCAAGTTTTATAAAACAAGGCCCAGGGCCTAATAAGCAGTTACCTTTGCTTAGTTTAACAGTCAAGATTTTGTTGTTTAACAGATGCTTTGTAATTGTGATTTGTTTTAACCATAGGGCTAATCTGCCACAGAGGTAAATCACAATGGAAAACTGAAATTTGGAATATCTAGAATGACCTACATGTGTAATATACCCCCATTTGTTTTCTTTTATTCAGGTGCTCAGGACCGTCTTCAACATGGCATCTCTGGTTTTTATTGTTTTGTTTATATTTTCCCCTTCACTATGAGATGAAAAAAAAAAAGATGGTGGGCAAAAATGTATATCTTGAGGGAAATATTTAATGAAATCCACCAGGAAGACCTTAATATCTCACCTGGTGTATCCATGACATTGATGAGGTAATGTTTGCCCTTACAGTCTGGTAGGACCAGGGTGACAGGTTGAGCTTTGATACTCACTCCTCGCTGAAGAACAGAAAGAAATATAGGCAGCCATTGGATTGATAGTGTCACTACTTTAATACCAAACCTGACCCCAATAGAGAAAAAAAAAACACTTGTTGTCTTCATTACCCCTAGATATACAATCTTTAGTCATGAAAATAGAAAATAAAAATATCTCAAATTTTTAATCCACATAAGCTAAATAGAAGTCTTGGGGAATGGATCAGTCAGAGAGTACAGAGCTCACATCTCTTGTTACTATGGCACCAGTTAGTAAAATCTGCATCTATGATAATGAGAGGGCAGGGAGTTGCAAAGTGCAGCATTTGGGTGGTCCTTCAATAGTAAACTTGATTTCTTGAATTCAAAATTTATGAAACTTTCAAAACTGCATTTTGAAGCATTTTAAATCAGATTAACTCAATTCATTTCATTTGTCCGTCTAAAAATACACAAATCAAGTAAAAGTAAATCTGTTCTTGTTTCTGTGTTGGGGGGGGGGGGGCAGCAGCAGAAGTGAGGGGAGGGGGAAAGCAAGATACATGTAACAATGACTACTACATATATGAACTGTTCCAGAAAAAAATAATAAAAAAATAAATCAAACTTACCTCATGCTCTGTGAACAGTGTGTCTGTGTACTTCAGCTAGATGAAGGGGAAAAGAAAAAAAAAATGTTTCAGTCAAATAGTATCAGTACTGATCTCAGATTTACTGCTTAATAAGTGTGATTCAATAACTTTCCACAGGAATATTTATAACGTCATAAATAATACAAAATAGCAGCTTCCACTAGTGACGAAAAAATAATGAATATCTGTATAATTAAAGTTTAAAGCAACAGTGAACTGACCCTCATTATGATGTATTTACAACAGCGCCAACTTACGGCTACTCAAAACCAGAGACTCTTAGAAACATTATATCCTTTGTGGCTTCTCGTGAATTTCCTTAGTATGAATACAAATACATTTTAACAGATGTTACTCAAAAAATAAAGCTCTCATTGATCAGAATAGAGCATGCTGGGAGCAAAAAGGGGACAAAATCAGTCGTTTAGGACTGAGAGGGCACTTTTTCAAAATCCCATAGAAGGGTGCCAGTTCGCTCCGACTTTAAATAAAAGCTTGAAAACTGGGGAAGATGAAAAAATCATTTGTGAGCTTTCTCGTTCTTTCTCGTCAGGTTAGAAGAACTTCATAATCAAAAGGTTCTCTGGAAAAGATTGCCTTTTAAATGTCCTTATAACAGAAATATGACATGAAATAGCTGAAGTGTTCTGGCCAAACATTCATGACAGATGTTTTTTGATCCTACACACTTGTTTCTGTGTGCAGTGCAGATGGCCTTGGGAATGCGGGTGAATTTCTTATCAATTTGATAGTCCCCAGATTTCTCACTAGACTCCTGTGTTTATGAACAACTAGTCTAGCTTACCCAATTCCTTTGAAGCATTTTCTTTCGTAGTGTAATCATATGACCAGCACCCTGTTGCATAAAACTATAAATACTGTTAAAGGTAACTCTGTCATTAATGGTAACTACCATAGTAACATTGCTCCACAGCCAATCAAATTTACAATGTCCATGGAAGTTACTACTGATGGCAGAATTCCCATTTATAGTAAGTTTTCGAAGAATTCGAGCTTCTTTTTAACTCTTTACTCGCCGTGAACTGAAACAGTGGACTGCCGTATTGTTAAAGTACGTATAACATGCACATTCTAGGTGTGCCAAAGGCCAATTATGACGCCCCCTCTTTGTCAAGCAAAGGCAGTCAAGTGTTTAAGCTGGTGAATATGAAAGAATCCTGGAATAATGGTAAAGCATTAAGGTGCTTTAACACATGATGCAACAGTGTGGTAACAAACTGTGGCGCCACACTGTTTCGTCTTCACACATGGTGGGACTTTGTGTCACCACATATGCTAATGAACGCGCATTAACGCGTCAACTCTCAATAAGAGAGCATATTGTCACAACTTGCGCAAGCAATCTCACGGCAAAAATTTTTGCGCTAACTTTTTAGAAATTTGATTGGTGCGCATTTTTTGTGTATCTTGGCAGCAAAAAAAAGTGTGTCCTGCCTCGGCGACATTTTTTTGTCGCCCTATACCCCATAGGCTTGTACACAAAAAAGTGTGGTGACACAGCGTGTTACCACACTGTCGCATCATGTGTGAAAGCACCTTTAGAGGTCTATCAAAAAAAAAAGCTCACATGTTTATCATCCTTAGTCCTTAGATCAGGATGTGTCTGCTCCAGTAAGCAGTCCACAAAGGTTGTCTGTACAAAAAAATAGACATACAAGCAATTACTCATCACTCATCAATCAACATTTGCCACTCTCCTCCAAGGTGTTACATGGGTACCTGCAGGGTTCTCACTAGAAAAAAATCCACACATGGTTCCCACTTTGCGCAAAGCGTGGAAGTGTCGGAAGTTTTACGGAATAGCGGTGTAGCGGCAGTATATGCTATAGGTAAAAGGATGAAAAATACTTCTTGGTAAGCAGGAGTTGTCTACTAATGGCATAAAAGTAAAAATTCATTGCCAAAAAGCAAAACAATCTGTGACATTTATCATTACTATTAGGAATATATACTCCAATATTTTTTTTACCCATGTTGCCACGCATGGTGCAGCAATTTTACACATGGTTCTTCCTTGTCTGAAACCCTTTACGCATGGTATTGGAACCATGGGTGTTATGTACTGGCGAGAACCTTGGGTACCTGGTAGGATGCAAAGTCATTGCGATTTGTTTAGCAATGTGAATGCCTGCAAAAGGTTCCTGGCTGGAATGCTCCCTAGGGTGTGGATAAGGTGCATACGTTGTGTGTGTGGGCAAGCCTGAATCCAATAACCGGGGTAATAATATTTCTGTAAAGCATTCAGAGACATCAGAGATATGTATTACATGTAGACGCTATAAAAATCCAGAATATCATTATCATGATTATCATTATCAATTTTTTTTTAAATGTTTAAAAGATACACATAAAACTGCTTTACAGTTACATTGATCTCAGTTGCAAAAAACATAAATATTCATTAGCAAGGCCCTCTATATATATGGCTACATTTGTTTAACAGGATGCAATGGCTAATGCCTCTAATGGATACACTTTCCATTAAATAGAATACATGAAGAGGGCACTCTAGCCTCTCTTCGTGATGAAAAGCAATGAAATTTTCAATATTCTGTGAATGGTTCACATAAGTTTCATGCTGTGAATTTAAATGAATCACAACCGACACAACACCAATATTTTTGCAAGTTCACCTAAAGGTTCTTGCTGCAAAATGCCTATTCGTGACACTTTCGCAAAAGATACGCATCAACAACGTTGTATCCTATCAACATCAAAAGGTTGTATCCTATCACAGTAGCTAGTGTGCTCACAGTGCTTGATACTAACCTTCCCATGATGCAAATGCCCAGCCAAGGTAACATTTCGGATGAGATTGGCATTATCCATCATGTCTGCAAGGTACCTAGGAAACAATGCATACAAAAATGCACACTGACCAATAGTAGGGATAAGCAGTATGGGTGAGGGGAAGAGGCAAATATTGACTGAAAAATGATACAAGTACATGGGTTTTATTTGTTCAAGCAAGATGTAGGAAAAAGAGAGAGAGTAAAGACCATCGCACATTTATACGATCCAAATGCAACCTGATTTTGGAAAAAATTGTTATAGCATTTGATATGAACATTCAGACATGCCAAATCTTTTCATTATCAAACAGTCGTATAAAATACTAAAATGGAAATTCCAGGCTATTGTGAGCCTCCCTGTAAGAATAAAAGTGAATTCAATTCCGAATCATAGTGACATCATGACAATCTTGTGATTGGCTACGATTTGAAGCTGATTTGGCCTTTACTCCGACCACAAGGCTTGCAGTTAAAGACGCTCAGTCGTGGGCTTTCATGGGGAGTTTGACACCATGGGTGCTTACCCAGTAACAGGTGTTGTCCATCACTATGAGTTTTATGACCAACAGACCTTATGTAATGCTCTGTATATTCCACCCTTTGCCCCATATGGCAAAGTCATTATCTCACTTTCCCTGGCCTGAGAATGCCCGAAGCAGGCCGAAGAATGTTTATGGTGGGACAGCTTGTTATGCTGTGCTCCAGGAATGTAGCTCTATTACAGGTATTTCCAGTGCTTTTCATAAAGTCTGGTGTCAGCAAATTATGATCCACACCCCATGAAAGCCCACGACTGAATGTCTTTAACAAAAACTTCAATTTTAGTATTCCTATCCTGATTCTGAACTTCAAATAAGATAATTTTACATGTTTAAACTTTCATACTTAATGCAAAATACCATTTGTTCGATAATCGGGTCGCAATGAGACCGGGTAGTGTGCAGTGGGCTTTAAACTAAAAATATGCCCAGACAGCATTTGAGATCACAGCTCTAGGTTAGATCAAACATGGGTGTGAGTGACCACAAATAAAAAGAGCTGAAATCGCAAAAGCTGCTATACTTTTGTACAGAGGAAGTGCACGAAAAGCTGAAAATAAGCTGAAAATAAATAAAATTTTAAAAAAAGCTGAAGTCAGCTTTAGAGCTGAACTCTCACACCCCTGATCAAAAGCTTTAGCACACAATGACATTTACCCAGTGGAAATCACAAGGCTTTTAAGTACCATTCAGCATTTGGGGGGCCATGGAGAAAATCTATTTGAAGTATCAGGAATATAAAGATATAAATATTTATGTGAAACACAAAATCTAGAATAGCTTCAGGGGAAAACTTACTCCATGTCATAAGCAGTGGCAGGCAATTCTTGTTCAGTGAGGGTGAACTTCTTTTGTTTGACTGGTGCAATGACAGGCTCTGTAATCACACGTAACATAAAGATGGAATGAAGAATATTAATAAGGGGAATTCATTAAAGAGAAAATGTCAACACCAAATCAACTTTGGTGTAGAGCTTGAAATAAAATCAACTCTCCCTTTACCATCCACAGTTCTTGACAATTGGAATACCTTTAATAGGTCTTGAAGAGATTTCATGTCTTACAACAATACATAATTCATTTCTTTTAATGATTTTTTTCAGTGAATATTCAAGCTATTCTGTTTGATCAATCCCACTTCTACAAATGTGAACTTTTTTTTTCTAATCATAGTTCAAATACAGTGGAACCTCGTTACAAAGAGCACTGTTATAACAAACTCTTATTATAATAATTTTGCCGGTCCCATTTCTTTGTAATGTTTTTTTATCCCTGATATAACAAGGTTTCAATATGTAGGCAATTTCGTTGGTTCGGAGGAGTTTGTTACAAGTTTTAACGAGGTTTGCCTGTACCAGTAAGTGGTTGTGCATCCTCTTCGTGTGTGATAGTCTCAACATCCGGCCCGTAGATCTCCTCTGCTGTTGGGTAGTACTTCTTATCTTCATGAAGGACCACTGCCTGGCTGGCATCTTCATCATCATGATCGTCAACGTCCTCAATACCCTCATCATCATCTCCCTGCAAAACAGAGATATACATCTACATTAAGAATGACTAGGTGTTGGAAGAGATGACACATTGAAAACCCGAAAACAGAAACAACAAAGTATTTAATTAAGGTCATCACAGGTAATACTTGGAAGAGATTAGTCAATGGTCATATCAATGGCTTTCACAATTTGCGGTGAAAAGAGGGTCAAAAATATTGAATCACAATTGAAAGCAATAGCACAAAACAAGAGTTCTCAGAAGAAAAAAAATGGTTGAAATTTGACTCATTGAGAGAAATGCACTCACACTATACAAACGGCTGAAGGAAAAATGGTTTTGGAGACCCACAGGCCACAGCATTTCTGCTCTGGGCCCCGTTTCATAAAACCTGTTATTAATAACAAGTTGCAATAACTGTCATAAGCTACTGAAATCTTTGCGTCTGATTGGCTGAGAGCAAATTTGTCATAGAAATGTGGCAGTTACTAATAACAAGTTTTATGAAATGGAGGCCCTGGTTCTCCCCAACTACATGTTTTTGCAGTGACCTAGGTACATGTAGTATCCTTGTAAGGGAGAATTTATTCTTGGTATTTCTTTTCCTGAACTTCCTTATGTGATATGAGTACAATGTATGTTCTGAATCAGGGATAACAGTAGAGGTAGCATTTAGGAAACTGTTATACCTCTCTTCTTGATTAAAGCAAAATTGGTTCGGAAAATTATTGTACATAAAACTTTTGTTGTAACTGAAATTGTATCTTTGTTCACTCTGCACATGTATGTTTCGAATTAACTGATATATATGTATGCGTGCTGAAAATAAAATGAGGAGACGACTGGTATTCTGAACATTATTGTATCTTTTGTTAAATCTCATTTTCCATGGTGAATTACAACACTCATTAAAGCTGGAAGCTGTTATATCTCATGTTGTCACAGGTCAGTTTTTCAATCTCAGAATCAGACAGAGCAAGCTTGACCAGTACAATGAAGATTGTGTGCAACTCAAGATCTCACAGAGGATATTTCAGAGAAACAGAAATGGGAATCGAGGACTTTACAATAAACTGTATATGGTTCAAGCTTGAGAGGAAAAGAACTATTTTGTTAAATAATTGTCAAAGTTATGCCTTAAACTTACATGTATAATGCATGTCAAGTGCATTCATATTATGATGTAAGGGTAAGGTCCTATCACATTCTCAATTTCATACATAAACGGTGCGATAATGAATGATCCCCATAATCATGCAGAGAGATAGACCTCCGCTGTATTACACGCAGCGCAGTGCAGCCCCCACGTCTCTCCATGTGGAAAAGAAAAAAAAGAATCATCACTGTGCAATAAAATCTGACTAATAAAATTGCCGGAAGAGAGTGCTTTTACTCACAAGTGCATATTCATGGCCCACTGAACCAGCTGTACATTAACGGTGCATGGTTATGCGCTCCTGAATAGTGTTTACAATTCAATTGATATGATTGGCCGATACTTCACCTTCCAAGCCAAATGTAGAAAGCGCGCTGTGTACGACTCCCGCCATAGATCTGGAGTTTCGCACAGAATGCTTTCTTCATTTGCTCGCAAGGTGAAGTAACAACCAATCATATTTTTAGAACCATAAACATCAATATTCATCGCATAGTCACGTACACTGCCCATCAAGTCCATCAGGGACAGACGAAGAGAGAGAGTCGAGACTTGGTACTTGGTACTTGGTAGATAACCTCCAAAATACCCCAGATGGAGTTTAAACTGGAGGTGATGGCGGAGGGTGGACTTAAGTTGTGGAACAGTGGTTTAGGACAGCCATCCTAAATTTAGTTGAATCAGACTGGAAAACTATGCTTGGGGGAAGGTTATTCCAAGTGCTGACAGTGCGAGCAAAAAACGAGTTCCTATATACATCCAGTTTAGTTGTTGGTACCTCAAACTGCATTGAGTGACCACGTCTATTTCTTTCTGGTTTAGGCCTGATGTAACTGGAGTGATTTATGTCAAGTTCATTATGTAGCATTTTATAAAAACAGGATAAGCGATGTGCTTCTCGTCTGTCTTTAGGTGAAATCCATTTCAGGGAGCTGTGTAACACTTGCTTCTCTCTCATATGTGTTTGTAACGAAGCGAGCTGCCTGCCTTTGGACTTGTTCAATGAAGGAAATGTTTTTATTTGTATAGGGATCCCAAGCGGCAATAGCGTAATCTAAATGAGGTCGAACAAGGGTAAGGCACAGCCTTTACTTAACAGAGGTCAAACAATGATGAAAATTACGTCTGAGAAAGTTTAGAATACCAGTTGCTTTTGTTGTTGCTTGGTAAGTCTGACTGTTCCAACGCAGATTGTTCTCAATTCTAATGCCAAGGTACTTGATCTGTTTAGATTCTTTAAGGGTGACACCGAGGATATTGTATGAAATGTTTCCTGGGTCTCTTTTCCTGGTGACACGCATAGATTCACATTTAGTAGGATTGAATACCATGCCCCAACGTTGTGACCATTCCACCATTTTTTGATGTCATCCTGAAGGATACGCTCATCGGCATCTGATGTAACCGAACGGTACAGTAAGCAGTCGTCTGCAAATAGCCTCGTGCTGCTCTTCACATTTTCATGGATGTCATTTATGTACAAAAGGAAGAGATGAAGGCTGAGGACTGTCCCTTGTGGGGTACCGCTTAGTACTGGGCACCAGTCCGAGCACTTTCCATTCACGCAAACACGCTGAAGACGTTTGGTCAGGAAGGTGGAGATCCATCGTTTGGTACCATGACGTATACCATAAAAATAAAGTTTGTGCAGTAATCTTTGATGAGGAATGACATCGAATGCTTTGGAAAAATCTAATGCCACGAGATCAGTCATGGTATTACTATCAAGATTCTTCGCCAGATCATTTACTGTCAAGACAAGTTGGGACTCGCATGACCTGTGTCTCCGAAAAGCATGCTATTATCTGCAAGGATATTGTGTTTACTAAGATGTCTCATGAGGTTACTGTCGATTATATGCTCTAACAGTTTACAACAGGTACTTGTCAAGGAGATGGGCGATAATTCGCTGGGTCGGTAGTTGAACCCTTCTTGAACAAAGGAGTAATATTAGCCTTTCTCCAGTCGAGTGGAAGATGGTGAAATTTGTAATTGTTATGTCAACACAATAATGCTAGCAGATAAACTGGTTTCTCTGGGGACTTGTTGGTCAGAGGCTTGTAGAATGTGACAGGTGGCACGTGAGCACGATAAATCTTTGATTAGGGTAAATTTTGCCCTCTTTTCTTATAGTCTTGCTATTATACTTCCGAACCCGAACTTGGCGCAAAATTTACAGTCCTGGTTTGTTCGCGAAGCTTCAGTTGCGTTTGCATGTATACTACAGTACCTATATTAGGGTAACTTTAATACGTTTGTTTTCTTTTAGATTTTTACTACTTACAATTGCTTTGTCAAATGTTTTGTACATGTCACTGAAGAACACAGAATTTTAAGTTTAGAACATAGAAGAACACGAAATTTGCATTTTAGAAAATGGAAAACTGGGCACTTTATGTAAGGTTGCTTCTACAAACTCACCATATCGAAGTCTGTCATGGTATCTGCCCTGCCATCGCGATCCTCATCTGAATCACTATCGAGCTCAGGACCAATATAGTTCCCAAATTCATCATAAAGATCTGCATCCATGGTTGCCTGCTGGTGGGACTCAAGCTGGAGGAACAGATCAACAAAGTTATTATTTCATACATCTATATACAAAGCTTACCATAGACTCACTACAAATGATGTCATCATGCTCCACTCACAAGGCAATTTGTTTGTGGAGAAAATTTGAAACATGCACTGTTGCGCAATGTAGTACTGTACTGCAAAAAGAACCAAACAGAAATATAAAGCTGCCAACAAGGATGAGTGGGCCGGGCCATGGCTGTGAAGTCAGTGAGGTGGGGCACTCTTGAATTCTGTTTACAGCACATCTGTTGTCATGGTTGTGCAAGGTTCTCTGCACTTTGCACACATGTGACGTGAGATGAAATAGGAGTCAGAAATAGAGTAGCCAATCCGTGTTTGATTGCATGCCACTGACATGACTGAAGTGTGATTAGAATGAAATTTCCAATGAATCAATTTATCATTCGAATTTCACAATTCGAATGATACATTGGGTGATTTCAAGTTCGGTGTGCAGTGTTGGTGTTGGTGTTGAGAGCTCCAATACCGACGATCAGTTTAGAGGAACGATACCGATCTGATCCGATCACCTTATCGATAGCTCAACACCGAGTGACGTCATACGCTAGTAGCGAAATATCTCGACGATAAAATCGTTTCCCCTCAGAATTTCTAATAAATCTACATCTTATTGGATTCGAATTGCATAGTCATTTGAAGAATCCATCAGGAAAATTATCACTCTTTTAAAGGGGGTACCCAATGCTGAAACAATGTAAGTTCATTTAAAAGAGCATGATTTTATTAGCAGAAAATCATCTGCCTAAATTTTTTTTTAAATTTGTGTTGCCAAGGAAACCCTCAAATGTGGTAAGATTTCAGGATATTTTGGACCTCTCAGCTGTGACTCAGTTTCAAGTGGGTACCTTGTCGCGCACTTCTAGCAAAGTGCGCGCAAGGTATAATGCATATTGTACAGTCTAGCGCGCAGCACAGCTGCAATGCGCAAAGCTGGGTACCCACTTTTACGTCATGCCTCATACTCAAATTTTTTGGTCAACTCTTGACTTTTTATGAGAAAATAAGCCAAAAATGCATTGATTTCAATTGAAAATCATCAAATTTTTAATGTTATTCTTCTTAGAATTCTATTCTCGATCATATATCAAAAAAATTGTTTATCATTGTGTAATCACTTTAAGGAAATATATGGTTTTGATTATTCCAAGTTGTTTTGACTGCGAAATGGGTTTAACCACCAACATGTCACGAATGGCTGTAGCAAAGAGTGCTGGTGCTCCGCGAGGGAGAAGCAGGAATAACATGTATGATTACAACACCAACACCATACTTGAAATCATGAATTTCCCAATCCCTAGGGGCTGGTGTTGGTGAATGGGGAAATTGCATGTAAATCGTTCGGTCCAGCAGACGACATTCAACACCAGAAAGCAACACCTTAACACTGACTACCGGAAATACGTCAAATCTTGCGAGGTCAATCCCAACACCAGCCTTATTTCAAGTTCCGTGTTAAGGCTGGTGTTGGTGTTCTCACAACACCAACACCAGCCTCCAACACCAGCCTCCAACACCGTACTTGAAATCACCCATTGATTCATTTATGAAATTTCACTTTAAAGTTTAACAACGCAAGTGTGTTCATGTTCCCATCTTTTATTATCAGATTTTACTGAAATTTTCAATAATCTGCATCTTTTCGCATTGCACTTTGGTTGAGCTAACTTGATCTGTTGATGCTGAAATTATGCAACAGTAAACCTCTCACATAAGAAACACATTTGACATGCTTGATAATGATGAATCCTTCACACTTACAAATAACGGGACACAATATATAAGGTATGGGACTACAATTTACCTATGATGGGCAAAAAAGTTTCATATTCTCACTTTTCCATGAAAATGGTACAATTCCCATCCTTTCAAAAAAAGTAATATTTCATTTAATATGATATAATATGAAAATAAGAAGGAATAACTCACCCTGTACCTGATTTATTATTTTATGAGTAACAAGAGAGCCCGCCGGTTCGTTTACAAAACGCCAGCGTGAAGCATGGGCTTATGTAGTCTCAACAAACAGACCATAGTTTCCAGGCACAAACCATGGTCTGTAGCTGTCGAAACACCCGTCGAAAAATAGAGGTCTGAGTAGGAGATTAATGAAGGAGCTGAGCAAGGTAAGTGGCCTAGAAAGACCCTATGTAATTTAGGAAAGTGTCAATTAAGACTCCTGTACCTGCAGACGCTAGACTTTACAGGCTACAGTCTATGTAAGTCCGCCAGATCAGAATTAATTTTTTTGTCTTCTTTTTTTTTTTTATATTCGGCTTTTCTATCTTGTTTTGTTTGTTACAACATCCTGATCTGTTGTAATTATTTGTAAATATTGTAATTTTTCTTAATTTTGGTTTTATTATTCAATAAAACATACAAATATATATTTTTTTTTAAAAGGTCGACCCCCCCCCTTTAAAATTTCCATTCAAATCCCAATTTAAAAAAAAAAAAAAGCAAATGCGCCACCTCTGTCTGCAAAAAAAAGAAAGAGGAACGAAAAATGTAAGAGAACGGAACGGAGAAAAAAAGGAAGAGGAGAGGAAAGAAGAAAAAATGAAAAGAAAAAAAAGAAATAGACAGAAAAGAAGACGAATAAGAAAGAAAAGAGAAAGAAAACCTATCATAACAAATTCTGTTTATATAATTCATCATTATTCCTATGAAAAGAAATTGATTTGCATCATGTGCCTCGAATGTTCTACTCACGTAATAACGGTAGGCCTAACAAGTTGACAACTGCAAATTGACCTGAGAATAAAATGCCCTATCACGAGAACTCAATTAGCTACAAAACGGCTACAAAATTACGTTTTGTAGCTCTTTTATAGCCGTTTTGTAGCCGTCTTACCTTTTGAAAAGATAGATGTGAATTATTTTTAAATCTGTGTAGCTTCTATTTTGGCCAGCCATAATCTACCAAATTAATGACATATGGCGCTGCATATCAATGAAAAGAGATATGACAGGGTCAGAGGCATCGTAAGTTCTTAGTCGGGACGTTAACTAGCGTTGATCTTGGTAAACACGGCTTCGTGAAACACGTAGACAACTAGACAACTAGCGGCGATCTTAGCCGAGAAGTTGACTTATGACGGTTTCGAGAAACGGGCCCCTGTCGTTTAAAGAAAAAGATAAATGATGAATTATTTCCTAATTTGTGGGGATAAAGGAATGAAGTGAAGAAGACATTCCTTCGTCTCTGAAAAATAACTCGTCTAACATCTTTCTTTCTCCTCATCGGGCTTTTACAATGACAAATCAGGGGGAGGAAGGAAAGAAAGAGAGGAGAGAAAAAAAAACAGGGAGAAAGAATGAATTGCATGACTTATCCACACAGGAGTTTGTGTTAAAAATTCCATCTAAATAGATCCAATCATTTCCAGATACTACTCCAACCATCGTATGCCATTGTTGGAAAAAATATTCATATAAAATCAATGCTACATATTTTGAACACCTTTTTTTCATGTGTGCATGGAGAGTGATAACTACTTGTTCAGATCAGTCCCATCCGTATCTTCGGGCGACCCGAAACCAGGGTTTTACAACCAATTATAGGCATGGTAATACCATGGTAAATTTACCATTGATCGACTGTAATAAGGTGGTAAATTGGAACGCACTTACCATGGCTTTACCATGGTATAAATTTTATGGTAATTTTATCTTTGTAACACCACAGTATTACCATGGTTTGTCAATGGTTTTACCAAAGTAAAAAAAAACGATCAAAACTATTTATGGTAAACCAATGGTAAGTGCGTTCCAAATTACCACCTTATCACCATGGTTTTACCATGGGTTTACCATGGTATTACCGAACCATGAATTCATCGTAAAACCATGGTTTCACCATCCAATCAAAAATTTTCAAGGTCCTTTTAACATGGTTAAACCAGAGTTAAACCATGGCTTTTTAAGTGTTTTTATCATGGTAAAACAACGGTATCACCATGGTTTCACCACAATCAAAACTATGGTAAACCCATGGTAAACCCATGGTAAGTGCGTTCCAAATTACCACCTTATTACCATTTGCATCCATGGTAAATTTGCCATGGTATTACCATGGTACAAATCCATTGTAAAACCATGATTTGAAAAACATTACTCTTTTCATGGTGATTTTACCATAGTAAAATAATGGCCCAAACCATGGTTTTACTGTGGTATTACCATAATAAAATCACCATTAAAACCATGGTAAAACCACGGTTGAACCACAGTAAAATATCTGCCCAAACCATGGTAAAACAATCATTTCACTATGATTAAAAAAACATATGTTTTCCTACCATGGAAAAAGGTGGTGTAACCATGATTTCTTTACTATGATTTTTACCATGGTGTAACAATTGTTTTGAACAACTACAGTTTTAAAATCATGGTAAATCGAGAGATAAACCATGGATAGAAAAACAAATGTTATTTTACTACGGTAAATCGATGGGTTTTTTTTATGGTTTAATAACCATGGTTTTTCATCCATCTTAAAACTATAGTTAAAAAACTATGTAGTAACCACGGTTTTAAAACCAAGGCAGTGAAATGGTTTAACTATGGTTTCAAAACATATGTTTTCTTACCATGATGAAAAGGTGGTGTAACCAAGGTTTCTTTACTATGATTTTTCAACCATGGTGAAACAATGGTTTTGAACATAGTTCTTTAACTATAGTTTTAAAATCACTGTTAATTGATGGATAAACCAGGATTAAAAACAAAAGTTATTGTACTATGGCAAATCCATTTTTTTTCGATGGTTTAATAACCATGGTTTTTTAAACCATCTTTAAACCATGTTTATAAAAACCTGTGTATTAACCATGGTTTTTAAACCACGGTATTAGAATGGTTACACTATGGTTTAAAAACATATGTTTTCTTACCGTGGTGAAAAGATGGTGTAACAATGGTTTCTTTACTATAATATTTCAACCATGGTAAAATAATGGGTTTGACCATAGTTTCAAAATCATGGTTTAAACCACGGTATTACAATGGTTTAACTATGGTTGAAAAACGAAAGTTTTCTTACCATGGTAGAAAGATGGCGAAAGCATGTTTTTTTTCACTATACTTTCATCATGGTGAAACAATGGTTTCGACCATAGTTATATAACCTTAGTTTTAAAATCATGGTTAATCGATGGTTAGACCATGGTTAAAAAACCAATGTTATTTTACTGTGGTAAATCAATGGTTTTTTGAAGGTTTAGTGACCATGGTTTTTGAACCATCTTAAAACCATGGTTACAAAAACTGCGCATTAACCATGGTTTTGAACCACGGTATTAAAATGATTCAACTATGGTAAAAACAAAAATATATATATATATGGGGGTTTTTTTACCATGGTAAAAAGGTGGTGTAACAATGGTTTCTTTACTATAATATTCAAACCATGGTGAAACAATGTGTTTGACCATAGTTTCCTGGGTTTCAAAACTATGGTTTTTATACCACGGTAGAACAATCGTTTTACAATGGTTTCTAATCCCATGGTTTTTATACCATGGTAAAATGATAGTTTAACCATAGTCTTATTACCATATTTTTTAACCATAGTAAAACGTACGCTCGTTTTTCCTCGATTTGACCATGGTTTTGAGTGTAAAACCATGAACGACCATCGATCCATTGTATAACCATGGTTAGTTCATGGTGTTACAATGGTTACCATGGTGTTAACATGGTTACCATGGTAAAACCATGGTAATTTTTTGTATAAGGGATGAGTGTACAGCATTTGGTCCCAGTTGGAATTTAAGGGGACTTTTTTTAGTGTGGCAAGAAACCTCACAACCACAGTGCATAGTTTTGATTAGGTTTTCGATTAGTCTAAGTTTCAGCCCCTGTACAGAGAAAAAACGCTAAAAAAACACCCCTTCATATAAATTCAGGAAGTGAAGGATATTGTGTGAACTTGTAAAGTCAAAAGTTTGAATGGTGCCATTATACTAGCACTTATTTTTCATGATTTCTTAAAATCTCATTTTCAACACAGGAGCCTATGGGGAAACATTTACAGGCGTGCGCCCTAAAGCTATAAAGACTTCAGAAGGGCTCTGATCTCCGTACTCAGAGTGGATTTATATAAATCCACTCTGTCCGTACTGAAAGAGCGCCATCTAAAGGACAACCTTTTTATTTATGCTACACCCCCCCCCCCCCCCCTCCCCCCTACAAGACACACACTCGCGCCCACACACACATACAAACAATTTATCACATTTGACTAAGCTGGAAAAAAAAATAATAATCGATAACTATAAAAATCTGACAAAGGTTCCGATTCAATAATCAATAAGAAAAGTCCATTTTTTAATTTGTCTCTAATTTATTCTGGCTATAATTTTTTCTTACTCCCTGCCATACGATTAATTACATTTATGTTTTTCATGTTGCACTGGAATTTGAAGGATAATTTTATTTAATTCTTTTGTTTGCATGTTTGTTTTCGTATGCTCGTAAACATGTTTTGTACAGATATGTTTTGTGAATTAAGACGAAATATAGTCACTAGTTACACACATGATAATGAAGCCAGAAGAGAGTAAACGGGAGGGGGGGAACAGGTATATGAACAGAGAGAGAGAGAGAGAGAGAGAGAGAGAGAGAGAGATCAGAGTTTGTTTGTTGTTCTTTTTTTTTTTCTTCTTCTTCTAATTGCACTTAGTCAAAGTACCATTTAAATAGTGCGATAATGTATATGACAATACTTCGGGCGGCGCCGGGGGGGGGGGCGAACATGAAGAAAAAATTAAAAACTTGTCCAAATTAAGATTCAGCTGACAAGTAAAAAAAAAGGGAAAAAAAGAAAATCCTCAGCATTATCAAGCACTCTTCTCACATAAGTTTGCTGACAAGCTATAAAGAAAAAAAGCTCAAACAAAAAAGGGCTCTCATTTTTTTTCATGGGGGCTTATTTGCATACTGGTTTTTTTTTTAGGAAGTGACCATCCCCTGCCTCCCCCCCCCCCTCCCTGTGTGCGCCGCCCTGAAAATTATGTAACTTGTAATGAAATTTAAATAGTTTAAATTTTACATGGATGTAGGCCTAAGTATCACATACAGTGTCAAAGTGGTTAAAGTGATGTTAAAATTTCCTTCTTCGAATGCATTAAAAGACATATATTGATATCATTCTTATCACCAAGAAAAATAGATATTGTGAAACACGTGGGTGGTATGCTTTATCATTTATTATAGTGAAATTATTCAGAATAATTAAGATATGTAAAGCCATCAAACAATTATAATATCAAAGCAAGGAATCGAAATATTGGCAAATTATGCAAACTAGTAGTTTTAAAAAAATTCTAAAAGGAATTCCTATTTCCGTATTTCAAGTATACATGTATAACAGGTCTTTAAAAATGCTTAGTAGAATGAATAAGACTGGAAATTTCAGAAAATATAACATGATCTTGAAACTTCTAACCACAATATCGTGACTTTCTGGGGAAAAGGACGGAAAGATGATGCGCGTCCGGGAGCCATCTCCACTTAGGGGAGTGTTTCATCAAGTGTCTTGTCGGGGATTTTTACCGACAACTGTTACGAGCTACTGAAATCCTTCACATTCCTATTTCAAATTTCAAATTTCAAATTCGTATTTATTCATTTCCAACAGAAAATACAATGACATTGCATAGATATGATTATACACACAATATGAGATTAAGATATATACATAATATTTTTTTCTTTCATGAGTTAACATATCAATAACTAATTAAAAATAAATTATTATAGATTATTGATTTCTGTGGAAATGGAGGTATCCACTAAAAAGCAATTGATTGTAGTTTGTGGAGCCCTCAGAAAATAAAATCGTTGCAACTTGTGCCTACTAAGACTAAGAAAACACGACACAATACCAGAACATAACAGAACACACAAAAAGAAAAACAAACACGAGGCGACAAGGAAAGGGAAAACCAGAAAAGAAAAAAGAAAAAAGATAAGATATACGGCAGGACATCAAGACCGAAGAAGGAAGTAAATAATTATAATGGTTATTTCAACGAGGTAAGATGGTATAATTATTCAAATTGAGGATACGATGAAGACCCATGCATATGAAAATTTAAGATTGACAGTATACGTTGTGTAGTTGCATCTGATTGGCCGTGAGCAATTTTTGTCAGTAAAATTAATGCCAAGAGTCACAAGACACTTGATGAAACGCCCCCTGGTTCATTCTATCCCGTTGTGGAATGCATCACGCATCTTTCTGCAAGTATTATTTGCCTTATTACAAATTGCGAATTTAGAGATTTTACCCTTCCCCAAATTCTCTCTCTCTCTCTCTTTCCTCCTCCCTCAAATCTACCTCTCTCTCTCTCTCTCTCTCTCTCTCCTCTCTCTCTCTCTCTCTCTCTCTCTCGCATATTTCTCTCTAGCACCGGGGAACAAAGACAGAACACACAACCGAATTATATTCTCTCTCTTTTTCACTCTCTCTCCCCCTCCCCCTCTCTCTCTTCCTTTTCTTGTTTGTTTCCGACATCATTCTCTGAAACTTATTATGTTGTTAAATTACGAATCAGAATGACAATGCACGGTTATGATATCGGTGTTTTATTTTCAACGAATCAATAATATCCATGACAGCAGAGCATGTCGGTCCTTTACTTAATTCTAATCTTCTTGCAATCATCCAATAATAGAGAGTTTAAAAAAAGCAAATGCAATATATGCAAACAACAAACACTGCATGAGACATAAAGTAAACAGGTAAATCAAACGAGTTAATTGACTCGTGTACCATAACGGGACTATAGCAGAGAAGGGAATTTCCCTACTTGATACTCGTACTGAAACTGCTCACAGAAATGAGAATGATCGAAACAGTCATTTTGATCAATATTGACCAACACTATTCTCCTTCCCAAGTACTTTTTGTGTCCCTCTGAATCCCGGTATTGACTTATTGACTTCGTGTACGCATGATCGTTCGACATGTTCAAAATTTCGCGTAAAAATGGGTCCTTTCTTGGAGCATGTTTTTTGAGCACTGATTTCGAAAAAAAGGGTTGTTTTCATGAGCTTGTACTCGAAATTGAAAACAGGGTGTTTTTTCTTTTCTGGCCCTTGCTTGCAAAAAGTTTACTTGTAATGCGAAAAATAGGGGTGTTTCTTTAAAGGCCAATTTGTATTCGTTTTGAGCCAAATAGGGGTAAAAATGGCTAAAATGTACTTGAAACACCGCGAAATAGGGGTCAAATGTTGGGTTGCCGAATTACGATCATGGCTACACCTTTGAATATATAGAGTGAAAACACCGGGCTCTGAATCCCCACTTTTACATACTCTGTTGGGAGAGACAGAGAAGGGACAGACGAAAGAGGTGTAGATGAGAAGAAGCGGATAGAGAGAAAGGAATGGAGAGTGAAGTAATAGAGAGAGATGGAGTTAATAGAAAAGGGTTCGACAAATAATACGAAAGAATAATCAAGAGAGAAAGAGAGAGAAAGAGAAAGAGAAAGACTGCATCACAATGGCGTATCCAGACAGGGGTTCAACAGGCGCCCGCCATTGATTTTTGAGAATCACAAAAAAACAAACATGTTAATATAGCTATATGTAAAGAAAATTGTCCCCCCCCAAAAAAAAAAAAAAAAAAAAAAAATTGTGAAAAATTTTCACATTTGCCGTTTACGCTCCCTCTATTTCCAAATCCTGGATCCGCGGCTGCGTGTGGAGGAAGATGAGAGGATGTGGTGAGAGAGAGAGAGAGAGAGAGAGGGAGAGGCAGAGGAGGACTCGGAGGAGGAGAGGAGACGAGAGAGATACAGGAAGGGGGAATGAAGGGGTTAGAAAGGGGATGGACGAATACGAAAATATCAACAAGAGAAATAGAGAAACTACGGATGAAGTTGAAAGGACATGGAGAGAGAGAGAGAGAGTTAAGACAGAGAAGAGAGTAAGTGAAAGAGAAATAAAGGAGGGGGAAAGAGATAGGGATTGGGAACGCAGAGGAAGAGAGCTTTATAGAATAAAAAGAATAATCAAGGGAAAGAAAAAGAACAAAATTAGGGAGGAAGATGAAAGGCAACGAAAGAGAGAGGGAGAGAAAGAGAAGGCTGAGAAAGAGAAGGAAGAGAGAGGGAGGGAGAGGGGGAGAGAAGGGGCTGAGAAAGAGAAGGAAGAAAGAGAGGGAGAGGGGGGGTGAGGGGTACAGGAGGAGGGAATGAGGTGAGAGAGGGAGAGTAGAGAGAGGGGGGGCTGAGAAAGAGAATGGAGGGAGAGGTCGGAGGAGGGAATGACGTGAGAGAGGGAGAGTGAGAAAGCAGGATAGAAAAGAGGGAATGAAAAATGAAATGATATAATAAGCCTAATGAGAGATTGAAAGTGGATGGACGCATACGAGAGATGAGCAATACAGAGATTGTCAGGAGGGAAGATTGAAAAAGAGAAAGACGGGTAGTGGGATGAAGGTAAACGGAAAGAGAGAGAGAGAGCACGAAAGAAGAGGGAAGAAAGTGTGTGGCAGGGAAGACAGTGATAGAGAGAGAGAGAGAGCACAAAAACCAAGAGGATGAGAAAGCAAGATTATAAAGATAAAAATGCTTGTTAGATTTTTCTGTAAATCATGCATGAAAGAAATGCAAGTTTCGCTGAAATATTCATTGTAAATATTACGCAATACACAGTCATGTATGATTATGCCTGACAGTCTTCTATGGAAAAGATAAATAAGGTTTTAATAAGGAGGCCAACGTAGGCCTGCACATTGCACACTAGATTTTAAAAAAAATCATGAAATGCTTATAAGGTCAAGGAAATATCGTCATAATCTCTCAAAGTTATTGCCCTTGACCGTGGAGGATTTGAAAACACGGAAATGAACAAATTTCTATAATCCCTCTAATTTCCTGCATTCAGAGGGATATGAATTTTCAATCGACTCATCCATTATGCATGCGGTTACCAAGAGGCAAACACTTTGGTCTTTAAATTCAGGTGTACTATATACATGTACGTTACATGATAGTTCTATGGCCTATGAACATTTATTTTGCTCTGATTCGTTAAGGCTCTGGGCCTCAGTGCAATTCTGAGATACATATATTCTGAGATAATATACTGAAATTCGATTTGTTGTCTGTAACACAGATGTGATCATAGCTTGGATTTTCCTTAATGAACAGGACTGTAATTACGAACGTCATCAACAATTAAAATTTATACATATTGAATAAAACTCAAAATGAATGATAACTGGATCAAGTAAACAATAATATAGGTTTTCCCGTCCAATTTCGCATTAAGTGCATGCAAATGTAAAGATAGGTCATTCTATTTCGCACATAGTGCACGAGAAAGTGTAAATAGGTCATTTAATTTCGCAGATTGGGCAGCCAAAATCACCAATCGGCATCCAAATTCGCTATAGTGCAGCCAAAATGGCCAATTGGCATTCATAATCGCTTTAGCATGTTTAAGGCAACCAAATTCGCCAATCGGCATACGAATTCGTACATAGTGCAACCACGTTCGCCGTGAAACCCTCTCGAGCTAAGTTAGAGCATTCAATTTCGCCATAGGGCATCTAATTATACGATTCGTGCATCCAATTCAGCACATGTATTTTTTTTTCTATTTTTTATAGCTTTCTCATGTTCATATCTTCTTCCTCTTTATGAGCTTACTTTGTCTATATCAAGTCGCCGAATAAAAATCATATCTATCGGATGGCCAAAGGCATAAGCTGATAAGAATTAACAGAGGGAACATTTCCTTACATTTCTGTTAATTCATATGTCCCCTTTTTTCATCTTTGTAAATTTTCTTTCATAATGTATATTTTCTTGTGGTCATTTGCACCATGTCTTCAATTATATGCATTGACTAGAGACATAAATCATAGCATGTATACAATATAATGATTGTCTTCTTTCATTTTGTATATACTGCATACAAGTCATGTAAATATAGTACGGTTGAATGCACTAGTAATGAACATGAATACCCTATGGCGAAAATGAATGCTCTATCTTCAGTCCCGTGTCCTTCCTTACTAACTTGAATGCACTATAGCGAATCTGAATGATGTCTTTACACTTTTGATTGCTCTATGGCGAATCTGAATGCCCATTATGAATTTTTGGCTGCCATATGGCGATTTTGAATGACTAGTTTGAATTTTTGGTTGCCCTATTGCGAAATTGAATGAACTATTTATACTCTTTATACAAAGTGCGAAATTGGACGGGAAAACCTATACTAGGTCAAGTAAAAAATGACAATTACGGATGCTTCCGTCCATTGTTTAAAAACATGAATGAAATTTCAATTCTTCTGCTTAATTTGGAATAAATACCCTGTCAACTAACAGTCATTTTCAGACTGTTCTGCAGCTGACTGCGTTTGGCCTTTCTGATCTAGGTGCATGTAGCATGTGTATGGGAGAACAATGAATACATTGAGTGATTTCTTTGTACATGAATTCGCTTTTTTAGAAACAGCAGCAGAGTGACCAAAATGAATATAAATAATTCTTCTGGTTTAGCACAACTTCAAAAATAGTTCTTAAAAAGAAAACGCCCTTCCAAACAGCGCCAGCACTGTAGGAAGTGTTCTACTACACAGAAAATTTACAGTCCAATTGGCATACATATATCTCTTGACATATTGGCTACTGTATTAAGCGTCTGGAGATATGAGATTTCAGAAGTAAACGGGTTAACGTATTTTAATCTAAAGGAATCTCAGACCACATGAAAGCAAGAAGAGTGATTAGGACGAGAATGGTAGACTTATCAACTTTCAAGTCATTCCCTTGCCTGAGGGAACTTATCAGATTCACCCAGTGATGATTTGGGATTTGACCGAAGTTACAAGAGATGCTTTGAACCTCCTGTAGTCTGGGATCCAACTTGTCTTTCTCGCAGTCTGTCAAGACAAGTGGCAGGACGTAAGGTCCATCCCTCTTGAATCCCACGCGGAAAGCTTCGCGTAGGACAGCCCTAGACTTCTCATCCTGCACATAGTGCGGTGATAGGACGATGATACACCGGTGACTGTCTCTAAGGAATTTCCGAATGTTTTCTGTCTCATCAGCCCCCACCTCAAAATCTCTCTGATCAATGCAGCCGCGTAACTTGTACTCGGTCTCCAGCTTGCTCAGAAGAGCCAGGCACCATATGCGGTCCCTCTCATGGAACGACAAAAAGAAATCGTACTTTAACTGTCCCGGTGGAATGGGACCCCGGTAAGGCATGGGGTTATGGCGCGTATGGCCGGTTGCGGAAGCTACCCAAAAGTCAGCAGCGGTGAGAAGCCGCACATGTCCGTGGATGGCGTTTCTACTATAATGCTCGAAGTCATCACTGAAACTGTCTCCGTTGGTATCCAGAGGCGTTTCAATTAGCCTCTGTCGATGCTCCTTCTCGATCCGCTGCAGTTTATCCAACTCCTCTTTTTGATCTTCCCCAAGGCACTGAGCCCATCGATGGTAGGTCTCCAAGACATCGAAGTAATCATCCTGATCACTATCGCACGCTTTCTTGAACTTTGTCACCGCTTGTCTCTTCTCCCCAAGAAGATAATGCACGCGGCCCAGATCAGAGAAATCAGCGTGTACTTTCCGTTCTTGCTGGGCTCTTTCAAAGTCTTCCTTCGCCATGTGCAATAGTTCCGTTCTCGAGCTGATACGAAACTGAGACAAAAGATCTTGATCTGTAAGTTTTTCGTCTTCATACATGGAAAGAGAGAGCACACCTCGATATCGATGGCCGAACCAAGATTTTAGCTTTATGAGAGAGCGATCAAGCAGATGCTTCGCTTCTGAGTAACGCTTTAATTTCACATATTCGGCACCGACCCTACGCGTTGTGATTTCATGAGTATCATCTATCGATAATCCCTTCTGATAGCAGTCGTCCGCATTCATCTGTCTCAGGACGGGATTGTTCGGAAATACTCGGGCTAACGTTCGGTTCTCAGGATCATGGTTAAGCAAAATTCCAATGAATACCCACGAGAGTGACAGATAAGCCGTTGAGGAACTCAACCGTATGACGTCATAAAATAGTCGGACAGCCTTCTCGAAACCCGATTCGATCTTCCTCTGCATGACACTGGAGATTTCTTTCGGACCCATCACTTTCCGGAGGTAGAGCATTTGGACGTCCCTGCGATACAGCGCCAGCGCATGATCGAAGAACCATTCTGCTTTCTCTGGTGTTTGATAACAGTATTTTCCCAGCGTTGCTGCTCGTTCCACGTACGTCATATACCGGAAGCAACGTTTGTCTTGTTCAAAGTATCGTATCGCATGCGCACGATCCGCGTACGCTCTTGCTCTTTGCGGATACCCTCGACAGCACCCTGTGTTTTCTCCACATTGAAGGAAGATGGCTCGTAACTTCCTTTCAAACTCATGTTTCTCCCTGACCCGGTGTTGACCATTAAGCATGTAGACCATATTGGCGAGGGCGTTGATGTTGACGGGGTCCTTCTCGAGCACCTTTCGGAAGAAATCCTCGGCGTTTTCCTCTTCCCCGAGCTTGTACTCGATAAACCCTTGCAAGTTTCGGACAGCGGTGAAATACGTCGGACGCTCCTCATAGTCCCACGTCTCTCCCGCAAGAACTCCCTGGTTCGTCTTTAGGGTCAACCCATCAATCTTCTGCAACTCTTTCCATTCAAGATGGCAACCAAACTCCTTGATTTGCAGGGATATATTATCATCCTCCTCATTCCCGAAAACGTCCTCGTCATTGCTCATTTCTGCAATGCCGTTGTCGGGACACGTCGGTTTGCAGTTTTGAAGAACTTGGCTGAGCTTGGCTCTTTGTCCGACACTCCGATAATTTGCATACCCTGAAGTACTTTTTGATATCCAGATGAATGGTATTTCCATCCTGTTATTGAATCATTCGCACATAGTGTTGACTCGATCAGCGATGAGAGACGTCACATCAGTCATCTGGTTAGCCTGTTATTAAACAAGAGAAGAAATTTTTAATGTAGTACTGTTGCAAAATGATAAAACAAATGTGAGGTAACACTAAAGGGAATATCTGCAATCGTATATCACCAATGTTCATCTTAAGAGTGTTTGCTAAAAACCTTGCCTATAATCATTTCAAAAGAATACCCTTCAAAATATTCGAAATTCCATCAATTTTCCTTAAAAAGCACTGATCTTTCGGGACATTGGGTCGGAATTTTAAGTTAAAGTGAGTACTAATAACAAATGTTTGTGAATTCGTAGAAAGGGTTTACGGTTCACCATGTGGTAAGTCCTACAGGACTATAGATAAAGTGGATAGAGATGGAGGTGAAATAAGCAGGAAAGTTGGAGGGTAGAGTATATTTCTGAAAACTGGGTGAAGTCCTAAAAAGGACTGTAAACCAGATGAGGTGGGAGGACTTGGGTTGGTGAAGAGACGAGGAGGCTTGAGTCGGCGAGAGGTAGAGACTTGAGGCGGGCGGAGAAGGAGAGAAGACTCGACGTTCCGGGCAGCTTGACTGTCCGTCTTCATCTGGTTTACAGTTCTTTTTAGGATTTCAACCAGTTTTCAGAAAGATACTCTACCCTCCAACTTTCCTGCTTTCTATTTCACCTCCATCTCTATCCACTTTATCTACAGTCCTGTAGGACTTGCCACATCATGGTGAACCGTAAACCCTTTCTACGAATATCCGTACCACCATACAAACCTTCAAACATCATCAAATGTTTGTGAAAGTATACGGTTTTCATAATGGTTTCAATTGATACTGTTATTGAGTGTAAGTCAGGTGTAAGTACTATAACCAACTAAAATATTGCATACAGACGTCATCGCTTTTAATTATGATTATAGTGTAATATAATACCTTTATTGTGTAGAAAAATGACCAAGTGAAACCTCGACTACCAGACGCCCTATTTCATTCTGACTATTCCAAGTTTGGTGACGATCTTTTGGTGTTTAATGATCACGATGATCGAAAGGAAAAGTTTCTGTTCAGCATTTGTGAAAATCTGCAGTAAAATTGTGTTTGACAAAATGTCCCACTACCCTCTCCCTCATCGTAAAAGAATTACTCCTGTGTAGGAGATGATAACAGCACATGTAGTTGGTGATCAGGGGAGGGGGGGGGGGGGGGGCTCGTGCATGTATAGTGAAACGATCACCTAGAAATGGAATTCACAGTAAATCCATCTTCGTCGGTCATGTTGGTTGATTGTTAAAATTTACCTTACTGCTAAAGATGAACATGCTTGGAAGTAAGCAGCCAGGGTACTGACGGCTTTTAGTCTTCTCCAGGGAACTTGCTAGTGAGAATGAATGCCTTACCAACATGACTAGGTTATCATGGTCAACATGCACTGTTCTGTATTTAAGTCAACAAGGTCAACCTTCTTCTGTATATTTATGTCCACATTCCTCTGTAAATTTTCCTTATGATCTCTACAAATATCACTACATTGTATGGTGTTATTTCTTTAATTCCTTTATATGCCTAATTTGCACATGTATGCTTGAATATGATTAAATATGATTACAATAAAACGGAAATGAACTAAATCAGTCAATCAGTAAAATTGCGAATCCACTTGGTTTCGAACCCATGTACTACCAGGTACTTCCTCAACTCAGCTTTATACCTTCCCCGTCCAAGAGACCTTAATATGCCACTGAGATCATTTTCTTGTCCTTCATGTTCAAGGACATGTTGTTCATCAATGACGCATATTTTGAAGTTTTGACAGAGACAATATATAATATCATACTAGTATTTTAATGAAGATATAGTTTGTTGAATTGTTATTACTTGAAATCTAACCGTCTGGCGAAAGCGCTGGCCAGTTTCCTGTCCAATGTTATGCTACTCTCATTAATTCGACACTTCCAGTCCTTCCTTTCGATCTTTTGTATTCTGTATTTAATGCCTTCCTCATTCGAGTTCTATCGCATGCACAAACTCCCAACCATTAAGATTGCCACTTAACATTTTCTCTCTGTCCAATATTTTGCTTTTATGGTGTTTTCCCCGATGTTATTGGCACATCTCTTTCTTTTTTATTGACACGCGCCAAACAATTTATCATCTTATGACAAATGTAAATGCATCATTTCATTTCTAAAGACGAATTTCAAATACATAATACACAGGGCATCAAGCGATCAGTTGTACTGACCGCCCGGGGGGGGGGGGGGGTCACTTCCATTGAAGATTGGACAGCATCCGCGAGAATGGTCCTTTAAAAGGCACCCTAAACGAGGATTCAAGAGCAGGCCGCTAGGACACCCTAAACACGGATTTTGTGTAGATGTCCCAGATTTGCACACCCAAAACAGGGATTTCATTAATTGTTGGGATACCCTAAACGAGGATATTCCCATTTTCATAGCTTGAGAGTGATAGCGGGGTCCATTGAAAGTTTGGAGCAGTTTTTATCTCGAGATAATTCACTGTCTCATTATGTTTTACACAGGCGTTATAGGATTTTCCGTTCACGGGTCTTGTTACAGTCGGTCCCGCAGTCGGTGCAAATTACATACCCTTTTTGCGTTTTAGATTATCGTGATTTAGGGGGCTTTTTTACAATTTTTGGCGTTTTTGACACTCTATTCGCGTTCCGCGCGTTCCGCGCCTACCCCTGAAAAAATACCCTTTTCCGCGTTTTTTTTTCTCGCGGATGCTGTCCACTCTTCAATGGAAGTGACCCCCCCCCCCCCCCGGGACTGACCGATAAGGCGGCAACTGGGTGGAATGCTCCATTGGAGAGGGGAGAAGGTTAAACGAATACACTGGCAAATTTTGTCGCCCCTCCCACATAGAACAGGGCCCCATTGCATAAAACTAATTATATACCTCATACATAGATTCTTATTCACTGATTGGTCAAAACTATATCACATGACAAGACGCATCTCGATCTATCATTCATCCCAGGGGTTTGGCGTTCATCATTTGACCTAAGGTCAATTGATAGAACGCCAAAACCCTGTGATATAGTTACGCGTAAACCCTCCCGCGACTTATGCAGACAGTACGTACTTTACTTACACCCGCGTTCATGCATGTATAGCTTTGAGCATTTATCTGTTTGTTTCGTCTGTGTACGCCCGACGAAACAAGCTGTAAGTTCAGTTTAGCTACATTTTTAAAACTCAAAATGACTTTCTTCAATCTCTCTGGGAATTTTACATTTTGTTGGAAAAGTGAGGTTATATAAAACATAAAACTGACTGCTCTGTAATTGGATGGTGTTGGAAATTATCACTCCCTCGGTGCTGTTCATACCGGCTCTTCCATCACCCCCTCGGCTTTGCCTCGAGGGTGATAGAAGGCCTGGTGTGGACAGCACCTCGGGAGTGATAATTTCTACCACCATCCTCATGAGCAGTCAATATTTGTATACCAGTAATCGTAACTCTGTGGCTACCACGGTAACAATGCACAACAGCGAATCAAATTCAAGGTTTCCATGGAAGTTACCATTGATGGCAAAGTTACCATCAATATTATTGTAAGTTTTATACACCGGGGCCCTGTCCTTGATCAGGCCCTTTGATAAAAGACAAATGGTGTGCTTTGTATGGACACCAAATGCTACGAATTTCAAGCGATACTGTCGCAGTCTTCTTCTACTCCAGGGCTGCGTTTCACTAAACCGTCATAAGTCTAAGTTCATGGACATCCCATTGAAACGCGTGTTAGTTCTACAACACGCGTTGCTATGGGATGTCCGAGAAGTTAGACTTATATGACGGTTTCGTGAAACGCAGCCCAGCCTTCTATTTCTTCTTTTCTCTGTACTCTAACAAGCTCTCCCCTCCGCTCTCTATTGTGCTAAGTTGTTCAAGCGAGCCCGCCACAAGCACTTGCTTTTAGGGACCTCGCCTTCTTCCTATTATGTTAATGAAATAATGCTGTTACTATTTATAAAATGTACTCAAACGAAAAAAAAAAAGAAGAAGAAGAAATTATTGTAAACTCAAGTGAAATTGGAAGAAAATAAATGTTTCATTGAATTGAATTGAATTGAAATAAAGCATGAGCTACCGTTTCAAATTTTAGGCGTAGCTAGACACAATGATACAGGGCACAAGCGGTACGTCCATTCCTGCCCCTGTAATTTATCTGCTTGAAACTATTATTAACGAAACTAAGGAATCAAGATCTCATATTGCCCATGCAAAGAAAATCAGGAATATGGTAAATAATGTATCACTAGAAACTAGCATAACATATATGGCAGTCGTATAAGTTTTGCGTCAACTACATATCGGGTGAATAATACTAATAGAACCACCTCCCACCACCTGGGATATATGCGATTCGCCAGAAAAATAACGATGTTTTAATAATGACATCATAATAGAATGCACCAATCCTGCCCAAGCAGACGACTTCCCGTAAAGAATGAACACAATAATATTGCAATACAATTACTGTTCAAATCAGTTTAGTGTATTTAAACGTGGCCGCATTTCACACCATTCTAAAAGGGAAATTAAACTGATTCTGGTAACTAAAATTTATGAGAGGTTATAGGACATCGTCTGCTTGTGCAAACTATGTTCAAACTGTTTTCAAACTCAAGCAGCGTTAGGAGAGCTCTTCAGGTGCTATGTAGGGGCGTATTTCTGCGTTTTGTAATCGATAATCTTTGAATGTTTCTAAGCATTAAATTTTGATAACTTTGTTTAGTCAAAGCTCCGTCTATGCAGTAATGAAAATAAAGTCAGTTTTTAAAATCACTGAATATCTTTTCCTTTAACAAAAACAAAAACAAAACAAAACTACCCAAATACCCCGTGCTATTCGAGCCTATAGCCATGTATAGCTGCATTGCACGCTGCCGCCTGATTGCAGAACTTTTCCTCAAATTTATACCTCTATAAAATTACGGGATAATCATCGGACTGTCTACCGTGCAGCTTAAGTTTAAATAGCCACTGTGGTTTTTTTTTAATCCGAAGCAGTACAATGTCTCTTTTATTATTTCTTCTTCATTATCTTCAATAATAATGATAATAAGACTTTAATTATGAAGCGCATATAATATACACTTCTCTATGCACTGTACCTACACTAGTAAAACACAGTGCATAAATAGCAACTATTATGTAAACAAACAATATAACTAGACAATACATGCAGTATTACAATTAAACAAAAATAGGTAAATACGATTTATTTTAATCAAGTAAGGCGCAAAAGATGGGTTCTAAGTTTTGAGATCCGCATTACTGGGTACCTGCATGTCGAAAGTTTTGTCATATTTGTGAGAGATTGTGAATTAAAGATTCGGTCCACCAACATGACCAACTGAAAAGATCTGCCCCAAGTCATCACATCCAGAATGCTATAGAAGAAACACATTATACATGAGTGGAAAGAGCTAAAATCATTGACAATAATAATTCTATTAATCTATTTCTAATGCGGTATAGTTTACGAATAAGAGCGATTTGATTGAAGCTAATCATTTTACTCTCTAAAATGGCAACGCGATGTAGAATGGTAATTTTTATGTTAAATATAGTACTTTTTATTCATACATTCGAAAAAAATGAAATGTTTCATCACCATCTTAAAGGGTGGAGGAGTGAGTGCATTATCAAAATGGTAGATTGACACTTATAACATGCTGAATTTAACACTATAAAGGTTGGAATCCACCATAGTGTTGAATCCGGCATGTTCAAAGCGTTAATCTATAACATTTTGAAAATGTAGTCACTCCTCCACGCTTTTAAATGGTGCTTCAACATTTTAGTTTTTAGAGTGTATTGATTCAAGTTATAATCGTACAGTTTCATATGTAGAAAATAAAAAGCAACTATTGCCATTTCGAGGAGAGAAATTTGATTGAATTAGGCTGCTTAGGGTGAGCAAGAATTAAAGTTACAAATACATGTAACTATAATCAAAAGGTTTACTGGAGGAAATTGCAACACTATCCTTATGTATGACGGCATCTGCTTCTCAGATGCGGCTATGCAACATACCAATTATGTAATATTTCCTGCATTTAAGAACAAAAGTATCCCAGACTGTATCACCATGTTAACAGACGGTTGCAGAGATAAGCCGAGTCAACATCTTTTAATCATGTCAAGGACATACATGTATTCCGTAAGGTTCCATGACATTAATTTTGCTCATGCGACAGCGGCTTGCATGGAAAATCTGCACGATAAGTATAACCTAACCCCACACTATAACACCAAGCTTAATCCTTATCCTCACCAGTGGCGGCACCAGGATTGTTAAAGTGGGGGGGGGGGGGGGGGCAAATGGAGGGCAAAAGAAAATGTTGGGGGGCAGGGGCAGTCAAATTTATACAAATGTTCTCATTTTTATTTTGCAAGCGAGCGAAGCGAGCGAGCCAAAAATAATTACTTTTCTGGTTTTTAATCGCATTTTCAAATAGAAATTCTAAAATATGATGAACAAGCGAAGCGAGTGAGTTAAAAATAACCATTTTTCTGGTTTTTAATCGCATTTTCAAATAGAAATTCTAAAATATGATGAGCGAGCGAAGCGAGCGAGCCAAAAAATAATCACTTCTGGTTTTCAATTGCATTTTCAAAAAGAACTTTTTAAATAAGATGGTTATTTATGACAGATAAGATTATTAAAAGTTTTACTAACTGATTAATTCAAATATCATTTCTTCCTTAAAAAGTGTGGGGGGATGTTTGTACACACCATCCTCCCTCTTGAAAAAGTGGGGGATATATCCCCCATCCCCCCGGGATTTACGCCAATGGGGCAGACTTTGAGTATTTGTTCTCCACGTCCCCCCCCCCCCCCCCACACACACACACACATTGCTGACGACAGAATACACGCCATGTACTGTAGTTTAACAATTACATTAGCTTGTGTATTACACATTGAAATGTCTGCCTTACTATAAGATATAACAAGCGATATAAACTTATTACAAACTGATAGTGTGAGAAGAAGCCAACAGCGACTGAGTGAGAAAATTTTCAAGTGTTGAGGAGCGGGAAATGGTATTTTAGAGCACTTCACAGCTTGAATATGATGCTTATGACAGCATCCACTTATTTACAAATTACTGTATAATTTTTCTTTTCAGTCCTCAAAATTTCTGCGGGGGGGGGGGGGCAACTGGGGGGGGGGCAAAGCTTCTGATCCCCCCCCCCCTTGGTGCCGCCACTGATCCTCACATCCTCACATCATTCTGAACCAAAACCACGATCACAACCTATAACCCTATGTCTTCTGAGAAATTAAGACGGGAGCAATTATCGCAGGAGCAAATGTCGCGTCACCATTCGGGTTATAGCCAACGAAAGTTCCATTCTTTTTGATACTTAACGCCGCCTACTGTTTAATTAAAAAAAATCTTACAATACAGAAACATCATGAACGAAATAGATTTGAGAAAAGACATAAAAGACACAGTATACAGATTATTTGGAAATCGGACTTCTAGTAGATTCCCCAAAATGGATGTTGCCATTAATGATGGACAATTAAATTGGCGCATCCGGCCCGTGTCCCCTCTTTGTGTGTGTGTGTGGGGGGGGGAGGAGGGGGGTGTATGCGTGTTTGTTTGTTTTTTTACTTTAACAGGTTAAGTAAGCGATAGATCATAGAAAAGGATGTTATTTATTGCTTTCCCGTGCCCGCTAATAAATCGTTGACTCAAAAGGCTCAGTGCTGAAAATCTCGTATAAATTTTACGGAATCGCGCCTCGATCCCTCTCCTTTTTTATGCATATTATTCAACTTCCAAGTCAGTCGGTCACAGAGAAGATCTGTGACCTTCTATTTTAGTTTTGTTTCCTTCCGTTATGTTCTGTTTTAACATGCTGCCAGTTTGTTTGTTCTGATATATATTACAAAGGATTACTTTCTGCAGAGTATAATCTGATATGCACATCAAAATGTTCTTTGGAGATAAAAGCAAGATCATGGTAACCAGAACGAAATTCATATACTGGTTACTTTTACACATGTTCATGCAGTTGATAATCATGTTTGTGTAGGATATATACTGATATAAAATTTGGGTGAGATTATCTTTGTTACTCATTGATATTGCATGTTCATGTAATGATGTATGCACGGTGTTATGAGTATTCTAATCATATTATCATTTATTTTTCTGTTTTGCTGAATATAACCTAAACGATACTTATAGAAGTGAAAGCTGTAGTCATTGAAGAAAAAAAAATGCTTGGTTTTTATTAGGATTGGCGATTTTTTTAAATATATATTATTTTAAATCAAAACAAATCGGATTCTTTTTTTTTTCAAATTTCATCGGACATAATTTTCAATTACAATAAATCTTACCCTGATAATAGCACCAAACTTAATCTCATCATAAATTTACTCCTAACTTGTTCTTAACAGTATATTTTGTAATTAAGCCCACTTAAAAATTCTGTGTTTAACAAAATGTTACATGCTGAGGCTGCGAAACTTGTTTCCTTATTCAAAGCACTGATCATGCTGAGCATGAATTGGATAAAAGAGCCTGGAACTAAAAATGGCTTTAAAACAGCCAAAGAGTGAGAATAAAGTACCTATTCGTAAAATTTTAAAGGTAATGAAAAACTTATGATTACCTTCTTTTGAGTTTTACAGAATCATCTACATAGACACAGCATTACAACAGTCCATTACGAGTCATACTAAAATACCTATTTGTAACATTTTAAAGGTAATGATTACTTTTTTTTAGTTTTATAAAATAATCTACATAGATACAGCTTTATATACATCAGTCATTAAAGAGTGACACTAAAATACCTATTTGTAACATTTCAAACAGGGGCGGCGCCAGGGTATTTCGATAGGGTGGGCAAGATGACCCATAGGTGACTTTATTTACGTATAGCACCACCCCTGATTTTAAAGGAAGTGATTACTTTCTTTTGAGTTTTATAAAATGATCTACATAATCAAACTGTACTGCTGAGGCTGCGAAAATCCTTTTCTTATTCAAAGAACTGAAAATGAATAGGAGATGAATATCAGATATAGACACAGCTTTACAGCCAAAGAGCGACATAGGGCCACGGTTAAATACAAAAAGCCGTGACGTCTTTGAAGTCTTCTGTTTTTGTAAGCAAACAATTGCTATTCTATTTCCGTCCCCGGTTACATTGCCAAAAAAGACGCCCCCCCCCCCCCCCTTTCAGCTCCTCTGTGCATGCATGCTGCCAATAACGTCATCGTGCAGAAGCGTGCGCCAGTGCACAATTTTCATCCAGTTTAATGTTCTTGGTTATCAGGTGATTGCATTTAGGACAGCAATTTCTTTGCCCCGTGCCCCGGTTACATTGCACAAAGGATGGCTCGGGGCCGTCTTTCTTTCAAAATTTTCCATTCGATTTTTGGAATGGCAAATGGAACATTTTTTTGTTTTGTTTTGATTTGTACACTGAAAAAAAAAACATAGAAAACGTCTCTTTTGGCTGAAAAAGCCATCTTTTCGGGCAATGTACACTGGTGCTCATAAAGTTTGAATAATTTTTTTTTTACTTACCTCAGAATGTTCCACACACCAGTTGATTGTGACAATAATGATTTATTCATGATTAATGAAGCTTAGATCTTACCAGGAGGAATACATGCTTCAATGCATGGCCGTATAAAGGGATTTTCAGTCGGGGCGGGGCAAATGCAATGCAGTATAAATTTTACTACATTTTCTTTGTTTTTCATGTAATTTCTGAGGGCTGCCCCTACTCCAACCTCAGCTGCGTACGGACATGATTCAGTGCTGAAGCGATTGCAATCGTTACAAGGATCCCTGGTTCAAAACCATATCGATTACCTACAAAATAATGCCTTTTTGTAAAAAAATTATTCGTCACAACAGTCGGAGAGGACTTAAAGCAGTAGGTCCCGTGATTTCCTACTTATACAAGCATACTTTAGGAGTCACTCAAAAAAAAAAAAAAACTCGTGATAATCTGAGAATGTATGTATATTTATCTGTTAGGAAGAAATCATTGTCAAAATCATTTCATTCATGGATGTAAACAATTTTATTCCGACTTTATTGTCAACACTATTCGCACCTTTGATCCTCCATTTTTTTTACATTTTTTTTTTACCTCCCCGACTCGGGCATGAAATCGTTCTCACGTTCTTATGTTTTGAGACTTTTGGAGCTGTTTTCATGCAACAATGCCATAATCGTAAGGTAGCTTATAATGGGTGTTGCAAAAAAGACGCGTACTCTACGGTACAGCATGCCCTTTACGTTCTTTTCGCGTCATTTCGCTCCAATCTATTTCGCTCAGTTACTGGTGAATTCTGGTATTGTTGCATGAAAAACATCTCAAAGTCTCAAACAATAGAAACGTGAGAACGATTTCATGTCCGAGTCGGGGAAGTAAAAAAAAAAGGGAGGGGTATCAAATGTGCGAACACTGTTATCACGATAATAATATCATTCGTATTACACTGAATGTTGCTCATAAAGTTCGAATAAAATTGTTTACATCCATGAATGAAATGATTAGACAATGATTTCTTCCTAATTAATAGATAACTATATATACACTCTAAAAATATATCGGGTAAAAATGAGCCATGGGGGTAATTATGTGTCCAACCAACTATGGGCATTTCTTTGGGCATTTCTTTTTATCCAATATTGATGGAAATTTTGCCCATTCTAAAGTAATTACTGCTTATTATTACCCTCACTGGAGAATATGCTTCCCGCATTGGGTAAAAATATTGCCCAAAGTTGGTTGGACCCTCGTGCTGGTTAACATTTTACCCAATATTTTTACATTTGTACATTCCTGGATTATATTGAAATATCATGAGTATTTTTTGTTGATGTTGTTGTTGTTGATGTTGTTGTTGTTTTGCGTGACTCCTAAAGCAGGGCTCTACAAAATTTCGTCTTCCTGCTTGCCCGTTGGGCAAGTTTCGTGGAAAATTGCTTACCAAAACATATCTTGCTTGCCCGAAAATATATCTCACTTGCTCTATTTCCTCATGAAGATTTATGACAGATTGAATTAAATTTTGCAACATTGATATTAACTAGCCATTGCTAAAGATGCACTTGCATGCGCTATGAGCATTATATTAATTAATTGATATTTTCATTTGTTCTCATGATAGCTTTGAGTAAATTTACTTGCCCTTTCATGATTTTTACTTACCCTGGGCAAGCGGGCAAGTGGGTTTGTAGAGCCCTGCATAAAGCATGTACGCTTGTAAAAAAATCACGGGACCAAGGCTTTAAGTCCCCTCCAATGATTACGACGAATAATGCTTTACAAAGGGGCATTATTTTATAGGTCATCGATATGGTTTTGAAGCAGGGATCCTGGTAACGACTGCAATTGCTTCAGCACTGTATCATGTCCGTAGGCAGCTGGGGGTGGGGTAAGGGCAGCCCTCAGAAATTTCATGAAAAAAACATAGAAAATGTAATAAGAATGTTCAATGCTGCACTGCATGCATTTGCCCCGTCCCGACTGAAAAATCCATGCATTGAACCGCAATACCACTCCTCCTAGCAAGATCTAAGCTTCATTAAACATGAATAAATATCATCACAATCAACTGGTGAGTGGAACATTCTGAGGTAAGTTTTAAAAAAGGCAGTGTATACAGCCACACGCGTGTGTCTTTACCTTACGGCCACACGCGTGTGGTTATATCCACAGCATCGACATGAGGATACAGCCACATCAACTGAATTCCCACTTATACTCTGCGCCGCTACAGCTATCGCTAGTGTGTATGTATGCACTGCACCAGCGATGTGTAAATTCATGCGACAGTGCCAAACCCCAAAACTTGGATCGTCACGAAGATTTTATCTCTTGAAATTCACTGAAATACAAACAATATTGTACTATATTGTCACCTGCTTGCTGACCAGGTGAGAATGAAGTGAAAATATTTTTTGTATAATAAGTGAAATCGAGAGATAAAACCTTCGTGACGATCCAAAAGTTTTGCAAGTCGCAACACATACATGTACCATCGCATGAATACACATCGCTTGTGCAGTGCAGTGCACACTATAGCGATAGCTGTCGCGGCACAGACTTCAAGAAATAAAACTGAATCTGAATCTGAATCTGAAGTGGGAATTCAGATAAGTGTGGCTGTATCCTCATATCGATGCTGTGGATACAATCACACGCGTGTGGCCGTAAGGTAAAGACACACACAAAAAAGACATATTCTAACTTTATGAGCAACAGTGCATTTATTACAGTGCCTCATCATGCAAGATTTATTTATCATTATCATTACTGATTTACCTTTATCGTTTTCATCACGGGGATAGCTTGTCCATTCCGCTCGGCTCAATCTAATGATGCATGCATCCCTCAAGCACGAATACAATTCCCCCATAAAAATCCACTGGGTGACAGTATCTCGGCTATTTCCAATTCAACAGGATATCCTTCATAATGTTCAAAATGATGCTGGACTGTCATAGACAAACCCCCTTTCATCAAATGTTATACATGTAGTTTGACGGTAAACGCTCATTTGCTTTGCACCATGATATAAGTCAATATTCGATATTGTTAGAAATCACTCATGTATAGGCTATAGCTAGTGTACAATTCTCCGGACGACTGAATCGCGAAAGCAGCGAGTTACTTCGTAACGCCACGTACAACCTTTATCATGTTTATAGAGCTTGTAACCTAATATTTCGAAATACGATTTCGTATGCTATATCCGTAACAAAATCCTGAAGTTACAGACCTTTCGGAATCAAGTCAAAGAAATCACAAATCCGAACAGTGACCAACAGAAGAAACATGAGTAAAAAATGATGCGTGATAACTCCATAAATCTGTTTCTGATTGGCAGTTTAGCAGAGATAATAAGATGCAGTGTGTATATGGTGAAAGTTAGGCACGACTCACTAACCATGCTATAGTAACAAGCTGATGCCCGATGACTCACGAAAATGGTTTCAATCAGTTCCTTGTAAACTTGACTCTTCAGATAATTACAGCACTTCTGGAGAAAAGAAAAACCCACTCTAAGTAGTTGTACGTAAATAAGCTAGCCAGACATGATGTATAACTCTTCCTCGTTTCAATTCGGTCTACAAACATGCAAGCTCCCTCTCACAGCTCATGCGAGTGTGTAATCCGATTGGAAATTGGAATGTTGGTTGGTCGCTGTTCAGCATGTACCTTCTCTGTTTACATTGCACTATGTAGTCTGCAACACATATCGACCACTCCCTCAAAAAACAAACCTGTCTCTTTCAGAGCATGATTTTGAAAGGAATCGTATGACAATTTCCTATGCACTTAGCGTAGACAGGTCCCCATACCTGGGGGGGGGGATGATTAACCCATTCGCACATATTTTTGTACAAACATATTATACGAACCCACCTCAAAATGTGGGGAGATGCATCCCCCCCCCCCCCCCCGCTATCTGCGCCCCTGGTGTATCGTGAGCGGAGACAGCCGAAAAAATGAATTGAATAGGTTCGGGGGGGGGGCAAGAAGACATAAAATTTTCTAAGAAACAAGTTTCAAAGTTTATTGATTTAAATCCACCATTGGCGTAAATCCCGGGGATGGGGGGATATATCCCCCACTTTTTCGAGAGGGGGATGTTGTGTACAATTATCCCCCCCCCCCTCTTTTAAGAAAGAAATGATATTTTAACAGTGTTGGGTCCGAGACAGTCTCAGACGAGACAACGACCGAGACCTAGACAATGATCCCCGAGACAGAGACCGAGACCGAGACACTTGTGTCCAGAATCATCCGAGACCAAGACCGAGACCGAGACATTAGCGTCCGAGACCGAGACACGAGACACACAATCACTGTCTCGAGACCGAGACATGTCTCAAGACACCCAACACTGTATATAAGGTTGTAGATAAGATCGTTATAGGGCAGGGGGAGTACTTAACATAAATGCTTAAGTAAATGCGGGGGGGGGGGGCTTACAGATGTGGGACTTTTGCCATTTTTGTAACATATTCGTTATCGGCCCGAAAACGGCAATTGACGATCTTGCCCGGCCGTCAATTCTGAATTTTGTTTACTTCTGTTTTTTTTCTGCGTGTGTATTTTGGTATGTATTCTCTGATTCTTAAATAAAAGTTACAAATTGTATTTAAAGGTATCCAACTCTGAATCTCTGCTCTCTTTCGGGTTCTTTTTACTTTCAGAGTGAAAACAATGTGATTTTATTCTACAGATTGAAGTAAAGCAGTGAGATTAACTCGTCAAAATTGAGCTCTTTTTCAGAGTCTCGCCGATGTCTCGGCCTCCGAGACACGAGACAATTTCCTTCGAGACAGAGACCGAGACCAAGACATTAACGGCCGAGACCGAGACGAGACACGAGACACAGAATCACTGTCTCGAGACATGTCTCAAGACACCCAACATTGTATTTTGATTAATCAGTGTAATAAAAATTATGATAATCTGTCATAAATGACCATCATAATTTAGAATTGCTATTTGAAAATGCTATTAAAAACCAGAAAAGGATTATGTTTTGCTCGCTCGCTTCACTCGCTCACAAAATAAGCATTAAAATGTGTATAACGGGGTCTGTGCGGTGGGTGAGGGTGTGTTTTTATACTTAAGTGTGAGTTTGACAGAAAAAAAAATCGGCAAAAAAGTCGATCACCCCCCCCCCCCCCCCCCCCCACTCCTCAAAGTGGATTTACGCCGGTGAAATCCACACATGCACGCACTGGAATGTTCTCAGTTTTCATCAAAGTGCGTTTGATTTTGCTTATTCCAGTTATTAATGTTGAGTTATGTCGGTTCCAGCATTAAATTTTTCGTCGTTGCTTAGATATTGAGAGTCTGGCACTATGTTGTCCCGTTTGGAGCACAATTGTAATTTGAAGTCATTCAATTGAGTACATGCAAGCGAGGGAGCGAAGCGATCGAGCTGATCACGAGGGCGTTTTTTGCATTTTGAAATTGAAATTAGGATCTGGTGAACACTTTGGCGGATTTTTTGGAAATTTTTCAATAAAAGAGTAAGGCTTGAAAATTTCGGGGGGGGGGGGGCAACTGCACCCTGCCCCCTCCCTCGCCCCCCTCCCGCTGCGTACGGCCATACCGTTTTCATTATGAGCGGGGAGGTCGTCTCTTCCACCGGCTTGTTATTCTGGTCATGTTCTGGTCATGTTCTGAAATTATCGACTAAAAACTCCTATGGTATCTTTAAAGAGTTTCTTTTTTTTATTAATTTTTTTTTTGTACAGTTGGTATTTCAATTTAACACGGACATAGGGGATCCAGGGGGTCTAGGGGGTGCAAGCCCCCTGGTGCAAGCCCCCTCCCCCTTCATTTTTTTTTCAGTTGATATTTCAATTTAACACGGACATAGGCGGATCCAGAGAGAGGGCCGGGGGGGGGGGCAGGAACTTGGGGAACATGGACAAAGGCGGATCCAGGGGGGCTTAGCGGGTGCAAGCCCCTCCCCCTTCATTTTTTTTAGTTGATATTTCAATTTAGCACGGACATAGCAACTGAAAAACTGAAATAACAATTGAAGAAAAAAATGAAGGGGGAGGGGGTTTGCAACCCCTAAGCCCCCTGGATCCGCCTATGTCCGTGTTGCCCCAAGGTCCCCCCCCCCCCAAGGCCCTCTCCCTGGATTCTCTTAAGTCCGTGGTTAAATTGAAATATCAACTGTACAAAAAAATAAATCAATTTTGAAAAAAGAATCCCTTTAAAAGATACTATAGGATTTTAGTCGATAATTTCAGAACATGACCAGAAACGTTATAGCAAGCCCTTCCACCACCCTTATGAGGGTGACCATGACGTAATCCAGGTGATGGAATTCGGGGATTCCCCTGGGGTGACTACGCGTTGAATGACAAGAAACGTAGACTTCGATGGCGAAGTGAATCCACTACTATGCCTACATGAGGCGTAATCATATTATGAAGGCCTACTGACAAACGATTGCGTCAGGGATCTTCGCAAGGCGCCATACTGAGAGTGAAATCGTTGAAATCGTGCAGATTTGAATATGACAGAAATACTGTAAATAACCTGTAGGCCTATGTTGCAGCTGTACGTCCGAAAATTTTAGTTTCCATCAAACAGTTTTGCACAATATTTGTAGACTTCTTGGATAATGTTTTCGTTATATTTTTCCCAAGGGCCACAGCAAACAAGTTATCTTCTTTTTATAGGGCCTACTTATTTCCATGTCATTGTTGCATGGGCCGCAGAAGTTGGGGGGGGGGAGGAGTGCTGCCCGAAGGTCCCCCCCCCCCCATAATTTCGGCCAAAACCCTATAAATTTTAAAAAGATATGATATTCAAATAGGTATCATCTAATTTCGGAGTGAAATCAGGATGACTGCACACACTTTATCATTTAGTTATGCTATATCTATGACCTAATGGCGGTTTATTGCAACGCACGAACAATAAACTGTATATTACACTATATATTATAATGGCCTACTGTATATAGATGGGAAAGGGATTTTTGCTTTGATCGTTATTGTGTTGACAGCTAGGAAGTCAAAAAGAGCTCATTAAAAAACCCATAAAACTCCCGTCGGGGCTTCGCCCCTGGACCCCGCCTGTTAGGGTTTTAGCTCACTCCCCCCCCCCCCCCGCCTCCCCCAAAACGTGCCTGATCACTAATGAAGATCTGTGCCTTCATTTTAGACTAACAAGGGTATACAAAATGATTTTTTTTTTATACGATCCGAGAACTTCGGGATTCCCCTACTATATACTTGCGAAAGACACTAAAATATAAAGCCACCCACCCACAGTAACACAATAACAATAACACAGACCTATGACATGAATGACTGGAAGCCGTGGGAACATGGTTCATGGTTCATGGTTCAGTACCTTCTTGCACAAACCTTTCTTGAATAACAGAATTATCAACATAACAAACATAATTTCAAGTGCAATATTCACTCATATACAATTGTTGTCATTACAAAAGAAATTTTATTAACAGTTACTTGTGTAAAAAAAAAATAATAATAATAATAATCATGTTCTCAACATGAAAGAAAGAGACAAAGAAACTGGGCTTATTAGAGCAAGATCACCAAAGAGAATATAATACACGAATGTTTCAATTACTTTGAAACATTTTTAAAAGTAAAACTACCTTATAAGACTAGAAATGATTACATATGGGAAAAATATTTACAAAAGGGATAGCTTGATATTTGGAAAGGAGAAAAGGGAAAATGTATACAAAGGGGGAGGAGAGGGAAAAAGAAAAAGGAACTAAAAATAACAACTACATCAACAAAGAGAGAAGGCTGAGAAAGAAGTAGGTTCTGTGTACGGGGGGGGGGGGTTAAGGGGCCGGTGTTGGGAAAAATAGAAGAGGGAGAGATATATAGGGAGAGAATGCAAAATTCAACTTTCACAAGTGACAAAAAAGTACTAACAAACAAAATAAAACGAAACATTGTCAAGTTGGTTAAGAAATATTGGCAATTAAGGGCCATCCTGGAAAAGAGGGGGAGGGGTAGACAATGAAGCAAGAAAAAATTCATTACTTTAGTATCATAGGTGATGACATCATTTCTACATCAAATGTTTTCGGCATAATTTCTCAATAATGTAATATAAATGTAATAATTTCTCAATAAATGTAACATAAACACTGACAGTAACACAGGACGTGAATGCAAAAACTTGGGACCAGTATATAGTAAGTATTCAGAGCAAATTAGGTAGTTCTTACACTGCATGGCACTGTATATGAAGTGCAGTTGCCTGCCTTGTATTATAACTGTGAATTTGATTTGCACTTACGCATTCGGGAGAATACCATTTCAAAATCATACATTACTAAGCTTATACCGCAAGAAATACACAAACAAAATAAGTTCCCGCTAAAAAACAATCTGCTCTCTTAAATAAAAGAGTGAACGCTTTCACTCTGTTAGAGGTGAATTCAAGAAAAGAGTGAATGTAGAGTGAATTAAGAGTGCATTAAGAGTAAAAAATTGTGTGATATTCACTCTTTATTTACTCTTTAAAGGGGTGACCTCAGTGATCACATCAAAATCCTTGAGTGGATTGCATGTGAGGGGTAATGCAGCTTAGAATTTTTAAAGTTACGCAATGGCCTTAAAGAATTTTCTAAAAAATACCGAACTCCTGGCAGCGAGATTGTATCTTCCTACATTTCAATATAGGTGATAGACAAGGCTATTAAAAGTGGCCCTTGGGTGATTTTTCGAAAGTCTTTGCAATCCGTGTCCATGGCTATTAAAACAAAAACAGAGCAAAGACCAAAAAACAAAAACAAAAACAAAACAAAACAAACAAAACAGAAAGGAGAGATAGCTAGAAAGTTAGCGAGAGAGGACAACGATGAAGACAAGAGTATAGACTTCACACAATCACATCACCTACGCCCAATAGCCCCCCCCCCCCCCCCCACACACACACATGCCCCCTTCGCTTTAGTTGACTTGCACTTTACGCCGTTGTATGGAGTCATCTCCTTGGCCAGTTCCTGTGAAAACATTTCCAATGACGAATCATTTGGAATTCTTTGGGGAAAAAGATCATTAGCGAATTAACGAATTAGATAACATCATTGATAATGTTGCAACTGTTTTGGAGTCATGCCATAATTAATTATGGTAGTATGACTCAAAACAGTGCAACATTATCATGATGTCATCGAAATAAGATCAACGGTATCTAAATTCGTTAATTTTTCATGTGTTTCCAACATATTTTCTTGGATCCTTTGCAGTATATGTGTAGATTCAACTTCCGCCATTTCTTTCAAAAGCGCAGTCGAAGTCCCAACGTTTCAGCTGCAGGATTGCGATTCTTATTTTAGAATCTTGACAGCTCTATATAATTCAGAATAAGTCAAATCACTCATCAAAATATTGGATTTGGGCCAACATGATCTTGAAAATTCCAAACAATACATTGAAACTGAAATCATGCTCTTTAAATGAAGGAACATTGTTTCAGCATTGGGTACCCCTTTAAAGCAAGGCTGTAATAAAGATATCTCCAAATGAAGCGATGTCGGTAATCTAGAATATTTTATACTGTATAATAAGCAAGGAAGGATAAAGAAATCAAGCTAGTCGGTCCCATCCACGTGTATAAGATGGTGGTCTGATATGAATTATATGTGCTTTTCTAATTCTCAGGGAATGTGATTCCAGCACGTTTTCGACATTTTTGTCATGGTTTAAGTGATCAAAGCTGTCTGTTCACTGCATTGGCGTAGACAGCAGGTCCTCGTTACTGGGGGAGGAGGGCGAGGTGATTCCCCATGAATATATAATATTCATATACCTACACACACATTTATATACGCCCACTTCAAGAACATGGGGGATGCATAGCCCCCTCTCCCCCCCCCCCCCATCTACGCCCCTGATTTACTGCATCATAGCAAAGGCATAATATTCACAGGGGTTTTTTTTAATTGGACATGTTGTCACTTGAATTTGAATTCCATCAGCACTCCATTAACTTTACTGACAGTATAAGAAAGGGTTAAACCTATACACACTTTAAAAATACCGAGAGCAATTAACGTTTTTTGTTCACTAATTCATGGGTACTAAATAAATGACCGTTGAAGTAAGTCTTGTTTATGTTGACCTTATAAAATTAGACAAAAAATAGAGTGAGCATAAGTAACTTTTTTGAAAGGGTGCAAAATTTGAGCTTGACAAGACCGGGGGTGTTTCATAAAGCTTTTCTTAAAGTTATGCATGACTTTACGAACAACTTGAATATGAAGTGCCAAATGGGATGCCCAAGTTTTTTCCTGATGCTTTAAGAAAGTGTGACTGCATTTCCCATAATCTAGATTAAATTGTGGGAAAATATACTTGCAATGAAAATGTTTGTTAAAACAATGATGTTGATTTATGTCTGCATATTTCACCTGATGGGATTTATAATGACTGAGATCCCATTTGGCTTGCCGCCATATATTCAAGTCGTTCGTAAAGTCATTCATAACTTTACGAATAGCTTTATGTTATGAAACACTATTTTGTTCTGGTTGGTAGGCTATCACAAGCTGAGATTAGTGTAAACTGGATGCTTATATATTATAATGGTTTTATGTCAATTTATTAATAAAATAACATTTTTAGTGCATATCCTGAGATTTCTCATTAACATGCCATGCTTGAGTGAGCAACTTGATTGTTTGGTAAATGGTAAATGTTTACCATTACCATTTATCGTAATATATAAACATTTCCTTGATTGGCCTCCTATACAAGGGCATTTCCTTTCTGGCTGCAACCTACTTTGCAATAATATAATTATGCGACTAGCCTATTGTTTATCTTATGTTACTGTTGGTTTATTACATTGTGAATGTATTGTGTTGCTATTTTTGCTTTTTACTCTTATTGCCTGTACTGTTTATTTCAAAGTAAATAAATTTGAATTGAATTGGCTTGAAGTGTCTTAACTTTTTTATTTAAAAGCCATCATGCAGTCATGCAGAAAGTTCAAGCAATTAATCAATCAACCAGTCAATCAATTAATCAGTAAATAGGTCGATTCTGTCATTCAATCAATCGATCAGAAAAAACACTATGAACCCAATCATGCACTCATATTTCATCCCAAAGACAAGCAAGTTGAACACAACTAAATAACTGCAATTTCCAAATGCAAACGTGTAAGTTTCATGATAATTTCGGTTTACTTCAGCGATAAAGCAATGATGCATGCATTTGTTTGCCATGTCTTTCAGACTCTTCCATCTGCCAATAAAACAAGGTAACTTATCAATAAATATCAAGCCTGTTCTCTCATAAGATTAGTGTTCATTAATTTTTAGTTACAGTCATGGAAACTTGCACGTTTGTCATTGCAGATTGCCGTGGTTTTTTTTTGTTTTGTTTGTTTGTTTGTTTTTTCACTGTGTCACTGTCAACGTCACTTGTCTTTTGATCTGAATAGTGTATGATGTTTCTGATAGATGAAACTGATGAATTGACCTATTTTCAATCAAAAATTGAAAATCAAGATCCTCTGGTGGATTCTTTTTATCCTAGTTGCGAGGGGAAAAGAAACTAGGAACATTCGTCATCTGAAAATCTGTCCCCTCCCCCTCTCAAGTGGTATAGCATTGACAGTTAAATAGTCATGATAGTGGTCATAGTCGTTAGCAGCCATTGCAAAAAGAAAATTGTAACCATGGTAGAAATTTGATCATATACCATGAAATGACCACATGAATCGTAGTAGTAATAGCAGTCGTCGTCATTTCCCTCGTCATCGTCGTCATCGTCGTTGTCGTCGTCGTCGTTCGAGTAGTAGTATATAGTGCCTCAGTTGCAGCGCAGTAGGGGCGTAATTAGTTGCAGTTATTTGATAAAATCCTGAACATAATGCAGCATTCATTGACTGAAGGTGAAGTAGAAGATCATCAGCTCAGTATTGTGCGGGGCATGCTAGTAGAACATGCCCAAAGTGTCGGGACATGTAATTTTGGAATATTCTGTTCATGTGCAGTAACTTTGTCCTTATACTCCGCCATCAAATGATCAAAGAGCTGGTACCAGCATTATTAGATTTATAAACAGTATATTGACATTTCCTCTCCCGATCAACTGATATGCACTCATCACACTACCTGTACCACTAGGTTTTCAATTCGACACAGTTAGTGGTCTATACATTGTACTACTGACTATAATCTAGCCTATAGAAATGATAAGTTTCAAGGCCACGGTGTATCCAACTTTGAATCGTACACCCTCTGCGTACAACATAAGAAAGGTAAGAGACATTCATTCTGTGTATTATATTGATCAAGCATGAACATGATTAATTTTCTTAAGAGAAGAAAAAAATCCGCATAATGAGAACCCCAGTATAATGTCAGTCGTATATCGATCAGTACGTCTGATTATACCTTACTATAAGCAAATTCATTGACCTCGTTACGGTATATAATAAAACCAAGTCCAGCACACAGCTCCAGTCCTCGGAGTTTGCTCAGTAAAGTGTACCAGCGTATAGGCCCCTACTGACCTGTGATCTTAAGCATAGAGATCATTACCAATGGTTCTGCATGTATAAAGGTATTTATTGTGATATACTGCTGTTGTTATTGTTGTTGCTGATGATGTTGCGCTGCGCCTGCTGCCGTTGATAATGTGGGGTGTTGTGTTTTCCTGTAAATAAACTTTTTGAATCACAAACCCATCGAAATGCATCGAAACCCTCACATTGAAGAATTTAATCTGAGTCGACTGTGATTAGGGACAAATCCAAAATAAGTATTCAACATCTATTAGATTAAGATTTTTAATCGAATTTTTTGACTCGTCCCTGTTCAAAGTCTAAAATCTAGAGTGTATATATTTATATATATATATACGGCTTATACATACAGGGCTAAAAATTATATACTGAAGTGTACATCGCAACCCACCCATGTGCTATCAAAATAATGAATGCATATACGACCGTTGAATGATAGTACAGTGTGGCAAGCGGCCAATTGTCATCCCAGAATATTTATTTCAGACGTAGATAGAAATCATGCCTATTCAAACAGATCAAACATGACACCGACACTTCAGTCATTTACAATTATAGGCTTTCGGTTGCACCAGGGAAATCTGACTGTGATAGTGAAAAGGCGGCTGTTATTCGGCGGGTTGTACTAACAGCTTGCTGGGCCTTTTTTTCATTTTCTCGAATTCCTCTAAAACGCCCTTTTTTTGTTGTTGGTTTTTGTTTTGCTCTGGTTTGTTTTTTGTTTTTGTTTTGTTTTTGACGAAAGAATACAATCGGCATCCTGTAAGCCTTTTATTGTGAATACTGAGAAACATGGGGGGGGGGGTCCTGAATGAATGTAAAGAAAGGACACCCCTACAGTTAACATCTGTTATAGGAGTACCGGGGAAATAGTTACATTTCCCTGGGAGTACGTAGTCGAGTCAGGGGCGCGCACAAGGGGCCAGCCCCTCCCCTTTCCGTTCGTCACTCACGGAACCCATATCCCTAACCGCTGGATCCTCCAAATTCCCCCCCCCCCTCTCTCTATCTCTCTCTATCTTCTCTCTCTCTCTCTCTCCTCTCTCTCTCTCTCTCTCCTCTCTCTCTCTCTCTCTCTCTCTCTCTCTCTTCCGATCACATCGGCTCTAACTCAACTCCTTTGTCAGACAATCACTGAAGTTGTTCCCAGACTCATGGAACCATGGGTGGAAATCCCGGGGGCGGAGGAACCCTCCCCACCCCCACAATAACCCTCGTAAAAAATAATGACAATAAAGAGCAACAAAGAAAGTCGTCCTAGACTGCTTAGGGTTGAGGACCTTTGCTTTCTTCCTCTGTGTTTCTTTCCTCTTGTTTTGGCGATTTTTTTGGTAAAACAAGACGCCCAAAAAGTCGAGGACCTGCCTTTTGCAATACAAATTTACGCCTGTGCATGGAAAAAAGCATAAAAGGGAATATTTACACAGAGTCTGAAATGGATTTTGAGCGAACAAAGTCCAGATTCCGCAGTGTTTGGAGGAAACAAACACAAATTTAAAAAAAAAGGCGGGGTGGTTGGAAGTAGCCTATTCAAAATGACATTATTACACATGTACAAATCATACAATAAAATTATTTTGAATAGCATGTGGACGGTGCTAGTACTAATCCGTGGCTATATATTATGTAGATAGATTTAGATTGCTGCGGGCTATTCTTTCTCTTAGATTCAGATTCAGATTCAGATTCAGATTCAGATTCAGACTGAGATTCAGATTCAGATTCAGATTCAGATTCAGATTCAGATTCAGATTCAGATTCAGATTCAGATTCAAAATACATTTATTTCCTTTTCATGCAACATTTACATTTACGATGCCGCCTGTTCGAACTTGAGTTTCGTCTTTTCGGACAGTGACATTTACTCCAGATGTAAACATATCTGACTGACACAGGTCTGCCACATGCACATGCCATACATCAACATGATCAATGTCCTCCGACTTTCTGGTGCACTCGTGCAGTGTTAGTCCACTCCTGGGCCTCGTTGCATGCATTTTTGACGGTAACTGTGCCATCAGGGCCCCGTCTTACAAAGAGTTGCGATTGATTCAAATCGATCGCAACTTGAGATTGATCTCAACCCCTATCTCTTAAGTACAGAGCCGAGATCAATCTCAAAGTTGCAATCGACTTGAATCAATCTTAACTCTTTGTAAGACGGGCCCAGAGGTAATGTAGCATGCATTGGAACCTTGAATTGGATTGGCTGTTGAGCAATGTTACCATGGTCATGATGGTAGTTACTATTCATGGCAGAGTCACCATCGAAGGTAGGTTTCTACAATCAAGTGTCTTGTCAGTGATTTTCACCGGCAAAGTCTGTTTTGACCGACAAGGTTGATAAGATTTAACGTTGATGAAACGCCCCCAGGTCTTGTTCCCTCCCTGGGGGTTTTGTGCTTCCCTTTTGGTACTTCTTCATTCTACTTTCCCTTAACATTCTGTTAAGAGAGTCAGAGATCAGACTTTGATTGATGACTTTTTATGTGATTAAAGCAACTGGTCTTTCTTCCTTAAAGACATTTGTATATTAATTTGTGTCATATTTAGTTATTACATATATTTCTTGGTTTTCATTTGTTTCCATTTACATGTATTACCCTCATTCAAATGATGTCATTTTATTGTTCCATATTGGTTACTGTCCATTTACAAAGTTTTGGAGGGAGCAAGGTGCTTAGTACGTATCTGTATTATACATATTTACCCAAAGACGTTCTACTCATGTGCGTCATCAAATTAAAATATTTTCAAATCGGTAAATTATCTAAATTCTTTATAATGGTTCAGTGCTGTTTAAACATTGTATACATTATAGTTGCAATAGATTTCTCTTTTTATTTCTTTCTTTTTAGTGACTTTGATTAAGAAGGGTTCGGTATGGATAAGCTCACAAACTGTCGATCCAAGCGTGAATATGCCCGGTACCGTGTGTTCTGCTTTCCATGGGCTGGGGGCGGCTCAGGCTTTTATTCGAGCTGGTTTCAACATCTGCCCGAGCACATAGAAGGTAAGACTATAGTCAACCAGAGGCGGCGCTCACGGGGGCGGGGGGCACAGTGCCCCCCACTTTTCGAAGCACCTAAAAAGTGTCCCTTTTTGCCCAAGAAAAATGCCCCTTTCAAGCCTGTTTAGTGCACCCTTTCATCTTAGAAGGCCCAATTTTCTTTGTTAATAAGTGCCCTTTCGCCTTCCTATAAGTGCCCCTTTTCGTTTCAGATAAGTTACCCTTCTTAAAACCTAGAAGTGCGCCCGTTTTTATGCCTGATTAGTGCCCCTTTCCCTTTTTAACAGCGCTCTGTTCCCTTACTGAGAAGTTCGTCTTTATACACTTCAAATGAATCATCCCTTTTAAAAAGTGATTATTTCCCCCCTTTGACTACCTATTTTCCTTTTTCATACTGCTATTCCTCTTCTGCATAGTGCCCCTTTCCACCTCTGATAAGTGCCCCAAATTGAAACTTGATACACCTGCCCACTTTTACTTCTGAGTGATAAATGCCCCCTTTCCTTTCTAGTATGTCCAAATTCTCCATCTGTTAATGTAAGATGTAAGTGCAGTTAGCGCCCCTTTTTTCTGATAGTGTCCCTTTTCCATTCGGGCAGGTGCCCCTTTTAGGAATTTGATACATTCCAATTTAATTTCTGATAAGTGACCTTTTCCTTAGGGGTAAATGCCATCGCTCCTCACGATTTAGCGCCCCTTCGAATCTGATAAGCGTCTCTTTTATTTCTGATTAGTGCCGGTTTGATTATGATAAGTGCTCATTTTCAGTCCCTCTTTCGTTTAAGATAGTACAATTCTCCTTCTGATAAGTGCCCCCTTCAAATCAGATAGATGCCCCTTTTCTCGCTTGTGCCATTTCCTCTTTAAATTTTCCCTTTCACCCGCAGTAAGCTCCCTAAAGTCCTTGAAAGAGCCATTTACGAATAGCTCCAAAGAATCAGAGAGGCTTCACAGTGCGAGGTAGAGGAGCAGGGGACAGGAAGGGCACAGCGCCTCCTACACCTTTAATTGAAGCAAAGAGGGCATTTCTTTTACCTTTCATTTAATTGGAAGGGACGGCTCCCCTAAATTGAAGCAATGGGGGTATTTCTTTCACTTTTTCTTTCCAAAGCTCGCTAGCTACGCCAGCTCGCACTTACTTATCATATCTCACGCAAGGCATTTCAAGGAGTGTGTGGTAACCATGAAGTCCTATATCTGTTCTCCTATTTCTGATGGTAATGTGTTTAAGACTACATTTATTTTGAATATTTTCTCTATTAAAATATGATCAGTCGCTGTGCCCGTCGCTCTGAGACCTCACAAATGCATTAAAAACATTATAGCTTGGTCACCATAAGGAAAAATATACACAGAGTAAATGGAAGAATAACAATGATAATTATGCAACACCCATAAAATGAATTTGTGATAGCTTTTCTCAGTATGCATTCTAAATATACTGCAAATTCCATGGCTTTCAGCAAAAATATATAGCATTTTTGCTTGCTCGCTTCGCTCGCTCGCAAGATTAGTAAGACAGAGCAGTATACAATTGAAAATTAGTTATTATCATTATAAAGATAAAAATAGTATGTCAAAATACCCCTTAAAAAGTGTTAAATAGAATGTAGGGGTATATTTTCCTTCCTGTGTTCCGCTTTTGTAAGTGCCCCCTTTTCCCCCAAAGTGCCCTTTTTCGCTGGTGTCCCCCACCCCACTTTGAAAGACGCTCCGCTGCCCCTGTAGTCAACAGTGGCGTAGATACGAGGAAAAGGGTGTTAACCCCATCCCCTCCCCCCCCTCGAAAAAAATAAAGAAAATAAAGATGAAAAGAGAAAATTGTTAGAAAAACAAAATAGATTTTGTGAGATCCAATGATCTGATAATCATACAACAGCTATGGGCCAAATAAGGTATTTTGTAATTATTACTAGTTGACCTTTTTGATAAGTGACGTAGGAAGGTTCAAGGGGTGGGAGCAGTGTATCTAGGGATCATGGCGCCCGGGGCAAACAATTCAGTTGCGCCCCCCCCCCCCCCCCCACGCAATTGCCCAAACCTATCTACTTTATTGTACAATCGAGGGAGCGAAGCAAACATTTTTAACCGTACCATGCACAATTTCTTGCGTATTTACCCAAGAAAATTTGCTAAATGACCATTGCAATCGAGCGGTTGAGAATTTCGAAGATTGTACATTGATGAACGGTTTTCAATGCACTCCCTTCTAAAATTGGGAGTAAAATAAAACGAAAACCGTTGAGAAATAGGCCTTATTGAGGAATTTGGCAAGTCGACTAAACGTTGAGAGTCCTTGTAAATGGTGAATCTCTCAAATGCTGTTTTATGAACTTTATCCTATACTTGTATTTGGGGGCGCAATATTGAGAGGGAGATAAAACTTCCATGATAGCTTGCAGGCAAAGAAACGACAATTAAATCTTTATACATGTACATAATGTATTTCAAATTTTGAGTCCTTTAAAAGCCTATTTTTAATAAGAACTATACGGTACGGGGGCGAAATTACGAGATCCCGAAAGAAACTAATTATGCGAGGGAGCAGAGCGACCGAGCTTTAGAAATTTTTCGCATTCTAAGCCCTCAAAACGGTATTTCTAGTGCATTTACCCAGCCGATGGAGGGGGGGGGGCACATAATTGAATGTTGAGATTTCTTTTACATGCTGAATCTCTGCAAATACTGTTTTATGCAACGACAAATACATCTTAATTTTTCAAATTTGGAACCTTTGAAAAAAGCTGTTTAAGAACTATATACTGGGGTCTCAAAATTACGAGATCCTGAAAGAAAATAATTATGCGAGGGAGCAAAGTGACCGAGCTTAAGATGTTTTGCAACTTAAACCGTCAAAACTGTATTTGTACTGCATTTACACTGCCGATGGGGCGAAGAATCCTTAAGGATTATGCTTTCCACCTTTTTTCTTTCTCTCTTTTGCGCTCCCTCATAGTGCCACCCGGGGCACTTGCCCCCTTTGCACCCCCTAGATACGCCACTGGGTGGGAGTATTGAAGATCGTTTATTTAGTTAGTTAGTTAGTTAGTTAGTTAGTTATTTATTTATTCATATATTTATTGATGGATGAAGTTTTTTTTTATCTCGCTAGAGAGTGCGATTGTGGACGAAAATATTTTTTGTGCTGAAGATAAAACCATCCTTATTATTTTTCTCTCTTGCAGTGCATGGGATACGTCTGCCTGGTAGGGAGTCACGTTTTCAGGAACCGTTGTACAGAAATCTCGAAAAGATGGTCAAGGATATTGCTACCACTCTTTTACCCAAGCTGAAAAGCAAACCGTTTATATTCTTTGGGCACAGGTAAATGCTTAGAGTAATGTCTTTTTTTTTTCTCTCTCTTTTTTTCTTCTTTTAGTTTTTATTAATCAAATTCAAGAAAAGACAATTGAATAATCACAACAATACTTGATTCGATTCCTGTGTTATTTATTTGTTCATTTGCTTGCTTGTTTTCTGTTCTGTTTTTTTTTTTTTTGGTCTGTTTTGTCTCTCTGAGCTGACTCATTGCAATGGTATTACGATGTATATTTCAGTCACATGATAATGACTTTGTTATTGTTTATTTTACTGCTGTTGCTGTTGTTTTTACTGGTGGTGGGAGGGGGTGGCCTTGGGGCAGTTGCTTCCCCTCCCCGAAAAATAGTAATAAATGAATAAAACTCGAACGTGGTTTATTTCCGGTTCTATACCAGTAAGTACTCTGACCTCATGAATAACCAACATGACCCCCCCTCCCAAAAAAAAACCACTACGCCAAAGCTAAAGCGTAGATTGTAGGCCCACAACTGACTGTTATCATCAATATCCGCATTCACCCCCTAAAAAGCAATTGCCCGCTATGCCTCCAGATGGTGATGCGAATTCTCCCCCCCCCCCCCAAAAAAAAAAAAAAAAAAAAAGAGAGAGAGAGAGAGAGAGAGAGTTTTTGCTCTCTGTACGCCACTGGATGGTGGTGGTGGTGGTGATGGTGGTGGTTGGGTTAGATTTGGGTACTTTATGGAAGTGGTATTGAAAAATCAACTTGACGGCCGTTCGTACAGTTTGAGTCAAAGTCAAGTATTTTTTTTAAAATTTCCCATTCATCAAATGTATATTATGATTCTCATCAGTTTCGGTACATTAACTTTGTCTGATATATCGGCAGATTCAACAATATTTCTTTCATTGTATGAAATTGTCTTTCTAATGATAGAATACTATGTCATTTGCAATTTCTGCAGCCAAAACGTTAAATATTTCATGTATTTCAACATGAATGTTGAACGTGTAAACGGAAACTAAAACTCAAATGTATCACTCTGAAAATGGAACTGCTTTTGGTTTAATTCCCGGGTACATGCAATAACCATTATGATAATCTCATCAAATCTCCCTCTTC
>CM057167.1:19644853-19716726 GCA_029962745.1 Echinometra lucunter
AGAATTATTACTTCTACCATGAAAAAGAACATATACATTTTTTTTTCTCGCTTGCTGTTCTCGCTGATAAATTTAGATACAATGGAAACTCGGTATAAAGAGATCTGATATAACAATATTCCTGATATAACAAGGTAATATTCTGGTCCCAGCTCTTTATATTTGATTGGTTTTTTTTTAGCCCTGATATAACAAGATTCTTGCTATAACAAGGTAATTTTGATGGTCCCAAGGACCTCGTTATACCAAGTTTCCACTGTTACAGTACAAGATGGTTTGGTTTGGGAAAGCAAACGAATTCGGCAAGCGAGGTGACCAAATGTACATGTATAATTTAGATATCTTATAGTAAGGCCATGTCTTGTATTTTGATAAAGAATCATCACTTCTACCATGAAAAGAAGAATTTTTCCTTGCTCACTACACTCGCTCGTATAATAGATACAGGATGGTGTGGGATAGCGAATGAATTCTGCAAGCAAAGCGACCAAATACATAATTTAGATATCGTATATGCCCATCAGGGCATCAGGTATTATGATGAAGAATTATCACTTCTAAAATGAAAAGAAGTATATATATATTTCCTCGTTCGCTGCGCTCGCTCATATGAAAGTCACTAAATCTGGTTGAAATCGACTGAAATGTGTAGGAAAGACGAAGGAAAATATGATAGAGGCACACAATAATTATGAACATGCCTAGTGGGCTATACGCAAAGACGTTGGCTATACGGTTGAGTTTATATACGTTGGTCGTCGGCAATCGGTGGCATTTTTTGTCGGCAATCGGTGGCGAAGATTTTTGTCGGCAATCAGTGGCCTCTACCCCCCCCCCCCCCCCCCACCCCACTGAAAAAGGTCTAGCGACGCCCCTGATAATGGGTACCCCTTTCCTGCCAAAATGAACTTTAAAAATGGGTACCGTCGCGGGTACCGTCGAGGCTTCAGCTGCACACCCCGTCCGAAGAATCTGGAAGGGAAGTGTAAATTACAATCTTTGGTAACACATTTGGCTTTCCATAGTTATCACCGTATTCAATTCGTCCTCCCGGTCCCAAGCGTGTAATTTCATGACAGTTCATTTGCTTTTTTTATTTTGTGAGTATTAAAAGTTTAAAACTATAATTTCCTGGCCTTATCGTGAAATCTGTCACCTCTCTGTGCGCTCGCATTGTCTAATGTTACAACTAACGTTAAGTGTTACGGTAAGTGTAACTGTTACAAAGTCTAACATAGGGTCTAACGTTAGATCTATTATTACGGGCATGACCATGATGACGGGAGTGGAAAGCTGTCACCAGCACTGACGAAATAACGGCAATGAATGGACTGGGCCGCGTATCGCGAAACCGTCATAAGTCTAACTTCTTGGACATCCCATTGAAACGCGTGTTGTAGAATTAACACGCGTTTCAATGGGATGTCCATGAACTTAGACTTATGACGGTTTCGTGAAACGCAGCCCTGGAGTCTATTCACGATAATGCCCTTCCGAAATTGGAATATAATTTTGTAGGAAATCGGCTTTAGAAAAAGTTTTACCATGGGTAGTAATTTAGAATTGTCACTCTTACGTGATGGCGTTCGTGCTTCAGTTAATGTGTGAACATCTTCAGGGAGGAGGTCGAGACGAGGCACAGATCGGGGTTTTAATTCAAATATCAGCAGATCAGCGACTTGATTGAAGAATATTAGACTAGTCTAACAGTTAGATCTAGGCTATTGTCCGGGGTCTAGAATCTACTCGAATTATTTTGATTAAATAAACGTCATTTTTAACAATCATTTCATATAAAAAGTGAATTTCAAACTTGAATTTGAAAATCGAAGTTAAGTCTTTTCTTGATGGAATAAACACCATTGTTACCAAAAATTAAGAAAAAAACTTTTTGTAATTGTAGAGAAGAAAGAGAAAAGAAAAATCCCGGGGGGGGGGGGGGGCACTCAGTATATGAGTATGAGTATGAGCTGCATTTTTGGTAAAAAGTGGCCCGCAGAGCGCTGTTCGACCATCGCCTCTGCGCAAGCACACCTGGGGCCCGTGCCACCGAGCTAGCTGCATGCAGGTTTGCTCGTTCCATAGAGATACATACGCACTCACACGCAGGCGAGCCGTTCCAAAGACCCCCGTTTTCACAAACATTTGTCGTTCCGAAGCCCGTTCCGAAGACCCTCCTTTTCACAATAAGCCCATTCCGAAACCCCCGTTTTTTGTCTTGCCCGCGGCACATACCTACCACTTTTGTTCCGCATTTTTGCCATAAGGTTTACACGAGCCATGCCCCAATCTGTGCCGCAGATAAAAATATATGTACTGGCGTTATTGTAGGACTTGAGAGATTGGTCATCGGACATGGATACGAAAGTGCATTAGCCCCAGATCCTGTTGGTGTTAAAGTGATTACACAATGGTAAACAAAATTTTGATATATGATCGAGAATAGAATTCTAAGAAGAATGGCATTAAAAATATGATGATTTTCAATCGAAATCAATGCACTTTGGCTAATTTTCTCATGAAAAGTTATGAGCTGACCAAAAAAAATTGAGTATGAGGTATGACGTCAAAGTGGGTACCCAGCTTCGCGCATTGCAGTTGTGCTACGCGCTAGACTGTACAATATGTATTATACCTTGCGCGCATTTTGCTAGAAGTGCGCGACAAGGTACCCACTTTGACGTCATTTTGACGTCGTGGGTACCCAGTTGAAACTGGGTCACAGCTGAGGGGTCAAAAATATCCTGAAATCTTAACACATTTTGGGGTTTCCTTGGCAACACGACTTTTTAAAAAACTTTAGGCACATGATTTTCTGCTAATAAAATCATGCTCTTTTAAATGAGCTAACATTGTTTCAGCATTGGGTACCCCCTTTAAAATCGAACTTGTTAGATATCTTCATTTTGAATTGGAAGGAAGATGTCGACATCAGTTTTGTAGGTAAAAAGTGATACCAAAAAGGATTTTGGTTTTATATTTTGCCTTGCTAGTAGTAGTACAAATGAAATTATCTTACCTTTAATGGATCTCTGATGTTATTTTTGATAAAATATTTGTAAACTGGTGAAGTTTGACTCGTCTCATAATTTTTTTTTTTTTATAATTGACCCCTTATTTTTGACCCCTCAGCTGTGACCCAGTTTCAACTGGGTACCCACTTTGATGTCAAAATGATGTCAAAGTGGGTACCTTGTCGCGCACTTCCAGCAAAATGCGCGCAAGGTACAGGGAAAAAAATAATTAATTTTTTTCCGGGGCTACTTTTTGAGCCCACCAGCCCAAATTTTCTACATTGTATTACAGTTAACATTGGACCCTATGAGAATTTCAGGAGCTCTTTTTTTTAGTTTTCCAGGGCTCTTTTTGGCATTTCGGGGGCGAATTTGCCCGAGCCCCCGTGTATTTTTTTCCCTGGCAAGGTATAATACTTGTACAGTCTAGCGCGCAGCACAACTGCAGTGCACGAAGCTGGGTACCCACTTTGACATGTACCTCATTTTTGGTCAGCTCTTGACTTTTTATGAGAAAATTAGCATTAAATGCATTGATTTTGATTGAAAAATCATCATATTTTTAATGTTATTCTTCTTATAATTCTATTCTCAATCACATATCAAAAAAAATTTTACCATTGTGTAATCACTTTAAGACAATTTTCATTGCTCTTTTTTTGTTTTTGGTTTGTCGGGTTTGTTTGTTTTAGTTAATTACAAGATTGTTTTTCACATTGCCACTCCTACAGCTAACTCTGATCAGACCCAAGTATGAACCGTCCCTGCATTTCTCAAAATCGTCACACGTCTAACTTCTTGGACATCCCAATGAAACGTGTGTTGTAGAATTAACACGCATTTCCATGGGATGTCCATAAAGTTACACTTGTGACGGTTTCGGGAAACGCAGCCCTGAGTGATATATTTTTCAGATTGTGACGTTAAAGGTCGGTCCCAGACGTAAATACTGATATTTGACTGATACACGCCTGTAAAAAACTCAATTACACACACCCACACACACACACACACACATGAGTGGGAAAATGTATGAATTTTCTCGTAGAGTCTACTGTCCTCACTGAACTATACAATGTATGATGGGGGCGGGGACACTTGTCTGCGCACCTAATATTTCACTTAAAATTGACAAACTTTCCTTTTTTTATTCCTCTAATGGCTGACCTCCTTTTAATCCTCATATCCTGGGGAGTAACTGTGCCAAAAATCTCATCGAAATCCGAACAAGAACAATGTTATTTTCACAAGAAAAGGCGATGGTGTAAATTTGACGCTAAAAAGAGGAAGGTTCCCTTTTCTGTACACTCATTCACTTTACACACAGTTCAGGATTTTTTGTATGAAAGTGGCATTTTCAAGGCATGTGAGTAAAAAATACATAAAATAGACGCCTTTTGCCCGTTTTTTTGTCATTTTTTTCAGTGATACATATCACTAAAATTGATTTAAAGATGATTGTGTTCATTGCATCTTTTGTGATGTTAGAATCGCGTAGTTAAGCGTATGCGCAGACTTGGGCACTGTGCAGACAAGGGGCATCAGACCATACTTTTCAGTCACTTGCTTACCTTAGCTTACCTTCAATGACTTGCTCTTAGCAGGAATAGACAGGTAACCAAAGAGATGCAATGGGATGTGCCCCCCCCAAAAAAAAAACCCTCTATGAACAAACCCATGTTTGTTCAATTTAAATGTAAATAGACTTACCTATGCATCATCTTCCCCCCTCCCCCTAGATCAAGATACCCTGGTGCCGCCCTTATTTGGGTGCAACAAAATGAATGGTCAGTCACTGATCCTCTCTTTACTTTCATTTGTATGGATAAAAAGGGGAGGGGCTCATGTTGGAGGACTTTTGATAGATCCCAATCTCAGTTGAAAATAGCCAAAATGTTGACAGATGAATAAAATAACCTTAAAATACATGTATATTTATATTATTTATGATTTCTGTTTGCAATCTAATTTTGAGATAACTCTGTTGATACCATGCATATTCATTCATGCATGGCAATATCATAGCATATTATTTGGTATAATGTGAAATAGGATGAATCAATCTTTGACATGAATAATACAAATTATCAGAACATATTGTTATTAAATATTTGGTGTAACCTGGGTCTGGGAGAAGAGAGTGAACTTAATCACTGTGACCCGTCACCCTCGGGTGGCGGGAGGAGAGACCTCCTGAAATAACTAATTGGGATGTGTAGATGTACCACTACTCTTCTTCGAATAGTGCAGTGGGTTCTTTACGTGCAAAGGTGGTGACTTTCTACAACTTTCTCCATTTAACTTCCCATCCGATGGGCATGGTATTTTCCACTGAAATATAGCCTGCATCTATGAAATGGGAGGGGCACGTTAACACACAATGCAAGCTTCAGTCATCTGCCCGCCCTTGTTGGACTCGAACCCACAATCTCTGGTTTGACAGGCATTTCTTGAATAATTAATGGGTAAAGTCGGGTGTCCTTAAAAAAAAACCCAACCCATCGTGTATGTAATTTTTCATTCACTGTACCACTACTTTTCAGTGATCAATGTAAGTACACATACCTTTCTGTTGCTACTTGCAGGAGTAAGCCCCCAACCGATAAAACACAATGGGACGTGCTCCAAAGAAACCCCATGAAGCTCTTTTCGATGGGCTGGAGGCGGACCTCAGAGGAGTCATCATAAGGTTCATTGCTACGGAGAGTGTACGCTACGAGGAGTTTGCTAAGATCTGGAGAGCTCTCAACTTTCCTCTTGTTTTTTAGTAAGTTGTCTTTTTTACTCGCTGAGTGGTTAGATTATAAGTGCTGCAACAGGAGCATCATTTGCCTATTCACTTACTGGTGTGTGATAAGATACAGAAATGATGTGAGTAGTACCAGAGTCAAGAGGCGGCGGAACATCATGCTTAGACAGAGGAAGTGGAGGAGCACCTTTTGTCCGCCAGACAATAGCAGAGCTGCCAAGTAGTAGGATTTTATCCTATTTAGTAGGATTTTTGGAGAGAATATGACAATAGGATTTTTCCCATGAAAATAGGATTTTTGAAAGTTCTGTCATTGATTCTTTATTATCTTTATTTTATCTTATTTTCATGTTATTTTACAACATTTAAGTTTATCCCAATGCTCGGTGTACTCTGTTTTGTACTGTAGATCATTCTCAATAAAAGAAGTACAATGTAGAAGAGTTAGGATCAAAATAATTAAGTAAGTCATATATATTATTAATATTGTATTTTCTTTAGGATATCATAGAGAGTGAAAGGGGAATCACCATTGTTGTATTTTTCAAATTTTCATGCAAAAATAGGATTTTTGGCATGAAAATAGGATGAAAGGAAGTACAGAATAGGATTTTTTTCCAGTTGGGGTTGGCAGCTCTGCAATAGGTGCCCCTCTGCTTTCATTGTCCAAGCCTGACGTTCCGCTGCCTCTGAGTGCACACTTTTTTAGAGCGGTTGGAAAAAGTTCCATACGTAGATCCACCCCACACTAAAATTGATCTATTAGTATGCAGTGGGGACTGGTAGCCCTTACCCTAACCCTAACTCTAACCCATTTTATTAGGAGTATGTATGGAACTCTAGCCGAGCGGTTTACTATTGCACATTTTCTTAGATTAAGAAAAAAGTTCCGTTTTAATTTTTTTTTTTTTTTTGGTAGAGGTTATGATACATGTAGTTCCAAAGTTCTTCCAACATATACATCTAGCAGATATGTAGAGAAATAAAATAGAGCCTCATGGCCACTAAAGAACTAGTCAGTGAAAAAAAAAGTTACCAAAAACTTATCAATTTTCATCTCATTCTTCATTTTCTTTCTTTTTTCATTTAAAGTGGTATAAAGAGTGATCAGCTTGTACGAACGGTAAGTTGTTACATTTCATAAATGAAAAAAAAGGATAGTGTGATTGGCGTTGAGAATATTATCATTACTATATTCACCTTGAAATTAGTCTTTTAGAACTGATTTCTGGTGCTGTAATATACACTGTATGGAAAAGTATGGAAAAGTCTCCAGCAAAATTCATTCATTGCTCAATGGTAGAAGTTATGTTTCCCTTTTTTTTTTGTCATCAAACTTTTACTATAGCACAGAAATTTTTATGAATACCACTAAAATAAATTATCCACTGGTTTTGGCAAGGAGTTAAATGTATGAATAGAGAGCAGTAATCACCTTCAGCATTCATTCAAGGGAGTTATATAATGATTTGTGATGGATGATTTTTTTTTGCTCTTTATTTTTCTTTCCTTTTCTTAACATCATATGCTGGGCAAACGGGCTCGTACTCTCGTTCTCGTCAAAGTTCTGAACTGTTTGATTTTTAATTCCTGATTGAATATTGCAGCTGTATATTACTGGTATATTGGTTGGTTTATTTTACCTGACTGCAAAGAAGGCATGAATGTTTGTAAGTAAGCAAAGCAACAGACCAATGACTTTAAGTCCTCCCTGAGGGACATGGTAATGAGCATTAACCCATTCGTGACAGGAATTATTTAAAGCCTAATTTGATCAGCTTTTATTCTTCAAATTGGCAACACCAACATTTTTATTTTATTGCTACATTTTTCTTATAAAACATCATGTATCTGAAATGAATATAAATTGACAGAAATTATGAGGAGAAGTCAAAAAGTTGCCAATTTGCAGGGGGAAACGGTGATTTTAAACTTTCTATCACATTGCCAATTGAAGGATTTTAATGATTATTTTCCTTTAAAAAATTTTCAGCATCAAACAACGAACATTGACGCAACCAAAATGGGAACAGTTTGTGTAGAATTTTTTGCTCTTTCTCCTCATGTATTTGGTATGATTTTTAGGGCTTTGCATCAAAAGATATTAGGCCAAACCACAAAATGTGGACCTCTGTTACTAATGGGTTGATGCCTTACCAAAGGGCATTAGGGCATCGACTTAGCTTTGAACCTGGGTAGCCATATTACGAGACCAGTGTACCAACTGAGCTGTCGCATCTCCTCATAAGCAGATACAGTGTAATTATGTGGATATTCTCTGTCAAATGAAGGCTTGTTCAGATATGGTTCGACAAACCCCTGCGATAAATCCCCGCAACATTATTGATGTGCAAGTCTTTGGGATATTAGGCAGCAAAAAAAATGTCACTGATGCAGGAGACATTTTTTTTTGTTGCCTGGCTGCAAAAAAAGCTGTGGACCAATCAGTTTCTTAAAAAGTTAGCGCAAAATATGTTGTCATAAGTTTGTTTGCACAACTTTTAACAAAACTCTCTTTTATTTGAGAGTTGACGTGTTAATGCGCCTTCATTAACACAAATGGGGTGGTTTGTCGCATCATATCTGAACACTAAAAATGTTGCGGGGATTTGTCGCGGGGGTTTGTTGTACTATATCTGAACAAGCCTTCACTCTCTTTCACCCTCTCTTTCTCTCTTTCTTTTTCCTTCTAGTTCACCTCAGAAGCATTTGCTTTAGCTGCCTCATCCTTGATACCACCTCATGATCTGCAGACAAGGATATGTGCCATGTATATGTTATATGGCTTGTATTACACACAGCCCTGCTCACCCAAAGTCAAGGTCAGTAAGTTAACCCATGACCATCCAAATACCATATATATGTTTATGACCTTCACTTAAAGCTACTGTACCTACGGTAAAGTCCCCAGTTTTCCGCGATATTGAAAACAGAAAAGTTTCACAGAATTCAGGAAGGACATGGAATTCACAGAATTTCACTGAAAACGTGATTTTTTTAGGCGGAAAAAAAAAAAAAGAGCGAAATCCAATAAAACAAAACCACGCATCAGCGGAAAATCTACAATCAAACCTGTTCGCAGTGTTTAACCTGTGTTCGCGAAGCTTTAGCTTCATGTGCATGATAATGCAGTGTGTCTAAACTATAAAACTTATGTGTTTCTTTTCTTTCTTAAAAATAGATTTTAACTATTTAATAGCTTTGTCATGTGTTTTGTACATGTCACCGAAGAACACAGAATTTGAAGTTTAGAATACTGAAGATAAAGGAATTTGCGTTTTAGAAAACGGAAAACTGCGGATTTTAACCTACAGTAAATAGAAATATTTTAACTATTTAATAGCTTTGTCATGTGTTTTGTACATGTCACCGAAGAACACAGAATTTGAAGTTTAGAATACTGAAGATAACGGAATTTGCGTTTTAGAAAACGGAAAACTGGGGACTTTAACCTACGGTAAATAGAAATATATTATGAAACAGGTCTGTTGCATGGAACATATTGTATGGAATCGTCCTCTAGCAGCTAGGAATACAAAACTGAAAAGCACGTGCAGTCTAACATCGTGTAAGCTTGTGCACTAAACCGTGCTGAGTTCAGTAAATGAAGGCTGAACTCCTAACATATCTGCTGCCCTCTCTCATTGTAAGACTTCCATGTTTCATTCAGGGGAATAGAATGGAAGGTTAAGATTTAATGTGCTATGTAAATATTTAGTGCTTTGTTTGTAAAGTCTATGTTTTGATTAATACATGTATACTTTGTTTCAATGAAGTATACATATAAATCAGACCATTTGACTTTCAATATTTGCTGGTAGAAAAGTTATGCCACTTTACTCTTGAAAGGATATTTCTCCAAAATTGTAGCAGTATTTCTGAATATGGGTTTTGTTTTTATATATCATTTGAATGATTTAAAGAACATATTGATGTCTTGGTTTTATTACTACTTTTCTGCTAGACATGTCTATGTCATGAAATATGTACATTTTATCACATCTGAAGTTCTGGGTTTGTGGTGTTGCTTGTTTACAGCTATACAAGTTTCCACCACAATAAGGTACAAAATGCTCCATATTTTCATTTTTTATTTTTTATAAGGGTAATATTGAAAACAATTACATGTATGTGCCTTGTTTAGACAATATTTGCTTTCTATCTATGGAATAATTTGTCAAATCATCTCTCAACTGTTTGAGGTTCAAGGTAAAAAAAAGTGGGGTGTGTGTATACATGATAGGAGCTTGTATTCCTTTTTTCCAATGTCTGGCCTATTCATCTATTGGGCCTGTGCATATAACCACACTGGAATAGTTTTCAAATGAAATCGATTTGTTGATCACTGATAGAAAGATAAATGACCTCCTGGAAAGTTCATAGAATAGAGATATTAGCAATTTGCAAGTTATTTTGAAGAACACAAGGTTGCCCATAGAGGAAGGTTGGATTGAATCAGCTTTGTCTCCTGGGTGCATTTCATGAAGTCTCTTATCATTGATTTTTATTGACAAATTTGCTCTCAGCCAATCAGATGCAAGGATTTCAGTAGCTCATAACAGTTGTCAGTAAAAATCACTGACAAGACACTTCATGAAATTCACCCCTGAAGAATTACTGAAGGCACCCAAAATTTTTTGTCTTTTAAGTACCTCCCAATTCGTGTTTACCATGCTCACTGATACCCCCCCCCCTTTACCATGCCTCCCTTATTAGTACCCCTCCTCCATCCCCCTCCCCAATCCCCAGTGAAGGATCTTGAATGCTGTTGCTTGCTTCCAGAAAATGTAACCAGGAATTGGTCTTTTGAGAAATGAGTCAGTGACTCAATGATCATTTGAAATCGCACTTATTTAGGACTTTCTTATTTTGACATTTTAAGGCTTGATGTGTGATAATATTTACAAAATGTGAACATCGTGATCCAACTGTCATCTGTGTGTGGAGGTGTTTTTGACATTTTTAAACTTTTAATCACAAATACAGCTGTGCTGATGATGCCACTCAAGGGTACAAAGATGCTAACTCTCAGATAATCTGTTAATCCCATTTCATATTAGGGTTAGAAAAGAGTTGAGTACAGATTCAATCTTGTATCCTGTAAATCTGCACCTCAAATCTTCCCACCTTCTTACCTTATATATTTCAAGTAACTAGTGTGTATCAAATCCACTTTTTGTTTCCATGGTTGCACAAAACATACAGTATATGATATTCCAATGCAATATATCATCTTGCTGCCATCATGTTGGGACGTTGACACTCCCAAGGAAATATCGTGATCCGCACTGAGTAGTGTGAACACCATTCTTATTACTGAAAATCTATACTTCCAGTCTGGACTAAGTTGGGCTCAACTCAGCCTTCCTTCCAAAGTAGGTCTAGAAGATCGCAGTGAATTTGGAGCTACATGATAATAATGTTGACATTATCTTTGGGGTAGGAACTTTGTGCAGACCCAGTCGTAGACTCCATCCACTTATTCCGCTAATGTGAAAGGGGTGCAAGTGAGATATCAGGGTTACTGATACCGTGTTTACACAGTGACTCGGCTCGAGGGCTGAATCCTCAAGCAGGGTCGAACGCTGCGAAGAGGGCAACTCTGATCGTGTTTATATGGAAACAAAAAAGGCGAGTTCAACACGGCCCACGGATCACAAACATAAGTAGAATTGTAATGACTTGCTGAGTTCGCCCAATGACCTAGGTCAGTGGGTTGAACACGGCTTTCTGTTAACACAAAAAAAATAGATGAGTCTGACTCGGCTTGCGGATCGAAACCTGTGATTCTGGCGGATCAAAAAAGCGGTGTTCAACACGGTTTGCCGGTCACACTGATCCCATTTACGTGACATAAAATTGCTGTGTTGATCATGGGTCGCGTGTCGAACCCCTGCGCCAAGTCACTGTGTAAACACGGTATGAAGAGAAGAGAAGGGGCGTTGTATACCTTTCACAGATGACACTGATACATGTAGATCTGCTATCTCTTTTCCTCCCTTCTGCATTAAAATGTCCATAGTGCATGCAAGTTCACCTTTTATTCTGGGTTGACGGCATAGACAACTGCTTGCATTGTATGATGCTTGTAAACTTACTTGAACTTTTTGTGGTCATGTTAACTAAAAGTTTAAGGCCATTTTGGATGCAAGCAGATGCTGTATTACTGTACTGAATGTCATCTCTCATTCAAGCAGTGGAATGGAAATAAAAGTTTGTTTTTGTTTTGTTTTTATTTTGTTTTGTTTTTATTTTGTGTTTGTATTTGTTTTGTTTTGTTTTATGTTTTTGTTCAATGCTATTTATTTTTATTTTGTTTTGCTTTGTTTCTGTTTTAATTTTTTTTTTTTTTAATTTTTGAAATTATTAATGATATTAATTTGGTGAATATTTCTGGTCTGAAATACAGGTTGAGGGGATAATATGCTTGATTTGCTAAAAAGTCATTGCCCTTTTTGTGGAAATGTCAAGTGAAACAATACAATATACAGCACTTTCTGATGGTTTGGCATAATGCACTGCACTTCATATCTACTACAGTGTAGGAAGTGGGAGATCTCAAAGTTGTATCTATAAAGCCATGATCCTTCCTCAATCCCTTAAGCATTTTGTGATGTGCTTAGCGGAAAGGTTTATAGCCACTTGGTCTAATTCCCAGATTGTCTAACACCACCATGGCTAAATCCATTTGGTCTACTATCAATTTGGTCTAATTGCCGTTTGGTCCATCATCACTTGGTCTTTTTTACCCACTTGGGATAATTGTCATTTTGTCTAATGGGCAATTCCATGATTAGTAACGTTACAGTTAAAAGCAAATGTTCATAACTTTTGATACAGCAAAATGAAAATCCATTTCATTTCAAGTCCTAATCATGAAACAACATATTCTCCCACCCAAGGTCTACAATACATAAAAAAATAAAAAGCAACTGGACAATGCCGGAGCTGTAAGGAGAACTTTTGACCATGGTTAGTTACGTTACAAAAAAAGGACACCAAAAAATGAGCAATGCTTTTGAAAAAAAATCCTTCCTTACTGTGTTGTACCTCAAACTTAGAGCCAAATCAGCTTTACTTCTGATATGATGACAAATGTTTATCCACAAAAATTTGAAAGTTTTCCTCTCTGTTTTTGTCTCGCCCACCGGAGGTGAAGGCGAGACTAAGGGATCCAAATGTCGTCCGTCCGTCGTCCGTACGTCGTCCGTCCGTCGTCCGTCCGTCGTCCGTCCGTCGTCCGTCCGTCCGTCCGTCCGTCACAAACGTTATGAAAGATAACTTGGCAACCGTGACTCACTTTTCAACCAAACTTGGGTTGTAGATGCACTAAGGGGACCTGCATGTTATGGTCCAGTCAGAGGTCACATGGTAAGGTCAAAGGTCATTTCAGGTCAAACGTTAAAGTTGACGTGCAAGACTCTCTTATCACACATAACTTTGCAACCGTGACTCACTTTTCAACCAAACTTGGGTTGTAGATGCACTGAGGGGACCTGCATGTTATGGTCCAGTCAGAGGTCACATGGTAAGGTCAAAGGTCATTTCAGGTCAAACGTTGAAGTTTACGTGCAAGACTCTCTTATGACACAAAACTCTGCAACTGTGTGACACTGTTCAATCAAACTTGGGTTGTCGATGCACTAAGGGGACCTGCATGTTATGGTCCAGTCATAGGTCACACGGTAAGGTCAAAGGTCATTTCAGGTCAAACATTAAAGTTTACGTGCAAGACTCTCTTATGACACAAAACTCTGCAACCGTGTGACACTTATCTATCAAACTTGGGTTGTAGATGCACTAAGGGGACCTGCATGTTATGGTCCAGTCAGAGGTCACATGGTCAGGTCAAAGGTCATTACAGGTCAAACGTTGAACGGTTAAAGTTTACGTGCAAGACTCTCTTATGACACAAAACTTTGCAACCGTGTCACACTTTTCAGTCAAACTTGGGTTGCAGATCACTAAGGGGAAGTGCATGTTATCATTCTGTTGGACTTCACATGATAAGGTGAAAGGTCATTGGAGGTCATATGTTACAGATGTTTTCAAATTCTTGAATTTGCTTTTCCTCTGTCATTTCTTGTTTTCTTAATTCTTGAAACTCATGTAGCCAGGGAGGCAATGCGGGGTGGTCACCCCCCCAAAAAAAAGACAAGAAGAGAAAAAGCTAAGAGGACGCAAGAAGAGGAGCAGACAAGGAACAGTGACAAAGAAATGTCAAACTTCCACACTTTGTATGGGAGGGGGGGGGGGACTCTCCCTTCCTGCACCCTCCCCTCTCTTGACAACTGTTGGTCCAATGGCAACCAAACTTGGGTAATAGCTGCACTAGCGATAACATGTTGCGGTGCTGTCGGCGGTCACATGGTGAGGTCAAAGCTCATTTCATGTCAAATGTTAAGAGTTTACCTGCAAGACTCTCTTATGACAAAAAATACTTTGCAACTGTTGCTCTCTTTTCAACTAAACTTGGGTGATAGATGTACATGTACTTGGGGGACCTTCATGTTATAGTGTTATTGGAGGTCACATGGTATGGTCAAAGGTCATTTTATTTCAAAGGTTAAGGTTTACCTGCAAGACTCTCTTGTGACACATAACTTGACACGTGTTGCTCCGATAGCAACCCAAATTGATAGATGCACTAGGGGTACATTCATGCTATTGTGCCGTCAGGTCACATGGTAAGGTTAAAGGTCAGTTTAGGTCAGTCATTAAAGTTTACCTGCAAGACTTTGTGACATCAAACTTGGTCCGGGATGTACTTGGGGAAACTTTCGTGTTATTGAATCACGGGTGGGCGAGACACAATCTTGCTATTGGCTTGTTTTAAGTAGACCCCAAAACTTTGGTTAGTCACGTTACGGTTAGTCATGTTACAATTTGTCAAGCACTACATATTTTAGATTTTCATACCTTTTCAGCGACTTATTTTGTAACATTTTCTTTTAATTTGGTGAGACACAATGTCTTTCAGATTATCCAGTTGAAAAATTTACAAATGAACCGATAGTTTTCTGTCTAATGGGGTGTTGCAAGAAGGTTGCAATCAATTGCAAATAATTGCTAATTTTGAAACAACCATTCTGATTGGCTCAGGTTCAGCCCTCTGAAGAAGACATGCATGCAACAATGATTTTGATTGGCAAGTGACAATCAGTTGCAACTTGCAATCGATTGCAACTTTCTTGCAACACCCCATAAGTCTAAAAAACTGTGCACATTCCCATATATCGTCGCTGAATCCACAAAGTGGCACGCGCGAATGCAGATGCGCGAAATCACTTTTCGAGTAAATCGCGATTAAAGATTTTTTCTGTTTTTCAACTGCTCATTGCCATTTGTTATGAAGTTAAGCTGTATGATTCAAGCACAGATAGAAAGCCAAGTATCTACCCTCGCCTTCCATGTAGAATCGTACTCAAACTTAGTTCAAATCTTAACACAGTAAAGCTTCAAATGCAGGTGTCGTTATGTAGAAATGTTGCTTCAGCTTAAGAAGAATCCAAGAAGTGGCACTTCGTGTAGAAAGCAAGTATGATTTTGCGCACCCAAAACATTTCACGAACCGCCACAAGTGCTCGTGTCGCGCTGTGCTGTGTCACTAAATTCACGAACCGGCACAAGCGCGCGCCGTTGAGTTTTTCTGTATAGAACTCAATGGCGCGTAAGGGCGCGCACCCTTGTGCTGGTTTGTGGATATTTTTTTATGTAGATTTTAAGGCTTGTATTGTTTTTGCACTTTAATTATCTCGTAAATTAGAGAGAATTGGGTTAAAAAATTTTGTGAAATGAAAGACCATGACCAGAGAATGATAAAACTGAAAATAACTCAAATTTGACTTTGGACGCAATTTTGGGGGATTTGCCACTTCGTGAATTCAGCAACGATATGTAAGTTTTTGTATGGTTCGGATTCTGCTATAAGGAGACATTTGGAACAAATTTTTGAGGGGGTGAGTATGAAACCCTTTGCATTTACAATTTAAAATTGACCTGAATTTGAGAAAGAGCAAAAATAAAGTTTAGGGCGATGTCCACTTAATCATGGAATTTCCCTAATGATCAAATGGTCTAATTGCCACTTTATCCACTTAGTTTTTCTCATTTCGTCTAATGACCATTTGGTCTATTACCAGTTCGTCTACTCATATAGACGTAGCGGTGTTAGACCAAGTGAGTATTAGACGAAATGAGCATAGCCTAACTGAAAATTAGACGAAATGGTGCATGGGCTTAGTGGTAATTAGACCAAATATTTATTAGACAAACTGGTTGTAGATGAAAAGGGATTAGACCATGTGGGATGAGACCAAATGGGCATTAGACAAAGTGGGATTAGACCAAGTGGAAGTTCACCGGCAGAAAGGCACAAACACATGTATAGCCAGCAGATTTACATTTCTAGAAAATACGAATTAAAAAAAACCTCATCTCTCTGTGACCCATCTTCATAACACATTTTAGAGTCAGACCTCACATCACCTATATGCAATATCTGTATTGAAAAAAACACTAACTCCTTCAATATTTTTTTTATCATTTCTCTGTCATCTCATCAGAAAACCAAACTAAAAGTTAAAAATATGATCAAAACCTGTATTCGTGTCTTTCTGCCAGGCATGCAGCAATGTATTTACAGAGGAATGGAAGAGATGATAGCTTTTGACACCATTTAGCTCAACTGCCTTCCTTTGGTAATTGACCACAAATCACAAAGGTTACAAATTTCTGAGAAACTACACTTTAAATTATACTTGATTTGCTAAATCCAGCTTTACACTATAAACAGGAACTATTCCTTTTCTTTTCTCAGTGAAAGAAAGCATTAAGTGACAGAAAGTGAGGAATAGATAGAAAAAGCATATCCTGATATTGAGTTATCAAAACTTCAGTGAAAGATTGCAATTTAGTATCAGCATTTTAGAGATGTAGGATGTATTTACATCGTATATTAACCAGGCTCTCTAAATTTGCTATGGATATTGAATTGGAAGCAATCTTTCATTCCTGGGAATGATAGAAACCTATTTCTTGCCGATAGGATGAATGTTTCAATAGCTTGAGATGTTTAGATATGTGTTTGTTTATGATAATGATCCTGTTATATGCATGTAAACAAAAAAACCAAAACAAAAAATCCATTGGCATGGACAATAAAAGCATCGAGTTGAATCGAATATAAAAAGTTTCTGATAATGTTATTTCATTCAGCACAATTAAAGGTAGTGCCACGTGAGGCCTTTTTTTAAAAAAAAACTATAAAGAGGAACTTTTTTTTAACTGCTATTTGTCTCAGAATAAAAACTATGGAAACAAATTGTACAAAGTTGTATTTCAAATTTAATCTTTGGTTTTGCCCTGCTTTATGATGGATTTTCAATGTGAGTATAATGAATGAATTCAAAGGAAATAAATTTCTTTCCTGACAGGCAGTATCATCATCACATCTGCAATAGCAAACATCACAAATTTAGTTGCAGTTTAGTTGATTGTTTTCAATTCCTAATGTAAAAATAGTAGGATTTGTATCCATCTTAAAAGTAAAAGGAAAAGAAAATGTAATGTTTTAAATCAAAATTTCCCTACTTAAGAATACATCAAATGAGACATTGAGAATGAATTTGTCACACTTTCATTGATAAACAGAATTAATTAACACAAATTTTCAGAGTTGGAACTATCTCTCAAATATTTGAGAGCTCATTTTGTTAGTAAAGAGTGATAAAAAGTAAATTTGGTATTAGCCTTAATTGCTAATGAAGAAAAAGCCTCTACTATATCATATCTGAACAATTCAAATTTTCATTAAAGGGGGTACCCAATGCTGAAACAATGTTAGTTCATTTAAAAGAGCATGATTTCATTAGCAGAAAATCATCTGCCTAGATTTTTTTGAAAAGTCGTGTTGCCACGGAAACCCCCAAATGTAGTAAGATTTCAGGATATTTTTGACCCCTCAGCTGTGTCCCAGTTTCAACTGGGTACCCACTTTGACGTCAAAATGACGTCAAAGGGTACCTTATCGCGCAATTCTAGCAAAATGCGTGCAAGGTACATGTATAATACAAATTGTACAGTCTAGCGCGCAGCACAACTGCAATGCACGAACCTGGGTACCCACTTTTACGTCATACCTCATGCTCAAATTTTTTGGTCAACTCTTGACTTTTTATGAGAAAATTAGCCAAAATGCATTGATCTCGATTGAAAATCATCAAATTTCTAACTTTATTCTTCTTAGAATTCTATTCTCGATCATATATAAAAAAAAAATTTACCATTGTGTAATCACTTTAAGTCTCAAAGTAATTGGCCAGTGATGTGCTACATTTTGTCACGATAAAGGTGAAGTATTAAGACTTGCTTTGTCCTGCCAATTTTGGGGATGATCTTTCCTAACCTGAGCATCCATTCTTTATTAATTTTTGCTTTGTAATCTAGAAATATTACTTTTGTTTGATAACAGACTTGTCTCAAAAGGATAAATTTAGTGACATGTTGTCATTTGCCACCAAAGGGGAGCATTAAAGGTAGTGGACCACATTTGCACAACATTGTTTCAGAATTTGAAGAGAAATAAGCCAATTTTCAATTTTAAATGACAGATATTTATGTAAAACTATCATGTCATCATATTTGCAACAGTATTCCAAAGAATAAGTGAAAAATGAATGGTTTTACTCTTTAAGCGTCAGGAAGATGCCTTTACAAAACAAAGAAAATAAAAGAAAATTTGTGTTGAATATTTCCTGCCCAGTCCTAAATGGGAATGTACTGGGATCTAAGTGTTTTTCTGTGGCTTCAAGCAATCTAAAGTAAAATTTTTGTGCAGATTTGGTGCCACTTGCAAATGTGGGCTACTACCTTTAACACTAGCTTTATCCTGCTCATATTGTGGTTGATCTTTCTCTCATTTGGACATCCATTCCTTACTGATTGGTCAACATCCATTGTGTTGTAATTTACCACACCATCCTATGTGTTTTAATTTACCAAAGATTAAAGAAAATTTTTTAAAATGATAAACTTTGTAACATGCTACCATTTGCCACTAATGTCCAGTGTTAAGCCTGACTTATCCAGCCCATATTGGGGGTGACCTTCTCCTAAGTTGGGTGTCCATTATTGATTGGTTAACATCCTTTTCTGTGTGTTGTAATTTAGCAAAGATTAAAGGAAATTTTTAAAAATGATATACTTTACAACATGCTACCATTTGGCACTACTGTCCAGTGTTAAGCCTGGCTTATTGTGGGTGATCTGTTCCCCTAAGTTGGGCGTCCATTCCGTACTGATTGGTTGACATCCTCTGGTTTGCGAGATGAATCAAAACAAGTCTGAGAGAAGTGACAGTCATCAGGGAAGCATTGGACTGGACCCAATCAAAATGAGTCATCGAAGATAGCCACTCGTCTCTGTGGTGCTTCAACTTAAAGGGTGATCCACATCTGCCAACAAGTTGCTGTGAGCAAAAGCAGAGAAATAATCAGAGGATTGAGGGAAAGTTTTAAAGAAATATATGTGGGGCAAACTAGAAGAAAATTGTGGAGGTGTACAAAATCATAAATGAGATCAAGAAAGTGCTTGTGTATGGAATTCTCAAGTTTCAAACTGGTCATTCAATTGTAGTGTTACTTAGTGCAACTCCCCTATTTGCTGTTAACTGAAAAATCTTTTTTTTTTCAGTATCTAGTAGAAAAACACTCCCTGTGGCTGTAATCAACTTATGTGATTGGTATCAAAGGTATTCCAATGACATATAGCCAGTGTTAAAATTAAGGAACCCTAAGAATCATAGCTCTTTGTGTTTTTACTGTGTTTTTAATACAACAAAGAAGATTAAATATTTGAAGATCATTGATATTTGACTAATTTTTAATTTTTCTGTTTAGTACTCTGATCTTCCCCAACATGTTGGTTTCCATTTCCAGTTTTATCCAAACTTTTATAAATCTCCTCATGATCTTAGATATTCTGCTTGCCTGCTGTACTTGCTGTGAAGTTGGGGTCTCCCTTTAACTCCTGCCAAGAATTTTGTGAAAGAAAATGAGATTTGGAGAGTGCAGTTAGAATTTGATCTCATTCTTACATTTCAAGGTTGATTTCTTCTTTCATGTCAGTCTCATTTTCTTCCTCTCGTTGTTTTGTATATTTGTGCTACATCATGCCGCAATGCACTTTTGTGTTCTTCAGTTTCTCTCTCGTCTAGAAAGCCCTGATGTATCTTGGGGTGTGTTACGGGGGGGGAACTCATTTTCTAGAAATCAGAAATGGGTACTTGAGTCGCGAACACAAATCGCGCTCACAGCGGGTGGTCTCTCTGGATGTCATGTTTATCGTCGCGATCTAAGGTTGCGTTCAAGTGACCATTTTTCACCCTAGAATCACGGTTCTCAAAGACATTTAGTTTAAGCCACGGTTGCATTCAATCAATTTTTTGCAGGTCGTAAAAATAAACGTCTTTCAAAACGCAAACGTGAAACATTGAAAAAGGTGCGTTTTGAATCATGATTCTGCAGAACCACGGTCGCTAAAAATTGATTGAACGCAACAAGATCTCAATTATTATCCTATGACGTCATTATCATGGTCTATTTCTGGTTCAGGGGCAAAACAAATTCAGAAAGCGCGTGTCAAAGTTGGCCTATACTTCCTGGGTCAAACTGCGCAGTATGATGCGCAGTACGATGCGCAGTGGGCGGGCTTGAAATAAGCGAGAATCAGCGTTGATGAAAAATCTCTTGAACGCAGTAGCCGTGTTTTGTAACAGCGTTTTGATTTGTGATTAATGTTTGTGATTCTAGCTTCAAAAAATTGCTTGAACGCACCCGAGTTCCCAAAACCCTCAAGCCCATGTCCAGCTGAAAGATGACCCGGTAGTGAAGGTCAGATCTGGGGGGCTTATTACTTTTTATCTGATCTGGAAACAGGAGTCCGAAGCTCTCGAACGAAATGCGACCGGAGTCGCGTTGCATTTATTGCCACGGCTTGAGTCGCCGATCTCGTTCAACAGGTAATCAAATCCCCCTTTTTGCGAAACTCAAGTCCGGTACGCTAGTTCGGTAATCACGCCTCCGTCATGTTTATCGAGGGTAACGGGTAAGCTAGTTCAGAACTTGGGTCACTTATAGCCCTCTGTTACCCTCAATAAACACACCCTTTGAAAGTTCCCCACTGCACTTAGAGACCTCGGCTGCCTTTCACGAAACCGTCATAAGTCTAACTTCTTGGACATCCCATTGAAACGCGTGTTGTAGAATTAACACGCGTTTCTATGGGATGTCCATGAACTTAGACTTATGACGGTCTCGTGAAACGCAGCCCCATTCATGAAATTTGTCCAGTGTGGTACAAGTCCTTTATGCATTTATTGTAACCAGAATGAAAATTATCTTGACATGATTAATGATAGGGATACCAGAAAAAGAAAGAAACAAACAAATAAACAAAGTAAAATTATTTCTCAACCATATCAAGCAACATTTCATTATATAAATTGTGAATGAAGTAAATGGATATATAGATTCTTGTTTGTGACATTATACATGAATTCCTCCTGAAAAATCGCTAAATTTTGTTCACTTCTTTGCCCATAATCCCTTTCCAATTTTGGGTGCCTTTGGGGTGAAGTATCCAATGTGTCCACCCCTGTTTTGATACTTGCAGTTTATGCTTGCATGTATATTTCTTTGTGTTCAGGGGTTATTCCAGTTATTATGTCTACATACAAAAAAAAAAATTCACATTTTACAATGTATTTTTATGAGTTCCTACTTTAAATTTGATGCCAGTTCTTTGATAGATATCACATATTTGGCTGATAATTTTAGCTCAGTATTTTTAGCTCTCATTGTAGGGGTCCACTGTAATTGATATATTTGCAAATTTTCTCATGAAAGAAAGATTATTTTAAAAATTAATCGAAAGCATGCCATGAAATACAGGAAGTAAACAATTGATTATTGAATTGATTCTTCAATTGATACACGTAGATAGCAATCCTATTTCATGGTTGATAAATAATGTATCCACGTTTTTAGAGTTTAGTAGAAGGAAGTATGTGAGGATGGCAAAGGGATGTCATGGGTGCTGTCCTTTTGTGTGTTCCCCCTTCCTCCGCAAGTAATATGCTTCATTTTTGTTGAGCCATTGAGGTGGAGCGAGACTGAAAGATCCTTAGCGGCGTCCATCTGTCTGTACGTCTGTTACGTTTATAACTTGAAGAACAGCACGACTATTTGCCCGTTTGTAACCAAACTTGGGTGGTACATGTAGATGCCCTATAGGGACTTCAATGTTATTTTGGGGTCAAAGGTCATGTATGTAGGTCAAAGGTCAAATGAGGTACTGGGGTTAATAACTTTTGAACTACTAGCCCGTTTGTAACCAAACTTGGATGGTAGATGCCTTACAGGGACCTCAATGTTATTTGGGGGTCAAAGGTCTTGTATGTTGGTCAAAGGTCAAATGAGGTCAGATGTTAAAATTTACCAGCAAGTTTTTACTGGGGTTGGTAACTTTCAAACCATAAGCCCATTTGTATCCAAACTTGAATGTTAGATGCCTTACAGGGACCTCATTGTTAATTGGGGGTCAAAGGTCGCTTATGTATGTCAAAGGTCAAATGAGGTCAAATGTTGAAATTTAAACAAGTTTTCTACCCGGGTTGGTAAATTTTGAATCATTAGTCTATTAGTAACCAAAGTTGGATGGTAGATGCCCCATAGGGACCTCAATGTTGTTATGGAGTCAAAGGTGTTGTAAGTAGGTAAAAGGTCAAATGAGGTCAAATAAACTATTTCCTTGCAAGAATGATTTCACACGAATGGGGCGAGACACATTATGGCTAGCTGGCTAGCCTTGTCATTTGTTTATTTTCAGAATTGAGGTATTTGTGGGGGAGAATAGAAAGGGAAGATCAAGGTATTACCGTGGTTTGTCCAAATCCAAGTTCTTCTGTTTCCCACCCACGTACATTTACGTTGAAAAATACTTACATGGCAATCGTACAACTGTACTCTGTATGTAGACAGCGATTCTGTTTTATGATTGATAACGGGTCTATGTCGTAGAAGGAAGTCTAAGAGGATAGGAGTGCATAAGGATGTAGTTTATCAAGACCCATTTTGTGAATTACCGTCGCCAAAATATGTTTCAAACATTCCTTATATCTTGCAAGCAAACTGGCAGAGGGCCAGGCTGAAAGCGTTATGGCGATATGTCAGGTTGACTTATTTTGACGGAAAGAGGATGTCAAGCTCTCATCATCTTGGGGAGAAAAAAAAAATCTGTCTTGGTGTCTTGGAGTGATGTCCATAGCAGAAGGATGTTTAAATGTTGATACTTGTCATTACTTGAAAGTAAATTGTCATCTCTATTTCAAACTTGACACTTTATACATTATCCTGAGCTTATTTTGTTAATTTTTTTGTTGCTGGAAATATTGATGACTACATATCTGCTCTATCTAAAATTAAACTAGTCACATTTGTGAGGACTTGAAAATAGTATCTTCGAATTCTTATGTCATTAAAAGCAATTTTTAGTCTTGGAAAAAGATGACTATAATTTCTCTGTATAAAAGAGAAATAGATTGAAGCAAAAGAAAGTTGTCCACAACTCTAAAATGCTGAAAAAAAATTCACTAGATACATGTATGGAGCATATTGAGTTTTATAGTGGGCTCGATGTTGTAGAAACAATCTGGATCATATCATCAGTTTCTTGAATTATAACTCACAATTTTTTAGATTTTAAAGTTGCCGTCAAAACTTGTGGTTTGAGACCTTCCAAGCTCAAAATCAGTTTCATTCTGATATCATCTGCTTGGCATCAGAAGTGGGTCTGCCTTGTATCATGTTACTCAGAGCTTGATAATCCAAATCTGTCTCTCTCTATGCAGATGAAATCTCCTGTTTATTCACTCAGTATTTGAACTTTTCAAATTTCAAAACTTATGAACTTGATGGCAGTAAGTCAGTGACTCAAAATCTATCAAATCAAAAGACTTTCCGAAGTTCAAGGGGACACAAACGTTATAATAATACGCCCCATTCTCCAGCTACATGTATACCAAATCTGGCATACAATATTTGCTGTAAGTACACAAAAGAAACTAAAAATATTCATAGATTGTGTCCATTTTGGACCAGAAAGGTACCCGATAAATCTTTTTATTTATTTATCTTATTTGTGATTTATTGCATTATGTATTAATTCATTAGTTTGTTTATTATTTATTTATCTTTTTTTTATTAATTGATATATCTATTTATTTGTATTTGTTTATTTCTTTGCAGGATATTATTTGATGTACTTGTTGGTTCCATAGGTTTCATTCATTTGTTTGTTTGTTTGTTGTTTATTTATAAAAAAAAATCGCTTATAAGAATGGTCCCTGAAATTTAAAATGAAATCATCCTAGATTTTTAGGAGTTTTACCCCATCCCCTCCCCTTCAAGAGAGTGCTAGATCTGCCACTGGTAAATGTAGGGTCACACCATCTCACATGACAGTTGAAGAAAATAAGTTTGTGTCTTCTCTGTCATTGATGTATGGGGCTAGAGAGGGAGATTGCAGACATATCAAATGTTAAACCCACTCTAATGGTCTCCGTTTTAAGAAGGTGGAGAAAGATATGTCACTATACTTGAAGGAAAATAAACAGTCAGAAAGATAGCTAGATAGGCAGGCATGATGATTGGGGTAAATCTGATGTCACTTTCTTTGTTTTTTATGTAGCAAGTGACTTCAGTGGAACTAACAATTTCCTTAAAGTGAATAAACAGTAAATTTGGAGAAATCTTTTCTTGCATGAAAGCTGCCAGAATTGATTGGATGGTTATTTTGTTTCATGAAATGCTGAAAATCAGTGACAGGAATTTGTTGGCTGGCATGATACATGTACTTTTTCTTCTTCAAACTGAAACCATGGCTTTGGCTACATCGTGAAAGATTCTTGTATGCATGCAAATGAAGATATTTTTGATAGAAACTTGTAAAAGGTTTCAAAATTGCTATTCTATATTGCAGAAATTATTAAACACTTTTCAGCATTTTGCAAAACTAATGGCCATTGTGCTTGTTTTCCTTTTTAAGAAGTCTTGATGTCAAATGCATACCTGCCAACTGCTCCTATTATTATATAAAATACATGAATTATTATTCTTCTTCCTCTTATTATTATTAATTATTATTATTTATGACGTTTATTGCGTCGCATTATTATTTGGCGCATTCAGTCTGGTGTCTCTATGCATCTTACATGTACGCTATCTTAGCTTTCATTCTTTATTACGTAATTTGCGTGTTAACAATTTTGCGCTGTTTTGAGTCTTCGTGCCAAATTGCTTAGCAACGCACCATATATCTAATCTATGGTTTTCTTGGTATTTAAGTACCTCGATTAATGCGTCATATTATTCTCTGGCGCATTCAGCCTTGCTTCTCTGTGCAACTTACGTTATCTCGGTGTGACTTCTTTATGACGTAATATGCGTCATATCTTTTTTTCTGTGACTCATTAATTTGCGTTATCTTATATATATAAAAAATGTGCTGAATTGCTTAGCAGCACAGTGGTTGTTATGGTCATGCTTAGATTGCATCTGTTAATAGTGAAATGGTTATTTTTGTACATATTGCATTATCGTTTTTATCCCTGAGGAAGAGGGAGGCCCCCGAAAATTCGGATTAAATAAATTATTAAATTAACAATGCATTATTGAGTCAACTATTCTCATTGACTTTTATTGGTTTGTTAAATTATTATTATGTACATAAAATATTATGTATATATCTTAATCTCATATTGTTTGTATGATTATATCTATGCAATGTCATTGTATTTTCTGTTGGAAATGAATAAATAGGAATTTAAAAAATTTGAAAATTGAATAGGAATATTCCTATTTTGGTGTAAAGAAAATTGCCATTTTGTCCAATGTGTTCCTATTTCTGTACAAATTTGTCCGTAGTATTGCATAGGAAATTTATGAATGTTCCTGTTTTTGAAAATTTCTTTTTAAATTGTTCCTATTTCTTGGCTGTCAGGGTTGGCAGATGCTGTGTTGTAACATACAAATATTGACATGCTCCTTTTCAACCTTTTTTGCTCCTTTGTTGTTGTTGATGTTGCTCCTTTTGCTCATGCAACTGGTATATCATAAGGGGTCTGAATCAAAAGTTCTGGTGCCAAGCCACAAAATTTTGGCTATTGTCCTGAAATTTTAAAAAATTGCTTCCTGAAGTATGTTGCCAAAATCTTAGAAGATTTTTAAGTTCTATTGTTATTACATGATGCCAATCTCTCTACATGCAGCAAAAACCTTGAGAGACCAACTTGTTTGTTAAATATAGCTTTCCAAAATACATCTTTGATGTGATTATTTACTGGTTATGACATATTTCCACCTTCAGTTTACAAAAGGCATACATCAAACAAAAAAAGGAAGCAACTTTATCCTTTTGAAATATATGATAATCAATTTCTTGAAACTTTCCCAATTTTTTGCTTTGTTTTAATCATTTTGAGTCAAGTGTTTTATCCAACTTAGTAACTTAAAATTTTAATTGAAAATTGCTAAGTAGTACAATTGTTATGCGTCCAGCAGATAGGCATGTTATCGTTAAATGGACATCCTATATGTAAGTGGAAATGTGCATTAAAAAGTTCTCACAGTTCTTTAGCCATATCTAGCCAACATACATACATCCCATACATTTCAGCCTGTTCATTGTCCAAATTTTGAACATTGACATTTATTAATTCAGCATTCAAAATAAAGCAGCTTAGAAATTAGATGAAATTTTTTTTCTGTTCCCTTTTGATGGGCACATGATGGAACAGATTGTAAGAAAGATTTATGTCATTATTAGCTCCTCATTATGCTGTGCTGTAAATGCTTCCCAGGCAATGATCGGTGCGTTCAAAGTTCGCTAAACCCTGTCAAGATCTTGTTGATGTTCTGTCACCATGCAGACACACCAAAAACAGAGAAACTGAGGTGGAAATGGTTTTGATGTGAGCTTCGAGAAACGATCTCGGACATGACGTTGACAGATGTGTAGTGGATTGGGAATAGGCCTTCAAATCATAGGCATGAATTTAGATGGGGAGGGGAGGGGGCAGGCAAGGAGGGGAGGGGGCAGGCAATTCCCCTTCCTAATTCCTGACTGATCTACAACCAAAGAAAAAAGTGCAGCCTCCCTTTACCAGTAGTTTGTTGGTTAAGGAATGATTTTCAAGTTAACCCATTTGTGACAGAGGTCCACATTTTGTGGTTTGGTCTAATATCTTTTGATGCAGAGCCTAAAAAATCATACCAAATACATGAGCAGAAAGAGCAAAAAATTCTACACGAACTGTGCCCATTTTGGTTGCGTCAATATTTGTTATTTGATGCTGAAAATTCTTTAAAGGGAGATAAGCATTAAAATCCTTAAATTGGCAATGTGATAGAAAGTTTAAAATCACCGTTTTCCCCTGCAAATTGGTAACTTTTTGACTTCTCATCATAATTTCTGTCAATTTATATTCATTTCAGATACATGATGTTTCATATGAAAAATGTAGCAATAAAATAAAAATGTTGGTGTTGCCAATTTGAAGAATAAAAACTGATCAAATTAGGCTTTAAATAATTCCTGTCACGAATGGGTTAATGATTACAAGATTGCGCATGGAAACTTGAAAGTATAGATCGATTCTGAAAAGATTTGATCCAACAAAAGTAAATTTGGGTGACACCCCTTCCCCAGTAGCCCAAACCAAGGCCCTAAAAGGTGTCCTTTTTAACATGTTGAGCACGATATGATTTTGGTATAACACGCATATTCCATAGACTCTAGCCCGAGTTATCTCGGGCATGGTATTCAACGGGTTTATGAACTAATTGGATAATAATACAGGTAAACTTGAGTTCTGGTCAATGTGAAAGGCTGATTAATTAGTAAATAAAATTTGGTGTGTACCCCTAGGTTTTGACATCATTACAATGATAAGGATTGACTCAGTCTTATTCTACCCTATGTTTTATATTGTAATTATTCTTTGGGCAACATCCAGGAGTGCCACAAATACAATTCTATTGTTACAAAAGAAAGCCATTCGTATACACGTATATGCTGGAGCTGGTTTCCGTGATCTCACACACGCCCCCTGTTTATTGAGCTTCAAAGCCTGACTGTTAATGATATCCATTTTCTTCAAACTTCCCTTTTTATGTATTGCTTTAATAACAAATTGTTGCCCACTTCTTGTTCTTCTAATCTATGTTTCAACAAAATAATGCTATTCATACCTATCCCACAAGACAAGCAACTAAATTTATTAACCGTGCAATTCTTCAAAAGTGCAGTTAAGTGCCTGCTTATCTCAAAGTTGTAATTACTGTTTCAAAGTCATTGTTATTTGTTGTTATTTGTTATTTTTAAAATTTTTTTTTCTCGTGCTTATGCTCAGTATAAGATCATTCATTTCTAATAGTAAGACCTTTCATACTTATTTTTGTACATGTTTACGTTTCAATTTTCGGGCATAACAGTTTATCATATATCCTTCAATGTTGTGTAAGTTAATTTATCTAGTTTAGTTAGTAGTTAATACATGTAGTTAGTTTGACTTTAGTTCCCCCCCCCCCAACCATTTTATGAAAATATGTTTTTTGGATGGTAAGGTATGGTAACGTCTCAAGCATTAAGCCAGGGCAGCTTATATTGTCATACCTCTGTATGTTTCTCTATTATTTACAAAGTTACATGTATATTGATCTCTTTTTCTTTTTCTTTTTTTTTAGTTGTGCTTATGACTGCGGTAATGATCATTTTATGTAATCTGTTGAACCATGTAGAAATAAATAAATAAATTTTAAAAAAAATAAAAGCACAATATGCACTCTATACTCTAATTTTTGTGGAGTCAATTTGACTCGGAATGGCATCAGCTGGGAGTCAACTCTATTCCAATCCGAGTGAAAGTGACTCAGATTTCGGAATTAATGGTGTGGTGTCAACTGAGAATCAACTAAATTCGAGTCAAAGTAACTCCAAGCCATGTCAAATTAATGCAGAAATCCGAGTCACTTTAACTCTGAATAGTGTTGACTCCCAGCTGACTCCATTCCGAGTCATATTTGACTCCACGGAAATAAAATGGGTAGATGAGACTACACACAAATGTCCGGGCTTGAGCTATGTCTTGTCACTCTTTGTTTACCTGTACCTGTACATTACAAAATAAAAGACCTTTGGTGCATTTCTCTATAGATGTCTGAATTTCCTCTTCTGTCTCCTAAGTTACTGCCTTAAGAGTGGCCAGTATCTTTTATCTCCTTGTCTGCCATGTCCTTTAGTGTCTCTCCAGTTGTGAAATTATGAAGATTTCTATCACCATGTCATTCCGTTCTTGGTATGATAACGTAATAAACATCCCCTTCCCAAATTGCACAGATTTCATAGAATTATGATATGATAGAGGGGGTGGAGTTTTTTTTTATGTGGATAGACAATTTAATGATTTCAGCACCTGGAGTTAATGACCTTTCAGGGTTTACTTCTTGCCAGAATGCAGAGCATGATGAGGCCTTGGAGAGAATTTAAGATAATTGATAATCCGTGCATCATAAATATGATTTCATTTTATTGTAATCTTTGAATTTGTCTGTCTGGATATTAAGGTGTAAAGTGGATAAGGGGATAATGCTAATTATAGCTCAAAAAAACAACAGCAACTACTGGCATCAAGGATTTTGAGGTTTACGTGAACTAATTGTTTAAAATGGTACCAATTAGGAAAATAACATACAAACTTGAGCAAATACAGTGGAAAGGACAATGAGATGATGACTTTGTGATTGCCCCTAGCTGTTGAATCATCTTGTTTCATTCTCTATCACCCAGGGGCATTGAAAGACCATTTTGAAAAAAAAGGGGGTGGGTTGGATGAGATTTGCCCACAAGGTAAATCTGATTTTCATATATATTTGCTTCTCAGATTTCAAGTCTGCAAATAGATGTTCACACATTTTTCTAATAGACAAAAAAATATAATCATTCATTCATTCATTCATTCATTCATTCAAGACATTCATTTTTTGCCCACAGAAAATGTTTAACATTTGAGGACTGTCACCCCTCTAGCTTCATCGGTGCTCCTTTTTTACCACCAGCAAAGGCCCGGGGGTTGGGGGGGGGGCACTTGACCCCAAAAGTGGTAGGTGTGTGCCGCGGGCGAGACAAAAAACGGAGGGGCTTTGGAACGGGCTTATTGGGGAAAGGACGGTCTTTGGAACGAGCTTCGGAACTACAAATGTTTGTGAAAACAGGAGTCCTTGTAATGGTTCGCCTGCGTGTGAGAGCCTATGTATCTCTATGGAACGGGCATACATGCATGCAGCTAGCCCGGCGGCACGGGTGCCGAGTGTGCTTTCGCAGAGGCGATGGTCGGGCAGCGCTAGCTGGCCTACGTGCGGCACGGTGCGGGCCGCTCTTCACCAAAAATGATGTTCATTGTAACAGATCAATGCGACCGGAACGGCGAAACGAAAAACATGCGGAGCTTTGGAACAGTTTTCTTCTTTCTTTTTTCTTGCTAAGAAGAAAATGCTATGCTTTGGAACGGTTTTCTTTCTTCTTTTTCTCAATAAGAAGAAAATGCTGTGCTTTGGAACGGAAATTTGAGTGTAAAAAAGGGGGGTCTTCTCCGCGGCACATACCCACCATGCATTATATACTGAGTGCCCCCCCTCCCCCCCAGGAGCAAACCGTGTGTTTAGTTTCATGGGTTATGACAAGAGGTGGTCAGGTCTATTGCACCTGTTAACGCACCTTGTGTTCACACCCCTTTCAAATCTTCAAACCGCATTGTTCAATTTTACTGCTGATGGATTGCAGGGTATGATATGATGTTGATCACAGCTATTACTAATTTCTTTTCCCTCTATGAAAAAGAAGGTTTACTTCCAGATTTTGATGGCTTGTGTCCGTTGTTAATCACATTTTCACTCTTTCTTCGGTTTGTCAGAAGTGGCAAAAGCATCCAAGGTGAAATGAGTAATGCTACAATATTCTAATCTTATTTGTCATCATGCTTTATTATGCACTAGCCAATTCTAATTTCTTCAAAAAATAAACTTTGTCATGCTTTGTGTGGAATAGGCCTTTGTGAAAGGAATCTTTGTATATGTTTTAGGAATAAAACTTGAATAGGACTTACCTTGACTCTTCACTCTGAAGGGAATGACATTTATGAAAATTATCAAATGAGGGGAAAGTAACTAATTAATATATGTTCTGAAAAGTATCACAGATTTGTTTTCTTATAACAAAAGGTAATATGAAGGGTTTGATTTAAAAAAAAATATATATATATATATATATCAATTTTTTTAAATTGAAGATATTTGCAGTTGAAGTTGCTAAAATATAAAGAAAATAATAAGAAAATATATGATACTGTAGATAAAAATTCCAAACTTTCTCCTTGATGTACATGTATAATGAGCTACTTATGAAATGGAAGGCATTTTTCTGGTGTCACATGATGGTGATGTAACTTTAAAAGTTAAAAAATGGCCTTTATTGGTTTTTGCAATCTGTCTCTTCAAATGTCTATACTGCACTTTCTCTGTTCATCAGAACTATCCAATATCCTCATGGTCTGCCCAATGCAGCAGCCACAGGACCTCTTAATAAATGATACATTATGTCAGCTGATGGCTGCCATGTATGTGCTGAGCACCATTTAAAATAAAACACTTTGTCTGCATGAGCTCTTTGTGTACAAGCAAGATGTCTTGATAATAATAATAATATCAATGCTTATATAGCGCCGGTATCCACCAGGTCCTGACGCTCATGGCGTTCAACTATTGCACATTTTTAACATCATAGAGAAAATACATATTGGAAAAATAAATTCTTAAACTAAATCAAATATAGGTAAGGAAAGAATAATCTTGAACTGAGGTACATGCAAATTATAATTTAAGTGAGATGAACGTATGTGTCTTGTAGGCTTGTACTCAGTTATCAAATTCAAATTGTAGGAGGGAGCAGAGTCATGGAGGGAACGCAATACTAGTAATCATAACTTGAAGATGATCCTATCACATACAGGAAGAAGCCAATGCAGGGAGGGCTTCAAGAACAGGAGTGGTGTGGGTTATCATGATTTATGTGTGTTTTGTTGTTGTTAAAGAAAAAACTTCAGATTTTTTTTTTCACTATCTTCAGTATCCTCCTATATCATTCCATTTTCATGCAGCAGTCAGCATTCGGGGTGGCCTAAAAATGTCATATTTTTATTGAGCTGACATTTGCATTTGTGCCAAAAGATTAATTCTGAACCCTTCTGTAATGGAGTGGCTTTGCGCAAACATAGCCAAGAATATAATGGTTCTGGAGCCTAATTGAGGTGAATTGCAGTGCATGTAAAAATTCATGTAGTTGTAAATTGCCAAATCAAACAATCAGTCTGGGGAGTTAGGGGAAGTATCAATTTTCACTATCTTCAGTATCCTCCTATATCATTCCATTTCCATGCAGCAGTCAGCATTCAGGGTGGCCTAAAAATGTCATATTTTTATTGAGCTGACATTTGCATTTGTGCTAAATTGTTAATTCTGAACCCTTCTGTAATGGAGTGACTTTGCGCAAACATAGCCAAGAATATAATGGTTCTGGAGCCTAATTGAGGTGAATTGCAGTGCATGTAAAAATTCATGTAGTTGTAAATTGCCAAATCAAACAATCAGTCTGGGGAGTTAGGGGAAGTATCAATTTTCACTATCTTCAGTATCCTCCTATATCATTCCATTTCCATGCAGCAGTCAGCATTCAGGGTGGCCTAAAAATGTCATATTTTTATTGAGCTGACATTTGCATTTGTGCTAAATTGTTAATTCTGAACCCTTCTGTAATGGAGTGACTTTGCGCAAACATAGCCAAGAATATAATGGTTCTGGAGCCTAATTGAGGTGAATTGCAGTGCATGTAAAAATTCATGTAGTTGTAAATTGCCAAATCAAACAATCAGTCTGGGGAGTTAGGGGAAGTATCAATTTTCACTATCTTCAGTATCCTCCTATATCATTCCATTTTCATGCAGCAGTCAGCATTCAGGGTGGCCTAAAAATGTCATATTTTTTATTGAGCTGACATTTGCATTTGTGCCAAAATGTTAATTCTGAACCCTTCTGTAATGGAGTGACTTTGCGCAAACATAGCCAAGAATATAATGGTTCTGGAGCCTAATTGAGGTGAATTGCAGTGCATGTAAACATTCATGTAGTTGTAAATTGCCAAATCAAACAATCAGTCTGGGGAGTTAGGGGAAGTATCAATTTTATTAATGAATTGAGAATCTCCGTTTTCTCTGAAACCCGGTAAGGGGTACATTTAGCTGCCAAATAACCTAGTTTAGGTTTCAGTTCCTTGCCTCAGGAGTTTGAGATGGGGTGAAAGGTAGGGAGGCTTTGGAAGAAGAAATTGATGGGTAAACAGAGCACGGGTCTGGTACAAACAGACCCCCTAATTTGTTCATATGACCCCTCCCTACTCTCCCTGCCCCCTCCCCCCCCCCCCCCCCCACACACACACATTTAGAAAATTAAACAGGGGCTGACATAGCACAGGAACCCCACTGTTTTAATCTAGAGACTCCCAATGTGAAAGGTTAGTGAGCCCTGGATAGACACTTACTGGGATGTCCTGTAGAGGATCTTCAGAAGAAAATCCTCAAAATTATATCTCGGGGGGGGGGGGGGGGGGGGCAGGCACAGCCCGCTCAGGGATTACTTTTCTCTCTCCCACAGAAACAACAAACAGAATGATCCCCTGACTGAATATTTTTGACAAATTTGATGAAGAATAGTTTTTTATTTGCTTCTCACATGCCCATCTGATTGAATCTGGGATATAGAGTAGAAAGTTTGACGATCAAAGCCAAAAAAGCAATGTTTTCACTAAGAAGCACATTAGCAAGTGATCGTCTATTGGTCCTACCCAATTTGAAGCTATATGATAGCTGTATCAAACCCATTGCGTTATACTGTTCTGAAATTTGGATAATGGATATCATCAAGATTTTAAAAGGGGATAGGGAAAAAAGATACAACTCTGTCACACCTGAAAAAATGCATGTAAAGTATCTGAAGAATATGCTCGAGCTGAACAGAGGATCAGTTAACAGTGCTTTTCTATCGGAATAAAATTGTTCTCGTCATTCCCTCCTCTCTCATTCTTTCATTATCCTAATTCCTATTCACATCTCAAGTTTGAAATTAATGATTGGCTTCTGGATACATATCATAAATTCAAATGCTAACAGCCTAATCAATATTGCATACAATGCAAACATTTAAATTAAGAATGGGTTTTGCCAACAGCTAGAAGTAGTTTTGAAAGATATTGGTTTTCACCATATATGGGACAGTCAAAATACATTCTTGAAACGACAGCTTATAACATCTATTGGCAATAAACCTCAAGAAAGATATATCAGACATTGGAAGAGAATCTAGATGAAAACAGTGAGGTGTATTGTAGCAAACTTAGAACTTATAAGGACCTAAAACATACATATGATTTTGAAAAATAACTGTTATTAGATGTAGATAAATCACACATAAAAAACTTTATGAAAATAAGAATTAGTAACAGTAAATTAATGATAGAACAGGGAAGACACAAAAACTTGGAAATAAATAAGTGCTTATGTCCCATGTGCCAAACCCGGGGGGGGGGGGGGGGGGGGGGGGGGGGTGGGGGGGGGTACTCGACCCCAAAAGTGGTAGGTATGTGCCGCGGGCGAGACAGAAAACGGGGGCTTTGGAACGGGCTTATTGTGAAAAGGAGGGTCTTCGGAACGGGCTTCGGAACTACAAATGTTTGTGAAAACGGGGGTCTTTGGAACGGTTCGCCTGCGTGTGAGTGCATATGTATCCCTATGGAATGGGCATACGTGCATGCAGCTAGCCGGGCGGCACGGCCGCCGGGTGCGCTCGCGCAGAGGCGATGGTCGGACAGCGCTCTGCGGGCCGCTTTTCACCAAAAATGCAGCTCATTGTAGCGGATCAATGTGGCTGGAACGGCGTAATGAAAAACATGCGAGGCTTTGGAACCGATTTCTTTCTTCTTTTTTCTCGATAAGAAGAAAATGCCATGCTTTGGAATCTGCTTTCTTTGTTCTTTTTCTCAATAAGATAAAAATGCTATGCTTTGGAACGGAAATTTGAGTGTAAAAAGGGGGTCTTCTCCGCAGCACATACCCACCACGCATTATATACTGAGTGCCCCCCCCCCCCCCCCCCGGGGTGCCAAATAGATGTAGAAACAGAATTTAATTTCATCATGTGCTGCCCATACTTTAAAAAAGAAAGAAGCCCTATTCCAAAACATAAACAATGTAGTGCCCACTGTTAAGGATAAAAACAAACACGAAAAATTCACATATTTACTAAAATCTAACGATTATGATATAACAAAAATTTGTGTATCCTCCATTAGTAATATGTATAGGGAAAGATTGAGCAGGTTGGACCATAATATTTAGACTTTTTAATTTTTGTTGTATTTTCATTTTCTTTTCTTTTTTTAAAATTTTGTAGAATAAGGGAGGAATACGGCAGGAGCCGCACGTGTTTATGTATATATATATTATGTCTTGCAGTTATAGAAAATACAACACGATTATATTATTTTTGTATACTTTTACACTTTTTGTTGTTTTTTTTTGTTTTGATTTTGGTTCCACTTATTCATTGAGTTTGCCAAATATGTATACTTTTGCCTTGATTATGTTTATGGTTACATATATCCTTTGTTTGTTTTGTATTTGTTCACATTGATGATAATCCAAAATTGTGGATTGAATATCAATAAAATTTGATTTGATTTGATTTGATTTGTATGTGTGTTTTTGTTTTTTGTTTTTTTTTTTGGGGGGGGGAGGTACGGTTTATTAAATAGGTTGATTCTTTGCCCTTCCCCCCTCCATATTTATCCTGCACATCCTGTCTCCATTCGTCATTGTTGTTTACTCTTCCCAATGTTGTTCTGGGTTTTTTCTGTCAAGATGTTGTAGAAGCCTTTTCAAATTAAACTGCCCTTAACTCTTTGAGATCTATTCAAGCAGAGAATATTAGGGATCAAACATGTAAGAAGAGTATGTTTGTTGAATTCAGACGGAATGATCTCCAGTGGATTAATGTTGATTCATTTGGTCACCAGAGAGCGTCATGATGCTTTGATATTTCCATGTGTTGGTTTTGGGCCAATCATTCTGAGATCATCAAATCTGATTTGTAGCATGCCATCTGCCAAGTATTTCACAAATTATATGCTTTGCTTGGAGTACATGACTTACAGTATTATGTCGATCACTTGAAGGCATTTGATGTATGGGTCATTCGGTGTCATGCAGGAAGGCTGGAGAGAGAGTCATCATTTTGAGCAGGGAGAGACAATTATCTGATGTGATTGATACTGTGTAACCTAATAATGCTGCCTAGTAGACTGAGTGGAAGAAGAAGAGAGAGTGTGTGTGTTTGTGTGTGTGTGAGAGAGAAGGTGCTTTCACACTTACCTGATCAGGAAAAATACCTGGTATTTTCTGATCCAGTATTCTACCCCGATCAGAAAATACCAGGTATTTTGCCAGTGTGAAACGAAAGTTCTAGTAATATCCCCAAAGAAAAATACCTGAAGTTTAGTTGGTACTTTCCAAAGTTCCAGGTATTTTCCCCAAGGTCGCAGGGATATTTCCTGATATTTGTAATGTGAAAGCAAATTACGAGAACTTCTATGGGCCTTATGCACATGCTTATAATAAGTACTAGAACTTTCCTGGGAGGGTCTGTTTCAGGGAGGTGTGAAAGCATGAAATAATTATTGGGTATTTGGAGCATGAAAAAGTTCCTGTAGTTTTATACAGGTATTTTTCTTGATCAGGTAGGTGTGAAAGCACCTAGAGAGAGAGAGAGAAGGGGAGAGAGATCTACATGTACGCAAAAACTGGCAGATTGAGAAAGAAAGGAAGAGAAAGACAGAGACAGCAGAAGAGGATTAGAAAGATGGGAGAGAAGAGAATGAAAGAAGAATAGAGCAGAAGAAAAAAGATAAACACATGTATTATGATTAATTAGTAGGATACTTCTGTTTGTTGTTGTGAGTGGGTGTGTGTGTGTGTGAGAGAGAGAGAGAGCGAGAGAGGGAGGGAGAAAGTAAGCAACCAGCAGAGAGACAGATAGAAACTAATTGTATAAGGTTAAGAAAGCAAGACAGCAATTTTGAAGAATACAGTGTAAAAACAGAGATATAAAGCAAAGCAGCAGAGTACGGTAATAGAAAAAGAAGAGATGACCTACTAGTATTCCATTTTTATAAAAATTACAAATGATTTGATTGCTGCCGAAGAGAGAAATAAGGTTTCTGCATTCACTTTATGTGAGCAGTGTATTTAATATATGACTTCCTTTTAACACAGATATCTTTAAGTTTCTGACAGAGATCAATAGTTCTTGCATTTGAAGCTAATCCGATGTGTTTTCTCCTCATTGCGTCTTCTTTGTCTTCTGCCAGTTAGTAGCATCTTGACTGATGTGCTGACTGACATCCTCTGAGCTTTTCTGTAAATTTGGAGAACCTCTGAGAACTAGCAGACTCTAAGGATTTTCTATCATTTGGAACATATTTGATGCTGTTTGTTCTCAGTCATTCCATGTCACGATTTTCCTTGGTTCTTCCATAAATAGAACTGTGGCTGACATATTTTCCTCCCTTTGTTCTCTCTCTCTCTCTCTCTCTTGATCCTTCCCCCTCTCTCGCTTTCTCTCCCCCTTCATTTTATAGATCCGTATGGACCCAGAGCACTGGCAGGCCTTGATGAATCTCTCCAAGGAGATCAAAGACCAGGGCCACCTTGACGCAGCCTACATCTTCCTCAAGATGCACAATGACAAGATCTTCCAGTTCACAGCCACTCTCAGACATGTAAGTATAGCTATAAAGTGCCTTTCCTAGAGCCCAAAACAAATGCAGAATAACCCACCTCACAATTAACCCTAACCTAGTATCCTGACTCAGAACCTGATGCTAACCCTACCCTTTAAACCTAACCGTACATGATAAATAATATGCACAAGGACAAGATCTTCCAGTTCACAACCACTGTGAGACATGTAAGTATAGCTGTAAAGTGCCTTCTGAGAGCCCGAAACAACTGCAGAATAAACCAACCTCACAATTAGGCCTAACCCTAACCTAGGACTTACATCCTGACCCAGACCCCTGATCTAACCCTACCCCTTAAACTAACCATACATGAGAAATATGCACAAGGACAAGATCTTCCAATTTACAGCTACATTGTCTTAGTTCAGACACGTTCAAGGCTTGTTCACATATTGAAACCTGTCCTATTAAGCTTTACTTGTTCAACTCGGGTTTGAACCCTTTCAGGACTTACATGTATCATTACCGGTAAACGTTCATGAGCGGAATGTAAACCTAAACAGTGAGCGTTATTTTAAAAATATGAAGACAACGTTTTGTATGGGAATAAACAGCTCCATGGTTAGAATTTGTTTTTATTTCAGAAAGAAAAATACAGCCAACATGAGTAAAACAGGAGCACTTCGACCCCTATTATGCCTTCGCCTCAGTAGCAATTTTTATTTTATGCACATCTCAACATCAGCTACATACTGCCTACCATAATGCATGTACCTCTTCCACCTAAAAATTTATTTCACTCATCTTGGACTAAAATCTCCCTCATGTGCCATAGTATCATGAAAACACAATTTTTGCAAATAATTTCAAATACTTTTCTGACCCTTTGACCATTAACCTACATGCCCCAAATCTAATTAGATCATCTTCCTTTGGTGATGCATACTAGTACCTAGTTTGAAGTTCATATCTCAAATGGTTCTTGAGATATTGTGTTAAAAAGGCTAACATTATTGACCTCTTTGACCTTGAACTTTGACCTACATACTCCCATCAGATCATCTATCTAGCTATGGTGATATGTACTAGGACCAAGTTTGAAGTTCATGCCTCAAATGGTCCTTGAGATATTGTGTTAACAAGGCTAACATTATTGACCTCTTTGACCTTGAACTTTGACCTACATACCCTATCAGATCATCTGTCTGGCTATGGTGATACATTCTAGGACCAAGTTTGAAGTTCATGCCTCAAATGGTTCTAGAGGTATTGTGTTAACAAGACTAACACCGGAAATTTCATGTATTTCATCTCTGTGACCTTGACCTTTGACCTGCATACCGCAGAATCTAATCATATTGACTACCTTAGCTACCTATGGTGATGCATAATAGGACCAAGTTTGAAGTTCATACCATGAATTTTTAGCTTGAGATAATGTGTTACCAAGGCTTAGATTTCATATATAATGTATATATGAAATATATATATACATACCCCCCAATCTATTCAGATCGTCTACCTGAGGCGATAAATACTAGGACCAAGTCTGCAGTTAATACCTTAAATGGTTCTTGAGATCCGGGGGGGGGGGGGGGGGGACCCCAAAAGTGGTAGGTATGTGCCGCGGGAGAGACAAAAAACGGGGGCTTTGGAACGGGCTTGTTGTGAAAAGGAGGGTCTTCGGAACGGGCTTCGGAACTACAAATGTTTGTGAAAACGGGGGTCTTTGGAACGGTTCGCCTGCTTGTGAGGGCGTATGTATCCCTATGGAACGGGCATACGTGCATGCAGCTAGCCCGGCGGCACGGGCGCCGGGTGCGCTCGCGCAGAGGCGATGGTCGGACAGCGCTCTGCGGGCCGCTTTTCACCAAAAATGCAGCTCATTGTAGCGGATCAATGCGGCCGGAACGGCGTAACGAAAAATATGCGAAGCTTTGGAACGGATTTCTTTCTTCTTTTTTCTCGATAAGAAGAAAATGCTATGCTTTGGAACGGCTTTCTTTGTTCTTTTAATCAATAAGATAAAAATGCTATGCTTTGGAATGGAAATTTGAGTGTAAAGATGGGGGTCTTCTCCACGGCACATACCCACCACGCATTATATACTGAGTGCCCCCCCCCCCCCCCCCCCCCCCCCGGGCTTGAGATATCCTGTTAACGAGGCTAACACATGAAATTTCATATGACCTTGACCCTTGACCTAGACACCCCAAAATCTTATATCATCTACCTATGGTGATACATACTAGGACCAAGTTCATACCTCGAATGGTTCTTGAGATATTAAGGAAAAAGCGGGACTTACAGATGGACTGAAAATTCCAAAATATAATGGCTGTGGAACCACCTTCGATGGGCGGAGGCATGAAAAAAGCCAGTCCTCAATCTTTTTTTATGGGGGGGGGGGGAGAGAGGGCACAAAAAGATGTTACGAATGTGATCAATACAGAGAACAGCAGGCATTTTGCGTTTTTTTTTTTTTATGTGTTTGTTTGTGTTACTACATTTTGCTGCACTTTCTTATTCTCTCTGATTCTCTCTGCTGTCTTGCTATAGGCTTCTTACACCAGACATAAGACCGGCGATGGTGAATATGAGAAATGGAGAGCTGGCAAGGAGCTCATGACGACAACCTTCAAGCCAGATCTCCTGGAGGTAAGGAACTCGCATATTACATCATTTTTGGCATGGTCGAAAAGTGGTTTGTCCTCTGATAACACAAGTTTCAACATGTGGGACTGAGCTTACGATTTACCCTCCTTGGCAACGTGGAGAAACTCTGCCAAACGACCTCGCAAATTTACAAATCAAAGATAAAAATGCATAGGATAAATACATATAGATGATTTAGCATTTGAAAGTTTGTAGAGTACTCAATCTTGAATTTTATAAAAGTGCTCTTGTATGAAAACAGGAAACTACAAATTCCTGTACATGTAGGTAAAAGTCACTTTAAACATCACGACTATATTGCATCCTTTAAAGATTCCTTGAATCTACAAAAGAACTGTGTCTGAGTGCTTTTGTTACTATATCACATTCAGCCATAGTTTTGTGTGTGTGTTTGTGTTTTCATTGTTTATTGTATTTTTTATACTGATACAAAGTAATATACAAGAATGTGGTCAGATTCTAATTGTTTTTTCTATAAAGGAGGTGGTGTTAAAGGGGGTACCCAATGCTGAAACAATGTTAGTTCATTTAAAAGAGCATAATTTTATTAGCAAAAAATCATCTGCCTAAAGTTTTTTTAAAAGTCGTGTTGCCAAGGAAACCCTCAAATGTGGTAAGATTTCAGGATATTTTTGACCCCTCAGCTGTGACCCAGTTTCAACTTGGGACCCACTTTGACGTCAAAATTACGTCAGAGTGGGTACCATGTTGCGCAATTCTAGCAAAATGCGCGCAAGGTTTAATACAAATTGTACAGTCTAGCGCACAACTGCACAACTGCAATGCGCGAAGCTGGATACCCACTTTTACATCATACCTCATACTCAAATTTTTTAGTCAACTCTTGACTTTTTATGAGAAAATTAGCCAGAATGCATTGATTTCGATTGAAAATCATCAAATTTTTAATGTTATTCTACTTAGAATTCTATTCTCGATCATATATCTAAAAAGAAATTACCATTGTGTAATCACTTTAATTGATACTGTGTAGCCTACATCTACATGTATAATGAGAGGGAGAGGGAAAGAGAGAAAGTTTATAGGCTTTTTTATCAATTGTCATGAAATTGCATCACAGTTGTCCTATTGCAGATTTACATAAGTTGAACTTCTTATGCTTGATCGAGTCTAATAATTATTGTTAGAGAACACGATTTTTTTCAATTTAATATCCCAAAGGACTTTTTCAGTGTAGAAATAATGATAAGTAATGTAGGTAAAACCAGAACTCTGTTCGACTCTGTTCATGTGCCATTGGCTCTCTGCTCATTTGATTTGTGTATTTTAGAGCTTGATCTACATGTAGCACTTTCAAGGAAATTATACAAATTTTACCCCAGGACTACATTTAAAGATCGAAATACAGAATCTAAAAACTACTCCTTTATTGATTCCTGAAGTGTGCCATCACTCATCAACACACCCTAACACTAGTAACATTATCCTTACATTGTATGAAGTATCAAAGTGTAAACAGGCCAGACCATAATTGGTATATCAGATTATATTGCTATCAGATGGATTTATTAATTGCTTGTTGTTCATCACAGCTCAGGCATAAAAAAAACCAATTCCCTTGCTTCCCTTTTTTTCTTTCATGCCAAGTTTCCTGCCTCAATTGAGACGGTCTGATCCATAAAAGTCTTATTTAGACCACAAAATCGTATTAACAATTTAAATACTTCCTCTTATGGACATGACTCTCCCACATGTTAATTGTAATAAGCTAGGGCCTTTGTTTGGATGGATGTAAATGGACATAAGGAGGAAAGTGAAAGAGAGAGAGAGAGAGAGGGAGGCAGGGGAGGCAGGGAGAGATAAACAGAGGGAGAGGGAGAGAGAGAGAGAGGAAGGGATGGGGTACAGAGGGGGGGGGGGGAGAGATACACAGATAGAGTGAGAGATGAGCAAGAAGAAAAGAGTGGTATTGAGATAAGAGAAACACTGGTAGAGAGATGAAGGAGAAAACATGGGAGAGAGAGAGAGAGAGAGGGGGAGGGAGGCAGGGGAGGCAGGGAGAGATAAACAGAGGGAAAGGGAGAGAGAGAGGAAGGGGATGGGGTACAGGGGGGGGGGGAGAGATACACAGATAGAGTGAGAGATGAGCAAGAAGAAAAGAGTGGTATTGAGATAAAGAGAAACACTGGTAGAGAGAGATGAAGGAGAAAACACGGGAGAGAGAGAGAAAGAGAAGAGAGAGAGAGAGAGAAAAAAAAAGATGGAAAAGGAGGGTGACTGAGAATAAACTAAACTTTCTAATATCATAGAATGTGAATCAAGAGGCAGAAATATAACCACACTATAAGTTAAGAATATATGCCTTGCTATAATTATTCACAAAAATCCGATAATGCAGATAGACAGCCACATGGACTTGGTTTGTTTTTGTGTATTTGTTTGTTTGTTTGTTTTGGGGGTTTGGGGGGCTCCAGGTCCAGTTCCTAATGTTTTTTATTTTTCTTTTAAATTTGAGTTCCGCCTATATTCAGCCTCTACATGTACATGCATAACGTCGCTGGGGCGACAAAACCTCGTATCTCAAAAATGTTGAATGTTCAGGAGAGCCAAAAAACATGGCTTCCTTAGCATTACAGCCTATGGAGGCGGTCAATTTTCGTTTATCAGTAGTGGCCTAATCTTTGCAGATGGGCATGTGAGGGTTTGAAAATACATTTTAAGTGTTCCTAGCTATAAGATTATGAAAAGAACTAAATTTCACCAAAAATTGAGATACAAGGTCTTGTCACCCCACCGACGATAAATGTTTTGAAATTTACTTTTGAATTAACCACTGTCAATTTGAAAGCAGTTCTTTTTACTCTAAGTACCTTCAGCATTCAGCTAAGTGCTGCATTCAGTCATTTGAATTAATCTCATGAAAAAAAATACGAACACATACACCACAGGCAGTACGAAGGGTGGGAATTTTTTAATCGTACAACATAAAAAGATTAACAGACTTTTTACAAATTGTATTTACAAATTCAACAAGTAAATAAATCGGGAGGTACATGTCCGTACACTGTATATGTATGTCACAGTCAGACATTGTTGTGATTACAACCAAAACAAACTAAAAGCTAAAATTCAAAATAAATAATTTAAAGAGAGACAGAGTAGATTGTTTCCTGAGATAAACAGTCTGTGCATTAGACTACTCAGCAATTTCTGGAAAACCATTTGGTATTAATTTCACAAAAGCTGTAGCCGTAATATTTTTTTTCTTTTTTGCCAAGTACTTGATTAAAAATCACTTTTGAGTTGACATGTATGTTATATCGTGAAAGCCATTTCAGCCACATTATTTACAAAGATAGAGAAAACCTATCTGAAAAATATAAAAAGATGAATAAGTGTGTGAAAACAAGGGCAGTTCTTCTCACTTCAGCAAACGTTAAGTAAAAGCCTAGCTAACTCAAGAAAATCTTGAAAAAGTCAAGTAATCCGTAGTCATTTTTACGAGCCAGCGAATCCGTATGCGATGCGGAGAAACGTAAATTGGAGGAAAACGCAAAGGAATTTGCTTTCTTCGTATAATTTCATGTATCGATATATACATTAAAAGATAGCTTATGACTTTGATTTTAAAATGGTGTTTATTACCATGTACATTGATACAAAATAAGGAAGCACTGGCCATTTAAACACAGTTTGACAGTTCGTTAAAAATGACAACGACAACGAATTGCCTGATAAAAGTCTAGTCTTAACCAACAAGTGCAAACAAATGGGAAAGCATTGCTTTCTTTTCTAGCAGTTGCTTGGCTTTATACAGCCAAGGATAAAGTGATGAGGTAAATTCCATTTTAACCTTAGGCACAGACAACAGTGATAACCTCTGCTTCCTTCTTTGATAGGCAAACATAAATTTCTTGTGATATTTCAAACAGACCATAATTCATTTGATTTTGTTCCCAGTCAAAATTGAATGTCAGAATGTTTCAGTGCCACATTGGTAGTTTTCCTACGTGTATCTCAAGATCAAGCTCAAGGTCAGAGCAAAGTTTATCTTAAATCTATTAAGACTTTGAATGATTTATGGTGGACAATTGTTTGTTCTTTAGTCTTTACATACCATCTCTTTGCTTTCTTTGCTTATTTACCATATTTTTTTTAAAAATCCCAATTCTTAGAAAGTAATAACAGCAAAATTTATTTTTCATCTCTCCAGAGAGTCTGCAATACAGCTAGAATGGTGAAATTTTCACAAATTTCAGAAGTAGTTGTTGATATCATTTTCCCCCTAGCAATGATACAGGCTCTTCCAATTTTTATATTTGTCACAAATATGAATTATAAAAAAGATAATGGATTATGTTTAAGAGTAGTTTCCCACTCTGTTGATTTATGGGAGTGAACTGGAATATAGAGCAAAGAGCATAAAAGATTTATTGGCTACAGCAGAAATTCTGTGACACACATGCTGCATTTGAATTCAGAAATTCAGCACAAAATTCAACACAAGTTATATTAATAGGCGTGCAGGTATGTTCATACAGTCCTGCTCAGAAAAAAAAAAGATTTACTGGAGTGAACAGGAATGTCAAAAGGATGACATGTTTTTTATATCATAAATACCTAAAATTTATTGACGCAGAACTTTATCATTTGCCCTTTATCTTGGTGAATATATATTCATGAGGGAAAATAAATAGTCCGTATCCTTCCTGAAGACTAAGGAATAGAATGAAAAAGTGCACTTTTCTGATTTTGTACCTATTAAAGGTTATATACAGTTTTGGTGGTGACAACCCACTTCACCGAAGACCCGCAAGATTGAAGGCCTGCGAAGCCGAAAATAGCAAATTGTAATCTATGTTATCACTCCGCTCTGACCAATTCCTGTGCCAGAAGGAAGTTTAATAAGTATTAAAGAGCAGCGAATGTTTTTCATGGAAGGTGTGGAGCATCCGGAAACGAGGACTAAACATGCTAAAGGAGACATAATTATTTTATATACCGATAGCGCATTATTTACGATGAAGGCAAATACTATACAAGAAAAGTCGGCCTCGCGGGCCTTCGGTCTTGTTGGCCTTTGATCAAGTGGGCGGACCCCGTTTTGGTAACCTGTCAAGAACTTTTCATCAGATTTGTTTGCTTTGAGGTGAAAAATGAGACTCAATTTGATGGTGTTCAAGAAAATCCTCTTGTAGAGTCTGCTCATCCTGCAAATTATTCTTTTTTTTTTTTTTTTTTTCTAGTGGAGCTACTTGCATGCCCCAATTACAATACTTGGATTTTCCTGATTGGTTGGATATGAAATGGCCTGCATTGCAATAAGATATTTTACCAGTTAAAGGCAAAGTCCACCCCAGAAGTTTCACTGTTTCAATAGGCACTTTTCGATTTGCGTGTTGACATCGGCGTCACCGTGCTATGACGTGATTTTTACGCACTGCGCATGCGTCAGTGTTGACCCCTCGTTCACCACCCAACTTGAGAACGCGTTCACCCCGGTTTTCACTGTCCAGCCAAATTCACTCATGCCATGTTGTCTATGACGTCATACTCCTCTCGAGATGGACGATATCGCGCAAAATTAGTGATGAAATAAAGACATGTAAAATGTTTCATGGTACACCTAACGAAATTCAGAAGCGCTGTTCCTTTAAAGTATTTCAGTACAATAGTATTCATTTTATACATGTTGACGAGACGTACATGACAACAGAAATCGAAAAGCTTTTCATCAGCGGGTCGACGTGAGGAGGTGACGCGTTGACATATGCCTACCGTCGGCATCACCATGTTCTCGTTCACCCAATCGAAATGTGCCTAATAAAAGGAGTTAAATTTGAACAGCATTTTAAAAAAGAAATGAGCAAAATCGGTCAAAGAATGAGAAAATTACACTCATTTACATTTTCTAGTATATTACTCTCGGCTCTGCAAATTGGCAACACTGATGACATCGTATGCGAGCAGCTCTCCATTCACTTTGAAATTTCACATTTTCTCAATTTTTTTTAGAAGTTACACATTTTCTAACCCTCATAGTCAATGTATGTTCAGAAGAATTGCTTTTTACATAACATGCTTTGACTATGGGGGGAGAAAATGTGTAACTTCCAAGAAAATTGAGAAAATGTGAAATTTCATGTACAAAGTGAATGGAGAGCTGCTCGCATACGATGTCATCAGTGTTGCCAATTTGCAGAGCCAAGAGTACTCTACTAGAAAATGTAGATGAGTGTAATTTTCTTATTCTTTGACTGATTTTGCTCATTTCTTTTTTTAAATGCTGTTCAAATTCATCTCCTTTATTGAAACAGTGAAACTTCTGAGGTGGACTTTCCCTTTAAAACAGGTTTTTCCCTTGTCCTCTCACCTCCTTGTGCATAGTTTCTGGTAAAGTGGAAGTCTTCATCATTATTTTGAATAGGAAGAACATATATATATATATATAAAAGTAGTTAATTGGGGTATCCCCTCTTCATTTACAAATTGGCTGACTTTCAAGGCTTAAAAAAAAACCCTAACATATTTTTCTATATCTGTGATGTTAATGAAATTACATGTATCTGTCATACCATATACAAGTCTACACTTATCTTGTTAGGTAATGATAGCGTTAAAGCAGTATAAATATTCATAATTCTGCAAAGAGTACATTTATCGTTGCCACATATATTTAAACCCTTTTTCCACTTGGTTTTCTTAGCTCAGTACTACTGTAAGAGTGGACATTTTTGCGTTGTTAATTTTTTGCCCGTAAACGGTTTTAACACAATCGCACATTAATTTTCACAGACAGTAACTGTATTCATGTGCAGAATAAACATAATATTTCACATGGTTTTATCAGTTTTAACGTTAGTGTCATGCCACACAAACTTTCCACACTTCAAAATATTCCATGTTTACAGTATTCTTAATCCTGTACTGTCATTAACCACGTGCTATTAATTTTGCTTTGTACACTCAGATTTTTATTCCTAACACCTCAATTGCTGTGCTAACCTAGTTTGCAGGTACAAACCCTGGTATTTCGAAACATGTTTACCGAAGTCTGAGAAGAAGACTAAAGGAGGTCAGTGGGGATCATGTACTATGGCTGCTCCAGGGGAGCGTTTCATGAAAGGACTTGTCGGATGTTTTATCGACAAAGTCTGTTTTATCCGACAGTTGCCATAGTAACGATGTTTCTCAGCCAATCAAAATCGAGGAAAGATGTCAGATCTGACAACTTGTTAGACAACAAATGTTGATGAAACGCTCCCCAGACCTTGACACAGCCAGTAGGGGCATGTGGACTAGGCTTCTCTCAAGACCCAAATGCATTTTAATAAAGTGTCAGTTAGGGTTTGTGCCTGCAGACTAGCACTAATCTTGCTTTCTTCCAGGGCCAGATAATCCATACTATCTTTGGGGCTAGCCCACTTTGGTAAAACTGAGTGTGAACAGAAAGTGGGCTAAGCTTAACCATGGGAAAATAGGTGGGGCCAAGGGGGCGAGGGGGGAGGCTTAGCCCTACCAATTTCCCAGGGTTAAGCAAATTTTTGCCAGTGTAAAAAGCTTGTCAGAAGCCCATCCCTCAATCAAGGAGGAAAGGGAAGAGAGGACAGGGAAATTTAACTTGAAGATGCCATGATATTCTCCCCATACCACCCCTAATATTGCCTGCCCCTAGTTGTTAATTTGCATTTCATCCTTTTGTTATGACTGAGGCTCAACCCCCCCCCCTTTTAAGATGCTGGAGCCTTCACATAGTCAGGTCCCAAATCACAGTGCGTGCACTGAATGCACAGTGTGTTTGCCACCAAAGTTGAAGTGCAATTCAATCATTGTTTGAAGACAGACAGGAAAACAAAACAAGGCGAGACTAAAGTAATGTGCATTATAAAAGTAATATTGTGATGAAAAACTGCATGGCAGTCATATTTTAGTTTTTGAAACATAAAATTAGGCAAGTGACTTTCTCATCCTATAGATTTGATCTCTGAGGCAACAACTTCACAATATTCATCATGTCATTGAGCACAGTGGATTGCTTTCCTAGACTAGTCTATGTATTCACAGTATCATTAGTCTTCTCTTACTAGCCATCCTGAGAATGTTGTCATTTTAGCCAATCCTCCGTAAACCTCGTTGTTGCTGTGGAGCTGCAACCACACTCGGTCACCTCGCCTGAGATGAAGCAACAGACTGTTACTGATTCCATCATAATAATCGTATCCTGCGTCCTCATAAATCGCAGTCACCATATCCCCATTTTTCATCAATTTGATGTAGAGGTTGCGTGAGTTTGACCATTTGTTGGCATGCATAACAAAGTAGTAGGTGCCATTGATTTGGCACGTAAAAACACTTCTCTGCGGATCGAAATCGTTGCCGATATTCACAAACTCATGGTTGAACTCCAGGATGCGGTCGTCGTGGTTGGATGCGGTGACGACGTTTGTACTGCCGAAGGAGAAAGCGGACCACCGTCTTAGGTGATGTGAATTCCGGCTGCTATCGCCCGGTTCCCCTTTAGGGCCCCTCGGTCCCTGCTGCCCACGTGGTCCTCTGGGCCCCTGTGAGTTGACTGCACCATGGGGCTTGCCTGGGGCTCCTGGTATACCTGGATCCCCCGCTGGGCCCCTCTTGCCAGGTAGTCCTATGGATCCCTGGTCTCCTTTGCTTCCCTTTAGACCGGGCGTGCCCATTGGTCCTGCATCTCCTTTCGGGCCCTGGACTCCAGGTGGGCCGTTAATGCCATTGTTACCATGGTTACCTGAAAATGGAGGAAATGAAATGATTTCACTGTTGGTCTCTTCCTATTCATGGAGTTTTTTTCTCCAATAATTTAATATACCAACATTTTAAGTGAATATACAGTCTAGTTTGCCTGCCTTATTCTTTTCTTAACATATCAATGTTTTGGGTTGTTTTTTTTTTAAAGTGATTGTTCTTTATTTTACAGAACAACTTGTGCCTATAGGTACTTTGTATTTCTCTCTAATGACACCCAGCCCCTCCCGGAAAGATTTTAAAGATATGATGTGTTTGCAATGGTGTCTGAGATATCTCCAGCTCTGGTCTTTGTGAAATGAACTCAGTAATGAAAGCAAAGGAGACACCCCCAAGCAGCGATATCGGGAGGAGAGACCTGAGGGTTACAGTGATTCTATTCGCTTTTCCCCTCCCAGGCACAGGTGACGCCGAACCATTAATAATAATAATAATAGTAATAATAATTAATAATAATAGTAGTAATAATAATAATAATAATAATAATAATAATAATAATAATAATAATAATAATAATAGTAATAATAATGATAGTAATAATAATAATAATAATAATAATAATAGTAATGATAATGATAGTAATAATAATAATAATAATAATAATAATAATAATAATAATTAATAATAATGATAATGATAATGATAATGATAATGATAATAATAATGATAATAATAATAATAGTAATGATGATAATAATAATAATAATGATAATAATAATAATAATAATAATAATAATGATGATAATAATAATAATATTAATAGTAATGATGATAATAATAATAATAATAATGATAAAAATTATGCAGAGGGAAATACATCTGAAGAGGATTGATAAAAATCAAAATTATTTGTTCTACTCAATGAATGATTTCAATGCAGAATCTCAACTCTTATCTGAATAATCACCAAATGGACTAATAGACAGCCTCAGCAATAATTGAGAAATCATTGCAAGATTGATGTTTTCAATTTCACTATTTTTTTTAATATACAAAAAGTCTTCGAACAAACGGAATTGATTATAACTAATCCATTGTCTTTTCTTTGGGGTTTTCAGAGTCAATGAAGAAATAAAAAAGCATTTAATAGAATTTAGACTTGTCTGCAAGATTTAACAAAAGTGGGGCATGTTCCTTCCGCCAGGCTTCTAATGCTACCTGAAAACATATTAGCCAGTGATGACAAGTGTGTCATCTCTGGAGAGGTTTTCCTGGAAGATCCTTGCTGACATCGCCCGTCCCGGGAGGCCCAGAATCAAATGCTTCCTTTAACTCTCCTCCTCCACTTTCCTCCTCCTACCCTTCACCTTCTTCTTTTCAAGTTCATCATCCCTTGAGATGTCTGAAGGGGTACTTCCTAGTTCATGTTACCCTTGTCTGAGTGCCAAGAGCCAAATGCTTTATATTCTTTCCATTCTCCTTTTTCTTTTTGTCAAATTCTACACTGCCTGATCTGCAAGGTCTTCTCTTCCCCTTTCTCCCCCCTCCTCCTCCTCCTCCTCCCCCATCCTCCTCCTCCTTCCTCCTCCTTCTCCTTCCCCCTCCTCCTCCTCCTCCTTCCCACTCCTCCTTCTCCTTCCCACTCCTCCTTCTCCCCTCCCCCTTCTCCTTCTCCCCCTCTCCCTCCTCCTCCTCCTCTTCATCCTTTTCCTCCTCCTCCTTCTCCCCCTCCTCCTCCACTTCCTCCTCCTCCTCCTCCTCTTCCTCCTCTTCCCTTATTCCTGTATCCTCCTATCCTCCTTCCCTTGCATTTATTACCCTGGAAAGTATATCTTCGTAATCCCCTTATCCTTCTCTGTTTGCCTTCATTACCCTGGAAAAATCCAATCCGTCTCCCTATACCATATCTTTTCCAACTTCAACTCATGTCCTCATCATCCTTATTCTATACCCCTCCCCCATCCCCCTTTGCTCTCATTACCCCTCCTTACCCCTATTCCGCATACCTCTCTTTCCTTTCTTTAATCCCCTCATACTTTCACACTCCCCACTCTCCTCACCTTTCTCCTGCCCCACAAGGTCAGCCTCCTTGTCGTTACTGATTATGAGTGGAGGGACATTTATAACTTCATAATTCATGCCATGTTTTTAAATCTTTCAAACTCTCATGGACTTTAATAATGCAAACAGAAGAAGGTGGACTTTGTTATTTTCCCTCTCTAGGTGGATGTTACTCTCATATTTTCCACCAATTAACCACTTCCCATTCATTATGACTAAGGAACAGAGTATTCCTTTGTTCATAATGAATATATTCTGTTACAATGTCCTGCCCATCACCATGGGGATGGAGAACCCCCCTGTGGTTGTGGAGAACTCACAGCATCCTCCTTACGATACCATGAATTAGCTACAGAATCAATTACATGTTTTCACTTTGCTGATGTACCCGACCCTTTTTATCTATTTTTATTTTTTTATTCATTCATGCATTCATTCATTCATTCATTTATTTATTCATTTATTTATTTATTTATTTATTTATTTATTTATTTATTTATTTGTATATCTATCTATACATTCATTCATTCATTCATTCATTCATTTATTCATTTATTCATTTATTTATTCATTTATTCATTTATTCAATTATTCATTCATTTATTTTTAAAATTTATTTATTATCCTGTTTATTTGTTTATTTATTTATTTATTCATTTGCTGAAATTTAGAAGTAGTGACTCATCACCAAAAGTGGTGGTCTTCCATGAGGCCCTGATAGCAAGAGTAACAACAATAGTCAACAAAGTAGGCCTGAGTCATAACATTTTATTTATATTTTTTTTTTTGGGGGGGGGGAGAGCAGTAATTTTTCTTCTAATCTTTGCAATATAACTACCCGTTTTTGCATGGTAAGGTGCGTACAAAAGTGTATGGGACTGCGCATCAAAAGCACCTTGCCTGAACCCATTGTTACCATTGTTTTTAGCTGCCTGCACTGCAGGCAATATAGATGTAATCAAGAAAGCCTGACCTAAATACTCTTATAAATGCGGTACATTAGGGGTCTATTTACTATGTTCTGTTGATTCACCATTACTGGACTATATGAACTCCAAATACTAAATTATTCCACGTGCAGGTCTATTTTACTTTGGCCTTCGGCCTCAGTAACACAAATCTGCACTCAGGATAATTTAGTGTTTGTTGTGCACCTAATCCAGTGTAGTGCTTGGTAGACCATGCACTATTTATATAATACTCTACATGGAGAAGAGGGGGTTTTTATTATAAGGCTGTGTCCTTGGTTGCACAACACATCCTGTAGCAACATCTAATCAGAGATCAATATCCTATGCTCATAACTTTAAAGATACACCATAGTTCTGGTCATGCGATTATAATATCAAAGAAACTTTTCTAAACTGCTCACAAAATGTAAGTCCCCCCTAAAACGAACTTTAAAGGCATTGGTTAACACTGTTATGATTTTAAAAAAATCTTGTTTTGTTACTTGAAAATGGGATAAACATAAGGGTTATAGTGTAAAAATACCAGCCTGAAAATTTCAAAATACATGTATAATATCCACAGGAAGTATTTTTAAATATAAAAAATGTGAACCAATGTTTGAAAAATATACGATGGTCAGTTGCACAGAATAGACATAAGGAGTGCGCATGCGCATGCGCATATGACTCACCTTACCGTACTGTGTATATTGGCGTATCACGCGGTGGGAGGCACATAACGGCATTTTCAAATTCAAGAAAAGTGGTCCTCTCAGTGATTGTCTCGTGAGACAAAGGATAATAAAATCGCCCTTTGCGTCTAACTTACACGTTTTCATTCCAAATTATGGTTGGTTTCAGGGTTTTTGAGTACAAATACAAGTACTCATACACATGTTTCATCCTAGTTTGAGAATTTTTTAAATCAGCTACTCACAAAGTTAGCCAATGCCTTTAATTATTTTTCAACTAGGAGGAGTTATGAAAATCGAATCATATATCCATGTAGCTAAACTTCTTAGCAAACCTTTGTGTAGAAATTATGAAGATTCGCCTAGTCATGCTTCAGTGAACATGACCTAAATGCAAAATTGTCATTTTTTGACGTTCACAAGCTCGATGTCATGACTTTGATGCAGTGATATCGGAACATACTTTAAGTTTTCTGCGTTTGAAGGTATGTAACATAAATTTTATTCGCTACCAAACATGTCAAATGATTTGTGCGCCAAATTTCATGCTTGAGTGAGCAAGAGGTGAAAATGGCAAAAACTGCTAGTGTGACATCTTTTGTGTGGTGAATTTCATCTTATACAGAGGAATTCATGTTTTGGAAGGGTGCTCTCAACTTTTGCAATTGATAACTATCAATGCACAGTTGAATGAACACGTAATAAAAACAGAATGTCACCATGTTGAAATCATCAAGTAATTATTGCCTTATTTTTGTGCACTAAAAATCATATCAATAACCATTTTTGGCATGTTTATATGATCGGTGTACATGTATCAATCATCTCATGGCATTTAATTGAAATTTCACGCTCCAATGAGCACCCGAGAATGAAAAAGCTTGTTTTTCACTTATTGAGAAAAATTCAGCTGCTCAATTTGGTTAACCATCAGAAGTCTTCTACGGGAGTTCCAGTGAGCGAAAGAGATGAGAAAATTATGCAAATGAGGAGAAAGATTAGGGCTTTGTCCTTGCTCCGCACCATATAGGATACTCAATTTGGTGCACAATCCTGTTAGTTAATGACTTCAGGAAGATATGTGCCAAATTCCATGAAAAAACTCTCAGTAGAACGAACTATAACCATCAATGAAAATAGGACAGATTTCATTTCTTATTTCCTCCCCATTGACACTATGTACAGGAAGGGAGCAGAAATTTAACAAAAGTGAAAAATGGCATATTTTCATTGATGATTATTGTTCATTCTACTCGGAGTTTTTTCACCAAATTTGGCACATATCTTCCTGAGGTCATTAACTAACGGGATCGTGCACCAAATTCAGTATCCGATACGGTGCGGAGCAGGGACAATGCCCTAATCTTTCTCCTCATTTGCATAATTTTCTTGTCTCTTTTGCTCACTGAAGCGTACAAGATCGGGATTTTGATGAAAATCAAATCAGAGGAACTCCCCAAGAAGATTTCTGATGGTTAACCAAATTGAGCAACTGAATTTTTCTCAATATGTGAAAAACGAGCTTTTTCATTCCCACGTGCTCATTGGAGCGTGAAATTTCAATTAAATGCCATGAGATGATTGATACATGTACACCGATCATATAAACATGCTAAAAATGGTTATTGATATGATTTTTAGTGCACAAAAATAAGGCAATAATTACTTGATGATTTCAACATGGTGACATTCTGTTTTTATTACGTGTTCATTCAACTGTGCATTGATAGTTATCATTTGCAAAAGTTGAGAGCACCCTTCCAAAACATGAATTCCTCTGTATAAGATGAAATTCACCACACAAAAGATGTCACACTAGCAGTTTTTGCCATTTTCACCTCTTGCTCACTCAAGCATGAAATTTGGCGCACAAATCATTTGACATGTTTGGTAGCGAATAAAATTTATGTTACATACCTTCAAACGCAGAAAACTTAAAGTATGTTCCAATATCACTGCATCAAAGTCATGACATCGAGCTTGTGAACGTCAAAAAATGACAATTTTGCATTAAGGTCAGTTCACTGAAGCATGACTAGGTGAATCTTCAAAATTTCTACACAAAGGGTTGCTAAGAAGTTTAGCTACATGGATATATGATTCGATTTTCCTAACTCCTCCTTGTTGAAAAATAATTAAAGTTCTTTTTAGTCGGGACTTACTTCTTGTGAGCAGATTATATAGCAATTAGGAAAGTTTGATTAGTTGTACCATGGATGTATAAAAGGCAGGTGTGTAGTGTGAGATTGGGGGATTATCAAATAGATAGGAATCCACTAAATTTCCCCAAAAGGTATTTGCAATGAGTTTACTCAATTGTGCACACATGCAGCTGCCGTGAATGGTCAGCCCAAACTTTTCATCTATTTCTGGCTATACGGTATTTCCAATATAATGGCATTTCAAGAGCAATCCTTTTTTGGGTTACTACAATATTCTTCAAAACCGACATGAAAAGAGTGAGAAAGCTCACAAATTATTCTTCATCTTTCCCAGAATGCAGGTTCTCTTTAACCATGTATCAAACTCTCTTGACATAGCTTACCAACTTGAACCTAGTCTATCCTTACACCCACACCCTAACCCCGCAGGACCCTAACCTAATCCTATATCTTTGATGAAGTGATGTGCAGAGCAAATGTAGCCGGACCAAATGGTGGATTACCCTTTTTTTTGTCTCCCTAGAGTTCTATTTTTGTACAGGTTCATGATATTACCACTTGAGCCTCATTTAGGTATCCAGTGGCAACCCCCTGCAGAACCCCCCCCCCCCCCCCACCATATTTTTTACTGCACCACTTCTGATGAGATACGCATTAATGTGTCAAGAAAAAAGAGTCTTGTCAAAAGTTGCAAAGAAAAACTCATGGCATAATATTATACACTGTTAAAGTTTATATTTATTTGATTGGTCCACACATTTTTGTCACCTGGAGGCAAGAAAAAGGTGCTTTTTGCCTTTGTGTTTTTTGTGTGGTTATTTGTTTGATTTGTTTTTTTTTTTTTTGGCTCCCTCATGTCCTATTCACTTACCCCCCAAAATACTGAAGGGGTATGTAGAGATGCCAACTGTTCCTTTTTTGCAGTATTTTATAATGGTTTTTATAAAAAATACTGCAGGCTTCATAGAAAATACTTTTTTTTCCAAAATCGTATTACTGCACATGTCTATTGCAGAAAAGGTGAAAATACTGTTTTTCCACCCAAAACTCCCCCTTTCTTTCCTCCAATACTTCACCGCTTTTCACAAGGTTGGCATCCCTGGGTTTGCCTGTTCATATGTGAACAAACCTTTACATGTAAATTAAGCCCGCCGCACACTATGCGATCTGACTGCGACTCGATTTTTGAACAAATGGCATTTTGCATTCAATATGAAAGTTTAAACAAGTGAAATGATCTAATATTTGAAGTTCGAAATAATGATAGGAATACTTAAATAAAAAAATTTGGTGAACTGCATGCCTTGTGGTCAGAGGAAAGGCCAAATCGGCTTCAAATCATAGCCGATCGCATGATTGCTATGACGTCACTATGATTCGGGATTGAATTTGCTTTTATTCCCACAGGGAGGCTCGCAATAGCCCGGAATTTTGATTTTAGTATATATATATTCGGAACTTTGATCATGAAGATTTTACATGTTTGAATGTTCATATCAAATGCTATAACAATTTTTTTCCAAAATCGGATTGCAGACGCATCGTATAGTGTGCGGCTGGTTTTAGATATCTCTTGCAACCAAAAATGGTTGAATGTACTTAATGCACTTCCATTGGATATGGAACAGATTATCAGGACATGTCATTCTCCATGGAAACCCATCTACATTCAGAGAGGCTGCACTAACTATCATCAGCATGATGCAGCCTCCTGTTGGGTCCCACATGCTATAAATGGACCAATGCATGTTTTTACTTGCACCCCTGCATGCTCATTTTTATTGTATACATGTATATGTGAGCCAACCCAAATCCTGCACCTTGTCACCTCCATTGGCACATGACATTATTGACATCCCAGTATAGCTTCCAAGGAGCTGCGTTTTGGGATTACTGCGACAAGTAACAAGTAGCAAGTAACATAGAGTTGATACCTTTCTTAAAGTAAACAGAGTAAATGGGACAAAAACAAGTGCAATGATCTTTACCTGGTAGTCCAGCTGGCCCTTGCACCCCAGGATAGCCTGGGTTCCCTTGTGCACCTGGTAGCCCCCTCTCACAGCACTCCCTGCATGTTCCCCTCTCCTCCTGTCCTGGTAAGGGGCGCTTGGTAGGACCTAGACCCTCTCCGTGGGTTAGGCCAAGTAGGACCAGACCCAGAGAGAGTAGAACGGACTGGAGGGGTGGGCCTCCAAGTTCCATTATAGCTGAAAGATATTAAAATGGTGAAAAGATTTTAAAGTGTAGGGAAATACTTTAAAAGTAGTTTCAGTTAAGTTTAGTTTTAAAGTGGGTATTGGATAATGAATTCTGTTTTTTCTTATCTTTGCCTCCTCCTATCTTAAATCTGTATCTTTCCCTTTGTCCTTAAACACATAAGGACTGAAAGGTGATATGCATTGTATGGTTTATTAGCTCATCGGACCCGAATGGGCCAGATGAGCTTATGCCGTGCGTGGTGTGGCGTCCATCGTCTGGCATCTGGCGTCTGGCGTCCATCCACAATTTCAAAATGCTTCTTCTTCATCATTTCTTGCCCAATTTCAATGAATTCCTTTTGCTTTATATGATAGCACTAGGTAGGGGATTCAAAACTTCTACACAGAAATTTTAAACTCATTATGCTGATTTATACGCATTTTTCGAAAATCACCAAAAAATGCTTCTTCTTCATTTGTCGATGGATTTTGATTTTTTTTTTTGTTTCATTTGGTAGAGCTACATGAGGTTCACCGAATTTCTACACGGAATTATGAAATTTTTTGTCTTAAAAATTAGTTATGCTAATTTATTCAAAAATTACAAAAAATGCTTCTTCTCCTTCATTTGTCGACTGATTCTGACTTTTTTGGTTTCATCTGGTAGAGTTACGTGAGGTACACCGAACATCTACACGGAATTTGGAAATTTTGTCTAAAATGCCGGATGAGTACCACATCATTGATGTGCTCGTTATAATTATGATCAGGGGCAGATCGGGGGGGGGGGGGGCTTATCAGCGAATTTTGGAGATAAAAAAATACATATATGAAAATGCCGAGGACCTTTTGATTTTTTATGTTTTTTTTTTTTTTTTTTTGCTTATCAGCAAATCTTTTCCGGTTAAACAAACACCTGAAAAAGGAGACCGCCCCCCCCCCTTTGAAAAATGCTGGATCTGGCCCTGATGTATAAGATTGACTCGAATTCTGGGATTGCTGCCTGTTCAGACAGATGCGTATATACGAACTTGTATATCAGTTTGCAAAACTAGTGATAATTCTGTACAAATGTGAATATGAACAGTAGGTCTTCTTAAATTTCATCTTGTTCTTGTTATCATTATGATTTTTTAAAACTTGTTTATAACATGATGTTCTTGTTTTTCAATTTCTGGACCAAAAATTGAAACAGTATGTCACATGTCCAGTTTACAGGTCTTATCATCCTTGCAAAATATGTTTGAAAAACTCGGTGAATAGGTGAATAAAGTGTTGAAGGAAATCCCATTAAGTCAATATCATGAAGGAAAAAAAATTGCTTGCCCCCCTAGAAAGAAAGAAGTTTAAACCTGTAGGGCTGTTAGGCCTTATATTTTGAAATTATTAGCTGAGAAGCATAAAAGCAGTATTATTATGAATATTATAATAATAATTGCTTATTACTTTACCCCACTTTTCCCATAAGGCCCAAAGCGCTTACAATAAATGAGGTTACACAAATACATGTAATTATAGAAGTAAATAAATAGATAATCCTAAAACTCTGTGTAAAAAGATATGATTTCAAGACCTTTCTGAAGGTAGTAACTGATGAAGACTGTCTAATTCTAAGTGGTAAATCATTCCAGTATTTTGAAGCCGATAAAATAGATGTCCTATATCAGTGGCTAATGTGCAAGTAACTGAATATGTGTGACGGAGAGGATCACTGGCTGATCTCAATTCTCTGGTGGATGTATATAAATTCAAACAGTTACCTAAATACTTTGGAGCTTGATTATTAAGTATTTTGTAGACAAACAGGATTAATTTGAAAATTATTCCTTGTTTCAACGGAAGCCAGTGTAGTGAGCTCGAGAGTGGCCGAGAGGTATGTTTATTCTAGGTCAAGTTTGTTCCTGGGAACATTCATGTTCAATTTAATTTTTTTTTTAAAATTTGGAATGCATGAATCATATAAGTTAATAAATATGTCATGTTCTGAGTTTGGAGTGTGAAAAAGCTAATATCCCATGAATAAAAGTATTCTTCACCATGATTACCTGTCTAATTCTGTTTGTTATGATCAGACGACCTTGCCCTTGAGAGGTGTTTGTCAATTTCCATGTCTTCTTGAACCACTACTGAACTTCCTCCCTCTCTCAATAGAGTGTTCAGTGACTCACCCCATTTGAGGTGTACACCTATTATGTCATTCATCACTCCTACCTCATCATTAAATGCCCCCTTCTCAGGGGATCGTGGGGAGGGGGTGGGCCTCAGACTAGCTACACTGAGGTGCTGATCCTGTACTGCTATTTTGGATATGATGTACATGTACATCGTTTTTTAAGTCATGAAAATTTTGTAACTCATAATGTTTCAAAAACATTAACCTCATCCTGTCATTAAATGCCCCCCCCCAACTTAGATGATGAGGGTGGAGGAGGGGGGGGGGGGCTGAGTATATTTAAACTCCTGTGCCCTATGCTGTAGACAAAGTATATGGGGTTGCTGTTGGTAGCGTTGATAATATGTTAATCATTCAGTTGTCACCCATGGTGTCATGAAATGCCCCCCTCCCCCCACCTTTTCATGGGATGGTGGGGGAGGGGTTAGGAACTGTATAGGTTTAAACAGGTCCTGTGCTGTGGTTGTTTGGGGTTTTGAAGCTTGAAGACCACTGCTTCAATAATATCAGGTTTACCATCATTTAATTATGAAAATGCCCCCTCTCACAACCCACTTTCTTCTTGGGCATTGGTGTTGGGTTGAATGTGCTAAAAATGTGCTTGAAACGGTAAATCGTCAGTCTGAATGCAATGTTTTGGGCTTTGTAGCTCCCCAAGAGTCAAGTTCATTTCTTCAATTTCATTCTTTACCCTCATCTCGTCCTTAAATGCCTTCTCAAGCTCACATCTTGCTCAAGTCATTTATGTACAACATACAGAAACCATTGACCTATTATGCTTTTCAAACCCTGTACTGTAGCAGTCCTTCACAATGTGTGGTCTATACCAGCACCATTATACCACCGTGCACATTTGAAAAATCTGTGTCTTGTATTGTAGCACTTAGAAAAACACTTCTTTCTGGCAAATACTGGTATTCTGCAACTTTTTAGTGATTCATATACAGGACTTAATCATTTCCAAATTTATTATGAAAATACACTTATACCAATGAATTCACAGAATTCCCAGACTCATAAACATGTTGCCTCAACAGAGTTATGCAAAAGAATAAATACCAGGTTGTCCAATAATTTCAAAAATTTGCCAGATCGCACACACCTTTGATAATCGTCTGATTCATTTCACTTTGTGAATGGGGACCTTTTACCCTGGCAGATAACAACTGTCCTATTAGTACATCAAAATGTTGACATCTGTGATCAAAAATAGGAATCTAATAAGCGCCTGGGGCATGCTTGTTAGGGGCAGATTTATGAATGATTCGATAAACTTTCAAACCTCAAGTTTATTTCTTCAAATTCTCGGCTGCATGTTTACCAGATGTAAACTTGTAAGGAGCTATCTGCAGATGGGGATCATTTTGAAGGGCATGACCCACATTCCTTGGAAGCGTGATTTGTAACTGAATTTTGCCAATTTGGCCTTTTTCAGATTTAAAAAAATATCTGCTGTCTGCAGCCCGAATTCTCCTTGCTGCTGCTTTTACTAGTCTTGTCACACTTTCTTTCTTTATCCACTTCTTTATCTATTTGTTTAGATTTTATACTTTCTCTTTTTTTCCCTTTTGCCTTTAATGGATCCCCTACCCACCCCCTCCTTCAATTTCATCTTATTACCTTGCATCCTAAGATAATGTAACTGAATTAGTTGGTCCAAGGTTATGCAATAAAGGGGGTTTTCTGACTTTTCATTTTTTACCTTATCTTCTTACTATGAAAACAGAAAATATATTAATAAAATCTAAATAGTTTGCCTCTTGATAACTCCCTGCCCTTGACTTGCCTCCTCCCCGCCGTCACTAACCTCCTTAAATTTATTGATCACGTACCTGACAAGTTTTGTTCAGTTTTGCTTGTTTTCTGAAAATGAATGTGTTCTCTTGATTTCTTTCTTTTTTTATGAAATAATTATTTAATTTTTCAGTGAAAGGATTAAATGTATGTATGCATATGGCATGTTGGCTACTTGTGCTAGTTCTACTACTTCTTCTCATCCCAATACAGTATTTTAGCTAGTACTGCACACATTGTCATTTTTATGTGATTGTGGTGCTTCTCCCCCCCCCCCCCCTTTTTTTTTTTGGTTACCTTCTTTTTTTTGCATTTTCCATCTTCTCCTTCTGTTCCTCCTACTTCTCTTCATCTCTTCTTTTTGTTCTTGTTCTTCTTGTTGTTGTTCTTGTTGGTATTGTTCTTGTTCTTCTTCTTCTGTCCCTCCTTCTATTCTTCTCTGTTCTTCTGCTTGTTCTGTCCCTCCTAATTCTCTTCTTCTTGTCTCTTCTACTTCATCTTCTCTTTGTTTCTTCTTTTCTTGTTCTGTCCATCTTACTTCTCTTCTTCTTGTCTCTTCTACTTCATCTTCTCTTTGTTTCTTCTTTACTTGTTCTGTTCCTCCTCCTACTTCTCTTCTTTTTGTCTCTTCTTCATCTTCTCCCTCTTCTTCCTCATCTTCTCTCTTTCACTGTCTACTGTTAGATGTAAATTTAAAGATCTACTTTTTAAAATTTTTCTATCATGTACACTTTGGCTCTCTTTGTTGCAGCTTTTCCCTTTCTGACCTTTTACTTATCTCCCCCCCCCCCCCCCTTGATGAGAAGAAGTGTTTTTTTTTTTTTTTTTTTTTTTTTTTTTTTTACATCATGGAATCCCATTTTGGCAATGATAATCTTTTTCCAGTGTGCACAATGCAATTTTGAGTAATTTGATTGAAATTTGCAGCCTACAATTTTAATGCAAAGAAGACAATGATAATCTTTTTCCAGTGTGCACAATGCAATTTTGAGTAATTACTTGAAATTTGCAGCCCACAATTTTAATGCAAAGAAGAAAGAAAGAGTTCTTTGTGAACCACATATGGAAAGTAAATCATGTTACAGGGTTTTCTTCAATGTATTGCTGTATACAGCTCAAGGTTGATGTGGTGCAATATCTGCCATCTCAATAGGAATGAGATTTTTGGCCGAAGTTTAAACTGAAGATAATTGCAGAGGTTTTTGCTTTGTCTGTTAGCCATATGAAAGGAAAAAATGACAGAAAGTGGCAAAAATTTATACCAATATTGAAACATATGAAACTGACAAAAATGATTGGGGAAGCTGGGGATTGGGGGGGGGGGGGTATACCACTATGTCTAGCTAGCTGGATATGTCCCAGAATGTAGACAAAATACTTCCTTCACTTTCATAGCTAAATAAAGAAGGGGGAGGGGGAAGGAAAGAAATCAAATAAAAGAAGTTAATTACAAAGTGATTTCACTTACCTTTTGTGTCAGTGAACAAGGAGTAATTGAAAATGTATCCCCAATTAGATCCAAACAGCACATCAATTAAAATTCAGTTCTAGTGGTCTCAACTAATATTTTAATCCTAAAGTCTCCCGTTAGAGTGAGCTGCCATTGGCTACTAGTGAGTGCACAGGCCGTCCTTCAGCTTATGAACCCATGACGACGAATCTCATGTGACCAACTGCCTGGCAGAGCTAGCCGAGACCAACTGAACTGACTGAGCTGTCAAACTGGTTGGCTCGGAGGGTTCACAGTAGGTGCGTTTTCATTAGCTCAAACTTGAAGAATAGCCCGCTATTTCTGAGCCCATGCATTAGCCTTAACAGATAATAGCCAGCTAATTAATTCTCAGATGAAGACGGAATCAGCCCACTATTTTGCTCGAAAAGTAAGCCATCCAGATATTGGACTTATTCGTAGAATAGCCTGTTATTTTGCAAAATAGCAGGCTATTTTCAGCACGCTGTCATCATCTGGAGCTTCAAGAGCTGGCTTATGGATCCCACCATGCATGTGTGTTAACATCAGGCTTTACCTCAAGCTAGATTACAGTATATGGAGCTCAAGGTGATGTGGACGTGATTACACACTTCAGCTGAGTTTGAGCTGATAGCCCTGGGGGGTGTTTCATAAAGCTGTTTGTAAAGTTACTAATGACTTTACGAACAACTTGAATATGAAGTGCCAAATGGGATGCCCAAAGTTTTTCCTGACGTTTTAACAAAATGCAACTTCATTTCCCATAATCCCAGTTAAATTGTGGAAAAAAACGTACTTCCCAATAGAAATGTTTGTAAAAGATAGTAATGATAATCTACGTATGCATATTTCATCTTTAGCTGATGCGATTAATGGTGACTTAGAATCCCATTCGGCTTGCCATGTTAAAGTCATTCATAAAGTCATTCGTAACTTTACGAACAGCTTTATGAAACACCCCCCAGATCCCCAAATAGCAGGCTATTCTTCTAGCTCAAGCTAATGAGGACCCACCTACACGGGTATATCGCTCATGAAAGGATCATTTCTGTTTTGTGAAAGTTGAGAGATTGTCAGGAGATTGAGGTAAAGGGAGGTTTTGTTGTTGTTGTTTTATCTTGATCAGCTTCTTTTTATAGGTTTGTGGCAGGCTGCATGCATGCTGATTGAGGCTTGTGGTGTGACATTGGTCTCACTTTTTGAAGGGGAAGGATTGATGGCAAGGGGGAGAATAAGGGTATTATGAGGAAGATGGGATTGTTTCAATGAGTTCTAACACTACAGTTAATACCCCAGAAAACACCCAAAGGTCAGTTACCCCCTGACAATCCTGGAGGACATATACCCCTGGGGTAATTGTCCTAGGGTAGTTGTTGGGGGGGGGGGAGGTGGCAATTGCCCTGGGGTAATGGTCCTGGGGATATTTGACTTGAGGGGGAGAAGATTGTCCTAGGGGGTAATTTTCATGGTGGTAGTTATCCAGGTGGTAGTTGTCCTAGTAGGGGTAAGATGTTCACCTGTTGAACCAAGGAGTTACTATACATGTATAAACTCCTTGGTTGGACACTATGCCCGAGATAACTCGGGTTACAAAAATGAGGGTTTGAGCTTAGTCCTGCATTGTTCTCGGCTTGTGGGGTGGGATATTAGTCTCACTTTTGTGGGAGTATGATTGAGGTTGTAAGGGGGATTGTTGCCTTTAATAGAAATGGGGGAAGTAGCTATAGAATGATTTTTGGGGGGTGGGGGATGAGGTTTAGAGCTTTGAAATCCATCCTGACTGAGGTCTTTGTGGTGAAACATAAGTCTCACTTTTGAAGGGGAAGAATTAAGAATGAAAAGTGCACATGTATGAGCTTTCAGTGCTTTAGCTCTGGAAGGCTGCAGGAAAACAATTTGAGAAAAAAAAATCTGAGAGGAAATCTCACTTTTCCACCAATGAATCCAAACAGCTTTTGTGAACAATTTTATCTTGCGGGGGTATGTGAGGTTAAATGTTTAAGAAGGAAAGGAAGGAAGCAGGAAGAATTTATATCTTCCTGTATTTTCCTCTCTATTTTTCAATTACAGGATGTAAGCTGAAGTCTAATTCCCAGTCCATGCTGATAAACTACTTCAGCTATAACATCAAGTTATAGAAGTTCAATTTTGTTTATATATTTCTTATACAATAAATCATTATATAAATGATAGTATTTATAATGCCATCATAAGATTAACATTTTAATACAAACAAATTGATGTTTTGATATTCATGTAATTAGATGTACTTTATTTGAGCTAACAAGAAATCTTATCCCAAGATTATTTGGATGCCACTAAAGTGCCAATCTTTCTAAATGTTAATCTGATGTTTGTGCTCACTACATTTTAAGTTCTCTTTAAAATACGACATAGTTACATTTGACTTGTAAAAGTATGGATGGAATACCATAACCTCATGTAATTAGGCCACAATTTGCAATTTTTCCAAAAACAATCTTAGGTACATGTAGGCCCACATGACATGATAACACCATTCTTTCCCTATATATTTTTCATGAAACGTCATGTTACTGTCATTTTTTCATTTTCCAATACATGTCTCATTCTTTATTTCTGTTTTTAATCAGACTTCCACCACTCCACAGTTGCTTTTGATTTGGTAGTATTTCTTGGCTCATTTTGTTTTTTCATATAAGATTTGAGAAAAAATATGTCTGAAGTATGCGGAATATGTATATTGTATCAAAATATAGATATTGTCAGTACAATGGTTCACCTTACACCATGCTGTGTCTCAGTCAGCATCAGTCGGAGTAAAATTATTGTCTCGCACATGGTATTTATTTGACTCGTCTGCCGAAGCTAGATTGTCTGTTTCCATAACTTTCACTTTCAATCTCATCAAGATGAATCCATCTTCCTCTCTCTGTAATTGTGTTCATCTTCATCCAACAAGCAATTCAGAATTTTACTGGCCGCAAGAGTCCCAATATTGGTATAAAGGCATTTCCAGAGGGAAGATATTAGACCACTCAATCAGCAAGTCAGCTGTTGAGGTGACAATCGCTAATTGACACCGAGCGAAACATGACAAGCATTATTTCAGATATGACTCTTGGAAAATTCTATAAAAATTCCTCTTGTAAAGGCATGTTTGTTGAATCAGAAAAAAGCATTGTCAGATGTAGAGCACCTGATATCTCGTAACAAAAGTGAGCGCTGAATGATCCAGAATTGGAGTAATACTGTAAAGATATTACAGTAAATCTCAAGATGTTACAATTTTACATTTGCATGTGAGTCATGGAATTATTAGATATTCTTCACAGAAATAGAACAATCGATGCCTCATTACAAATGATCAGGAATGTCTCAAGTTGTTACAATTCTGCAATTTCATTTGGGTCATTTATTTAGTTTACTAGATATTCGTCACTACTAGAAAATGAGCATGATTTTTTTTTTCAACAGAGGAAGGAGTGTCAGAAATAGAACAAATGATGCCTCATAATGAATGATCAGGAACTGGAGCAGTAATGTCTGAAGTTATTATAATTCTACAATTCCATTTGGGTCATTTTAGTTAACCCGTAGAAGTACAGCGTCTCCTTTAGGAGACCGTTTTGCAGTATCTGTTGGTCCAGAATGTTGGGCATTACAGTACACGTTGAGCAGAAAGAGAAAAATGCACTGAAAATTTGAGCCCATTCCCAATGCTGTATGGTGTGGCTTTCTTGAATTAGAGCAGTTTAATTGTAACTAATCATTAAACTCTTTAAATTGGCAATGCAGCGAATAATACATAATCACTATTTCTGTGTTCAAATTGGCAATTTTGGATTAAATTCTACAATTACAATTCATTTTGGTTCATGTTATATCCATATTTATATTTTTCAAGCTATGTAAGCACGGGAAAAAAAATTGTTGCCAATTTGAGGATTGAAGATTAATTTAGACCTCAAGAAAGCTCTGTGCTGCTATTGGTTGTTAGATATTTGTCACTCCTGGAAAAAAATGAGCATGATTTTTTTTCCTACAATGGAAGGAGCATCAGGAATAGAACAACCGATGCCTCATAATGAATGATCAGGAAGTGAAGTAGTAATATCTGGGTAATGTCTGGAGTAGTACAATTCTACAATGCCATGTGGGTCATCGGATCATTGGATTTTTGACGCACCTCTATGAATATGCAATTTTCTTTTCAAAGTCTCTGTAAGATTGCACAGGTTGTACCAATGAAAAAGAAACAGGAGAGCAATGAATGGTTTAGCTTTAGAAACTCGATTAAAAAAAGAAAAGAGGAAGAAACTTTATTGGGCCGAATAAGTGTTCAGGTAGGAATCAAGCTTTTGCTCACGTTTGTCTTGAAGTATTGTTCCATTCTGTGTGGTGTTGTGTCATGTGTCGTGTATCCCTCTTTGTCTTTTTCGTTATTACTGATGATGCTATGATGTTTATGTTAGGGAACCTGAATTACGAGGCTTCCTCCACAATCCCAGTCCACAATACAGCGAGCATTACATTTATCTATAAATACCAATACTTGATATACATAAGTATGTCCACATTTTGTAAAATTCTTCATTGTTGGTTTTTATGCAGTGTTGGGAAATGTGAAAGTCTGTGCAAAATTTTGTTTTCTATTATTGTGGAACTAAATGAAATGAAAATAAAATACATAAAAATTATTATTGATTTTCTTTCTCATAGTCACCCTGAGACAGCACCTGCTTTCAAAAGTACCGGTACTTGAGGTCGATGGGCAATTATAGCTCTGGAAGCTCCAAAAGAGCTTTGGCAAATTAACTTCATACATGCTCTGGGAGAAATTAATAATATAACTGAAAAGGTACTCTTTTGGTAGAAAAAAAAATGCATAAAAAATGTGATATTACTTGCACTTTTACAACACCCAAACTCCAAACTTAATTTTAGAGCTACTGTCGCCAGAGGAGTGATTTTTTTTTTTTTTTTTTACACTGGTGTCTACCACTGACATTGTTGTGGCTAACCACAGTGTGGCCGAGTGTGATGATGTCATCTAATCGAAGGAAACGAGGGGGAGACGAATAGCCCTTTGCACATAATGGGACTCGGGATATAAAGAAACAAAAACACTGTACATTGGCTATATTGCCAAATTAGGCTTGCACGCAAGATACTGTCATAATAAAAATGAACAACCCCAAAACGTCATGTAAAAGTACACGTTTGAGAGAGAAGTGCACAATTTGACAATTTTCACAAGACATTAACACCATGAAATCAACCGTGATTTGTAATTAAATTTTAGTTCAAAATGATGCGCAAACCTTTTTTTTTGCTGCATGATGTTTGGTGGTATAATGTTTCATTGTTTCACATTTGCTGAAAAATGGTAATTTATAGAAATGGTACAAATTTCAATATGTGAAAATCAAGGTACAGGTGTATGTAGGGGTATTGGTAGACACTATGTGTTGAATTTGGGAACCAGTTCTTGTTTGGGAAGAGAGAAAGAGAGAGTATTTTCTTCATTATCTTTTTTCAGTTCAGACAGACAGTTTTGAATGGATTGCTTCTACATGTAACTGTAGCAAGAACCACAACGCAAAAGTGCAAATACAGTGAATAGTATATCTTGCAAAGTTCCCCCCCCCCACCCTCCTCACTTACGAAACCTGAAAGAGTGCTGGCATCTAAACCACAAACGGAGGTGGCAGGAACCGATCTTCAAAACAACAAGCATGCTGGCCAACTATCTGGAAGACATTTATCATCATATGTCATGAATAACCTCCTGCGAACTTACAGATGGTTGGAACACATGTGGTCTCAAATCAAGGGATACTTTTGAATGTTACAAGTAGTGCAGTTGTCCCGAGGGGGGGGGGGGGGCTTCCCTTTCCTAAATGGGATATACATCATGTACTTCAATACACAGTTACACACAATATTCTATGAATAACCCCCTCTGTACTTTCTAGTTAACGCATGTCATCCAAGGGGGGGGGGGGGGGGGAGGAGCACAGGGGGCATTGTGCCCTCTACCCCAAATCTTTTATCGGTGTGCCTTCAAGTACTCACTATTACCTGTGTGCTTCCTCCAACTTTTTGCAAGTGATTTATCATCATAACCTCCTCCAAACTTGTAGTCTTTTGTGACATTTTTTTTTCTGGGAAATCAAAGGTTACCTGTAAGGTTGATGAAGGGGGAGGGGGGGTGGGGAGCATATAATACAACATTGAAACTTATATGCTGCAGACATTGCGATTCACTTATTTTTCATACACTCTGATATGATATTTAGATGAAATTTTTAATTCTATCTTGAATTCTTGATACCTTTGCAAGCTATTGTATATGTACTTATCTTTAAAAGAACTCTGTCTTTGTCTATCTCTTGGCAGCTGTTTTCTCTAAATATAGGCACACCAAACTTATTTCTGGTTTGCGTGTTCATGTTTTTGTCGATATTTAGACAGCAATGATCTTTGTGAGGTGTACTATATGATATTTCCTGAGGCTGTTCCATTGTGAGTGGACCAGTTGGTGGGTAGTAGCTTTGGTTCCAGAAAATTGTCAAGTTTTCTGTCTCTTGTCCAGAACAATTTCTCTCCTACCGGCATTTATTTCACCTTTATTATCAGTCTTTGATAATGAAATTATAAACAAAACACATTTATACAAATACAGAGAAGGTACACCAAATTATACTACATTAACATAAAATACAAAACTATCAATATGACTATGATTCAAGGAACAAGGAAGAATTAGGTACAAAGATTATTTCTTCTTTGTATGAATATTTACCAACACAAATATACTTGTGGGAATAAAATTTGTGAGCTATTGATAGAGGCAGATGGATGGCTCTTTTCCACATTTCTAGGACAAAGGCAAAAGTTAATTTTTGAGCACTGTTTAAAGGAGAATGAAAATCTGGGGGAAATTGTTTTTAATGAAAAGAGAGGATAGAGAGAAGTGATTTTAAAAAGGTTCCATCAACATCAGTTACAAAATGTTGTGAAAGTTTGTAAAGTTTCAATTTACTTTCTGTGGCAATCCTCAAATTGGCAATATTGCTTCAAAATGGCAGGTTTAAAAGGACAACTCTCCATAGGTCTTGTACACTAAATTTCATATTTTCCCCATTATCCTTGTAGGTGCAGCTTGTGTCCTTCTTAGATCAAGATATATCATGGAGAAAATGTATTTGACACAGCATATGTTGAGTTCACAAACAGACAAGCAGCATCTTTAGAGATAATGGAAAAAAGTATGAAATTTTGTGTACAAAACATATTGAGAGTTGTCCTTCTAAACCTGCCATTTCTCCAGGTTTCATTCTCCTTTAATACAAGTCTGTAAACCATTATAGATATATATTAGGATACATTTTGCACCTGAATTTAAATACCACCAATCCAGTGGTACATGTATTTATGATGATATAGGTCATAATGCCAAATTTTCTCCTTTATTTGATTAATAAGTGCAGTATGATATGTTTTAGGGAGGTAGGGGGCAGTGACAGAAGTGAGTATACACTAGGGCTGCTGTCAAGTAGGTACAATGTATGATGATCAATATTGACATTTTCATAGAATTTTTGGAGCTGGTCTAAATATTCAGTGGTGATTCAATTTTTCAAACTTGGACTGTATGGTCTTAAACTTTGTGAGCAACTGATTTTAAAAATTCTCAAACTAAGATGAAACATATGTATGAGTACTTGTATTTGTACTCAGAAACCCTGAAACCAACCATAGTTTGAAATGATAATAATAAGATGCAAATGACGATTTTATTAGTTTTGGTCTCATGAGACAAACAACTAGAGGAGCATTTTCAACCAGTTAAAAAAAAATGTTGGCCGCACCTCTCTCCCTGTACTATACATGATATGCAGCACACAAACACACCACTGTACTATACTTGTTATGCATACACACACACATACACTGTTAAGGTGAACTCTGTTCATATGCACACTCCTTATGTCCAGTCTGTGCAACCGACCATTATATTTTCTTCAAACATTGGTTTACATTTTTAATATTCAAAAATACTTTCCGTCGACATTATAATTTGAAACTTTCAGACTGGTATTTTTAAACTATAACTCTTGTGTTTATACCATTGTCAAGTAGCAAAATGAGATTTTTTTTTAAATTCTCACAATGTTAGCCTTTTATAACCACCAGTGTACTGTAACAGGCAAAAGTTTGAGATGAGATTTTGGCTTAGACGAAGGATACTACTCTGAAGTTTGCCTGTATTTTTCAGTTTTCGTATTTGATTTTTTTTTTTTTACCCTACTGCTTTGACGATTACATTTGATTTCAGTAAAGTTTAATTATTTGTGAAAGAATACAATGTCCTTTAGATGGACGCTGAAAGTCATGTGTTATAGTTTGGCATGGGTTCCAGGAGGCCGTAGACAAGGAAGCAACACATGCTTGTGACCTGTTCTTTCTTCAAGGGCATACGCTTAGAATGTCCCCTAATAGTTTCCATTGTCTGTCACTAGTAAATCTGTTGATTGTTAATTTTCAAAGTTTAGTGCACTTTTTCATCAAGTTGGCATAAATTAAGTATGTACCGATTAGAGAAAAAGATAGGTAGTTCAGATAATTATTATGTTGACCATTTTGGATTATGTAGACTGCAAAATCACAACCTTCTTATCGTTGAACTTCAGTTATTTCCTGCAAAATTTTAATGATCTGTTTTTATTTCTTTCCTTTCTTTCTTTCCTTTTTTAAAAACAGGATTTTGTGCAATAGTGTTTTTTTCTGAATTTTCAGTGTGTATTATTGAATCTCACTTTCAGCCATGAATTTTAGGTGATTGGTAATTACACATGTATTGTTACGGTTAGAGATATCATGGTGATGCGGCAGATTTTAGTAAATGGTCAGGAAGTCTGTGCAGGGTAGCCCCATAACAATACAACACCTTCGATCTGCAATTATGACAAAACTAATTCGATATCATTAGTTTCTCTTTTATGGGGTAGAAAAATTTTATTCAACTGAAATGACACCAAGATCATCAATTTTGGGTATAAAAGCCATTTTGATTATTTGGGCAATTTTGTCTTTTGTAAGGCAATGTCATTTTAAACTAATTGCTATTTTTGCAACTGTAGTTGTGCTTGAAGTAGCAAGAAAGTTGGCTACATGTATGAGGAGGGAAATTGCAGGGGGGGGGGAGTGCACTTTTTGTGTATAAGATGAATGGCGCAACAAGGGACTGCACTTCCAATGTCTTGCACTCATTTACTCGCATGTTATAAACTTCGCTTAAAACGTACCCTAC
>CM057167.1:19717226-19772179 GCA_029962745.1 Echinometra lucunter
CCTCCTCCTCCTCCTCCTCTTCCTCCTCTTCCCTTCTTCCTGTATCCTCCTATCCTCCTTCCCTTGCATTTATTACCCTGGAAAGTATATCTTCATAATCCCCTTAGCCTTCTCTGTTTGCCTTCATTACCCTGGAAAAATCCAATCCGTCTCCCTATACCATATCTTTTCCAACTTCAACTCATGTTCTCATCATCCTTATTCTATACGACTCCCCCATCCCCCTTTGCTCTCATTACCCCTCCTTACCCCTATTCGCATACCTCTCTTTCCTTTCTTTAATCCCCTCATACTTTCACACTCCCTACTCTCCTCACCTTTCTCCTGTCCCACAAGGTCAGCCTCCTTGTCGTTACTGATTATGAGTGGAGGGACATTTATAACTTCATAATTCATGCCATGTTTTTAAATCTTACAAACTCTCATGGACTTTAATAATGCAAACAGAAGAAGGTGGACTTTGTTATTTTCCCTCTCTAGGTTGATGTTACTCTCATATTTTCCACCAATTAACCACTTCCCATTCATTATGACTAAGGAACAGAGTATTCCTTTGTTCATAATGAATATATTCTGTTACAATGTCCTGCCCATCACCATGGGGATGGAGTACCCCCCTGTGGTTGTGGAGAACTCACAGCATCCTCCTTATGATACCATGAATTAGCTACAGAATCAATTACATGTTTTCACTTTGCTGATGTACCCGACCCTTTTTATCTATTTTTATTTTTTTATTCATTCATGCATTCATTCATTCATTCATTCATGCATTCATTCATTCGTTCATTTATTTATTCATTTATTTATTTATTTATTTATTTATTTATTTATTTATTTGTTTATCTATTCATTCATTCATTCATTCATTCATTCATTTATTCATTTATTTATTCATTTATTCATTTATTCAGTTATTCATTCATTTATTTTTAAAATTTATTTATTATTCTGTTTATTTATTTATTTGCTGAAATTTAGAAGTAATGACTCATCACCAAAAGTGGTGGTCTTCCATGAGGCCCTGATAACAAAAGTAACAACAACAAGTAAGTAAGTAACAACTACAAAGTAGGCCTGAGTCATAACATTTTATTTATATATATTTTTTTTGGGGGGGGGGAGAGCAGTAATTTTTCTTCTAACCTTTGCAATATAACTACCCGTTTTTGCATGGTAAAATTTGAACAGCATTTTAAAAAAGAAATGAGCAAAATCGGTCAAAGAATAAGAAAATTACACTCATTTACATTTTCTAGTAAATTACTCTCGGCTCTGCAAATTGGCAACACTGATGACATCATGTGCGAGCAGCTCTCTATTCACTTTGTACACGAAATTTTACATTTTCTCAATTTTCTTGGAAGTTACACATTTTCTAACCCCCATAGTCAATGTATGTTCAGTAGAATTGTTTTTTTACATAACATACTTTGACTATGGGGTGAGAAAATGTGTAACTTCCAAGAAAATTGATAAAATGTGAAATTTCATGTACAAAGTGAATGGAGAGCTGCTCGCATATGATGTCATCAGTGTTGCCAATTTGCAGAGCCGAGAGTAATTTACTAGAAAATGTAAATGAGCGTAATTTTCCTATTCTTTGACCGATTTTGCTGATTTCTTTTTTAAAATGCTGTTCAAATTCATCTCCTTTTATTGAAACAGTGAAACTTCTGGGGTGGACTTTCCCTTTAACCACGTCTCAAACTCTCTTGACATAGCTTACCAACTTTAACCTAGTCTATCCTTACACCCACACCCTAACCCCGTAGGACCCTAACCTAATCCTATATCTTTGATGAAGTGAAGTGCAGAGCAAAATGTAGCCGAACCAAATGGAGGATTACCCTTTTGTCTCCCTAGAGTTCTATTTTTGTACAGGTTCATGATATTACCACTTGAGCCTCATTTAGGTATGCAGTGGCAAACCCCCGCAGAACCCCCCCCCCCCAACCCCACCAAATTTTTTTACTGCACCACTTATGATGAGATACGCATTAATGTGACGAGAAAAAACAGTCTTGCCAAAAGTTGCTCAGAAAAACTCATGACATGATACTTACACTGTTAAAGTTTATATTAATTTGATTGGTCCACATATTTTTGTCACCAGGAGGCAAGAAAAAGGTGCTTTTTGCCTTGGTATTTTTTGTTTGGTTGTTTGTTTGTTTGTTTGTTTGTTTTTTGCCCCCTCATGTCCTATTCACTTACCCCCCAAAATACTGAAGGGGTATGCAGAGATGTCAACTGTTCCTTTTTTTGCAGTATTTTATATTGTTTTTTTATAAAAAATACTGCAGGTTTCATAGAAAATACTTTTTTTCCAAAATCGTATTACTGCACATGTCTATTGCAGAAAAGGTGAAAATACTGTTTTTCCACACAAAACTCCCCCTTTCTTTCCTCCAATACTTCACCGCTTTTCACAAGGTTGGCATCCCTGGCTTTACCTGTTCATATGTGAACAAACCTTTACATGTAAATTAAGCCCGCCGCACACTATGCGATCTGACTGCGACCCGATTTTTGAACAAATGGCATTTTGCATTAAATATGAAAGTTTAAACAAGTGAAATGATCTAATATTTGAAGTTCGAAATAATGGTGGGAATACTTAAATAAAAAATTTGGTGAACTGCATGCCTTTTGGTCGGAGGAAAGGCCAAATCGGCTTCAAATCATAGCCAATAGCATGATTGCTATGACGTCACTACGATTTGGGATTGAATTCGCTTTTATTCCCACAGGGAGGCTCGCAATAGCCCGGAATTTAGATTTTAGTATATATATATTCGGAACTTTGACCATGAAGATTTTACATGTTTGAATGTTTGTATCAATGCTATAACAATTTTTTTTTCCAAAATCGGATCGCAGATGGATCGTATAGTGTGCGGCTGGTTTTAGAAATCTCTTGCAACCAAAAATGGTTTAATGTACTTAAAAGAGTTGATACCTTTCTTAAAGTAAACAGAGTAAATGGGACAAAAACAAGTGCAATGATCTTTACCTGGTAGTCCAGCTGGCCCTTGCACCCCTGGATAGCCTGGGTTCCCTTGTGCACCTGGTAGCCCCCTCTCACAGCACTCTCTGCATGTCCCCCTCTCCTCCTGTCCTGGTAAGGGGCGCTTGGTAGGACCTAGACCCTCTCCGTGGGTTAGGCCAAGTAGGACCAGACCCAGAGAGAGTAGAACGGACTGGAGGGATGGGCCTCCAAGTTCCATTATAGCTGAAAGATATTAAAATGGTGAAAAGATTTTAAAGTGTAGGGAAATACATGTACCGTAAACTGGGGTGACTTTGGACATAGGGGTGACTTTGGACACAACAGAAAAAAAGTATTGTTTCAGTTTACATTCTTTTCCTTGTGGTATTTCCAGTATTTTTTCTGTATGTTATTTTAGGGGAATGTGTGAATATTATGTATGACCATTGTGCTCTTGTATATTTCATTGCCTTATATTGATTTTGTACTTTTCTTTGCAGGGTCCATAAAATGCTTGATTTTTATGGCTGTCAAACTTTTGGTACTCCAGAAATACTGAAGAATGGAAGCTCAAGCCTACTGGCTGGAAAGTGAACATAAAGGGATCATGAACCCACCTGTATAGCCTTGATAGCTGACCACCCTTGCAAATCTGAAAATAGGTCATGTCCAATTTCACCCCATGATTTGGCTTCACGTACGGGGTGACTTTGGACATCAAAGGAGTACCAAATGTTCGACAGCTACGTAACTATTCATGCAGTGCCCTGTTTAACAACACGTTTTGAAATTTGTTCATTTACTATTTTGGATATTTAGGCATATAAGAATTCAAAATATCAAATTTAATTACAAAATCTTGAAAAAAAGGTGTGCAACCAAGTGTCTGTTAATGCCCCTTTGAAATGAAAGTATTTACATGTTTATTGTTAGCAAAATTTTGCAGCTAAAATACCACCACAAAACGTATGTACATGTACAAGTTGTATTTGTAAGTCATTATTTGGTGGCTGTTGAAAAAATTGAACAGATTGGAGTTGTTAAGATTTAAAAAAAAAAACTGTATTGTAGTCCAAAACTAACCAGGTGGTCAACTACTAACCGTGCTAATCGCAAGTAACAGGTCCATAGAAAATTCATGCATTGCCCTGCTTAATTATACTTTTTCAAATTTGTTCATTTACTATTTTGAATATTTAGGCTAATAAGAATTCAAAATATCAAATTTGATTACAATATCTTGAAAAAAAGTGTGCAACCAAGTGTCTGTTAATGCCTCTTTAAAATGAAAGTTCTTACATGTGTAGCCAAAATACCACCACAAAACATATGTACAAGTTGTACTTGTAAGTCATTATTTGGTGGCTGTTGAAAAAAATTGAACAAATTGGAGTTGTTAAGATTAAAAAAAAAAACTGTATTGTAGTCCATAGTTCCCCCATAAGGAGGTTTACTTTAGACAATTAGCTGTACAGGTGATTATGCAAGGGGATTTTTATGGTTGTCCAAAGTCACCCCAAACTCCGGGGTCACTTTGGACAAACTTTGACCAAAAAAATAATCATGAAATGAAATAAACCGCAAGGAATTCTATATAACACGATTTCCTCTTTATTGGTACTTGCCAACCCCCACATTACCCCTAGAATTCCTCTGTTCATAATGAAGATATTGATATAAATAGTTAAAATTTGTCCAAAGCCACCCCACTTTACGGTACTTTAAAAGTAGTTTCAGTTAAAGACATTGGTTAACATTGTTATGATTTTAAAAAATCTTGTTTTGTTACTTGAAAATGGGATAAACATAAGAGTTACAGTGTAAAAATACCAGTCTGAAAGTTTCAAAGTATAATATCCACAGTAAGTATTTTTAAATATCAAAAATGTGAACCAATGTTTGAAAAATATACAATGGTCGGTTGCACAGAATAGACATAAGGAGTGCGCATGCGCGTATGTCTCACCTTACCGTACTGTGTGTATTGGCGTATCACGCGGCGGGAGGCACATAACGGCATTTTCAAATTCAAGCAAAGTGGTCCTCTTAGTGAATGTCTCATGAGACGAAGGATAATAAAATCGCTGTTTGCGTCTAACTTACATATTTTCATTCCAAATTATGGTTGGTTTCAGGGTTTTTGAGTACAAATACAAGTACTCATACACATGTTTCATTTTAGTTTGAGAATTTTTTAAATCAGCTACTCACAAAGTTAGCCAATGCCTTTAAGTTTAGTTTTAAAGTGGGTATTGGATAATGAATTCTGTTTTTTTCTTATCGTTGCCTCCTCCTATCTTAAATCTGTATCTTTCCCTTTGTCCTTAAACGCATAAGGACTGAAAGGTGATATGCATTGTATGGTTTATTAGCTCATCGGACCCGAATGGGCAAGATGAGCTTATGCCGTGGTGTGGTGTCCATCGTCTGGCATCCGGTGTCTGGCGTCCATCCACAATTTCAAAATGCTTCTTCTTCATCATTTCTTGCCCAATTTCAATGAATTCCTTTTGCTTTATATGATAGCACTAGGTGGGGGATTCAAAACTTCTACACAGAAATGTTAAACTCATTATTTATGCTGATTTATACACATTTTTCGAAAATCACAACAACTGCTTCTTCTTCCAGGGTTCATACGGGTCAGGGAATTTCTGGAAAGTCAGGGAATTGGAAATTCTTTTTTCCAGGAGCAAAAAGTCAGGGAAAGGCAGGGAATTTGTCACTTTCTTCTGGAAAGTCATGGTAAATCATTTAATTCAAGTTATTTTTAGTGTTAATAAATTCGCGCTTGGGCTGGCCCTGTATACATGGTAGTCAGATCAGCTTTGTTACTCTTTTAATCAGCGTACTTTTTATGTAAGTTTTACCTCACATGTGATCGATCAGTTATGGAAATTTGCATTTTTCTGGCCTCGAAAGTCATGGAAAGTCATGGAATTTTGAAAATGTGTAAGTGTATGAACCCTGTTCTTCATTGTCGACGGATTTTGATATTTGATTCATTTGGTAGAGCTACATGAGTTCACTGAACTTCTACACAGAATTTTGAAATTTTGTCTAAAAAATTAGTTATGCTAATTTATGCAAAATTTATTTGAAAATCACGAAAAATGCTGCTTCTTCATTTGTCGACCGATTCTAATTTTTTTCATTCATCTGGTAGAGTTACGTGAGATACATCGAACATCTACACAGGATTTGGAATTTTTGTCTAAAAAATTATATATGCTAATCTATGCAAATTTATATTAAAAAATCACGAAAAATGCTTCTTCTCCTTCATTTGTCGACCGTATTTAATTTTTTTTTGTTTCATCTGGTAGAGCTACATGAGGTACACCGAACTTCTTCACACAATTTAGAAAATTATTTATGCCAAATATTCATTACAGTGTCAACTTGGTGAAAATTAAAAATTGCGTGAATTTCTTTGCTGGATGCCCGATGAGCACCACATCATTGATGTGCTCGTTATAATTATGATCAGGGGCAGATCGGGGGAGGGGGCTTATCAGCAAATTTTTGAGGTAAAAAAATTGATATATGAAAATGCTGAGGACCTTTTTTATTTTTTTATGTTTTTTTTTGTGTGTTTGCTTATCAGCAAATCTTTTCGGGTTAAACAGACACCTGAAAAAGCCGACCGCCCCCCCCCTTCCTTTGAAAAATGCTGGATCCGGCCCTGATGTATAAGATTGACTCGAATTCTGGGATTGCTGCCTGTTCAGACAGATGCGTATATACAAACTTGTATATCAGTTTGCAAAACTAGTGATAATTCTGTACAATACAAATGTGAATATGAACAGTAGGTCTTCTCAAATTTCATCTTGTTCTTGTTATCATTACAATTTTTTAATACTTGTTTATAACATGATGTTCTTGTTTTTCAATTTCTGGGCCAAAAATTGAAACAGTATGTCACATGTCCAGTTTACAGGTCTTATCATCCTTGCAAAATATGTTTGAAAAGCTCAGTGAATAGGTGAATAAAGTGTTGAAGGAAATCCCCTTAAGTCAATATCATGAAAAAAAATTGCTTGCCCCCCTAAAAAGAAAGAAGTTTAAACCTGTAGGCCTGTTAGGCCTTATATTTTGAAATTATTCACGAAGAAGCATAAAAGCGGTATTATTGCTTATTACTTATACCCCACTTTTCCCATAAGGCCTAAAGCACTTACAATAAATAAGGTTACATAAATACATGTAATTATAGAAGTAAATAAATAGATAATCCTAAAACTCTGCATAAAAAGATATGATTTCAAGGCCTTTCTGAAGGTAGTAACTGATGAAAATTGTCTAATTCTAAGTGGTAAACTTTCCAGTATTTTGAAGCTGATAAAATAGATGTCCTATCAGTGGCTAATGTGCGAGTAACTGAATATGTGAGACGGAGAGGATCACTGGCTGATCTCAATGCTCTGGTGGATGTACATGTATAAAATTCAAAAAATTACCTAAATACTGTGGAGCTTGATTATTAAGTATTTTGTAGACAAACAGGATTAATTTGAAAATTAGTCCTTGTTTCAACGGAAGCCAGTGTAGTGAGCTCTTGAGTGGCCGAGAGGTATGTTTATTCTAGGCCAAGTTTGTTTCTGAGAACAGTCATGTTCAATTCATTTATTCTTTTTTAAAATTTGGAATGCATGAATCATATAAGTCAATAAATATGTCATGTTCTGAGTTTGGAGTGTGAAAAAGCTAATATTCCATGAATGAAAGTATTCTTCACCATGATTACCAGTCTAATTCTGTTTGTTATGATCAGACGACCTTGCCCTTGAGAGGTGTTTGTCAATTTCCATGTCTTCTTGAACCACTACTGAACTTCCTCCCTCTCTCAATAGAGTGTTCAGTGACTCACCCCATTTGAGGTATACACCTATTATGTCATTCATCACTCCTACCTCATCATGAAATGCCCCCTTCTCAGGGGATCGTGGGGAGGGGGGTGGGCCTTAGACTACACTGAGTGCTGATCCTGTACTGCTATTTTGGATATGATGTACATCATATGATCATATCTATAAGTCATGAAGGTTTTTGTAACTCATAATGTTTCAAAAACATTAACCTCATCCTGTCATTAAATGCCCCCCAACTTAGATGATGAGGGTGGAGGAGGGGGGAGGCTGAGTATATTTAAACTCCTGTGCCCTATGCTGTAGACAAAGTATATGGGGTTGCTGTTGGTAGCGTTGATAATATGTTAATCATTCAGTTGTCACCCATGGTGTCATGAAATGCCCCCCTCCCCCCCACCTTTTCATGGGATGGTGGGGGAGGGGTTACGAGCTGGATAGGTTTAAACAGGTCCTGTGCTGTGGTTGTTTGGGGTTTTGAAGCTTGAAGACCACTGTTTCAATAATATCAGGTTTGCCATCATTTGATTATGAAAATGTCCCCCTCTCACAACCCACTTTCTTCTTGGGCTTTGGTGTTGGGTTGAATGTGCTAAAAATGTGCTTGAAACGGTAAATCATCAGTCTGAATGCAATGTTTTGGGCTTTGTAGCTCCCCAAGAGTCAAGTTCATTTCTTCAATTTCATTCTTTACCCTCATCTCGTCCTTAAATGCCTTCTCAAGCTCACATCTTGCTCAAGTTATTTATGTACAACATACAGAAACCATTGACCTATCATGCTTTACAAACCCTGTACTGTAGCAGTCAGTCACAATGTGTGGTCTATACCAGCACCATTCTACCACCATGCACATTTGAAAAATCTGTGTCTTGTATTGTAGCACTTAGAAAAACACTTCTTTCTGGCAAATACTGGTATTCTGCAACTTTTCAGTGATTTATATACGGGACTTAATCATTTCCAAATTTATTATGAAAATACACTTGTACCAATGAATTCACAGAATTCCCAAACTGATAAACATGTTGCCTCAACAGAGTTATGCAAAAGAATAAATACCGGGTTAGCCAATAATTTCAAAAATTTGCCAGATCGCACACACGTTTGATAATCGTCTTGATTCATTTCACTTTGTGAATGGGGACCTTTTACCCTGGCAGATAACAACTGTCCTATTAGTACATCAAAATGTTGACATCTGTGATCAAAAATAGGAATCCAATAAGCGCCTGGGGCGTGCTTGTTAGGGGCAGATTTATGAATGATTTGATAAACTTTCAAACCTCAAGTTTTTTTCTTCAAATTCTCGGCTGCATGTTTATCAGATGTAAACTTGTAAGGAGCTATCTGCAGATGGGGATTATTTTGAAGGGCATGACCCACATTCCTTGGAAGCGTGATTTGTAACTGAATTTTGCCAATTTGGCCTTTTTCAGATTTAAAAAAATATCTGCTGTCTGCAGCCCGAATTCTCCTTGCTGCTGCTTTTACTAAGTCTTATCGCACTTTCTTTCTTTATCCATTTCTCTCTGTATTTGTTTGAATTTTATGCTTTCTCTTTTTTCCCCCTTTTGCCTTTAATGGATCCCTTACCCACCCCCTCCTTCAAGTTCATCTTGTTACCGTGCATCCTAAGATAATGTAACTGAATTAGTTGGTCCAAGGTTATTCAAGTCAGGGGGTTTTCTGACTTTTCATTTTTTACCTTATCTTCTTACTATGAAAACAGAAAATATATTTATAAAATCTAAATAGTTTGCCTCTTGATAACTCCCTGCCCTTGACTTGCCTCCTCCCCGCCATCACTAACCTCCTTAAATTTATTGATCACGTACCTGACAAGTTTTGTTCAGTTTTGCTTGTTTTCTGAAAATGAATATGTTCTCTTGATTTCTTTCTTTTTTTATGAAATAATTATTTAATTTTTCAGTGAAAGGATTAAATGTATCCCAGTACAGTATTTCAGCTAGTACTGCACTCATTGTCATTTTTATGTGATTGTGGTGCTTCTCCCCCCCCCCTTTTTTGTGGTTTTTTTTTTGGTTACCTTCTTCTTTTTTTGCATTTTCCATCTTCTCCTTCTTTTCCTCCTTCTACTTCTCTTCATCTCTTCTTTTTGTTCTTGTTCTTCTTGTTGTTGTTCTTGTTGGTCTTGTTCTTGTTGTTCTTCTTCTGTCCCTCTTTCTATTCTTCTCTGTTCTTCTGCTTGTTCTGTCCCTCCTATTTCTCTTCTTCTTGTCCTTCTACTTCATCTTCTCTTTGTTTCTTCTTTTCTTGTTCTGTCCATCCTACTTCTCTTCTTCTTGTCCTTCTACTTCATCTTCTCTTTGTTTCTTCTTTTCTTGTTCTGTCCCTCCTATTTCTCTTCTTCTTGTCCTTCTACTTCATCTTCTCTTTGTTTCTTCTTTTCTTGTTCTGTCCATCCTACTTCTCTTCTTCTTGTCCTTCTACTTCATCTTCTCTTTGTTTCTTCTTTTCTTGTTCTGTCCCTCCTACTTCTCTTCTTCTTGTCTCTTCTACTTCATCTTCTCTTTGTTTCTTCTTTTCTTGTTCTGTCCCTCCTACTTCTCTTCTTTTTGTCTCTTCTTCGTCTTCTCCCTCTTCTTCCTCATCTTCTCTCTTTCACTGTCCACTGTTAGATGTAAATTTAAAGATCTACTTTTTTATTTTTCTATCATGTACATGTTGGCTCTCTTTGTTGCAGCTTTTCCCTTTCTGACCTCTTAATTATCTCCCACCCCCCCCCCCCCCTCTTGATGAGAAGAAGTGTTTTTTGTTTGTTTGTTTGTTTTTTACATCATGGAATCCCATTTTGGCAATGATAATCTTTTTCCAGTGTGCACAATGCAATTTTGAGTAATTACTTGAAATTTGCTGCCCACAATTTTAATGCAAAGAAGAAAGAAAGAGTTCTTTGTGAACCACATATGGAAAGTAAATCATGTTACAGGGTTTTCTTCAATGTATTGCTGTATACAGCTCAAGGTTGATGTGGTGCAATAACTGCCATCTCAATAAGAATGAGATTTTTGGCCAAAGTTTAAAGGCATTGGCTAACTTTGTGAGTAGCTGATTTAAAAAATTCTCAAACTAAGATGAAACATGTCTATGAGTACTTGTATTTGTACTCAAAAACCCTGAAACCAACCATAATTTGGAATGAAAAAGTGTAAGTTAGACGCAAACGGCGATTTTATTATCCTTCGTCTCATGAGACAATCACTGAGAGGACCACTTTGCTTGAATTTGAAAATGCCGTTATGTGCCTCCCGCCGCGTGATTCGCCAATATACACAGTACGGTAAGATGAGTCATACGCGCATGCGCACTCCGTATGTCTATTCTGTGCAACCAACCCTCGTATAGTTTTCAAACATTGGTTCACATTTTTGATATTTAAAAATACTTCCTGTGAATATTATTCCTTGAAACTTTCAGACTGGTATTTTTACACTATAACCCTTATGTTTATCCCATTTTCAAGTAACAAAACAAGATTTTTTAAAAATCATAACAATGTTAGCCGATGCCTTTAAACTGAAGATAATTGCAGAGGTTTTTGCTTTGTCTGTTAGCCATACGAAAGGAAAAAATGACAGAAAGTGGCAAAAATTTATACCAATATTGAAACATATGAAACTGACAAAAATGATTGGGGAAGCTTGGGATGGGGGGGGGGGTGTACCACTATGTCTACCTAGCTGGATATGTCCCAGAATGTAGACGAAATTGTATACTTCCTTCACTTTCATAGCTAAAGAAGGGGGAGGAGGAAGGAAAGCAATCAAATAAAAAAAGCTAATTACAAAGTAATTTCACTTACCTTTTGTGTCAGTGAACAAGGAGTAATTGAAAATGTATCCCCAATTAGATCCAAACAGCACATCAATTAAAATTCAGTTCTAGTGGTCTCAACTAATATTTTAATCCTAAAGTCTCCCGTTAGAGTGAGCTACCATTGGCTACTAGTGAGTGCACAGGCCGTCCTTCAGCTTATGAACCCATGACGACGAATCTCATGTGACCAACTGCCTGGCAGAGCTAGCTGAGACCAACTGAACTGACTGAGCTGTCAAACTGGTTGGCTCGGAGGGTTCACAGTAGGTGCATTTTCATTAGCTCAAACTTGAAGAATAGCCTGCTATTTCTGAGCCCATGCATTAGCCTTAACAGATAATAGCCAGCTAATTAATTCTCAGATGAAGACGGAATCAGCCCACTATTTTGCTCGAAAAGTAAGCCATCCAGATATTGGACTTATTCGTAGAATAGCCTGTTATTTTGCAAAATAGCAGGCTATTTTCAGCACGCTGTCATCATCTGGAGCTTCAAGAGCTGGCTTATGGATCCCACCATGCATGTGTGTTAACATCAGGCTTTACCTCAAGCTAGATCGCAGTATATGGAGCTCAAGGTGATGTGGACGTGATTACACGCTTCAGCTGAGTTTGAGCTGATAGCCCTAAGGGGTGTTTCATAAAGCTGTTTGTAAAGTTACTAATGACTTTACAAACAACTTGAATATGAAGTGCCAAATGGGATGCCCAAAGTTTTTCCTGACGTTTTAACAAAATGCGACTTCATTTCCCATAATCCCAGTTAAATTTTGGATAAAAACGTACTTCCCAATAAAAATGTTTGTAAAAGATAGTAATGATAATCTACGTATGCATATTTCATCTTTAGCTGATGCGATTTATGGTGACTTAGAATCCCATTTGGCTTGCCATATTAAAGTCATTCGTAAAGTCATTCGTAACTTTACGAACAGCTTTATGAAACACCCCCCAGATCCCCAAATAGCAGGCTATTCTTCTGGCTCGGGCTGATGAGGACCCACCTACACAGGTATATCGCTCATGAAAGGATCATTTCTGTTTTGTGAAAGTTGAGAGATTGTCAGAAGATTGAGGTAAAGGGAGGTTTTGTTGTTGTTGTTTTATCTTAATCAGCTGGAATGCTGGTCAGCTTCTTTTTATAGGTTTGTGGCAGGCTGCATGCATGCTGATTGAGGCTTGTGGTGTGACATTGGTCTCACTTTTTGAAGGGGAAGGATTGATGGCAAGGGGGAGAATAAGGGTATTATGAGGAAGATGGGATTGTTTCAATGAGTTCTAACACTACAGTTAATACCCCAGAAAACACCCAAAGGTCAGTTACCCCCTGACAATCCCTCTTGGAGGACAATTACCTCTGGGGTAATTGTACTAGGGGTTTCAGGAGGGGTAACGGGAGGGGGGGGGGGTAATTGTCCTGGTTGAAATTGTCCTAGGGTAGTTGTCTGGGGGTGGAAATTGCCCTGGGGTAATGGTCCTGGGGAAATTTGATTGACTGGGGTAATTTTCAGGGTGGTAGTTATCCAGGGGGTAGTTGTCCTGAGTAGGAGTAAGATGTTCACCTGTTGAACTCAGGAGTTACTATATTGAACACTATGCCTGAGATAACTGGGGTTACAAAAATGAGGGTTTGAGCTCATTGTTTTTAGGCTTGTGGGGTGGGATATTAGTCTCACTTTTGTGGGAGTATGATTGAGGTTTTAAGGGGGAATGTTGCCTTTAATAGAAATGGGGGAAGTAGCTATAGAATGATTTTTTTTTGGGGGGGGGGTGGGGGATGAGGTTTAGAGCTTTGAAATCCATCCTGACTGAGGTCTTTGTGGTGAAACATAAGTCTCACTTTTGAAGGGGAAGAATTAAGAATGAAAAGTGCACATGTATGAGCTTTCAGTGCTTTAGCTCTGGAAGGCTGTAGGAAAACAATTTGAGAGAAAAAAAAATCTGAGAGGAAATCTCACTTTTCCACCGATGAATCCAAACAGCTTTTGTGAACAATTTTATCTTGGAGGGTACATGTATGTGAGGTTAAATGTTTAAGAAGGAAAGGAAGGAAGCAGGAAGAATTTATATCTTCCTGTATTTTCCTCTCTATTTTTCAATTACAGGATGTAAGCTGAAGTCTAATTCCCAGTCCATGCTGATAAACTACTTCAGCTGTAACATCAAGTTATAGAAGTTCAATTTTGTTTATATATTTCTTATACAGTAAATCATTATATAAATGATAGTATTTATAATGCCATCATAAGATTAATATTTTAATACAAACAAATTGATGTTTTGATATTCATGTAATTAGATGTAGTTTATTTGAGCTAACAAAAAATTTCATCCCAAGATTATTTGGATGCCACTAAAGTGCCAATCTTTCTAAATGTTAATCTGATGTTTGTGCTCACTACATTTTAAAGTTCTCTTTAAAATACGACAGAGTTACATTTGACTTGTAAAAGTATGGATGGAATAGCATAAGCTCATGTAATTAGGCCACAATTTGCAATTTTTCCTAAAACAATCTTAGGTACATGTAGGCCCACATGATAACACCATTCTTTCCTTATATATTTTTCCTGAAACATCATGTTTCTGTCCTTTTTTTTCCAATACATGTCTCATTCTTTATTTCTGTTTTTAATCAGACTTCCACCACTCCACAGTTGCTTTTGATTTGGTAGTATTTCTTGGCTCATTTTTTTTTTTCATATAAGATTTGAGAAAAATATGTCTGAAGTATGCAGAATATGTATATTGTATCAAAATATAGATATTGTCAGTACAATGGTTCACCTTACACCATGCTGTGTCTCAGTCAGCATCAGTCAGAGTAAAATTATTGTCTCGCACATGGTATTTATTTGACTCGTCTGCCGAAGCTAGATTGTCTGTTTCCATAACTTTCACTTTCAATCTCATCAAGATGAATCCATCTTCCTCTCTCTGTAATTGTGTTCATCTTCATCCAACAAGCAATTCAGAATTTTACTGGCCGCAAGAGTCCCAATATTTGGTATAAAGGCATTTCCAGAGGGAAGATATTAGACCACTCAATTAGCAAGTCAGCTGTTGAGGTGACAATCGCTAATTGACACCGAGCGAAACGTGACAAGCAATATTTCAAATATAACTCTTGGAAAATTCTATAAAAATTCCTCTTGTCTTAAAGGCATTTTTGTTGACTCAGAAAAAAGAATTGTCAGATGTAGAGCACCTGATATCTCGTAACAAAAGTGAGCGCTGAATGATCCAGAATTGGAGTAATACTGTAAACATATTACAGTAAATCTCAAGATGTTACAATTTTACATTTGCATGTGAGTCAAGGAATTATTAGATATTCGTCACTCCCAGAAAATGAGCGTGATTTTTTTCTTTACCTACTAAGGAAGGAGTGTCAGAAATAGAACAACTGATGCCTCATAACAAATGATCAGGAATGTTTGAAGTTGTTACAATTCTGCAATTTCATTTGGGTCATCTATTTAGTTTACTAGATATTCGTCACTACTAGAAAATGAGCATGATTTTTTTTTTCAACAGAGGAATGAGTGTCAGAAATGGAACAAATGATGCCTCATAATGAATGATCAGGAACTGGAGCAGTAATATCTGAAGTTTTTACAATTCTACAATTCCATTTGGGTCATTTAGTTAACCTATAGAGGTACAGCGTCTCCTTTAGGAGACCGTTTTGCAGTATCTGTTGGTCCAGAATGTTGGGCATTACAGTACACGTTATACATGAGCAGAAAGAGAAAAATGCACTGAAAATTTGAGTCCATTCCCAATGCTGTATGGTGTGTCTTTCTTGAATTAGAGCAGTTTAATTGTAACTAATCATTAAACTCTTTAAATTGGCAATGCAGTGAATAATACATAATCACTATTTCTGCATTCAAATTGGCAATTTTGGATTGAATTTTACAATTGTAATTCATTTTGGTTCATGTTATATCCATATTTATCTTTTTCAAGCTATGTAAGCACGGGGGAAAAATTGTTGCCAATTTGAGGATTGAAGATTAATTTAGACCTCAAGAAAGCTCTGTGCTGCTATTGGTTATTAGATATTTGTCACTCCTGGAAAAAAATGAGCATGATTTTTTTTCCTACAATGGAAGGAGCATCAGGAATAGAACAACTGATGCCTCATAATGAATGATCAGGAAGTGGATCTGGGTAATGTCTGGAGTAGTACAATTCTACAATGCCATGTGGGTCATCGGATCATTAGATTTTTGACGCACCTTTATGAACATGCAATTTTCTTTTCAAAGTCACTGTAAGATTGCACAGGTTGTACCAATGAAAAAGAAGCAGGAGAGCAATGAATGGTTTAGCTTTAGAAACTTGATAAAAAAAGGAAAAGAGGAAGAAACTTTATTGGGCCGAATAAGTGTTCAGGTAGGAATCAAGCTTTTGCTCACGTTTGTCTTGATGTATTGTTCCATTCTGTGTGGTGTTGTGTCATGTGTCTGTATCCCTCTTTGTCTTTTTCGTTATTACTGATTATGCTGTGATGTTTATGTTATGGAACCTGAATTACGAGGCTCCAAAAGAGCTTTGGCAAATTAACTTCATACATGCTCTGGGAGAAATTAATGATATAACTGAAAAGGTACTCTTTTGGTAGAAAAAAAATGCATAAAAAATGTGATATTACTTGCACTTTTACAACACCAAAACTCCAAACTTAATTTTAGAGCTACTGTCGCCAGAGGAGTGATTTTTTTTTTTTTTTTTTTTTTTTTTACACTGGTGTCTACCACTGACATTGTTGTGGCTAACCACAGTGTGGCCGAGTGTGATGATGTCATCTAATCGAAGGAAACGAGGGGGAGACGAATAGCCCTTTGCACATAATGGGACTCGGGATATAAAGAAACAAAAACACTGTACATTGGCTATATTGCCAAATTAGGCTTGCACGCAAGATACTGTCATAATAAAAATGAACAACCCCAAAACGTCATGTAAAAGTACACGTTTGAGAGAGAAGTGCACAATTTGACAATTTTCACAAGACATTAACACCATGAAATCAACCGTGATTTGTAATTAACTTTTAGTTCAAAATGATGCGCAAACCTTTTTTTTTTGCTGCATGATGTTTGGTGGTATAATGTTTCATTGTTTCACATTTGCTGAAAAATGGTAATTTATAGAAATGGTACAAATTTCAATATGTGAAAATCAAGGTACAGGTGTATGTAGGGGTATTGGTAGACACTATGTGTTGAATTTGGGAACCAGTTCTTGTTTGGGAAGAGAGAAAGAAAGAGTATTTTCTTCATTATCTTTTTTCAGTTCAGACAGACAGTTTTGAATGGATTGCTTCTACATGTAACTGTAGCAAGAACCACAACACAAAAGTGCAAATATAGTGAATACATGTAGTATAACTTGCAAATTCCCCCCCCCCCACCCTCCTCACTTACGAAACCTGAAAGAGTGCTGGCATCTAAACCACAAACGGAGGTGGCAGGAACCGATCTTCAAAACAACAAGCATGCTGGCCAACTATCTGGAAGACATTTATCATCATATGTCATGAATAACCTCCTGCGAACTTACAGATGGTTGGAACACATGTGGTCTCAAATCAAGGGATACTTTTGAATGTTACAAGTAGTGCAGTTGTCCCGGGGGGGGGGGGCTTCCCTTTCCTAAATGGGATATACATCATGTACTTCAATACACAGTTACACACAATATTCTATGAATAACTCCCTCTGTACTTTCTAGTTAACGCATGTCATCCAAGGGGAGAGGGGAAGAGGAGCACAGGGGGGCATTGTACCCTCTACCCCAAATCTTTTATTGGTGTGCCTTCAAGTACTCACTATTACCTGTGTGCTTCCTCCAACTTTTTGCAAGTGATTTATCATCATAACCTCCTCCAAACTTGTAGTCTTTTGTGACATTTTTTTTTTCTCTGGGAAATCAAAGGTTACCTGTAAGGTTGATGAAGGGGGAGGGGGGGGGGGGGGAGAGCATATAATACAAAATTGAAAATTATATGCTGCCGACATTGTGATTCACTTATTTTTCATACACTCTGATATGATATTTAGATGAAATTTTTAATTCTGTCTTGAATTATTGATACCTTTGCAAGCTATTGTATATGTACTTCTCTTTAAAAGAACTTTGTCTTTGTCTATCTCTTGGCAGCTGTTTTCTCTAAATATAGGCACACCAAACTTATTTCTGGTTTGCGTGTTCATGTTCTTGTCGATATTCAGATAGCAATGATCTTCGTGAGGTGTACTATATGATATTTCCGGAGGCTGTTCCATTTTGAGTGGACCAGTTGGTGGGTAGTAGCTTTGGTTCCAGAAAATTGTCAGGTTTTCTGTCTCTTGTCCGGCATTTATTTCACCTTTATTATCAGTCTTTGATAATGAAATACAAATACAGAGAAGATACACCAAATTATACTACATTAACATAAAATACAACACTATCAATAGGACTATGATTCAAGAAACAAGGAAGAATTAGGTACGAAGATTACTTCTTCTTTGTATGAATATTTACCAACACAAATAAACTTGTGGGAATAAAATTTGTGAGCTATTTATAGAGGCAGATGGATGGCTCTTTTCCACATTTCTAGGACAAAGGCAAAAGTTTAATTTTTGAGCACTGTTTAAAGGAGAATGAAACTCTGGGGGGAAATTGTTTTTAATGAAAAGAGAGGATAGAGAGAAGTAATTTTAAAAAAGGTTCCATCAACATCAGTTACAAAATGACAATGTTGTGAAAGTTTGTAAAGTTCCAGTTTACTTTCTATGGCAATCCTCAAATTGGCAATATTGCTTCAAAATGGCAGGTTTGAAAGGACAACTCTCCATATGTCTTGTACACCAAATTTCATATTTTCCCCATTATCTCTGTAGGTGCAGCTTGTCTCCTTCTTAGCTCAAGATATATCGTGGAGAAAATGTATTTGACACAACATATATTGAGTTCACAAACAGACAAGCAGCATCTTTAGAGATAATAGAAAAAAGTATGAAATTTTGTGTACAAAACATATTGAGAGTTGTCCTTCTAAACCTGCCATTTCTCCAGGTTTCATTCTCCTTTAATACAAGTCTGTAAACCATTATAGATATATATTCGGATACATTTTGCACCTGAATTTAAATACCGCCAATCCAGTGGTATGTATGATGATATAGGTCATAATGCCAAATTTTCTCCTTTATTTGATTAATAAGTGCAGTATCATATGTTTTAGAGAGGTAGGGGGCAGTGACAGAAGTGAGTATACACTAGGGCTGCTGTCAAGTAGGTACAATATATGATGATCAATATTGACATTTTCATAGAATTTTTGGAGCTGGTCTAAATATTCAGTAGTGGTTCAATTTTTCAAACTTGGACTGTATGGTCTTAAAGGCATTGGCTAACTTTGTGAGCAGCTGATTTTAAAAATTCTCAAACTAAGATGAAACATGTGTATGAGTACTGGTATTTGTACTCAGAAACCCTGAAACCAACCATAATTTGAAATGAAAAACTGTTAATAAGATGCAAACGACGATTTTATTAGTTTTGGTCTCATGAGACAAACAACTAGAGGAGCATTTTCAACCAGTTCAAAAAACCGTTGGCTGCACCTCTCTCCCTGTACTATACATGATATGCATACACACATACACTGTTCAGGTGAACTCTGTGCATATGCACGCTCCTTATGTCCAGTCTGTGCAACCGACCATTATATTTTCTTCAAACATTGGTTTACATTTTTAATATTCAAAAATACTTTCCGTCGACATTATACTTTGAAACTTTCAGACTGGTATTTTTAAACTATAACTCTTGTGTTTATACCACTGTCAAGTAGCAAAATGAGATTTTTTTAAATTCTCACAATGTTAGCCTTTTATAACCACCAGTGTACTGTAACAGGCAAAGGTTTGAGATGAGATTTTGGCTTAGACGAAGGATACTACTCTGAAGTTTGCCTGTATTTTTCAGTTTTTGTATTTGATTTTTTTTTTACCCTACTGCTTTGATGATTACATTTGATTTCAGTAAAGTTTAATTATTTGTGAAAGAATACATTGTCCTTTAGATGGACGCTGAAAGTCATGTGTTATAGTTTGGCATGGGTTCCAGGAGGCCGTAGACAAGGAGGCAACACATGCTTGTGACCTGTTCTTTCTTCAAGGGCATACGCTTAGAATGTCCCCTAATAGTTTCCATTGTCTCTTACTAGTAAATCTGTTGATTGTTAATTTTCAAAGTTTAGTGCACTTTTTCATCAAGTTGGCATAAATTAAGTATGTAGCGATTAGAGAAAAAGATAGGTAGTTCAGATAATTATTATGTTGACCATTTTGGATTATGTAGACTGCAAAATCACAACCTTCTTATCGTTGAGCTTCAGTTATTTCCTGCAAAATTTTAATGATCTGGTTTTTTTTTTCTTTCCTTTCTTTCTTTCCTTTTTTTAAACAGGATTTTGTGCAATAGTGTTTTTTTCTGAATTTTCAGTGTGTATTATTGAATCTCACTTTCAGCTATGAATTTTAGGTGATTGGTAATTACACATGTATTGTTACGGTTAGAGATGTCATGGTGATGCAGCAGATTTTATTTAATGTTCAGGAAGTCCGTGCCGGGTAGCCCCGTAACAATACAACACCTTCGATCTGCAATTATGACAAAACAAATTCGATATCATTAGTTTCTCTTTTATTGGGTAGAAAAATTTTATTCAACTGAAATGACACCAAGATCATCAATTTTGGGTATAAAAGCCATTTTGATTATTTGGGCATTTTTGTCTTTTGTGAGGCAATGTCATTTTAAACTAATTGCTATTTTTGCAACTGTAGTTGTGCTTGAAGTAGCAAGAAAGTTGGCTACATGTATGAGGAGGGAAATTGCGGGGGGGGGGGGGGGGGGGGAGTGCACTTTTTGTGTATAAGATGAATGGTACAACAAGGGACTGCACTTCCAATGTCATGCACTCATTTACTCGCATGTTATAAACTTCGCTTAAAACCCCACCGCAGAACCCCCCCCCCCCTTTACCCTGTTAAGAGCACAAAGGACTGAACTTCCAATGTCATGCACCTCGCTTAAAACCCCACCGCAGACCCCCCCCCCCCCCCTTGAATGGGCCTAATTACAGCTTTTCATTCAAACTCGTTTTTATTCATCTTGTATTCGTTTTCAAAGCAAGAGCAGTCTGCATTTTTTCAACAAAGCTGACTATATGAAAAGCCCTCATACACAATTTCCTTGCTGCTTCAAGCATGGCTGCGGTTGTAAAGTAGAAAATTTTGAAAATGACAAAAATACAAAAATACAAAAATACCAATATAGAATCAAATGTCTTACCCCGAAACCTAAAGCAATTGTTCTATTAGTTATTTTGATCGGAAATAAGAATGAGGTGTTGCATTCTATCTGGGCCACCCTGTAATGTAAGTTTGGCAATATCATGACAGAGAAGCAGGTGCAACACACTGCCCTACTTTTGGTGGATGTTTGTATTTCAGTGAGAGCATGGGGGTGTTTCACAAAGACTAAGATTGACTAAAATTGCACTTAACTATGGCTGGCCATTCATGCCACTGTTTTCTTTCATCTGGATCTCTCAAAGGATTTGCAAATCATGGTCACAGATCTGCAGAATCGACAATTTTTTTATAGTTCATTGATGAAAAAAAAACAAACAAAAATTAAATTCTTAAAATTTGTGACCGTGATTTGTGCATCCCTCAAGAGACCGATGGTGAAAGCAGACAGTGGCATGAATGGCCTGCCATAGTTAAGAGCGATTTGAGTCAATCTTTGTCTTTGTGAAACACCCCCATGATTTTGTAAGCCTGACATTCTAAACTTGGCTCAATCCCTCCATCTCTCTCACCCCCCATCTCTTTTCTACCTTCCCTTTCTACCCGGAGCGGGAGAGAAGAAAGAAAGAAGAGAGGAGCAGAAAAGAGAGAGGAAGGGGAGTGAGGCGAAGAAGAAGGAAGAAAAAAGGAGAAGAAGAAGAAAAGGAGGCGGGGGAGGAGGCTTCTTCTCTTCTTCTTCTTCTTCTTCTTCGTCTTCTTTCTTATATTCTTCTTCTTCTTCCTTCTTCTTCTTCTTTCTTCTTCTTCATTTCTTATTATTTGAATCTTCTATCTTTCCTTCTCTTTCTCTCTTTTTCTTTTTTATCCTTTCTTTCTCTCTCTCTCTTTCTCTCTCTCTTTCTCTCTTTCTCTCTCTCTTTCTCTTCTCACTTTTAGTGTCACTAGATTTGATTGATCAATGTGTGGCATAAAGATCACTTATGAAAACAGAAGGTGGCCCTCATGATAATAAATACAGTTTTATCTGGTTTCCTGCTTTTGAGTTTCTTTCATGAAGATTGTTCACTGTCAATTATTCAATTGATAATTTTTTTTTTCTGCAGTATCATATATTGTTTTATATATATATATATTTTCTTTATTTTGTGTCTGCTTCCTATATAGCAACTTCATGGCATTCACAACCACTATCAGCAGATGAAGCAAGACATGGGTCTTCAGGATAACCTTTCTATGAAGCTTGTCAGAGAATCCATGGCTGATTACATCATACAAAGGTAAACAAAAAGCTTTCAATGTATTTCATTAATTCCAGTATTAAAAGACACCCTTCTTTTTATGCCTCCGCCTACCGTAGGCATTATGTTTTCTGGTCGTCCGTCCGTCCCGTTTTCATTCTCGCGATAACTTAAGAACCGTTTGACAGATCAACTTCAAACTTGGCTTGTGTATGCATATGGGAGGGACAATGATCTGATTAGATTTTGGAGTCTCAGGGTCAAAGGTCAAGGTCTAGAGGTAATAATACACATAAAAATGGCTCGTTCTCGTTATAACTTAAGAACCATTTGACAGATCGGCTTCAAACTCGGCTCATGTATGCACATGGAAGGGACAATGATCTGATTAGATTTTGGGGTCACAAGGTCAAAGGTTAAGGTCATAGAGGTAACAATACACATAAAAATGGCTCGTTCTCGTGATAACTCAACAACCATTTGACCGATCAACCTCAAACTTGGCACAGGTATGCATATGGAAAGGACAATGATATGATTAGATTTTGGGGTCTCAAGGTCAAAGGTAAAAGGTCATAGAGGTCATTATGTACATAGAAATGGTTTGTTCTTGTGATAACTCAGTAACCATTTGGCGGTTCAACAAACTTGATTCATGTATGCATATGGAAAGGGCAATGCTCTCATTAGATTTGGGGGTCACAAGGTCAAAGGTCAGGGTCAAAGATGTCATTGTATAAGTGAAAATAAATCAACATGAAGTGCCATTTATTTCTGATTTGGTAATGGCGGAGGCATAAAGTTCAACCACGCGTGGTCGAAGATTCATCTAGTTTTCCTTGAGCTCCCCTTCAGAGCATCCACCCTACATTGTATGTGTTTCTGTCATGTCTGATTTTGTCCTCCTTTTCATTTTTATGTTCTTTCCGTCTTGACCCCTCCCCCGCCCCTCCCACGTTTAAAGAATTCTCTTTTTGCCTTCAGTCCCATTGTCTTGTGTCTTTCAGTGGGTTCATGTACATTTTTATTATATTTTTTGTTCTTTCTTTATTTGCAGTTTTATTTACACAGGGTAGCATTGTCAGTTACAGAACTACTTTTTCACAACGGCCCTGTCACCTTTTTGAAAGTGTATAATCGATTAAAAAACTATAGAAAATTAATCCATTTAAAAAATCAGTACAAGGAAGTTTATGCAGAATTATCTTGCATAAGGGGAAGTTAAAAGTAACATTTTTGCAATTTTAATAATAGAACATTAGAAAAACAGAAAACAAAAAAAAAGACAATTTAAAAGTAATCTTCAAGTTATATGACTGTTTAAACCTAACATTTAAATGAGTTATTTGGAAATATTTACTGAAACATCAACATATATTTGGATTAGCTGTATCTAAATGATTCAGTGATGATATATGCATGCAGATCAATTTTTATTTTGAAGTATACAGTGAAAATTAAAAAGCATGCAACAACCGACTTTTTCTTTGATTCAAACTAAGGTTGTTCCACCCTGTATATCTCATGAATTCAAAGGTACGATGAGCAGCATTGTTAATTAACTTTGAATCAGTATTTCTCTTGGATTTGTTTCTCTTTCCTGCTTTTTCCTTTCTTTCCAACTCTGCTTTCATCCATACCCTTTCTCTCTGTCTCTTTCCCTTTCTTTTCTCTTTATCACTGCCTGTCCTCATCATCTCTTTATTTCTCTCTCTCTTCTCACTCTCCTATTCGTTTACAAACTTGCTCACTCATTCGTATGTCTTAAATTGCAATATCTTGGAGTTACATTTGATATCAAGTTGCAATCCATTTGAATCGGTCACACCTGTGTAATAAGAAAAACTTGATATAGATGTCCATACATAGATTAACTGAACTAGATTATGAGAAAGAAAAAATAGTCTTCAGTATGTATTCTTCTTGTACTTTTGCAGGGTTCATGCTCACCAGGCTTCTGACGATGAGGACGAAGAGAGTGAGCAGGAACGGGAAGCTAACCCGGCACAAGAGAGAGCTGCCAGGATTGCCCTGATCAAGACTAAATCCTTCACAAATAAAGGAAAGGTGAGAAAATAGGAGGAGGAGGAGGATGGTGATGAGGGTGATATGATGACGAGATGAGGATGGTGATGATGATGATGATGATGATTATGAAGATGATGATGATGATGATGATAAAGATGATGATGATGATGATGAAGGTGATGATGATGGTGATGATGATGATGATGATGATGATGATGATGAAGATGATGATGAAGATGATGATGAAGATGAGGAGGAGGAGGATGGTGATGGTGATGGTGATGGTGATGGTGATGGTGATGGTGATGGTGATGATGATGATGATGATGATGATGGTGGTGATGATGATGATGATGATGATGGTGATGAAAATGATGATGAAGTTGATGAGGAGGAGGAGGAGGATGGTGATGGTGATGATGGTGATGATGATGGTGATGATGATGATGATGATATTATGATGAAGATGATGATGAAGATGAGGAGGAGGAGGAGGATGTTGGTGATGGTGGTGATGGTGGTGATGGTGATTATAATGATGACGACGATGACGACGATGACACTGGTGGTTGTAGTGGTAGTGGTAGTGATGATAATGATGTTGATGGTGATGATGATTACAATGACAATGATGAAAACAATGATGATGTTAGTAGTAATAATAAAGATTATGACAAAAACGACGATGATGATGGTGGTGGTAGTGACAATGGTAATAATGGTGGTGATGATTATAATGATAATGGTGATTATGATGGTAATGATGATGAACACAAGCAAGAGGAAGAGGATGATGGGAACTGGATAGGATAAAGAGATGATAATAAAGAAGCTAAATTATGATTTCATGGAACTGTAATAATGATGATGGTGGTGGTGAGAAGGAGGAGGTTTGCGATAAACGTACTTTAAACATTACAGTGCTTTTGGCCGAATTTGTCACTTGAACAAGGGGCAGTGTCTTGGTGAAAATCATGGCAACCCCAACCCAGAAACAGTGAAATGACTTTTTATCATAAGATACTACAGGGTGTTTACTATGTGTGTATACAGTATATGCTCTGCCAAATGGATAAATTGTATATCATTGGTGGGCTGTTAAAACCTTGTATCTCAAAATTTAAAAATTTTGAGGACAGCTCAGAAAAAGCTGTATTTTCAAATTATGGCAATGGTGGCAACCTCATATTGTCTGAAAACATTCTCCTAATTCCTGTAAAGAACTCTTTCCAGGCAAAAGAAGGTTACCACTTATGTCATAACTCTAAAATAAAGCTTTTTCTGAGCTGTCTTCAAATTTTTTTATTTTTGAGACACGAGGTTTTAATGACGATATTCATATGTCTCTTCTGCTCATGACCATGCTAACCCATTTACACCAACTCTCTAATTGCCATGGCAACATAGGGATCCAGCTCCCAGCGTCACCTCCGGGAGGCTGCTCTCTCGGCCTCGGAGACAGATGAGAAACCCTCGGTCTCATCACCTACCAAGCCGGGGAGGCGGGGCCGGAGGAAGGTTAGGAAGATGCCAGGCAGGAAACCAGTGGAGAAAGACAGACCAGCCACCGAGATGGAGAAGAAGAAGGCGTGGTCCATCCTTCCGATGAGAAGGCTCATCGATGTGGAGGAGGAAAGGGAAGAAGATCATGATGAAGGTAATCATGCAGGGTATAAAGACCACCTGTGAAAAGATTAGATTTAGAATGGGATTTGAACCCTCAACCCTTTGATTAAGAGTCAAGTGAATGAACCGCTGCACCACAGCACCTCCACATGGCAGATACAATGAAGAGATGTACGATATCAAAGCAGTATGTACTTGTATCTTTACCTAGTATTCATATAATTTTGCTTCCAGGCACCATTTTGATTGGTTTTCACTATTTTAGAGTTGACAGATTTTTCAAAATTGATGTGGCGATTTTGCATTTTAAGATCACATTGTGCATTTCCCCTTGATATCTCTTCATGCAGACTCTGATGTTGAACAAGACCAGGAGAAGAAGGAGAAAAAGAAAGCAGTGATCAAACCAACCAGTAGCAAAGGTGATAAAGGTTAGGAAAGCTTGCACATGATCCATTTTTTCCCTATCATAATTGTCAAAATATTGTAAAAATTCTTTTATCTGTTGTTTATGCTCATGAAAATTGCTTGATTTTGCAATCAGGTTGCGATGTTACATGCCGTGTATGTATCACATAGGAATTAATTCAGTTTCCAAATGTGTAGGAATATTCACATGTTCTTGAATATGTCCAGGGCAAATGCATGAATATGAATTGAACATAGTTTCTCTTTATATACCCAAATTTTGCTATCAAATCAGTCTTTGAAATTGAGGTCATATGTCCAAGATAGCCCCGACAGCCATTCAAAGTTCGTCATATTTTGCAAGTTTTTGTTTCCTTGGTTTCTGTTTATATCTTGTCGATTTTGGCTGTCTGTTCATTCATGCTGTATACTCTGATGAGTGCATTTTGAAAAGCTTAGTGTTCATTGCTATTCTCTAATATATTTATTGTGATGGTTTGTGCTTTTATCTGTCTATCTAGGAAAGAAAAGTTCAGAGAAGAAACAAGAAAAAGAGAAGAAGAAGAAGAGTAAGAAGAAGAAGAAAAGGAGGGAATCTGAGACAGACAAATCTACTGCAGAAACATCTGGTGATGATAGGAGTGAAATGAGTGGTAGTGCTACATCAGGATTGGAGGACTTTGAGGCATCACCACGGAAACAACGAGGGCGGAAGAGAAAGAGGGGGTCATCGACAAGCGAGGCTGAGATTGATGATGGGAAGAGGAGTAGGAGGAAGAAAGGGAAAAAGTCTGGTTCTGATGGGCAGGAAGATGAAGAAGAGGGATGGATCGAGAATGACAGAGATGAGATGAGCTCAAATAAAGGGGAGTCCCCTCAAAAGGGGGAATCCCCTGAAAATGGGAAATCCCCCAAAGAACAGACAAGGATTTTGGTTTGTGCATCTGATGGGAAGAGTCTATCTCCAGAAACATCACGGCTTCCTAGGAGTGAAGATGAGGAGAGTAGGATGGAGACGATTTCTTTGAAGCGGAAGAGAAGGGGACGACCGAGGAAGACTGTTATGCCGGAAGAAGATATGACTGCTTGGAGAAGCATCTCAGAATCCCCTGGAAATGGGAAATCCCCCAAAGAACAGACTTTGAAGCGGAAGAGAGGGGGAAGACCGAGGAAGACTGTTATGCCGCAAGAAAATATGACTGCTTGGAGAAGCATCTCAGATGACGGTTGGAGTCATGAAGATGGTGGTTGGGTCAGCGATGGTGGAGCTAGCGCTGGCACCGTTGGACAGGTTAACAGTTGTGTCCGTGTTGACGTCAGGACAGAGAAAACAGACCATCTAGAGATATCTCCTCCAGAACCCTCCAACAGACCACCCCCAAAGAAAGTACTGCTTGGTTTGAAAAAGACAGGATCACAAAAGAACCCTGTAGGTGAGGGATCAGGGGGTGAAGAGCAGGGTGCAGGTGGGGGCAAAGATTTGAAAGAGAAGGAGGAGAAAACACTGTCAAGGATAAGCAAGAGAAAAGAGTTGGAGGAACGGGCAGATAGATCTCCAAGGAAGTCAACAAGACCCAGAAAGGTGGTCAAATACTGAGAGTCCATCAATTTACCAAGGGTGGCATTATATGGGTATTTAGGAGATATACATGTGTTCCTATGAAGTATTTGGCATCACCTGGGCCTGGGAGGGGAAAAGCGAACTTAATCACTGTGACCCTTGGGTCTCTCCTCCTGATCTTATCGGAATGTGCAGATGTACCTCTACACTGGGGTTTGCTCCTATTTCCTAGTTGGTGCTAATGTTGCGTGTGAGTCAGTCAAGTTAGGACTTGGTGATCAGAAAGTATTTGAGCTAGAGTAACAAGCTGTACAATTGATTTGCAATCATTATCCATGTTCATGTCATTATCACCATCACGATAAATTACCATCGTCACTATCACCAGCCAACACCAACATCATCCATTATCTACATCATCGTGGATAGGGGATACCACTTACAGAATAACGACATTTGTCAAGAAATATTTAAATGGTAGACAGTGTCTCCATTATATCTCGTTTATCTGTAGAGAATTGTGGATGTCAGAAACCGAGGAATCTTTCTCTTTTACCCCCTTTACATGCATTACAAATGCTGTTCATTACCGTCCTGGGCTGGTATTCAATGAAATACTTAAGTCAGAAATATGAGTATTTTTCTTAGTTTTTTACTTAGATAAAATACGTAGCAAAAATTGGTCTTCAATGCAATACTTTGGCCAAGTACTCTAAGTCAAAGACACCTACCTAGGAGACTTAAGCTAATTATTTTGGAGGCCTTGATTGGCAGGCATAGGTTTTTATATGCAGTCATGAGCTGCACAGAATTATATCATAGCATCGAAAATATGACGTCACAATGCTTATCAGTAAGAATTTGGGCTTAAAGTTGTCTTAATAAAGTAAAATTCAAAGTATTGAATTGAATACCACTTAAGCAAATTTCTTAGCCAAGCAAAATACTTAGTAAAAGTTTTACTTATTCCAAGTATCATTCTCTGTCTCCGTTTTTAAGTTGTCAATGTCTTGATCGTGGCATTTTATTGCTGAATATTAGGTTTGTAGTCCCTGATGAGTGATTAAGTTTAGCTGTAAATAATCCCAGCTTTTTAGAAAAAGTATTAAAGGGGTTTTTAGCAAATATCTTTGGAAGATTCGACATTGCGATGACCTTGATATTTGTTCTGGGAGTCAAATTTGTGTTGAATATGTGTGTGGGTGCGTGTGTGTGTGTGGGGGGGGGGTCAAACATTGTAGAGAAGTTGTGTGAGAGACAGACAGAGAGAGAGAGAGAGAGAGAGTGAGATGGGTAACTAGGAGAGGAAAGAGAGAACAGTAAGTCTTCCCCCCCAAAATCCTAACAACAAAATAGAAAGAAAACCAACAACTCTTCGTGTTTGTGTGTTGTGTGTGTGTGTGGGGGGGGGGTCAAACATTGTAGAGAAGTTGTGTGAGAGACAGACAGAGAGAGAGAGAGAGAGTGAGATGGGTAACTAGGAGAGGAAAGAGAGAACAGTAAGTCTTCCCCCAAAAAATCCTAATAACAAAATAGAAAACCAACAACTCTTCGTGTTTGTGTGTGTGTATGTGTGTGTGTGTGTGTGGGGGGGGGGGGGTCAAACATTGTAGAGAAGTTGTGTGAGAGACAGACAGAGAGAGAGAGAGTGAGATGGGTAACTAGGAGAGGAAAGAGAGAACAGTAAGTCTTCCCCCCAAAAATCCTAACACAACAAAATAGAAAGAAAACCAACAACTCTTCGTGTTTGTGTGTGTGGGGGGGTCAAACATTGTAGAGAAGTTGTGTGAGAGACAGACAGAGAGAGAGAGAGAGAGTGAGAGATGGGTAACTAGGAGAGGAAAGAGAGAACAATAAGTCTTCCCCCCCAAAATCCTAACAAAACAAAATAGAAAACCAACAACTCTGCGTAATTTTGTGACACTTCTCTTTTTAATCTTTTTTTATATTACATTCCTACAAAACTATACAGAATCGGAAATGATACACGCAACACGTCCCAACATATAGACTTGACATTTTCTGGCAGAAACTGATAGCTACACTCTATTAACCATTGGTAAACCCTTTCTTCAATCCTCTTTTTTTTAACAAGTACCATCCATGATATCCAAAACCCTTGCTTTTCTCAACAGTAATATCTGATATAACAAATATAAAATTGAGCAAATTTTCGAGAAAAAAAAATAAAAAAAACAAACAAAATACATGTATGAAGGGAGATATTGGCAATTACATAATTTTCAATTTGGAGAACTGGAAAATAGTTATTACAATGTACATTTGTACATTAAAGTTGTACATAAAGCAGCCTGAGAAAACAGTGCTAAGCTGCAGGATATACTGTATCATTTCTATCATCATTTGACCACTACATGTGTTTACCACAAGCATAAGAGTGGAGACTTGTTAAGACATGACGCAGTTAACCACCTGAAAAAGAAGAACACGGCAGCAAAATAAAATGACATCATGATCCATGTAGGAGGTACAATGAGGGGCCCAGCTGTGCACAGTTATCTTTCTAACCCTGCTTGCTATTTGTGTCTGAGCAATGCTCAAGATGTATCGCCAGTTTTCTTACTGGATGGGACAGACTGAAACATGTTGTTGCGACAGTGCAAACACGCCCCTATATATACTGATAATAATAATAGTAATATCGGATATTCAAACAGCGCATATATCCCCCAGAGAAGGTGCTCAAGGCGCTCCCCGGCTCAGCTAGGCCACAAGCGTGTTGAGCAATTCCTTCCTGCCGTTAACCATTTATACCTGGGTAGGGAGTGGCGAAAGTAGATTCATACCTTGCCAAAGGACATTAGAGCCACGGCAGGACTTGAACTCGGACCACGAGATCCACAGTCCAGTGACGTATCCACTAGACCACGACACCTCTACATATTGTGCGGAGACAAGCCCTTTTTAACCCATTCATGACAGAGGTCCACATTTTGTGGTTTGGCCTAATATCTTTTGATGCAAAGCCCTAAAAATCATACCAAATACATGAGCAGAAAGAGCAAAAAAAACTGTGCCCATTTAGGTTGCGTCAATATTCGTTGTTTGATGCTGAAAATTTTTAAAAGGAAAATAAGCATTAAAATCCTTAGATTGGCAATGTGATAGGAAGTCTAAAATCACCATTTTCCCCTGCAAATTGGCAACTTTTTGACTCGTCATAATTTCTGTCAATTTATATTCATTTCAGATACATGACGTTTTATAAGAAAATTGTAGCAATAAAATAAAAATGTTGGTGTTGCCAATTTGAAGAATAAAAGCTGATCAAATTAGGCTTTAAATAATTCCTGTCACGAATGGGTTAAATACGATGCATTTCTAATGAAAATCCAGTTTTGACACTGACTACTGTTTTGGAGTTATTAATATCTTCCTTCCAGATAGGTTTCAGGTTTGGAAGAAATAATGAAGCGTTTCATGGCAAATATTCTTCTTTCTTGGTTTTACAAGAGGACACCTTTAAGATCATGTAAGGGCATTCCTGCACTGATGCGACAAAATGTAAACATATGACAAGATACAGAAAAGCTCTAAAGTTATCCTATAACCACCGACTCCTGAATTTTCTAGTTCCAGTGGGGCTAAAATAGGAACCATTTGTCCTGTGGGCAGTGGGGATTAATGCAACAGTTCTGGGTTTTTTTAAGATGCTACATGGATGATGAGTATTCCTCAAAGAGCTCAGACATCTTATTGGCCTTGTATTTATTTCTATTCTCATTGTAGTACATGTAAAACCATTCTTTCTGTCTACAATATACGTCAAATAAAGTACATGTTTAATTGGCAATTTAATATACTCGTAGTAATCACTAGAATTTCAAGGGAATGTTCAGCACAAAAATAGGACGTAAAATAAGCTAAGTATGTGAAAGTGTAGTAAAAGGCACATTGTTAAATTTGTACAATAAGAACATACAATGTACATAAATATCCAAACTATATTTCAACAATGATTCTAACACTCTGCAGTCTAAAGTTCTCTTTGCAAATATACATTTCTTAAAAACTTGCAATGCATGACGGCAAATAACACCCATGCGGTGCAAGCCTGATATTCATGTCCCATTTGATTCACAGATGGAACATGAACATATACTTTTTTCTTCACAACTATGACTCACATTTGAAGTTTTGTCCAGGACCAGGCAAAAGACGTCCTACAACCCGACATACATGTGCATGTAATGACACTACTGAGTCAATGATACCCCGTCTTTCTTCCATTCCAAAAAAAAACCACCAAAAGAAAACTATGCTAACTAGATGTAATTATTGTACATACCCATCTGAATGATGAATTTTTAACACAAGAATCAAACCATGTATAGACATTGCAGCATTATCAAGCTATTTCATATGAAAGCAAATTAACAAAATAAGATACATTTTTACATCATAGCAATAAATTCTAAAATATATTGCATTTGAGAGTTGTAATGTTTGACATTGTAGCAGAAAAACTGCTGCAAGCATTTACAAATACAGTCGAACCTGCTTCAGCGACCACCTGTATAGAGTCTGCAATTTTTGTTCCCTTAGTTTTCCCACTGAAAGGTGTATTCAAAGAACCCTGTTCATTAAGACGAACATCTCATAAAGACCATTTTCCTTTTTGCCCTCCCTTTTTATATACAGGTTTCACTGTATTTTGTGCGATACCCAAATCTCTACCACTTTGTCTTGGTCCATAAAGCCTCTTTCACACGTGGGGCTGTACTCTGTTGTATCATCAACAAAAAACAAACAATAAAAAAAATATGTGTAGTGTATACATGTAGATTGTACCAAGAGAGATCAGCAAATACATACACATGTAAGGTCCAGTGCAGATGCCGAATATTTTCCCCATAAATGATATCTCCTCCAAATCATTTTCCCACATGTTCCTTGTTCGTGACAGGGGTCCACATTTTGTGGTTTGGCCTAATATCTTTTGATGCAAAAACCCTAAAAATCATACCAAATACATGAGCAGAAAGAGCAAAAAATTCTACACAAACTGTGCCCATTATGATTGCGTCAATATTCGTTGTTTGATGCTTAAATTTTTAAAAAGTAAAATAAGCATTAAAATCCTTAAATTGGCTATGTGATACAAAGTTTCAAATCACTGTTTTCCCCTGCAAATTGGCAACTTTTCGACCTCTCATCATAATTCCTGTCAATTTATATTCATTTCAGATACATGACATTTTATAAGAAAAATGTAGAAATAAAATTAAAATGTTGGTGTTGCCAATTTGAAGAATAAAAGCTGATCAAATTAGGCTTTAAATAATTCCTGTCACGAATGGGTTAAATGATGATTACTATATCATGTCTGCATGGGGCATAAGACGGCAAAACAAAAAACTTACGAGTAATGTATTTTGCCAGATGCTCCAGCATATTACAACAGAGCTGCCAACCCCAATTCGAAAAAAAAATCATATTCTTTCTTTTAACCCATAGAGGTACAGCGTCTCCTTTAGGAAACGCTTGTGCAGTATCTGTTGGTCCAGAATGTTGGGCAGTACATGTCATACATGAGCAGAAAGAGAAAAATGCACTGAAAAATTTGAGCCCATTCCCAACGCCGTATGGTGTGGCGTTCTTGAATTGGAGCAGTTTAATTGTAACTAATCATTAACCTCTTTAAATTGGCAATGCAGTGAATAATACATAATCACTATATCTGTGTTAAACTTGGCAACTTCTGATTAAATTTTACAGTTATAATTCACTTTGGTTCATGTTATCTCCGTATTAATTTTGTTCAAGCTATGTAAGTGTGGAAAAAAATAATTTTTGTTGCCAATTTGAGGATTGAAGATGATTAATTTAGACCTCAAGAAAGCTCTATACTTCTATGGGTTAATCCTATTTTAGGCTTGAAAATTTGTATAGAACAGTGTGATTACTAAGCCACTCCTTCAAAAACATCTTACTACATGGGATAAAATTCTACTATTAGCGACAGCTCTGCACACAACCATTTTTTTTCAGCAGCACTGGCTACCAGTATGGGGCCTGGTGGCCTCAAAAGCTAGAACTCCTGTGATTTATGTATATACATGTACTGACTGGGCTTGTCTCCCGAATTGTCAGTTAACGGAGCAGCAAGAGGGCACCAGACTTCACTGGGTAGTGCTGTGAATTGCAATGGGAAAGCAAATACGAATCTATATTAAAGGATAATACAACCTTGACATCAATGTGCTTCCAGTGAATGAAGAAGAAGAACAAGAAGAATAAACAGTGAAAGTTTGAGCAAGATCTGACAATCTGTTCAAGAGTTATGAACTTTGAAAGCTTAAGTAAATCTTTATTATGGGATCCTTGAATTGGCAACTCTGCCAGGATCTGTGATGTCATCGTGGACAACTCTCCATTCATTTTGTACACAGAATTTAACATTTTCTTTATTTTCAAGAAAAATAAAAATTCCTTTTGATTTATTGTTTAAGTGTGACATGGCTATATCAATTCTGCAAGCATTTAGGGAAGAAAAATGTTGATTCCTGACTTGAAATTTCATATAAATAATTTTTTGAAAAATTATGTACAAAATGAATTGAGAGTTGTCCACTATGACATCACAGATGCCGGAAAAGTTGCCAACTCAAGGATCCCCATAATAGGGATTTACTGAAACTTTCAAAATTCATAACTCCTGAACAGACTGTCCGATTTTGCTCAAATTTTCACTGTTTACTCTTCTTGATCATCTTTATTCACTAAGAGCCCACTGATGCCTGGGTTGCATTCTCATTTAAGTTTTTAGTAGTAATATTAACTCCAATTCAAAGTATATTTTAAGTATATTTGAAGTATAATTGTACTAATTAGAACTTTTGCTGGGCTAAGACCATGAGTGTCCATGGATGGTGCCCTCTATAGTTTTGGTATAACAAACCACGGTTATCAGAATCAAGCTGAAATGGCAAATGGTATGTTTGGTCCCAGATATACATTTATCAGGAAGTATTATCCACACAAATGATTACATTTACGAGTAGAAGATATATTCACGTTCATCTACGCTTTGTACGACTTTTTTTTCTTCTCAAAATTACAAAAATCATATTCATTCCTACGGACAAAAGATCTGCTGAGCTTGCCTTAACAATATTTACTATGTCACAAAAATAAAAAAAATCTTGGCATCGTGCCATGGGTCATTCCCAAATATCCGCTATAACTATGAACAAAATACATGTATCACAAAAACCATATACAAAATTGGTGTCTTACACCTATCCAAAATGATTATTTATAAAAGAAAGCTGAAGAAAATAATGATAAACATGCACTTATTTCAGTTCTGTTGGAGCATTTGATTTCTCTTATGCACTTACATGTATAGGCAAAAATATTCAAAAGCAGAGCAATATTTACACAATCAGAAAAAGGCAGAGATGAAATTACTAAAATTATCCCTACAACTGGTGTAAAGCATGAAAACAAAATATTCAAACATGTAGACAAGAATCAAAGGATATAAAAGAAGCAACAACAAAATAAAATTTCTACAATTCTTCATTGTATCATCACTGATGTACCTCAAGTAAAATAAAGAACAAAATGCACAAAAATACACAAAATAAAAGACATGGATTAGGCCTCATGTGTATCTGAAAATAAGTGAATGTATGTTAATTCTAATGTAAGGGCAATCCAATGAAGGGACACCTCTGTAGAATATAGAAAATAGCAGAAGTGGGAGATACCCCCCCCCCCCACTCTAACCAACCAAAATTTCTTGCCAAAACAAACTTGTATAATGTGAACATGGAATTTTTTTGCGGTGTGGACATTTTCACACATTTCACGAAAAATATGCACAAATATTTTTTTTTATTTTGCTCGTGAATACTGTTATCCCAACTGTCCACAAAAATTTAAAATCTGTGATTGTATCTAACTCGCCTAAGCTCGAAAAATTAAATGCGTGAAATTGCCACTTTTACATTACTTGTTGGCAGAATTTTCCCTTATTGTGTGTCATTGTAGGAGCTGACTTGTAAACCAGTTTTGTTTTCTAGTCAATTTGGAATGAGGAAGGGGTATAGGTATAGGTCCAGTTGTCCACTATCTTAAGAACTTTCTAAACCCACATGGGAAGTGACATATATAATTTTCTTGAGATGTCCAACAAACATTTGGCAAATTTCCATAATCTGCAGACAATCAAACAATACATGTATGTTGAAAATATGTGTAGAATCAACTGTTTTGAGTCACTTTCATAGCAGTAAATTCTTCATCTTTGAACATGTTATCAATTGTCAGTACACGTGTATCTAAAGGCAGTAACATGGTTTTTAAAAAGTTTAAATCTGTTCATCTCTTTTCCAGCATTGTTCAATTTCCGGGACATACCAAGGATTGCTGTAGTCCACTCTTCGTTACATGTCCATTATAAAAAATTTGCAAGTCTAATTATTCCATATCTGGCACACAAAGAGTTTGTATATTGAAGGTTATAACAGCAAAATCAATACAGAACTATACAAAACAATATTCAAAATACTGTTTGTTCTATATAATGCATAAAAATCAAAATTATGCATGTCTGCTGGCAAAGCAAATAAACGACTACAAAATAAACTGATATTAATCGGCATTCAGCCTGTGCAAAAGAAATACATGTACGATGTACATGTATAGCATTCTCATTTGCGAGCAATTCTGGACAATTTAATTTCAACAAGAGTACAAATAGACACTATTATGATACAAAAATGAACATGCACATATTAAGGATAAAGGATCAACTCAGGAAGCAGTGACACAGCTTGAAGTCATGGTATTATTTGTCTGCAAATGCCGCTTTTCAAGAACCGCCCCACATCCTAGCACTCACATTTCATGGTCGGTACATACTACATGCATAATCGATGGATTACGTTGAAGCAAGCATGTACTTTGCATAGATCACAAGCACCCATGCTGTATATACAACATGCTACTGCCTACTACAATTTTCAAAGACCCCCTCTGGCTAAAAAAAAAAGCTCACAATCACTTTAAAGAACAGCATTCAAGAGTACTACATTGCTCTATGGAGATTTCTTTAAGAAATAAAATATTTACACTATTATATTTCTCCATTTTGCCTATAGCTGCTTTATAATTTAAAACTGATCTGGATATAAATGTCGATGCTTGACATAATTTGTACATTTCTTACTCTTTTCTCATTCACACACTGTAAGAAAATAGTCATCTTCAAGTTGCATTCTTAATACATGTAGTGGAAAATCATAACATATGAACATCATTTTAAATTGGATGAAATTTACAGAATATTCAAAAGGGAGGAATATAGGCATATTTGGGGGTTAACTAGATATTTTGATAGTAACAATGTGCATGACACAAACCATTTAAACCTGTCCTGTGGAAATGATACTCAACTAACTACTATCCTGTGATACGCTTCCTATCATTATTTGAGATTTCTAAACTTTGCTTTAAAAATATCTTACTTTTTCCGCAGTATATTAAAGTAAGTTGTATGATTCTACATACCAGCAGTACACATTTCTAAGCATGAACAGTATGTATGCACTGGCCCTGGTCATGATATATGCTTTAATGCCCTGGCAAATATCACAGTTTTATGCATAAGGTATGGTGAAATAATATAATTATAGAGAAGAAAAGAAAGAGATAACAGAGTAAACAAAGAAACAAAAAGGGGAAGAGAGAAAGAAGAGAGAGAGAGATGGGGGTGAAAAGATATATACACAGGATAGATAGAAGGAAAAGATACTAAACAGAAAAATATGGGAAAGAGATACAGTAAGACTGGGCAAAAGAGAGAATTATGGAGCGAGAAAATTATTGGCACGTTCAAAAACTCACAAAGGAAATACAAATGTTAAACATGCTACCTAAAGAAAATGAAATATAGACAAGGAAAAAGCCAATAAACAATGGATATATACATAAAAGGATACAAATGAATCATGACCTGAGATATGTCGTGTCATGAAGGGCATTCGTTGAATGGTGGGTTATATCTACTTACAAGCTCACCAGAGCAAAGGTCATGACCTCTATCTCGAGCTCACTTCCCTGCATGAATAACATCAAGATTCTAAGGCGAGGGGAGGGGGGAGAATAATGGTTCCTTGCATCCGCTTAGTCTCTTTAATATGAACAAATATGGAAATCAGGGAGAAATGTTATTCTCTTTTGTCTTTATCTTGAGTAAAGCTCTCTGAAGTAAGGACAGCTAGAGGGAACAGAGCAGGGGGACGGGTCAGTAATGGGGGAGGGGGGGGGGGGGGGAGTGATCATCGCTTGCGTCGACAGAGTCTCTTATGCTCCTGATGCCAATGGACTTGTTGGCAGCTTATGCTGCAGTAGGATGTGTTCCAGCAGCAATGGTACATGGCTTCCTTCTCACAGTTGATACACTGTCAAATAGAAATAATAATACAACTAATAATGATAATCATTGTAATCATCATCATCATCATCATCATCATAACCATAATAGTAACAACAACAATAATCATCATCATCATTATCATAAAATATCAATTTACAAAGTGCAGAATCAACAGGCCGAATGCATAAAAAGTAGCAATTGCTTTTGCTAGCCTTTTGCTTGAATCAGTATGCATAAAAGTAAGTAATTGCTTGTAAGAAAAAGCTTTTGTTAGCCAGGGTTAGATGGCACACATGCCTTTGACTGTGTTCGCACCAGCATGACTGCTATTGTTGAAACCAGAAGCAAATGCTAGCTTAAGGCAAGCAATTGATCGAGCTGAAGCAAATACTTAAATTCGTATGCGTAAGCGTTTGCGTGTACTTGGGGCCTTTTGCTTGCCTTGAGCTAGCATTTGCTTTTGGTTTCAACAACAGCAGTCACGCTGGTGCGAACAAAATCAAAGGCAGGTTTCATTTTCTACTGGCATATGTGGGAAGCCTTCCTCTGTACAAATCAGATTAAAAGAAGTGATTAAAAGAAGTGTCTAAATGGCATTTCAGCTCCTTTGATAGACAGTGGCCGTGTCTTCATTTCATTACATACTTATTTGCCAATTTGAATAAACATTACTTAAATCCTAAAAATACAAACTAATATTTGGGCAACTGGAACTTGAGAAAGATTATCTCTCCAATTCTGAAGAGTAATTTTGGGCTTCTACTCACCCACTGTTTTTTCTTGGTCTGTGATATTTCATCCGAGAGTTTCTGGACCTGCTCGCTTAGTTCCTTCTTGCATTTGTGCTCTGTTTCAGTCTTCACTCTCTGAACCTCGGCAGCAAGTTTCTCCTTTGCCTCTTTCAGGATTTTTTCCTTCTCTGCTTGCCATTCTTGCTTGGCCTACAAATATGAAATTAATATCAACAGACAATGTATGGGACATAAACAGCAAATGTAGCGGTGTTGTGGACTAGTGGCTATGTCAAGGGACTATGGATCACATGGTTTGCAGCTCAAGTCCAGCCATGGCACTGATGTCTTTTGGCAAGACATTTATCCACTCTGTAAACTAACATTTACATTGTATCTACATTTGGCATTCTCCACCGAGATGTAGTAAATGGATACCTGGTAGGGAGAAATTCTTGGAAATGCTGTAATGGCAGCAATGCTAAAGCCAGGGTAAATACAGAAGAGTGTCAGGTGTGACAGATATGAATGTCATACAAAAAGCCACTATCATTTATAATTATCATCATACAAAGTATTTTGTGGTATACTGGTAAAGGATTTTGCCTCTCCCATTTGAGGTCCAAGATTTAATCCTTGATTAGTGCTTCTGTCCCTGGACAAGGTCTTTTGCCTATATTGTCCCCCTCAAATGAGACATGGTAAATATATATCTAGCAATCTCAAGAAGAGCAATATTAATACTTTTCAGGTTACCCTGGCTTTTCAAAAAAGACCATAACCCTGCAGAAATAGCATTGAAAAGTAGCAGTAAAGTTACCAGGCTGCTCACTTTTGCAATGCAATAGAGTGTTTATAGAAAACTTGAATATAGCATGTCCTTGCACATATAACATCATTTAAATTGCCTTGATAGCTTATAAAACACTAGAGTACGCTTATACATGTATGCGATAACTCTCCATCAAAATCAAACACCATCTTTCTAATACCCTATTTATCATGACATGAAGTATATGAACGCACTCTGACCTTTTCTAACGCTTCCTTGACTGCCCTGTCCATCTTCTTCTTATACTCCACCTCTAGCTTTGCTCGGACAACTGGTGACTTGGCCACATCCTCCAGCCTGCAGGTGGCTGTTCTTAGAGGGGGCGTGGTATCCTCGCTGGTACCCTCCTCCTCCAGAGGCGGTGGTGGGGTGTCATCCAGGGTGCCGTCCAGATGATCATCTTCCTCCTTGGGTTCCGCTTTGTCTCCCTCTGAGACGGCATCCATTGGTTCGGCATCCTGCTCCGACACCGGGTCTGGTTCGGTCTAATAGTGGACAACAGCAAAATTTAAATTGAATTTAAAGAAAAGTTTTGGTCCAGTCTCCTTAACCAGTCTTTTTTTTTTCTCTCTCTCCTTTGTTAATTCTCTTATCTCTTCCTCCTTATATTTACCAATTTGGGTTTATCATCTTTCCTGACCATCTCTCTCTATCTCCCTCTTTCTCTCTCTTTATATATCTATTTCTCACCCCCCCCTCCTTTTCCTTGGGCTCTCTCTCCCTCTTTTACAATAAAAACAATTTACTACCCACATCTTTTCATTCAATGTGACATTACATTATCTCCCCCCCAAAAAAACTGTTCCTCATCCCTCTCCTCTTCATTCTCCTCTTCCCTACCCTGTCCCTATCTTGTTCATTTCTCTCTTTATTTTATGTATCCCCTTCTCCATGTTGTCTCAATCCGTCTCTCTAACTCTCTGTCAACTTGGTGCTACCTTAAAATCTTTTTCTCATATTTATCACCGTCGTTCCCCCCCCCCCCCCCCAATCGCTTCTTCCTTCACAAACACCCCCTGTGCTACTTCTGGCCATATCCACAGTATTCAAACGGAAAATGTAACACAAACTCACTTTTGTTGCATTCTTTTCTACTCCTGAGGACGATGATGATGATGATGATGAACCTTCTTCTACTTTAGGTTTCTTGCTTACAGGTCCATCAAGGTCTGGGGGTGAGGTCTGGCTTGTACTCACACTGTGGTCCTGGAATTAGAGGTAGGAGGATATTAAAGGGCCACTATTATGGAAAAGCAAGTTGTTCCCTCTTTGTAGTACTTTTTATGCCGAATCCAGATATAGCAACCATTTTCCCTGAAAATCACTCCTACACACATGAATTCAAAAGAAATGAGTTAATTGGGAACGCCCCTATAAATTTAGGCTAAGCCCCGCCCCGCACTGTGATTGACACCTGACGTCACATGCAGAACCAAGCACCCGGAAGTGCAGGGAATCTGTACGTGTAATATGCGGGAAATACAAAGGATCTGTCATTGGATTCGGAGTTTCAGCGAAACATCACGCTAAGAATAAAGCGAATTGGAAAAACAAACAAAGATAATGTTGCTTAGGAGATGCTCTTGACTGACTTGAGCGAAATGATGTTGTGGATTGGCGAACACCAAAAATTTGACTGTGAACTGCAGAACGACCGTGATGGAGTGATTTGACTGGCTGCCAAATTTATGCATGCAATGTAGCCATGCATGGATCCTATACGAAGTACAATGCAGCTGAAAATTGCGTTGCCATGGCCAAGCACGAAGCCGAGAAGTTTAAAAAGCAAAAGGTAAGACTCATCTTTGAAAATGTTCTTTTGGTAATTCCCGAAGGCGCTAGAGGTACAGATTGAACATGATATTTAGTTTTACTTCCCTGCAGAGCTTTCTGAAAACGTTCTTACCTTCTTCTTATCTTTTCTTGTATCTTTGCAGCCTGCCCTGAGCGCCTAGTGTGTGTATAGCTGGTACTAGTGGCACATAATGCTAATTTAAATGCAGGCTACAGATAAACTACCTTTATAAAGTCTGTTTTGATTGGTAATGTCTCAAAAAAGGGCATGTTAAAGATAAGAACTAGATGAATCCTCAAACGCGCGGTCGAAATTTATGCCTCTGCCATTGCCAGATCGGAAATATATGGCACATTCATGTTGATTTTTCAATTTTCATGTATACAATGGCATCTTTGACCTTGACCTTTGACCTTGTGACCCCCCAAATCTAATGAGACTATTGCCCCTTCCAAGTTTGAAGTTGAACTGTCACAGAGTTGTCGCAAGAACAAGCAATTTTCATGTATTTAATGACCTCTATGACCTTTGACCTTTAACCTTGAGACCCCAAATTTGAATAAGATCATTGTCCCTCCCATATGCATACAAGTGCCAAGTTTGAAGCTGATCCGTCAAATGGCTGTTGAGTTATCGCAAGAATGAACCATTTTTATGTACATAATGACCTCTATGACCTTTGACCTTCGACCTTGAGACCCCAAAATATAATCAAATCATTGTCCCTCCCATATGCATACACGAGCTAAGTCTGAAGCTGATCTGTCAAACGGTTCTTAAGTTATCGTGAGAACGAAAACGGGACGGATGGACGGACGGACAAACAGACGAACAACCCGAAAACATAATGCCTCCGGTACCCAACTACGGTGGGTGGAGGCATAAAAAGGCGGTCCTTACAGAGATAAGATCAAGCTAAAATGATTTTCAGAATACCAACTTACAATAATTTTAGCGTTAAAATCTTAACTCGATGAGATAAGATAAAAAATAAGATCAAAGATGAAAGAACATTTTCAGGATACCACCCCTGATCATCATTATCATCATCTCTATCAGCCACATTAAGCAGCATCATTACTCACCTGGCCTGCATCCGTTGTGGAGCTTGCCTTGATGACATGTCTTGCCTCACACTGAGCATCTTCCTCCTCTTCCTCCTCATCCACCATGCTCCCGTCTTCCTCCTCCTCCTCATCATCATCCTCATCCTTTTTCAGCTTCCTCTTCCTACCAGACGATGAGGTTCGGTCCTTGGGTCTGCTGGCAGCCCTCTCCTGAAATTCGGCCAGGATGGTCCTGTAGAGCTCCATCTCTTTGACGGCTGACCGCCAGCCCGTGGACGGCTTCAACTTAAGCTTTTTTCTCTCGACTTCGATGGGACGCACATGGATAAGGTCTATCCAGGCTCTACAGGTTTTTGTAAGAAGAAAGTAATTTATCTAGTTTACGATGAGTCGTAGATTTTATAATATGCATGAAGTAGAGAGTGGGGGAGTCAGGAATAAAGACAGAGAGAAAGAAAGAGATGAGGGTGGAGGAAAGAAAAATAGTCAAAGAGCGAGAGGAAAAAAGGGGACAGAGACCCAAAACATAAATGGAGAGGAACACAACAGAGGGGGAGAGACAAGATAGAGGGAGGGACGGAGGGAGGGAAGGAAGGAGAAAGAGAGAGAGAAGGGGAGAAAGAGGAGATTGAACAGTACAGGGTACATTGGCTAAGGAGTGGAGGATGATGAATGGTAGAAGAAAAGAGGGAGACAGAAAAAAAACAAAGCAAGATTTGGTAAGATGAAGACACAGAGCTGGGAAAAAGCAAGAGGTAGAGGAAGGTAACTAAAGAGATTGATAGACAGAGAGAAGGGCAGAATAGAGCCAAGAAATAGAGGGAAAGGAGAGGGGAAGGATGGAAGGCAAGGAAATAAAAAAAGGGAAGACATAATTTACCTTTCATGCCGTGAACCAAAGAACCTAACATCTGCTTTTGAGTCTGTTTTCTGTAGTACTTTAGCAGGCCAGTATCCAAAGCCAGTCATCTGGGCCCAGACCAGCTCATGAGGTGGGTTCTGTTACATGAAGAAGAAGATAGCAGATGAAATGGTATATTCCCAACAAAAACACTAAGTTTCAAATATGGTCTAATAGACCTACAGTAAATGTAAAACTTATTAATCTCATTTACAAAAATGCAATAAATAAAGGCTAATACACACCTTACTCCTATAAATAAATGAGATTTCAGAATAATTTGCCACAGTATTAAATATGTACACAATGGCCAGTATTCACAAAGGTGTACAAAGTTAAACCATGGTTTAAATCTGTGGCTTGACTACCATATATGTGTAGCTAAATGTGACAACTACATCATCTACGCTGTTATGTTCCTTATGTTTACTAGACTTCTGGTCTCATGCTTTAATGGTCAGGAAAACTATTGTACTTATCATTCTCAGGCAGTTTATAATAGTTTGAGTACAAAAAATGTCCATAAAACAAACATCTGCTGTTAAAGATTTGTGTTACATTTTCAAGTAACAAAACAAGACTTTTTAAAATCATAACAATGTTAACCAATGCCTTTAATATGACATTGCATATTTCCTTATGACATCATAAACAACTGACATACTGCACATAATAGTTACGAATACTTACACATGGTTTGCAGAACCAATCTTTCTGTGTTCGATCATTCGACATGATGTAACAGTCCTTACACAGACGGATTTCAGATAGCTGACAGAGTATTGAGAATAGAGACAGAATAAAAGATGTCCATTATTTCAAGAGTATTAGAAAATGGTGTTACAATAATGCAGAACAGAGCGAGACTCAAATAGTCTTGTAAATTTTATATCCTTGATATCAGCAATGAATATTGTGTGCAGTTATTGCTTGTATTGCTTGTGTAGAGTGTGTGTGTTAGGGTGTGGCTGCGTGCGTGTCTTTTTGTATGTGTGTATCTAAGGATGTTTTGGGATGTTTCAGAGGTTTTAGTATTGAGTGAGTGGGGGGGGGGGGGTGGGCTCGGGTGCTGTGTTACGAGGCTGCCGACTTGTCCGTACTTGGTTGCAGGGGGAGGGGAGTCACGACTTTCCTGTTTTTGATGGGATTTTTTATTTTTCCTTCTTTTTTCCTTCTTCTTTCTCTCTTTCTTCCCTTTCTTCTTTTTCATCTTCTTTTTCATCTTCTTTTTCTTCTTTTTTTCTCCTTCTTTTTCTCCTTCTTCTTCTTCTTCTTCTTCTTCTTCTTCTTTTCCCCCGCTGCCCTGTCCCTCTTTTCCCTCTGCCTTTTACTCGGCCACACATGTTCTCAGGGTGGACTTTCCCTTTAAATAATTAACAGGGCTAGACTAGACAAGCTTTGCTTTTTCTAGCCCAGTCCACATTATGCTCTCTTTTTCTCCCCCCTTTTCTTTTATATTTCGATGTAGATTCTTGTGTTTTATTGTTTTATGTGTCTGAATCTGTGACTTGCTTTGTATTGTTTGTATAATTTTCTGATTTTTAATGTGGAAATTAATAAATGAAATGAAATGAAATATTGGGTTCTTATATAGCTCTCAAGCTTTACACTCTTGTCACTCCACTGTTATTACCCGGCTTTAGCATAGCTGCTACTACTGTGCTCTAGCATTTCAAGCAATTTCTTCCTACTGGGTACATTCTACTACACCTAGGTGGAGAGTCGCAATTTTAGATTAACCCATTCGTGACAGGAATTATTTAAAGCCTAATTTGATCAGCTTTTATTCTTCAAATTGGCAACACCAACATTTTTCTTTTATTGCTACATTTTTCTTATAAATCATCATGTATCTGAAATAAATATAAATTGACAGAATGTATGATGAGAAGTCATAAAGTTGCTAATTTGCAGGGAAAAACGGTAATTTTAACATTTTCATCGCATTGCCAATTTAAGGATTTTAATGCTTATTTTCCTTTTAAAAAATTTCAGCATCAAACATTAAATGTTGATGCAACAAAAATGGGCACAGTAAGTGTAGAATTTTTTGCTCTTTCTTCTCATGTATTTGGTGTGTTTTTAGTGCTCTGCATCAAAAGTTATTAGACCAAACCACATAATGTGGACCCTCTGTCACGAATGGGTTATTACCCAGCTTTAGCATAGCTGCTGCTACTACTGTGCTCCAGCATTTCAAACAATTTCTTCCTACTGGGTACATTCTACTACACCTAGGTGGAGAGTCGCAATTATAGACAGGGTTCATACAGTTATACATTTTCAAAATTCCATGACTTCCCATGACTTTCCAGGATAGAAAAATGCAAATTTCCATGACTCATCGATCACATGTGATGCAAAACTTACATCAGAAATGCACTGATTAAAAGAGTTTCAAAGCTGATCTGAGTGCCATGAATGCAGGGCTGGCCTGAGCGCAAATTTATTAACATGAAAAATATCTTGAATAAATGATTTTCCATGACTTTCCAGAAGAAACTGACAAATGCCCTGACTTTCCCTGACTTTTTGCTTCTGGAAAAAAAGAATTTCCAATTCCCTGACTTTCCAGAAATTCCCTGACCCGTATGAACCCTGATAGATTACCGGTAATGTCTTCCTAAAAGACATTAGTGCCACGGTAGGACTTGAACCGTGCACTATGAGATTTACGGTCCAGCAACATATTCACTAGACAACACCTCCACAAATCATGGTAACGTAAATTTTACAAGAAATAGGCTTAAGTTCATGTTTAATTGCCATTATGCAGTAGACAGGCTGTTTGGACTGGTAAAACATTAATCAATGAAATCTAACTAAAAGTCAGTCTTTAAAAGGCATAATTCTTGTACGTATGACAATTTGATCACTACTAGCTCAATTTATCTTCTTTTTTTTTTCTCATGAATAAGCTGTATATAAGTAGATCTTAATTGTACTAAATCCATTTTGGAGATACCAATTATTCAAGGTATCAAAATATTTATGACATAAAAACAGAATGTTAGTAGAATTTAAGAAGATATTTTTTTGTAATTATCAGAACTTGAACTTTGACATGACCCTTGACCTCCTAAACTACACAACCCCTGATCAAAATGACAACATTAGCATCATCACATCTCAACTCACATCATAAAGGCAGTCTTTCAGGGTCTGTTCACACAAGGCGGCTCTCTCACTGCTTGGTCCATGATAAATATGGGCAATGTGAACCAAGGCCCTAGCATCGCCTTCAAAGTCTTCGAGTGAACGATACCTCTTCTCGGACAGTTTCTGCAGAGATGGAAATGAAACTTTGCAGTCTGTACACCAGAGTAAATATTATAAATCAAGCACTAAACTGGTGATTGTGTTGAGTCTTTTTTTTAATAGTATTTTTCCTCATGAGCAGTGACAACTGAACTTTAAAAGCAGATCCCATTTGCCCAGGGCCTACATTTTACAGGTAACAATATCAATGCCAACAGTATAACTTAACCTGTTGAACAATAAGCCCAAACTGAACTAGGGAAAAGGACTATGGAGATTGCATGTTACAATGAAATCAAATTAAATCATACTCAACAGGTTAAAACCATCCTAAAATCTGTCTCCGAAGTTTGTGCTAAAAAAACCCCATTTATTATTTTTATCGCTTCATATCCCATTGACTTGACCACTAAAAATGTTGCAGGGATTTGTCACGGGGGGGGGGGGGGGGGGGGGGGTTGTCCTGTCATATCTGAACAAGCCTTTATTTTTATCATTATTTCTTATTGTTATTTACAATCTGAAGTATAGAGGAATAATATTTGAGGCAGCCTGATGGCTCAGGGCCAGGGGTAGAGCAGTGGTCTCATCACTGGGTGTAACCAAGTGGATGCCCTAGCACCCCTTCAAAAGGCATTTATCCTAATTGCCAAGTCCCTCAGAGAGGACTAAAGCTGTTGGTCCCTTGGCTGCCGACTTACAAGCATGCACAATATGCCTTCCTAGCAGTTCGGAAAAATAACCACCCATTCACCCATATTTTCATCAAGGTCTATGGGAACATTCATTTTGGTTCAAACTTTTTCATATAAAATTTTTTTTTAATGTTCATGTTTGAAGTCCTGCAGGCCAACTCACAGAACAATATTTTGAATAAAAGGTATGAGTTCAGGGGGGTGTTTCACAAAGAGTTAAGTTTGAATTAGAGTCGTGCTTAAGCACCAATGCGCATCCGGTATTTAACGCGTAATCTTATTGATAGGCTTCCAATAGTGCGCGTCCCCTGAGCACTACCTGACCAATGGGGTGATGCGTAATATAAAGCACGCAAGCAGGAATTTAAGTGCGACTTTAGTCAAACTTAAATCTTTGTGAAACACCCCCCAGTTCTTTTTTGGCAATAGTTTCTTACCTCCATCATAATGGCAAGATCCATGTGCTGATAAACTAGGTTGTAGTAGTTAGGCAATTCATTCAGATTTAACTTCTTGGTGAGTTCCCTGGACTGAAAGACAAAAAAAAACTAGATGAATGCTCTCCAGTGAGGAAAAATTGGGATGAAAATCACTTAACAGGTCTAAAATTTCACAAGTATCACCAATTAATCAATAAATGAAACCAATCAAAAATAAAAAAAAAGATAGACACATGCACAAACATTTAAAACTCCTAAATTATTACAAGGGTTACTAAACCACTCATCTAAGAAATTGATTCACCCGTCAGCAAACTAAAATTCTAATTCATCTGGAAGAAAATCCTTCAGACGCTTGAGAAGTATTATTTCACAGTCCATGATATTAAACTGTTTTGCTTTTTTTCAGCTCAAATACAATTTTAGAACAGATGTCAATTAGTGATTCAGGATTTGAGGTTGAATAAAAAAAGGTCATGTCTGAATGGGGCTTCTAGCAGGTCACTGGTTTACCTTTTCTTTCATTCTGTTGAGAACATGGAGTAGGATTTTGTTGAGATCCCATTTACTCATCTGGACACTCTTCTTCTTACAGCTCTGCAGATTAAAAACAAAATGTAATGATAATAATATTAACAATAGTGATGATAATAATAACAATAATAATAACAATAACATTAATCATAGCCTTTTCACTTTTCAGTACCAGGTACCCACTCACTACACCTGGGTCGAGGGTGGCAAATGTAGATTATTAAAGTGATTACACAATGGTAAACAAAATTTTGATATATGATCGAGAATAGAATTCTAAGAAGAATGACATTAAAAATATGATGATTTTCAATCGAAATCGGTGCAGTTTGGATAATTTTCTCATAAAAAGTTATGAGCTGACCAAAAAATTTGAGTATGAGGTATGACGTAAAAGTGGGTACCCAGCTTTGCGCACTGCAGTTGTGCTGCGCGCTAGACTGTACAATATGTATTATACCTTGCGCTCATTTTGCTAGAAGTGCGCGACAAGGTACCCACTTTGACGTCATTTTGACGTAAAAGTGGGTACCCAGTTGAAACTGGCTCACAGCTGAGGGGTGAAAAAATATCCTGAAATCTTACCACATTTGGGTGTTTCCTTGGCAACACGACTTTTTAAAAAACTTTAGGCGAATGATTTTCTGCTAATAACATCATGCTCTTTTAAATGAACTAACTTTGTTTCAGCATTGGGTACCCCCTTTAATGTCTTGCTAAAGGACAATTAGTCCTGCGGCAAGGATTTGAGCCCGTACCTCGTGGTTCTCAGTCCAGACACATATCCACTAGACCACAACCTCTATGTTAAGTTGCCATTTAAACAAACATTTACAAGTTAGCAATTCCTGGGTTTGGTAGCCACAGAAGAGAACCAACTTACTTAAAGGCAATTTTTAGAGGCACCTCCCCAAAATAATTGTGTGAATGTCTCAATGCTTTTGTACGTGTAGACTCCATAGCATGTCCCAGAACACAACAGTATTAAAGTGTTAGGAATACGGTGGGGTTTGGATTAGGGTTGTAGAACCCATCAAGGACGAGTAAAGCCCATCGCACACTATATGATCCATCTGAGATCCGATTTTGGAAAAATTTGTTATAGCATTTGATATGAACATTCAAACAGGTAAAATCTTAATGATCACAGTTCCGAATAGTTGTATGAATACTAAAATTGAAATTATGGGCTACTGCGAGCATCCCTGTAAGATTAAAAGCAAACTTAATTCCAAATCATAGTGACATCATAGCAATCTTGCGATTGGCTACGACTAGAAGCCGATTTGGCCTTTTAAGGGAAAGTCCATCCCAGAAGTTTCACTGTTTCAATAAAAGGAGATAAATTTGAACAGCATTTAAAAAAGAAATGAGTAAATCGGTGAAAGAATAAGAAAATTACACTCATTTACATTTTCTAGTAAATTACTCCCGGCTCTGCGAATTGGCAACACTGATGACATCATATGCGAGCAAGTCTCCATTCACTTTGTACATGAAATTTAACATTTCTCAATTTTCTTGGAAGTTACACATTTTCTTACCCCATAGTCAAAGTAAAAAGCAATTCTTCTGAACATACATTGATTATGGGGTTAGAAAAAGTGTAACTTCCAAGAAATTGAGAGCCGCAGAGCCGGGAGTAGTGTACTAGAAAATGTAAACGAGTGTAATTTTCTTATTCTTTGACCGATTTTGCTCATTTCTTTCTTAAAATGGTTTTCAAATTTATCTCCTTTATTGAAACGGGGAAGGAAGGAAACTTCTAGGGTGGACATACCCTTTAGCTCCGACCACAAGGCTTGCAGTTATCCAAAATTTTGGCTTTAGTCCCATCATTATTCCAAACTTTAAATAAGGTAATTTTACTAAGCCATTTGTTAGAAAAATCGGGTCGTATAGTACAGGTGCGGTGAGCTTATCATGAAGAGCCTGGTCTTACCTCACATATAGGACAGAACCAGAGACCGAGGATCTTCTCAGGGTCTTCAACTTTCACGCAATCTGGGTGATAGACTCTGTAGCATGTACCCACCATAACACCTCTCCTCCTGCGTGACATTCAAAGCAGTACCAATCATGTGGTTCCTCAGACTAGGAAAGATAGAAGACAGAGAAAGATAAACGAAACTGAAATTTTGATCAGAAGTTAAACCAAAATTCAATCAGCCATGTCAAGATTGCTTGCCTGACACTAGTATCGGCTCCAATAATGACCTCCAAAGTTGAGAAATTTGTTTTATAAAGAATCCCTTATAACCAAGAGGTTACATGTATCTGAGCAAACACAGAAAAACAAAAAAACTTTCAGCTTAAAAGTTTTCACATATTATTGTAAAGCATTGAAAATTGCTAAATCTCGTAGTGACTTGATGTACGGTTTTCAGAATCATAGTTTCATTCATTCCTTTTTATACAGCATATAATCATACTATGATACAATGTCCCTACACACATCAAAAGGAAGTCCGACATCATTATCCTAGGGTTAGCTCTAGCAAGTCTTTATCATTTCAGTGATGCAACAAATCCAGCCAGTATACCATTTTAAACACTGGGCAAGGAGAAACAACAATAAATAGAATGTCTTTCTGCAGACATAATACTTGGTATAGATTTGAACCTCAAATTTTTCATTGGGAATCAAGGAAATGAACCTCTTCACTGTAATGTACCATACTATATACCTCTGCCCCTTCACTTATTTTTACAGCTATCTTGGAGTAATCTGGCTTCAGCCACATGTAGATCCTCAATTCATTCCATTCAATTTGTATTTATTTCATGTTCACAAATACATGTAAAAAACAATGGCACTCACAAGTATTACAACAGAAAATATATGCATGCATTCATTTTTCTTGATAACTATACACAAGTATACCACATAAATAATTATTATGAATTATCAAAAGAAATTCCTAAATTCTGAAGAAATGGAGAAAAAGACTTAGGAGAACACAAAATGATAACAAAACAAGAAACATAGAAATTGCTCTTTGCCACAGAGTCGCCCGACTGCATGACAGGTAGACTTACTGATCGATGTTTGGGCATTTTATTTGTCAATGATTTGATCAATCAATGATTGATTGCTGTTGATTAAATGATTACCTTATTGATTGACTGAATGGTCAAATGAATGAACTGAATGGTTAAATGATCGATCTTTTGAGCATTTTATTTATCAATAATTGATCACTTGCTGTTTGATTAAATACCTTACTGACCTTTGTTAGTTGACTGACTGACTGATGACTGACTAGCTGAATGGTTGGATGACTGACTGTGCATTGACTGATTGATCTATCATTTGCACCTATAAAAGAGGGACTATTAAACAAGCAGTTCGAATAAGTACTCCTGTTTAAACAAAGTACTCTTTGCATAAAATTATGATAAGTTTTGATATTCTAGGAAGCTTGAATCAATTTCTATCATAATTTTTAGGGATTTCACTGTCTTTATCCATGTGTGAAAACTAATGTGCAAAATTACATTACATCAAGATCTTTAAAGAACACAATTCACAACTCACAGACACATGCCAGTCATTCAGTCATGAGTAAAAGTACCAAATTAATAAAATTTCAGATCCTTCATTCAATCAATCAGTCAATCAATAAAAAATCAATCATCAGCCCACATCAAACTGATAGATCAATCAGTCAATGCATCATGCAGTCAGTCCTTCAACCATTCAGCCAACCAGTCAGTCAGTCAATCAATCATGTCAATCAATATGGTAATCGTTTAATCAACAGCCAATCAATCAATTGATTTATCAAAATATCATTGAAAATAAAGTGCCCGAACAATCGATCAGTCATCGTCAACCTATCAGGCAGTCGGGCAACTCTGTTGGCAAAGAGCAATTTCTTGAATGAGAGTACTTGTTTAGACTGCTTGTTTAATTGTCCTCTTTTTTCAATTTGGCGCAAGTCAATTTTTCACACTCTAAACGGAAATAGTCATGTTCGTCGGCAAGCGTGAATTAAAATTTGTTTGTTGATTGGCACTTGATAGATGAGCCTACTGGGCATCTATCAACATGAAAAACTCTTCGAATATTTTGAAATAAATTTTTCATAATTTTTTCAAAGAGTAACGTTTTTATTGATACACACTGTATTGCATCAATGAACCACAGTCTATGAAAAACTTACTTAAAACCAAATTAAAATCAAGAATAGGCAGAAAGGGTATCAATCAAAGTCCTCACGCAAAAGAATATTATACAGATATGCTTTGGAACTGCTGGTAATATGAACGGCTCCCACAGAATATTGCCTGTATTTGGCTTTCTCATATTTTACGTTTATTTTGCAACCTATTTGACACCTATTTTGCGCTTCGAGACCTAGTAATATTACTAAATACTGCGGAAACCTGGTGTATATGAACAGCATCTGCAAAGCAGGCGCAATATTATATGGCTCGTCGACGGGTTTGACCCATTAGCCGATGGTGCATATTGTATGATGGGTAACCAGGATGCAATGCGGGACTTGCCAATAGAACAAAATACCATAATGTGCGGATGCCATATGAACGGGGGGTGAAAGGGAGAATACCGCAATATTACAGTAACATTACTGTATTTTCCCTGTATGTGAACAGTGTCCACAGGAAATCGCTTACCTATGCACATCTGTAATAGTGCGATATTGGGTAATGTGTACGGGGCTTATGACTTCTTGATAGAGTTTACCTCTTCAGTTCTCTCTTCAGCACAACCAGAAGGCATCCTGCGTTTCTTCCGCCCTCTGCCCCTTCTTGGGATGTCGAGCAGCTCCTTCACGAGGAGATCCTCCTTGACAGCACATCCCATCTCTTTCTGGGCTTCCTTGGTCGTGACATTGTAACAGCGCTCCATGAAGCGGTAGATACGTTCCAGGTTCGCTACTTGCTTGCTCTGGCGGATGCATGTGATGGCCTCCCACAGATGCAGGATGAGCTGCGGGTTCGACATGCGTCGCTTCACGGTCTTCACCATCTTGCCCTGTATGTAGGAGAGGGATGAAAAAAAAAATGAGCCAAGTTATTCAATTCATGAAATTAGGAGTGCTCTATGAAGCAATGAATACTCTAGCTTTATCAGCAATCTGCTTGCAGAGGCACGTAATGGCCTCCCACAGCTGTAGGATGACCTGCAAGTCTGATATGCGATGCTTTGCTGTCTCCACTGTAAAAAGAAATTAAAAGTCTACAGCAGTTTTCGATTAACGTCTCAAATACATGCATGAAAATGTTGCCTAATACCAATACCATAGGCTTAGATACAGCCTAGTACCTTGGGGTCAAAGTGGTCCTTTTTGGTGATGCAATTATTCAAATGATTCTTGACACACTTGCTCTTTAATTTTCAGACTAATAAATAAATTATCATGAACTACAAAACCATAAATGACTCCAGCTCCACACACTATACGTGGTTGCTTCGCGACAGTACTGTATAAGCGAGCATCTTCTTGCAAACTCATGACAAAAAGTGCGATTACATCGCGTACATGATTAGCCTGATTCACTCAGCTACAAAACTGACATTATCTTAAAATTGAATAATTGATTGATGATTTTTTTTACTTCTCATATTTATTTTGACAACTTACAACTTACCAAAAAAAGATGATTTATTGCTTTATGTGCACTCGGAAATTCCGTTCTCTCCACTGAGGTCGACGAGAAGTTTGACCTCTCTATATAAAGTATAGACTATTGTATGCACCGCATGATTACCTTCTGGGATACTGAACGGGTTCGCAAAGCTTTTGTGTGTCCTGTCCGACGCCATGCTCTGCACGCGTCAGGTCTGGCTATCATTCATGATGCTCCTCTAGTCTAAGTAAGTTAAGATCTTTCCCCCACCATTTAATGATTAATATGATTTGCACAAATATTCACAAACATCAAGTCATCATCATGCACATCAATCAAGTCATCACATCACATGCACTGAAGTGAATCACTGAATGTTTTCCTTTATCAGTTTAGATCTAGTCAGGCCTAGAAGTCTATGTCCCCGTAGGTCAAAACGGCGTTTTGAATAGCGAAACTAATTGCTGATGCGAACGCGAAATACATTGTCATTGACTTACTCTTCTAGATAAAAGAGGAGAAAAGGTTTGATTTTACTTACCAGCAAGGTTCCTGAGGCTCTCAATTTTCCCCTTTCTGCTTCATATCTGATGAACTGAAAATGGTGAATTTTAAGGAAAAAACTGACGCTTATCGGACTCGTACTGGTTCGACAGCATGCCGTCGAGTAACAAACAAAAAAGCATGCTATAAGCATGATGAGTTTCAGTACAGACTTGTCACGTTTGCAGGATGAGGTCAATTCATTGACCGAGTAGACTCTACACACAGGATGAGTGGCCTAGATCTAGACTAGATCTAGACCCCTCTCACT
>CM057167.1:19772679-19783853 GCA_029962745.1 Echinometra lucunter
CGATAAGATAAGATAAAAGATAAGAACAAAGATGAAAGGCATTTTTAGGATACCACCCCTGATCATCATTATCATCATCTCTATCAGCCACATAAGCAGCATCATCACTCACCTGGCCTGCATCCGTTGTGGAGCTTGCCTTGAGACATGTCTTGCCTCACACTGAGCATCTTCCTCCTCTTCCCTCCTCATCGACCATGCTCCCGTCTTCTTCCTCCTCCTCATCATCATCCTCATCCTTCTCAGCTTCCTCTTCCTACCAGACGATGAGGTTCGGTCCTTGGGTCTGCTGGCAGCCCTCTCCTGAAATTCGGCCAGGATGGTCCTGTAGAGCTCCATCTCTTTGACGGCTGACCGCCAGCCCGTGGACGGCTTCAACTTAAGCTTTTTTCTCTCGACTTCGATGGGACGCACATGGATAAGGTCTATCCAGGCTCTACAGGTTTTTGTAAGAAGAAAGTAATTTATCTAGTTTACGATGAGTCGTAGATTTTATAATATGCATGAAGTAGAGAGTGGGGGAGTCAGGAATAAAGACAGAGAGAAAGAAGAGATGAGGGTGGAGGAAAGAAAAATAGTCAAAGAGCGAGAGGAAAAAAGGGGACAGAGACCCAAAACATAAATGGAGAGGAACACAACAGAGGGGGAGAGACAAGATAGAGGGAGGGACGGAGGGAGGGAAGGAAGGAGAAAGAGAGAGAGAAGGGGAGAAAGAGGAGATTGAACAGTACAGGGTACATTGGCTAAGGAGTGGAGGATGATGAATGGTAGAAGAAAAGAGGGAGACAGAAAAAAAACAAAGCAAGATTTGGTAAGATGAAGACACAGAGCTGGAAAAAGCAAGAGGTAGAGGAAGGTACTAAGAGATTGATAGACAGAGAGAGGGCAGAATAGAGCCAAGAAATAGAGGGAAGGAGGAGGGGAAGGGATGGAAGGCAAGGAAATAAAAAAAGGGAAGACATAATTTTACGCTTTCATCCGTGACCAAAGAACCTAACATCTGCTTTTGAGTCTGTTTTCTGTAGTACTTTTAGCAGGGCCAGTATCCAAAGCCAGTCATCGGGGCCCAGACCAGCTCATGAGGTGGGTTCTGTTACATGAAGAAGAAGATAGCAGATGAAATGGTATTCCCAACAAAAAACACTAAGTTTCAAATATGGTCTAATAGCCTACAGTAAATGTAAAACTTATTAATGCTCATTTACAAAAATGGCATAATAAAGGCTAATACACACCTACTCCTATAATAAATGAGATTTCAGAATAATTTGCCACAGTATTAATATGTACACAATGGCCATTAGTTCACAAAGGTGTACAAGTTTAAACCATGGTTTAAATCTGTGGCTTGACTACCATATATTGTAGCTAATGTGACAACTACATCATCTCTACGCTGTTATGTTCCTTATTTTACTAGACTTCTGGTCTCATGCTTTATGGTCAGGAAAACTATTGTACTTATCATTCTCAGGCAGTTTATAATAGTTTGAGTACAAAAATGTCCATAAAACAAACATCTGCTGTTAAAGATTGTGTTACATTTTCAAGTAACAAAACAAGACTTTTTAAAATCATAACAATGTTAACCAATGCCTTTAATATGACATTGCATATTTCCTTATGACATCATAAACAACTGACATACTGCACATATAGTTACGAATACTTACACATGGTTTGCAGAACCAATCTTCTGTGTTCGATCATTCGACATGATGTAACGAGTCCTTACACAGACGGATTTCAGATAGCTGACAGAGTATTGAGAATAGAGACAGAATAAAAGATGTCCATTATTTCAAGAGTATTAGAAAATGGTGTTACAATAATGCAGAACAGAGCGAGACCTCAAATAGTCTTGTAAATTTTATATCCTTGATATCAGCAATGAATATTGTGTGCAGTTATTGCTTGTATTGCTTGTGTAGAGTGTGTGTGTTAGGGTGTGGCTGCGTGCGTGTCTTTTTGTATGTGTGTATCTAAGGATGTTTTGGGATGTTTCAGAGGTTTTAGTATTGAGTGAGTGGGGGGGGGTGGGGCTCGGGTGCTGTGTTACGAGGCTGCCGACTGGTCCGTACTTGGTTGCAGGGGAGGGGAGTCACGACTTTCCTGTTTTGATGGATTTTTTAGTTTTCCTTCTTTTTTCCTTCTTCTTTCTCTCTTCTTCCTTCTTCTTTTTGCAATCTTCTTTTTCATCTTCTTTTTCTTCTTTTTTTCTCCTTCTTTTTCTCACTTCTTCTTCTTCTCTTCTTCTCTTTCTTCTTCTTTCCCCCCGCTGCCCTGTCCCTCTTTTCCCTCTGCCTTTTACTCGGCCACACATGTTCTCAGGGTGGGACTTTCCCTTTAAATAATTAACAGGGCTAGACTAGACAAGCTTTGCTTTTCTAGCCCAGTCCACATTATGCTCTCTTTTTCTCCCCCCTTTTCTTTTATATTTCGATGTAGATTCTTGTGTTTTATTGTTTTATGTGTCTGAATCTGTGACTTGCTTGTATTGTTTGTATAATTTTCTGATTTTTAATGTGGAAATTAATAAATGAAATGAAATGAATATTGGGTTCTTATATAGCTCTCAAGCTTTACACTCTTGTCACTTCCACTGTTATTACCCGGCTTTAGCATAGCTGCTACTACTGTGCTCTAGCATTTCAAGCAATTTCTTCCTACTGGGTACATTCTACTACACCTAGGTGGAGAGTCGCAATTTTAGATTAACCCATTCGTGACAGGAATTATTTAAAGCCTAATTTGATCAGCTTTTATTCTTCAAATTGGCAACACCAACATTTTTCTTTTATTGCTACATTTTTCTTATAATCATCATGTATCTGAAATAAATATAAATTGACAGAATGTATGATGAGAAGTCATAAAGTTGCTAATTTGCAGGGAAAAACGGTAATTTTAACATTTTCATCGCATTGCCAATTTAAGGATTTTAATGCTTATTTTCCTTTTAAAAAATTTCAGCATCAAACATTAAATGTTGATGCAACAAAAATGGGCACAGTAAGTGTAGAATTTTTTGCTCTTTCTTCTCATGTATTTGGTGTGTTTTTAGTGCTCTGCATCAAAAGTTATTAGACCAAACCACATAATGTGGACCCTCTGTCACGAATGGGTTATTACCCAGCTTTAGCATAGCTGCTGCTACTTACTGTGCTCCAGCATTTCAAACAATTTCTTCCTACTGGGTACATTCTACTACACCTAGGTGGAGAGTCGCAATTATAGACAGGGTTCATACAGTATACATTTTCAAAATTCCATGACTTTCCCATGACTTTCCAGGATAGAAAAATGCAAATTCCATGACTCATCGATCACATGTGATGCAAAACTTACATCAGAAATGCACTGATTAAAAGAGTTTTCAAAGCTGATCTGAGTGCCATGAATGCAGGGCTGGCCTGAGCGCAAATTTATTAACATGAAAAATATCTTGAATAAATGATTTTCCATGACTTTCCAGAAGAAACTGACAAATGCCCTGACTTTCCCTGACTTTTTGCTTCTGGAAAAAAAGAATTTCCAATTCCCTGACTTTCCAGAAATCCCCTGACCCGTATGAACCCTGATAGATTACCGGTAATGTCTTCCTAAAAGACATTAGTGCCACGGTAGGACTTGAACCGTGCACTATGAGATTTACGGTCCAGCAACATATTCACTAGACAACACCTCCACAAATCATGGTAACGTAAATTTTACAAGAAATAGGCTTAAGTTCATGTTTAATTGCCATTATGCAGTAGACAGGCTGTTTGGACTGGTAAAAACATTAATCAATGAAATCTAACTAAAAGTCAGTCTTTAAAGGCATAATTCTTGTACGTATGACAATTTGATCACTACTAGCTCAATTTATCTTCTTTTTTTTTCTCATGAATAAGCTGTATATAAGTAGATCTTAATTGTACTAAATCCATTTTGGAGATACCAATTATTCAAGGTATCAAAATATTTATGACATAAAAAACAGAATGTTAGTAGAATTTAAGAAGATATTTTTTTTGTAATTATCAGAACTTGAACTTTGACATGACCCTTGACCTCCTAAACTACACAACCCCTGATCAAAATGACAACATTAGCATCATCACATCTCAACTCACATCATAAAGGCAGTCTTTCAGGGTCTGTTCACACAAGGCGGCTCTCTCACTGCTTGGTCCATGATAAATATGGGCAATGTGAACCAAGGCCCTAGCATCGCCTTCAAAGTCTTCGAGTGAACGATACCTCTTCTCGGACAGTTTCTGCAGAGATGGAAATGAAACTTTGCAGTCTGTACACCAGAGTAAATATTATAAATCAAGCACTAAACTGGTGATTGTGTTGAGTCTTTTTTTTAATAGTATTTTTCCCTCATGAGCAGTGACAACTGAACTTTAAAAGCAGATCCCATTTTGCCCAGGGCCTACATTTTACAGGTACAATATCAATGCCAACAGTATAACTTAACCTGTTGAACAATAAGCCCAAACTGACTAGGGAAAAGGGACTATGGAGATTGCATGTTACAATGAAATCAAATTAAATCATACTCAACAGGTTAAAACCATCCTAAAATCTGTCTCCGAAGTTTTGTGCTAAAAAAAAACCCATTTATTATTTTATCGCTTCATATCCCATTGACTTGACCACTAAAAATGTTGCAGGGATTTGTCACGGGGGGGGGGGGGGGGGGGGGGGGGGTTGTCCTGTCATATCTGAACAAGCCTTTATTTTTATCATTATTTCTTATTGTTATTTACAATCTGAAGTATAGAGGAATAATATTTGAGGCAGCCTGATGGCTCAGGGCCAGGGGTAGAGCAGTGGTCTCATCACTGGGTGTAACCAAGTGGATGCCCTAGCACCCCTTCAAAAGGCATTTATCCTAATTGCCAAGTCCCTCAGAGAGGACTAAAGCTGTTGGTCCCTTGGCTGCCGACTTACAAGCATGCACAATATGCCTTCCTAGCAGTTCGGAAAAATAACCACCCATTCACCCATATTTTCATCAAGGTCTATGGGAACATTCATTTTGGTTCAAAACTTTTTCATATAAAATTTTTTTTAATGTTCATGTTTGAAGTCCTGGCAGGCCAACTCACAGAACAATATTTTGAATAAAAGGTATGAGTTCAGGGGGGTGTTTCACAAAGAGTTAAGTTTGAATTAGAGTCGTGCTTAAGCACCAATGCGCATTCCGGTATTTAACGCGTAATCTTATTGATAGGCTTCCAATAGTGCGCGTCCCCTGAGCACTACCTGACCAATGGGGTGATGCGTAATATAAAGCACGCAAGCAGGAATTTAAGTGCGACTTTAGTCAAACTTAAATCTTTGTGAAACACCCCCAGTTCTTTTTTGGCAATAGTTCTTACCGTCCATCATAATGGCAAGATCCATGTGCTGATAAACTAGGTTGTAGTAGTTAGGCAATTCATTCAGATTTAACTTCTTGGTGAGTTCCCTGGACTGAAAGACAAAAAAAAACTAGATGAATGCTCTCCAGTGAGAAAAATTGGGATGAAAAATCACTTAACAGGTCTAAAATTTCACAAGTATCACCAATTAATCAATAAATGAAACCAATCAAAAATAAAAAAAAAGATAGACACATGCACAACATTTAAAACTCCTAAATTATTACAAGGGTTACTAAACCACTCATCTAAGAAATTGATTCACCCGTCAGCAAACTAAAATTCTAATTCATCTGGAAGAAAATCCTTCAGACGCTTGAGAAGTATTATTTCACAGTCCATGATATTAAACTGTTTTGCTTTTTTTCAGCTCAAATACAATTTTAGAACAGATGTCAATTAGTGATTCAGGATTTGAGGTTGAATGAAAAAGGTCATGTCTGAATGGGGCTTCTAGCAGGTCACTGGTTTACCTTTTCTTTCATTCTGTTGAGAACATGGAGTAGGATTTTGTTGAGATCCCATTTACTCATCTGGACACTCTTCTTCTTACAGCTCTGTAGATTAAAAACAAAATGTAATGATAATAATATTAACAATAATGATGATAATAATAACAATAATAATAACAATAACATTAATCATAGCCTTTTCACTTTTCAGTACCAGGTACCCACTCACTACACCTGGGTCGAGTGTGGCAAATGTAGATTATTAAAGTGATTACACAATGGTAAACAAAATTTTGATATATGATCGAGAATAGAATTCTAAGAAGAATGACATTAAAAATATGATGATTTTCATCGAAATCGGTGCAGTTGGCTAATTCTCTCATAAAAGTTATGAGCTTGACCAAAAAATTTGAGTATGAGGTATGACGTAAAAGTGGGTACCCAGCTTTGCGCACTGCAGTTGTGCTGTGCGCTAGACTGTACAATATGTATTATACCTTGTGTGCATTTGCTAGAAGTGTGTAACAAGGTACCCACTTGACGTCATTTTGACGTAAAAGTGGGTACCCAGTTGAAACTGGCTCACAGCTGAGGGGTGAAAAAATATCCTGAAATCCTACCACATTTGGGTGTTTCCTTGGCAACACGACTTTTTAAAAAACTTTAGGCAAATGATTTTCTGCTAATAAAATCATGCTCTTTTAAATGAACTAACTTTGTTTCAGCATTGGGTACCCCCTTTAATGTCTTGCTAAAGGACAATTAGTCCTGCGGCAAGGATTTGAGCCCCGTACCTCATGGTTCTCAGTCCAGACACATATCCACTAGACCACAACCTCTATGTTAAGTTGCCATTTAAACAAACATTTACAAGTTAGCAATTCCTGGGTTTGGTAGCCACAGAAGAGAACCACCTTACTTAAAGGCAATTTTTAGAGGCACCTCCCCCAAATAATTGTGTGAATGTCTAAATGCTTTTGTACGTGTAGACTCCATAGCATGTCCCAGAACACAACAGTAAGTGTTAGGAATACGGTGGGGTTTGGATTAGGGTTGTAGAACCCATCAAGGACGAATAAAGCCCATGGCACACTATATGATCCATCTGAGATCCGATTTTGGAAAAATTTGTTATAGCATTTGATATGGACATTCAAACAGGTAAAATCTTAATGATCACAGTTCCGAATAGTTGTATGAATACTAAAATTGAAATTGTGGGCTACTGCGAGCATCCCTGTAAGATTAAAAGCAAACTTAATTCCAAATCATAGTGACGTCATAGCAATCTTGCGATTGGCTACGATTAGAAGCCGATTTGGCCTTTAAAGGGAAAGTCCATACCAGAAGTTTCACTGTTTCAATAAAAGGAGATAAATTTGAACAGGATTTTAAAAAAGAAATGAGTAAAATCGGTCAAAGAATAAGAAAATTACACTCATTTACATTTTCTAGTAAATTACTCCCGGCTCTGCAAATTGGCAACACTGATGACATCATATGCGAGCAGGTCTCCATTCACTTTGTACATGAAATTTCACATTTTCTCAATTTTCTTGGAAGTTACACATTTTCTTACCCCATAGTCAAAGTAAAAAGCAATTCTTCTTAACATACATTGATTATGGGGTTAGAAAATGTGTAACTTCCAAGAAAATTGAGAAAATGTGAAATTTCATGTACAAAGTGAATGGAGACCTGCTCGCATATGATGTCATCAGTGTTGCCAATTTGCAGAGCCGAGAGTAGTTTACTAGAAAATGTAAATGAGTGTAATTTTCTTATTCTTCGACCGATTTTGCTCATTTCTTTCTTAAAATGCTTTTCAAATTTATCTCCTTTTATTGAAACAGTGAAACTTCTAGGGTGGACATACCCTTTAACTCCGACCACAAGGCTTGCAGTTATCCAAAATTTTGGCTTTAGTCCCATCATTATTCCAAACTTTAAATAAGGTAATTTTACTAAGCCATTTGTTAGAAAAATCGGGTCGTATAGTACAGTGTGCGGTGGGCTTATCATGAAGAGCCTGGGTCTTACCTCACATATAGGACAGAACCAGAGACCGAGGATCTTCTCAGGGTCTTCAACTTTCACGCAATCTGGGTGATAGACTCTGTAGCATGTACCACAACATAACACCTCTCCTCCTGCGTGACATTCAAAGCAGTACCAATCATGTGGTTCCTCAGACTAGGAAAGATAGAAGACAGAGAAAGATAAACGAAACTGAAATTTTGATCAGAAGTTAAACCAAAATTCAATCAGCCATGTCAAAGATTGCTTGCCTGACACTAAGTATGGCTCCAATAATTACCTCCAAAGTTTGAGAAATTTGTTTTTATAAAAGAATTCCTTATACCAAGAGGTTACATGTATCTGAGCAAACACAGAAAAAAACAAAAAAACTTTCAGCTTATAAAACTTTTCACATATTATTGTAAAATCATTGAAAATTGCTAAATCTCGTAGTGATTTGATGTACAGTTTTCAGAATCATTTTCATTCATTCCTTTTTATACAGCAGTATATCATACTATGATACAATGTCCCTACACACATCAAAAGGAAGTCTGACATCATTATCCTAGGGTTAGCTCTAGCAAGTCTTTATCACTTCATGATGCAACAAATCCAGCCAGTATACCACTTTAAACACTAAGCAAGGAGAAACAACAATAAATAGAATGTCTTTCTGCAGACATACATACTTGGTATAGATTTAAACCCTCAATTTTTTCATTGGGAATCAAGGAAATGAACCTCTTCACTGTAATGTACCATACTAAAATACCTCTGCCCCTTCACTCATTTTTACAGCTATCTTGAAGTAATCTGCTTCAGCTACATGTAGATCCTCAATTCATTTCAATTCAATTTGTATTTATTTAATTTTCAACAAATACATGTAGAAAACAATGGCGTTACAAGTAGAAAATATATGCATGCATTCATTTTTTCTTGATAACAATTCACAAGTACACCACATAAATAATTATAATGAATTATCAAAAGAAATTCCTAAATTCTGAGGAAATGGAGAAAAAGACTTGGGAGAACACAAAATGATAACAGAACAAGAAACACAGAGACTGCTCTTTGCCACAGAGTCACCCGACTGCTTGACAGGTAGACTTACTGATCGATTGTTTGGGCATTTTATTTGTCAATAATTTGATCAATCAATGATTGATTGGCTGTTGATTAAATGATTGCCTTATTGATTGACTGGTGGATTTAGTGACTGAATGGTCAAATGAATGACTGAATGGTTAAATGATCGATCGTTTGAGCATTTTATTTATCAATAATTGATCACTTGGCTGTTGATTAAATACCTTATTGACTTGTTAGTTGACTGACTGACTGACTGGCTGAATGGTTGGATGACTGACTGATGCATTGACTGATTGATCTATCAGTTGCGCCTATAAAAAGAGGGACTATTAAACAAGCAGTCCAAATAAGTACTCCTGTTTAAACAAAGTACTCTTTTGCATAAAATTATGATAAAGTTTTGATATTCTAGGAAGCTTGAATCAATTGTCTATCATAATTTTTAGTGATTTCACTTCTTTATGCATGTGTGAAAACTATGTGCAAAATTACATGTACATCAAGATCTTTAAAGAACACAATTCACAACTCACAGACACATGCCAGTCATTCAGTCATGAGTAAAAGTACCAAATTAATAACATTTCAGATCCTTCATTCAATCAATCAGTCAATCAATAAAAAATCAATCATCAGCCCATTAATACATCAAATGATAGATCAATCAGTCAATGCACCATGCAGTCAGTCATTCAACCATTCAGCCAACCAATCAGTCAGTCAATCAATCATGTCAATCAATATGGTAATCGTTTAATCAACAGCCAATCAATCAATTGATTGATCAAAATATCATTGAAAAATAAAATGCCCAAACTATCGATCAGTCAGTCAACCTGTCAGGCAGTCGGGCAACTCTGTGGCAAAGAGCAATTTCTTTGAATGGGAGTACTTGTTTAGACTGCTGGTTTAATTGTCCCTCTTCTTTCAATTTGGCGCAAGTCATTTTTCACACTCTAAACAGAAACAGTCAGTGTTCGGCCAAGCGTGAATTAAAATTTGTTTTGTGAGTGGCACTTGATAGATGAGCCTACTGGGCATCTATTAACATGAAAAACTCTTCAAAATATTTTGAAATATAATTTTCATAATTTTTTCAAAAGAGTAACGTTTTTATTAATACACACTGTATTGCATCAATGAACCACAGTCTATGAAAAACTTACTTAAAACCAAATTAAAATCAAGAATAGGCAGAAAGGGTATCAATCAAAGTCTCACGAAAAAGAATATTATACAGATACGCTTTGGAACTGCTGGTAATATGAACGGCTCCCACAGAATATTGCTGTATTTTGCTTTCTCATATTTTACGTTTATTTTGCACCTATTTGACACCTATTTTGCGCTTCAAGACCTAGTAATATTACTGTAATACTGCGGATACCTGGTGTATATGAACAGCATCTGCAAAGTAGGCGCAATATTTATGGCTCGTCGACGGGTTTGACCCTTAGCCAAGTGCATAATGTATGATGGGTAACCAGGATGCAATGCGGGACTTACCAATAGAACAAAATACCTAATGTTGCGGATGTCAATATGAACGGGGGTGAAAGGGAGAATACCGCAATATTACAGTAACATTACTGTATCTTCCCTGTAATGCGAACAGTGTCCACAGGAAATCGCTTACCTACATGTATGCACATCTGCAATAGTGCAATATTGGGTAATGTGAACGGGGCTTATGACTTCTTGATAGAGTTTACCTCTTCGGTTCTCTCTTCAGCACACCAGAAGGCATCCTGCGTTTCTCCCGCCCTCTGCCCCTTCTTGGATGTCGACAGCTCCTTCACGAGGAGATCCTCCTTGACAGCACATCCCATCTCTTTCTGGGCTTCCTTGGTCGTGACATTGTAACAGCGCTCCATGAAGCGGTAGATACGTTCCAGGTTCGCTACTTGCTTGCTCTGGCGGATGCATGTGATGGCCTCCCACAGATGCAGGATGAGCTGCGGGTTCGACATGCGTCGCTTCACGGTCTTCACCATCTTGCCCTGTATGTAGGAGAGGGATGAAAAAAAAAAATGAGCCAAGTTATTCAATTCATGAAATTAGGAGTGCTCTATGAAGCAATGAGTACTCTAGCTTTATCAGCAATCTGCTTGCAGAGGCACGTAATGGCCTCTCACAGCTGTAGGATGACCTGCAAGTCTGATATGCGATGCTTTACTGTCTCCAC
>CM057167.1:19784353-19798009 GCA_029962745.1 Echinometra lucunter
GAAAAACTCTTCGAAATATTTTGAAATAAATTTTTCATAATTTTTTCAAAAGAGTAACGTTTTTATTGATACACACTGTATTGCATCAATGAACCACAGTCTATGAAAAACTTACTTAAAACCAAATTAAAATCAAGAATAGGCAGAAAGGGTATCAATCAAAGTCTCACGAAAAAGAATATTATACAGATATGCTTTGGAACTGCTGGTAATATGAACGGCTCCCACAGAATATTGCTGTATTTTGCTTTCTCATATTTTACGTTTATTTTGCACCTATTTGACACCTATTTTGCGCTTCGAGACCTAGTAATATTACTATAATACTGCGGAAACCTGGTGTATATGAACAGCATCTGCAAAGCAGGCGCAATATTTATGGCTCGTCGACGGGTTTGACCCTTAGCCGAGTGCATATTGTATGATGGGTAACCAGGATGCAATGCGGGACTTGCCAATAGAACAAAATACCATAATGTTGCGGATGCCAATATGAACGGGGGTGAAAGGGAGAATACCGCAATATTACAGTAACATTACTGTATTTTCCCTGTAATGTGAACAGTGTCCACAGGAAATCGCTTACCTATGCACATCTGTAATAGTGCGATATTGGGTAATGTGTACGGGGCTTATGACTTCTTGATAGAGTTTACCTCTTCAGTTCTCTCTTCAGCACACCAGAAGGCATCCTGCGTTTCTCCCGCCCTCTGCCCCTTCTTGGATGTCGACAGCTCCTTCACGAGGAGATCCTCCTTGACAGCACATCCCATCTCTTTCTGGGCTTCCTTGGTCGTGACATTGTAACAGCGCTCCATGAAGCGGTAGATACGTTCCAGGTTCGCTACTTGCTTGCTCTGGCGGATGCATGTGATGGCCTCCCACAGATGCAGGATGAGCTGCGGGTTCGACATGCGTCGCTTCACGGTCTTCACCATCTTGCCCTGTATGTAGGAGAGGGATGAAAAAAAAAATTGAGCCAAGTTATTCAATTCATGAAATTAATAGTGCTCTATGAAGCAATGAATACTCTAGCTTTATCAGCAATCTGATTGCAGAGGCACGTAATGGCCTCCCACAGCTGTAGGATGACCTGCAAGTCTGATATGCGATGCTTTGCTGTCTCCACTGTAAAAAGAAATTAAAAGTCTACAGCAGTTTTCAATTAACGTCTCAAAATACATGCATGAAAATGTTGCCTAATACCAATACCATAGGCTTAGATACAGCCTAGTACCTTAGGGGTCAAAGTGGTCTTTTTTGGTGATGCAATTATTCAAATGATTCTTGACACACTTGCTCTTTAATTTTCCAGACTGGAGCAAATATAATAAATTATCATGAACTACAAAACCATAAATGACTCCAGCTCCACACACTATATGTGGTTGCTTTGCAACAGTACTGTATAAGCGAGCATCTTCTTGCGAACTCATGACAAAAAGTGCGATTACATCGCGTACATGATTAGCCTGATTCTCTCAGCTACAAAACTGACATTATCTTAAAATTGAATAATTGACTGATGATTTTTTACTTCTCATATTTATTTTGACAACTTACAACTTACCAAAAAAAGATGATTTATTGCTTCATGTGCACTCGGAAATTCCGTTCTCTCTACTGAGGTCAACCAGAAGTTTGACCTCTCTTATATAAAGTCTAGACTATTGTATGCACCGCGTGATTACCTTCTGGGATACTGAACGGGTTCGCAAAGCTTTTGTGTGTCCTGTCCGACGCCATGCTCTGCACAGCGTCAGGTCTGGCTATCATTCATGATGCTCCTCTAGTCTAAGTAAGTTAAGATCTTTCCCCCACCATTTAATGATTAATATGATTTGCACAAATATTCACAAACATCAAGTCATCATCATGCACATCAATCAAGTCATCACATCACATGCACTGAAGTGAATCACTGAATGTTTTCCTTTATCAGTTTAGATCTAACAGTCAGGCCTAGAAGTCTATGTCACCCGTAGGTCAAAACGGCGTTTTGAATAGCGAAACTAATTGCTGATGCGAACGCGAAATACATTGTCATTGACTTACTCTTCTAGATAAAAGAGGAGAAAAGGTTTGATTTTACTTACCAGCAAGGTTCCTGAGGCTCTCAATTTTCCCCTTTCTGCTTCATATCTGATGAACTGAAAATGGTGAATTTTAAGGAAAAAACTGACGCTTATCGGACTCGTACTGGTTGACAGCATGCCGTCGAGTAACAAACATAAAAGCATGCTATAAGCATGATGAGTTTCAGTACAGACTTGTCACGTTTGCAGGATGAGGTCAATTCATTGACCGAGTAGACTCTACACACAGGATGAGTGGCCTAGATCTAGACTAGATCTAGACCCCTCTCACTTGCACGAATGCCAGGTTATCATCAGATAACCTTGCACTGAATTAGGCCTGTACAGTGGAAATTGCTGACAATAGGAAAGTAGTGTTCTCTGTCACATTTCTGGGACAGAGGAAGAAGAGCAGTGATCAGAAAAAGATTTCTCAAAATTCATTTGATGAAGATAATTTAGATCCAATTGAAGGAATGGAATGAAAATAGGATATGTTACATACTGGGTGTAAAAAGCAAACATTTTCCAAGAATTTGTTGATTATTTTAGTGATTTCTATCTCCAACTATAGAGGGCAGCATTTCACATAAATTTGCACAGCTCACCATACCAATGGCTCCCTGAGAGGACCCCTCTAGATCTAATCGCCTACAGGCTACACTGCAGTTAACGTTGTCGTTAGACCCTATATGTCATCTGTCTAGCCTACATGCAACCTAAAATTAATTAGACTCTAAGTTAGATCTAGTCTAGGTCTACCTTGAGAAATACTACATGAATTCTGTTCAAACTACATGAAGCCTATAGAATAGGTTGGTCGGAATCTCCCCACGGGCCACGTTCAGGCTACGGATATTCCCATACGCGGCCCGTTTAGCCACGATCCTCCCACATCAAGCCCTGCCCCTGGCCTGGGGCCGGGCCTTGCGCATCGCCATCGCGCTCGGAGTCTCATGCCATCGCATGCCATGGCATGACCATGGGATATTGCCTGTGGCTGTGATGTGATTCGGGGGTAATTTCCAATAATAATCTAGATTGGTAAGAAGGTATAGAGCACTCACACATTCATGACATTACATCCAAACAATTGTCATTCCCCAAGCTAGTATAAACTTACCAAATGACGCGGATTTGGTCAAATCTACATCAACTTAACCCTCGGTCAATAAGAGCTAAATGTATGTAGGCTTCCGTGTGATTTTAGTAGCGCAAGGTTTACAGATGCTAGCGCGCGCTGCGTTTACGTGTATCATTTGCATTCGCCAAGTGCAAGGCTATCGCTAGCGCTAAGCACATGCATGTATTATTTTGACTTAACGCACTTCAGTAACGCACGCGCGCTAGTAGTATCAATAACAAGGCAAACATTACATTAGTACGAGCTACGGGGCGTAAGGTCGTGATCCAGGTTAGGCTAGGGGTGACACGACATTTGCTCCGGCGACATTTGCTCCGCCGACAACTGCTCCGAAAATGACGACAAGTGCTCCGCGACATATGCTCCGCCGACATATGCTCCGCCGACATTTGCTCCGCCGACATATGCTCCGAAACGACGAGATTTGCTCCGGCGACATTTGCTCCGCCGACATTTGCTCCGAAACGACGACATTTGCTCCGGCGACATTTGCTCCGCCGACATATGCTCCACCGACATTTGCTCCGGCGACATTTGCTCCGCCGACATAATGCTCCGCCGAATTATGCTCCAAAACGACGACATTTGCTCCGCCGACATATGCTCGGACGACGACATTTGCTCCGCCGACACATGCTCCGCCGACATATGCTCCGCCGAATTATTTCGACAATAATGTAACAACTGCCCCGCCGACATATTTCTGCCGAATTAATTCTGTAGACACTACACTTGAACTGGTGACATATTACTCCATCGACGCCATAAAATGAAATGGAGAGCATACTCTCTGACGTAGCCTAGAATTTTCAACAAGGGGAGGGGGAGGCGAGGCGAGGGAGCCGCGGCGACGGAGCTGGGGAAGCTGTTGGAGAGGGTTTATCCCCCCTCCCACGGTAGGTAGATTTTTTTTTTAATTTTTGAATGGAAATGATATTTTTCTGCACACTAAAATACAGTATTAGGGGAAACTGATATGAGAAGTGGCATATAATGGGGGGGGGGGGGGGCATGGCGAGGATGTTGGAAGGGGTATTCCCCACCCACGGTAGAGAGATTCTTTGTAAATTCGTGCATAAAAGCAGCACTTCCTGCACACTAAAAATCAGCATAAGGGGTGACTTATATGAGAAGTGGCGGTTCTAGAACAACTCCCCCGGAGGACAAGCCGCCCCCGAGGACCACTTTCCCGGAGGACGGGTCCCCCAGAGGACATTTCCTTCGGAGGATGGCTCCCAAGATGACAGCTGCCCGGGAACACAATACCCCCGAGGACAAGCTTCCCGGAGGAAAACTGATTTTAATCAACACATCTATTCTAGTGAGAAATCAATTTACGCTCCTTTTCTTTAGAATTTTCACTTTTTGTTTATTTTTAGAAATTCTTCTGCTTCAATAGAAAAACATATTTTTTTTTGTTGTTGTTGCTAGAATAGGAATGCCCTACATTTAAGGCTGACAGTTCAATGTTTATGTATTTCTACAGTATATTTCCGTTTTTCACATTCAACATCGAATGCGCAAGATTATGAAACAGATTACCCTTAAAATAAATATATCAAATAAATAAAGTTAGTGATCAAGATATAGAGGTTTCAGTGAAATTAGGCAATGTTAGTTAATGAAAGTGGAGGAGACTATTTAAAAATATTAAACAGCAGCTCATCTCAAGAGGACAAATAGCAATTAAAAATGATACATGAATTGTATTATGCAAATACATTGTGTAGTTAGTAAGTATATCAAACTTAACAACAACCACCCCCTTAAAGTTTTTTGTTTTGTTTTGTTTTAAAATATTCTGTTATTCTTTTCTTTCGGTGACATCAATATGTACAACCATAGCAAACAAATTACAATCATAAACTGACAATAACTTTATACGTACAATGGTACCAGTAAAATCAAAGTTTTATATACATAGACTTGTAAATCACTTCAGTTAACTAACATTGTGATTAATGGTCCTTTCTGCGTTTCTTCCACTGACAGAGTTGTTAAGTTATCGCACGAACAAGCTTAATTTTCATGTATAGACCAATTTCACCTCCGGTTTATGTATTTGGCCCTCTATCGGCGACGCCATTGCTGCGGTGGGCAAGCGCGCTGACCGCGATTGGCTCTGTGTACAAAATGAATGTAAGATATGAGATATGCCCCGATATTGTTCCATTTGCTTTATTCTAGATCAATAAAATAAAGCATGGATACATGGGTAGATGAGGTAAGACAATGGTTATATCAACCATGGTTTATTTTCAATTTTATATAAGTGTTATCACACGAATTTCATTACTTCTCCCTAGACTCCCTTTCTACTGTTAAGTAACGCATTCACAATTTCCCAAATAGCGTGCATAGCAAGGCAGAAAACACGCATAATATCAATACTAAACATGTGTTTTATGATAATAACACTTGGTTTTATCTGTTTATCTGACAATCGATTCAAACTTTGATAATGAATATTCTTAGATTTACCAAAACTAGACCCGGGCTTTAGGTTTGCAGTCCCAAATAGTGTTCTTTTACAGAATTGCAAACCATCAATACTGCAAAAAAACTCCTTTACCAAGGGAGTGCACTTGCGTAGCCAGAGGGGGGGACGATGGGGGCGGTCATCCCTCCAAAACACCAACAAAAAAGAAAGAAAAAGTAGAAGGAAAAAAAAAGCAGAAGCGAGAAAAGAAAAAAGGTTAGAGAACGTAAGAAGAGCGGGAGCAGACAAGGAACAATTCAAAGAAACGTCGGAGCTTCCGCGCTTCGCGCGGGAGGGGGAAAACTCCCCCCTTACTGGACCCTCCCCCCTAGGGAGCGCGCTTCGCGCGCTCACAACCGCCCCACTAAAATGAAATCCTAGCTACGCCACTGTGGGAGTGAAACCCTGGTACCCCACCGCATCACACCCTCTCCATGCTCGTCCTTTTAATTTCATAGTGTCTTTGTCTGTATTATCATCATAAGTAATAAAGTATTTTGTGTAACGCTGGCATTTGTTTGAAACTTAAGAAGATTATTTGGGCTGCATGTTTTCATAATCATGTTTCCAAGTTCATGAAAAAATATCCTTTTCCGGTCGGTAGATTCATGACACGTTTATCCATAACAGTACATGTCATCAAACGTCGGAGCTTCCGCGCTTCGCGCGGGAGGGGGGAAACTCCCCCCTCCCTGCACCCTCCCCCCTGGGGAGCGCGCTTCACACGCTTCGCGTGCTCACTACCGCCCTACTAAAATGAAATCCTTTTGTTGGAAATGAGAGAAAATAAAAATTGAACTGAACTCAAGCTTGAATTTAAGTCGAAAGAATGAAAAAGCTCCGTATCGTGAAGGGGGGGGGGGGTACCCCGGCTCGGTCGCTACACTCCCTCAGGGTTGGTCGCTTCGCTCCTCGCAAAGATTGAGCCCCCCCAAATATTTTGGCTCATTACGCCACTGCTGGCGACGAATTCCTTCACATCGCTTACGGAAACCTGTGTAGGGAGTACGGCTTCTCACACAAACAGGCTTCAAGAGTCAAAAGCGAGTGAATTTCGCACTCAGTTAGCTTCCAGTTTTTAAACTTTCTCTAATTCTTGCGGCATTTGAGCACTGCACAGCTGCGACCTGAACTTCCCTGATAATTTCTCATTGCAAATATTAAAATAAATCTACATATACTGGTCAAAATAGACAAAAAAATCGAACGAATGTACATAACGCGCTATTGACTTGTGTACTATAAAAGTTGGAGCGCCCACCGCAGTATGTCGAACTGTGTCGAACCAGAGTGTGTCGAACAGTCTGCTGCCCTCTTGCGTTGTGAAATTGGTCTATATAATGACGTCTATGACCTTTGACCTTGAGACCCGAAATCTAATCGGATCATTGTCCCTTCTATGTGCGTCTTGAGCCTATAGTTCGAAGTTGATCCGTCCAGCAGTTCTTAAGTTATCGCGAGAAAGGAAAACGGGACGGACGGACAACCCGATAACATAATGCCTCCGGCACCTACCTTCGGTGGGCGGAGGCACCTTTAAGGGGCAATTTTGACATACCGCAGTATTTCTATCTTTGCAAACTACTTTGCAGTTTGTTTAGATCTACTCCGATTTACTATGATTACTCTGATTACGTAGATTATTTAGAGTGACCTATAATGATAAACATGATAAAGGCATGCCCTCAAATTCACTGAATGGTGTCGTGGGGGCAAGGTTTAAGTGTCGTGGTTTCCAAAACATTTCGGTGGAGATATTTTGGCGGCGAGGCAATTGTCATAATCATTATCAATTGTCGGAGCAGAGTAGAATTATTATCAATTTATTGATGATTATAATTAATTCGGCGGAGCAAATGTCGTCGTTTTAGAGCATAATTCGGCGGAGCATTATGTTGGCGGAGCAAATGTCGCCGGAGCAATTGTCGGCGGAGCATATGTCGGCGGAGAATATGTCGCGGAGCAATTGTCGCGGAGCACTTGTCGTCATTTTCGGAGCAGTTGTCGGCGGAGCAAATGTCGCCGGAGCAAATGTCATGGAACCAGGCTAGGTACGGTATAGGCCCTACTGAACGGATCGGAGAGAGAGAGGTTAAAACAGGCGCTTGACCTGAATTTGGGTCAGTGGAGTTGCCAGGGCCTTTCTTTTCCCTTCTTTTCAGGAGGGGGGGGGGGGGGGGGGAGGAGCACAGGAATAAGAGAGAAGTTAATTCAGACGTGAACATGGTGAATCTGACTGGGAAGCAACCACAGAGATACGATGCATACACAGTATGCCTTCCGAAGGAAGGCTAGAGAGGCAACTAAAATTGACCTTTGACATACCATAGGCTTTTGCATTGGGCCAAAATGGCGGCCGCGGCAAAATAGAAGACGACTTCGGAGGGTCAATTATTATTCATGAGATAAAACTCTCAAATACCGTTCGATGATTGGGTAATTGCCTTCATGTTTAATGTATAAGCTCATACATAAAACATTTTGCCTTCCCACAATTCCCTACGATTTGAGGCAGCAATTCGGATAAATGGCGGCTGGCAGAGGAGTGCAACTTTTTGACCATTTCAGCACAAACCGCTCAAGAAATTTGTTTCAGGAAATCTGCATGTTGTGAAAAGAATTCAGAGTAAACCCCAAGGAAGCAGAAATTCTTAAAAGGAGCATGCAGAATGGAATGAGATTATAAGATGACCTGAAAAGTAAGTAAAGCGACATTTTGTTAACCAGTCTTCATCGTAGTTGTTAATCGTCCGTCAAGCAGTGCGTAGGCTACCTGTACAAAGTGCATGGGACATCACCTCCAAAGCCCAAACTTAGGAAACTATTCTTGTATACAATTGAACTCTAAATCATGAGAGAAAAATAATGTAATGGCGATATTTTTCAAAGAGATTACACTTATTCCGTAGAGAACTGTTTGTAGAATTTTCTCCGGTGGATAAAGTACTGAAGCTAGCTAAATCAGCGATAATCAGCGGTAGATGTTGACCTGTTAGAAACTGGAGTCGAGGCTGAGTGCACTGCAAGACGGACGGCTACGATATTCCCAAGCGTAATGTTAATTCTGATTAAGCCGTTACTGGCCGGCTGGAGTGAGTGTCCCTGTGCCCCTGGGGCCGGGCCTTGCTGGGAACATTGATCCGGACTAACTCTAGATCTAGACTCTAAGTAAAACTTTAGCCATGATTGTTCATGTTAAGCTATACCCTGGTTTGAATTCATGATACTCCTATATTGGACCTTCCTTAGAATAAAGTTTCAGGCAGGTTCATCACGTCATTTATCATGTACTTAGAGAGGAGCCTTTCTTTCTTTCTCTCTCTCTCTCTCTCTCTCTCTCTCTCGACTCTGCGGCATGCTTACAAATTTTTCTCTTTCTTTTGTTTTCTACTTGCAGGTTGTCTAAGAAGTTCAAGTACAAGGCTTGTAGAGTATCCAGCTGCTTGAAGACTAAGGAATTGCACCCTTCCCCAAGCCCTTATTTTGAAACTTCATTTGCATTTTGCCTAAAGATGTATACCTAGATTAAAATTTGAGCCTTATTTCATGACAGGCTAATAAAATGTATTAATCTGTGAATTCAATTGAAACATGGACCAAAACCATTTTAACAACTATTAAAAAGAAATAAAAAAATCAGGGAACACAAAAATTGTATATAGAAGTTGTGCCTTCAAAATCAACAGTTCTAGGACTATTATTCCTCGGGTAATTACCTCCAGTGTACTGTCCGCCCCCCCAAGAAATAATTCTGAGGTCAATTACAGTAAGTAACATTTCCAAGTTAGGGGATGGGATGGGCATTGTAATTGGCTTGGGTTGATTGTCCAGGGGTAGACACTGAGGGGGGGGGGGGTGATTGTTTGGAGGGTAGTTCTGGAGCAAGTCTAGTCAATTATTAGGGATGGGTTGCTTCACGCTGTTACCTGAATTTACAAAACTACCTATGCAGGTAGGTGGGGAACCATATGAACCAATATCTAAGTTTTTGGCTGAATTGTTTCAGAAATTTATCAAACTTATCATTATTCTTTTTTACATTTTTATTATTATTATCATTATCATTGTTATTATTATGTAATTACATTGATAGGCTATATGGATTCACACTGCAAGAATGTTTAAATAGTAGGCCTATTATAAGTATTCCAACAAGAGCTTTCTGCCTCCAGAAATGTTTGCTGATCTCTTGCTGCATTGAAATTAGAGTTACACTTTTTTGTTAATAAAATAATTTTCTTCTCTCTATATTCTTATTGTCTTTCAATTTCTCTTAACCTTGAGTGAAATCTGATGTTGATGTTGCTTTTGTCAGTGTTTTTGATGATGATGAGGATGATGATGCTGGCACAAGATCATATGAAGTTGGTTTGTAATTGAGGTTGATTGCAGCCATATGGAGGGGGGGGGGCACTGTCTGAAAAATCACTGAATAGCGAAAGAAAGATAGTGTTGATGATGATGATGACGACGAGGTTGAGGATGATGATTCCGGCCAAAGATCATATGAAGTTTCTTTGTAATTGAGGTGTGATGGAGGGGGGGGGGGGGGGGGGGGGGGGGGGGGGGGGGGGAGGGGGGGGGGGGCTCTGTTCAAAAATTCACTGACTAGCAAAAGAAAGAAGAAAAGACAATGATGATGAGGTTGAAGATGATGCATGATGCAGGCATAAGATCATATGAAGTTGTTTTGTGACAGAGGTGTGATTGTAGCCATGTGGGGGGGGGGGGGGGGGAAGGGGCTGTCCAAAAATTCAGGGACTAGCAAAAGAAAGGAAAAAAAGCATTGTTGACGATAATGCAGGCACAAAATCATGAAGTTACTTTGTAACTGAGGTATGATTGCAGTGCATACAGGACGGGGGGGGGGGGGGGGTACGGTCCTAAAATTCACTGACTAGCGAGTAAAAAAAATGCTCCTCAGCATTTTTTTATTTGGGGGCATACACCTTAACGGGTTTGCAGAAATGAAAAAAAAAATCCTTGGATCAAATTCTTTAGGGGGATACATTTATTATATGTCTATGATGATCCCCTCCCCAAAATGTCAACGAGCAAAAATTAACGTTAAACTTTGCTGAGAAGAGAGGGAGCTCACAGCTTTACGTATAGGGGGTGGGGAAATTTGGTTTCACTAGGTGTGCTTTGTTCCAGAATGTGGGGGACATACCCTATTGTGTCAACCCACTCTTAAAATATTAGGGACGCATACCGCGCCATGCCCCTCCCCCCCCCCCCTCCCCACATTGATGCCCATGATTGTAGCAGCCATATGCGAGAGGAATTTATCTGTTTGGTGGAGGGGGCCAGGAGACATGCATGTTACTGTTTACAGGATACGTTTACATAATTTGAAATATGAAACAAAGTTAATCTACAAAAGAATAATACAGTAGCCTATAAGCTCTTATGTTATGGAAATGGAGGTGATCCACTATTTAAAAAAAGCAATGCTTGTAGAGTGTGGATTCCTCAAATAATAATATTGTAAACACAGCTTTTGTTGAATTTAGTCTGCAAGTGATCAACACAAAATAAAGTCAAAATCAGAAATGCATGTCTTACTGACAGCATCGGCATCAGATAAATAGAAGTGGGTGTAAGCTATTCCCGGGGGGGTCACTCTCCACATGGCCTGCTACCCACCCGTGTCCGACAACCTCAGAAATGCACCCTAAATGGCGTAACCTATTAACCAAATTTGCAACCCTAAATGGCGTAACCCATGAAAAAAAGCCACCCTAAGTGGCGTGAACAGGGAAATCCCCTAATTTGATACCCTAAGTGGCGTAAACATTGAAATCGATTAATTTGATACCTAAAGGCCCTATCTCACCAACGGAGACGTCTCTGCGACAAGTTTCAAAATAATTATAATGGAGCATTTGCAGGATCATGCACCTGACTTGGACCAGGAGGAATGTCAGTACGCGTTCAGTCACGCGGTTTCTAAAGTGGGTAAAACATCATCAGGTAGAGTCGCGGAGACGTCTCTGCATTCTGCTACGTCTCATCAGTCTTTCTGGTCTCCTCCTGGTCTCCGCGACGTCTCTGAGATGGCTCAGAGACGTCTCGGAGATATTGCAGAGACGTCTCAGCAGTCGCTGATATAATTAGTCTTCGCAACTAATGGATACATCTCGGAGACATCGCGGAGACTTTGCAGAGACTGTAAAAAGTCTCCCCCCCCCAAAAAAAAAAAAAAAAAAAAAAAAAATCGAGCATGTTCGAATTTCTTGCGACGCCTCGGAGACTCCATATTTTGCTCATTTCTTTTTTAAAATGCTGTTCAAATTTATCTCCTTTTATTGAAACAGTGAAATTTCTAGGGTGGACTTACCCTTTAAGTCTGAGAAAAAAATTTACTCGTGTGATTTTTGCACTTATCATTTGTGGTTAAATAATTCATTAAGCTGAAACATAGTGTATTCATTCAGAAATGCAATTTTGTTTTTGCATTGAATTGTACACAAAGACAAGTCAAGATATCACTCCCGTGAGTGGGTCAATCAAGGACAGAATATAGATCTACATCATGTAAGTAACGCTAGGCCACTACTGACTTGAATTGAAAAACACAACACAATTAACAGTATATGGGGCTAGCCTCTAGGAATAACAACACGAAAGAAAACCATTGAAACAAAGTAAACTTTTTCTCAGACTTGATATATTTACTCACCAATAAACAGCTCTTCTATGGTAATAAAATTCCGTCAAATGAAACTCACGATGCCATAATAATGTGTTTTGAGACGTTTGGAAAATGCTAGATATAAAAAAAAAATTGTGGCACTTGAGAGTACTTTTAAGTGTTTCCGGTGTCTGTGGTCGGCTTCCAACGAGGGCACTGTTGCTTTATCCATTTTTTAAAATATCGATGGTGCAAATGCATGCCGTGCAGCCGAGCCACAGAAATAGAAGACGAGCATAGTCGCTTCAAACAGGCACGGAACGGTTGCATTAGCATCGATGATAGCATAGCCATAGCATAGCATCCTCTGCGACCTATTTGGCGTGTGTATGGTAACGCGTGCTGCCGGTATAGAGCCGGGTGTAAGAGACTAGCTTGGGGGACTATACGGGGGTCACTCTCATAAGTGCTGGCTGCGCCGGCGTGTGGGAGGATTATTTTGTATCCCTATGGGGTTAATGGTGTGGGTATGTTCAAATTTGCCTAAATTTGCAACCCTAAATGGCGTAGATTAAATTTGCACCCCTAAATGGCGTAATCTGCATAACCAAATTAGCAACCCTAAATGGCGTGAAGAGTGAGAAAAGGCTACCCTAAGAGGCGATTTACCAGCGAATGGTGCTGAAAAGCAACCCTTTTTGCCAAAGACGTCGACGACGCCTGAGTGCCTGAAACTGGACCCTTTTCGACGCTTTTTCTGGACGCGGGTGCGTAGCAGGCCATGTGGAGAGTGACCCCCCCGGGAAGCTATTGGGGTAAAATGATTGAAATGAGAGAGGAAATTAAATTAGGGAAATTCTCACGAGTCTAGGCGACGGTACGGTAAATGAATGAATGAATGAATAATTCAGTGCGCATGCGTTATTATGTTAATAAGTCACAAAAATCTAATACATATTCATAAATATTCATGAAAATGTGATACGCGCTGCGCGCAAGGCAAAACAAGCCTGATTTTCGCTGATACTCGGAAAAATGGTCTGCGCCATAGGTTTATAAAATTTTGTACATAAAACGCGGGATCAATTTGACCCTCCGTACCCCCCCTCCATGGCTGGACGGATGCAGAAGCGGAGTTTCAGCCCCCTGGAAGCAACAGAGTGATAAAAAGTATGCTCTTTTATACCAAGGCCAAAAGCATCTACATTTTCGATTTATCATTGATTTTTTGTTGTTGTGCCCTTTCAAAATATATCCCCTCAGTCCCCTGCGCATTTAGAATGGAACTTGAGGTTTTACTAAATTGTTTCTGGCCAGTGCCCCC
>CM057167.1:19798509-19809626 GCA_029962745.1 Echinometra lucunter
ACCCTCGGTCAATAAGAGCTAAATGTATGTAGGCTTCCGTGTGATTTTAGTAGCGCAAGGTTCTACAGACGCTAGCGCGCGCTGCGTTTACGTGTATCATTTGCATTCGCCAAGTGCAAGGCTATCGCTAGCGCTAAGCACATGCATGTATTATTTTGACTTAACGCACTTCAGTAACGCACGCGCGCTAGTAGTATCAATAACAAGGCAAACATTACATTAGTACGAGCTACGGGGCGTATAGGTCGTGATCCAGGTTAGGCCACAGAAATAGAAGACGTCTTCTATTTCTGTGGGTTAGGCTAGGGGTGACACGACATTTGCTCCGGCGACATTTGCTCCGCCGACAACTGCTCCGAAAATGACGACAAGTGCTCCGCGACATATGCTCCGCCGACATTTGCTCCGCCGACATTTGCTCCGCCGACATTTGCTCCGCCGACATTTGCTCCGCCGACATATGCTCCGAAACGACGACATTTGCTCCGGCGACATTTGCTCCGCCGACATTTGCTCCGAAACGACGACATTTGCTCCGGCGACGACATATGCTCCGCCGACATTTGCTCCGGCGACATTTGCTCCGGCGACATTTGCTCCGCTGACATAATGCTCCACCGAATTATGCTCCAAAACGACGACATTTGCTCCGCCGACATATGCTCGGACGACGACATTTGCTCCGCCGACACATGCTCCGCCGACATAATATGCTCCGCCGAATTATTTCGACAATAATGTAACAACTGCCCCGCCGACATATTTCTGCCGAATTAATTCTGTAGACACTACACTTGAACTGGTGACATATTACTCCATCGACGCCATAAAATGAAATGGAGAGCATACTCTCTGACGTAGCCTAGAATTTTCAACAAGGGGAGGGGGAGGCGAGGCGAGGGAGCGAAGCGACGGAGCTGGGGAAGCTGTTGGAGAGGGTTTATCCCCCCTCCCACGGTAGGTAGATTTTTTTTTTAAATTCTTGAATGGAAATGATATTTTTCTGCACACTAAAATACAGTATTAGGGGAAACTGATATGAGAAGTGGCATATAATGGTGGGGGGGGGGGGGCATGGCGAGGATGTTGGAAGGGGTATTCCCCACCCACGGTAGAGAGATTCTTTGTAAATTCGTGCATAAAAGCAGCACTTCCTGCACACTAAAAATCAGCATAAGGGGTGACTTATATGAGAAGTGGCGGTTCTAGAACAACTCCCCCGGAGGACAAGCCGCCCCCGAGGACCACTTTCCCGGAGGACGGGTCCCCCAGAGGACATTTCCTTCGGAGGATGGCTCCCAAGATGACAGCTGCCCGGGAACACCATACCCCCGAGGACAAGCTTCCCGGAGGAAAACTGATTTTAATCAACACATCTATTCTAGTGAGAAATCAATTTACGCTCCTTTTCTTTAGAATTTTCACTTTTTGTTTATTTTTAGAAATTCTTCTGCTTCAATAGAAAAACATATTTTTTTTGTTGTTGTTGCTAGAATAGGAATGCCCTACATTTAAGGCTGACAGTTCAATGTTTATGTATTTCTACAGTATATTTCCGTTTTTCACATTCAACATCGAATGCGCAAGATTATGAAACAGATTACCCTTAAAATAAATATATCAAATAAATAAAGTTAGTGATCAAGATATAGAGGTTTCAGTGAAATTAGGCAATGTAAGTTAATGAAAGTGGAGGAGACTATTTAAAAATATTAAACAGCAGCTCATCTCAAGAGGAAAAATAGCAATTAAAAATGATACATGAATTGTATTATGCAAATACATTGTGTAGTTAGTAAGTATATCAAACTTAACAACAACCACCCCCTTAAAGTTTTTTGTTTTGTTTTGTTTTAAAATATTCTGTTATTCTTTTCTTTCGGTGACATCAATATGTACAACCATAGCAAACAAATTACAATCATAAACTGACAATAACTTTATACGTACAATGGTACCAGTAAAATCAAAGTTTTATATACATAGACTTGTAAATCACTTCAGTTAACTAACAATGTGATTAATGGTCCTTTCTGCGTTTCTTCCACTGACAGAGTTGTTAAGTTATCGCACGAACAAGCTTAATTTTCATGTATATAATGACGTCTATGACCTTTGACCTTGAGACCCGAAATCTAATCGGATCATTGTCCCTTCTATGTGCGTCTTGAGCCTATAGTTCGAAGTTGATCCGTCCAGCAGTTCTTAAGTTATCGCGAGAAAGGAAAACGGGACGGACGGACAACCCGATAACATAATGCCTCCGGCACCTACCTTCGGTGGGCGGAGGCACCTTTAAGGGGCAATTTTGACATACCGCAGTATTTCTATCTTTGCAAACTACTTTGCAGTTTGTTTAGATCTACTCCGATTTACTATGATTACTCTGATTACGTAGATTATTTAGAGTGACCTATAATGATAAACATGATAAAGGCATGCCCTCAAATTCACTGAATGGTGTCGTGGGGGCAAGGTTTAAGTGTCGTGGTTTCCAAAACATTTCGGTGGAGATATTTTGGCGGCGAGGCAATTGTCATAATCATTATCAATTGTCGGAGCAGAGTAGAATTATTATCAATTTATTGATGATTATAATTAATTCAGCGGAGCAAATGTCGTCGTTTTAGAGCATAATTCGGCGGAGCATTATGTCGGTGGAGCAAATGTCGCCGGAGCAATTGTCGGCGGAGCATAATGTCGGCGGAGCATATGTCGCGGAGCAATTGTCGCGGAGCACTTGTCGTCATTTTCGGAGCAGTTGTCGGCGGAGCAAATGTCGCCGGAGCAAATGTCATGGAACCAGGCTAGGTACGGTATAGGCCCTACTGAACGGATCGGAGAGAGAGAGAGGTTAAAACAGGCGCTTGACCTGAATTTGGGTCAGTGGAGTTGCCAGGGCCTTTCTTTTCCCTTCTTTTCAGGAGGGGGGGGGGGGGTGTGGAGGAGCACAGGAATAAGAGAGAAGTTAATTCAGACGTGAACATGGTGAATCTGACTGGGAAGCAACAGAGTGATAAAAAGTATGCTCTTTTATACCAAGGCCAAAAGCATCTACATTTTCGATTTATCATTGATTTTTTCTTGTTGTGCCCTTTCAAAATATATCCCCTCAGTCCCCTGCGCATTTAGAATGGAACTTGAGGTTTTACTAAATTGTTTCTGGCCAGTGCCCCCTGTCCCCTTGTCCCTGTACGTTTTTACAATTTAACAGTGGCGGCACCAAGGGGGGGGGGGGAATCTTTGCCCCCCCCCCCAGTTGCCCCCCAGAAATTTTGAGGACTGAAAAGAAAAATTATGCAGTAATTTGTAAATAAATCGATGTTGTCATAAGCATCATATTCAAGCTGTGAAGTGGTCCTAAATATCATTTTCCGCTCTTCAAAACTTCGATTGAAAAACAAAAAAGTGGTTATTTTTGGCTCGCTCGCTTCGCTCGCTCGTCATATTCTTAAATTTCCCTTCTAAAATGCGATTAAAACAAGAAAAGTAGCCATTTTTGGCTTGCTTGCTTCGCTCGCTCGTCTTATTTCAGAATATTTATTCGAAAATGCAATTAAAAACCAAAAAAAGCGGTTATTTTTTGTTCGCTTGCTTCACTCGCTCGCAAAATTGATATTAAAATGTGTGTAAGAGGAAAAAAAAATAATCCAAAAATTCAATTATCCCCCCCCCCCACTTCTCAAAGCGGATTTACTCGCACTTCACGCTCGATTTTTCCATACATGCAAAAAAAAAAATTGACTGCCCCAGCCTGCCCCCCCAACATTTTCTTTTGCTCTCCATTTGCCCACCCCCCCCCCTCCCCCACTTTAACAATCCTGGTGCCGCCACTGCAAATTGAATACAACCAAATCAATTGTAATATAATTCTGACACTTTACCCCGGCCCTCCCCCAATCCGCAGGAATCTTACACAACGAATTTATACTTCCATCACTCTACATTTAAACAATTATTTGTCTGTCTAGACGCTATAGGTCATTACTCATTAGCCTATCGATACCATTGAATGTACGCCATGTTATAGGCCTATACCTACGAACAAAGAGACAGAGAGAGAGAGAGAGAGAGAGAGAGAGAGAAAGAGAGAGAGAAAGAAAGAAATGTTTTTAATAAAAAGTCCATACTCCTGGTTCGTCCATGCGATGGAGGGATATATCTCCCAAATACTTTTTGGGAGGGCGCCTGTATCATCATCCCCAATTCACCATAAAAAATGGCATGGCCCCCTGTTAATCCCCTAAAAACAAAGTAAAAACGGCAAAAGAGTATAAAAAACAATTTTGTTTTAAATGAAAAGAAAAACCCGGAAACGCTCACATTTCGCTCGTATCTCAACCGATGCCTGTTATATGACAGGAAATTGGTATGCATCCTGGCTCTCTATCTAATGTTATATTTTTGTTCTACTTGCATTTTTAGTATATCTACAATGTCGGTTAGACCTATTTTATTATTCTTACGAAAGAAAATTGGTTTGTATCTTGTCTTTCTATCTATTCTTCTAGTCATGAAATGTTAATGGTAATTATAACTGCAATTAAGGAGTCAGCAGCAAGAAGACCTAAAATAGAAGAATTTTGGGAGATATTGACCTGTGACCAATAGCCTATTTCTATCATACCAAAGATGCCGATAAATGAATGTTACTAAATCACGAGAAAGGAGTAACAATACACAAGAACCTGTTCTCAGTATTTTGAATATCCTTTTTTTCTCTCGCTAGCTCGCTGCGCTCGCTCAAAAAATCTAAAAACACACAATATTTTTGAGCAGCAAGCACTCTTATTCTTTCAGCAACATGTCAGAATATCACAATATTTTTGCAGCTAGGTGTCAAAGTATCCGGGAATTATGTGTGAAGATGTGCATAGACAAAATCATCTAGCTTATTTTGGTGACACCTTTTAAAGAAATCAAGAGTTTTCGGTCCGTAGCTCGCTTCGCTCGCTCATAGAAACATCATGGTTTTGGATGGCAAGCGACGAGCCAAATTAATGTCGTGGTCGAATATACTATTTAGATTGAGGCGTATCAAAGAGTTTTTCTTCGCTCTCTTCGCTCGCTCGTATTATACAGAAACAGGGTGATTTGGACAGTAAACAATTGGACCAACGAGGTGCTAAAATAGTCATATTTTGCAGCAAAGGTTGCCAGATATACCATTCGAGTAATCTAATAGGCCTAGAGTTATTTCTGTAGCAGAAATTGGAATTTTGGGCTCACTCGCTCTGCTTGCTTGCAAAATAAGAAACAATGGTGGTTCTACAAAAAAAGTGTCAACTAAAAAAAAAAAGATAATAATTATATATTTTTTTTAAATCGAGGTCCCTATTCCATTCAAGCCCCCACAACTTCGGCTAAATAAAATCTATTGTAAAACTAGAATTATCTAAATAGAAGAAGTGCTCATTATTTTCATGCTTGCAAAACACAGGGGCTTCCGTCCCCTGGACCACCACCATGGGCCTTACAGCCCCTGGTCTTCGCCTGTTTGGGTGTCAACCCGTTCACTCTAAAAATTTTCAGAGGCCCCTGCGAGTGGGGATCCAGGGGCGCCGCTTAAGAGGGACAGGTGTCCCACTGGAATCTGCACTAAAGTGCACAACAGAAAAAAAGTGCACAAAATTAATATGCAGTATTTTGCTTGTCGCTCGCCGTCGAATAGATGACAGCCACTAGTCTTTTTTTAAAAGAGATTCTTCCCCGTTGATCTGCTTTAGTTCAAACAGTGCGTACCGCCTAATACAAGGACCCTTTAAAAAATGAAAATGATCCTGTACGTTGGAAGGGGTGCAGGAGGGGGGGGGGGGGGGGGGTCGAGCCACCCTGCGCCTGCGGGTGATAGAAGAGGTTTCCCTTTTGAATATTATACCTTAATATTGTTATGTTGGGACAATTTTTCTACATGGAAAGGTTGCGAAGGGGCATATTGCAGCATAAGAATTCCCACTCAAAATGAGCTCTCTATATGGCAACAGAACGTTATATTTTCCAGTTACATCAAGCAGGGGCGTCGCTAGACATTTTTCAGTGTGTATACATGCGTGTGTGTGTGTGTGTGTGCGTGCGTGTGTGTGTGTGTGTGTGTGTGTGTACTTGTATAGCTTTGCAAGCGAGGACAGTGAACAAAGAAAATTCCTGAGAACAATAGTCCTCGGTTGGTAAACAATAGTCCTCAGTTGTCAAACAAAGGATTTGGGTTTATTCCGTCAGCCTTGAGAGGACAGGGGACAATAGAAGTCCAATTGTTGTGCTCGGTAGTATAGTGATGTACAGCCGTGCGTGTGTGTGTGTGTGTGTGTGTGTGTGTGTGTAGGTGGCGGGGGGGGGGCGTAGAGGCCACTGATTGCCAACAAACAATGCCACCGACTACCGACGACCAATATCTATAAATTCAACCGTATAAAGCCCACTGGGCATGTTCAATATTATTGTATGTCCGTATCATATTTTCCTTCGTCTTTCTTACACATTTCAGTCGATTTCAACCAGATTTGGTGACTTTTATATGAGCGAGCGTCACTTCGCTTGCAGAATTCTTTCGCTTTTCCAAACCATCCTGTATCTAAATATCATACGAGCGAGTGCAGCGAGCGAGGAAAAATATAGGCCTTTATTCTCGATCCTTTTCATGGTAGAAGTGATGATTCTTTATCAAAATACAAGATTGGCCTATCGCGGTAGAAGTGATATTCTTCATCATAATACACGATGGACCTATATCTAAATTATACATTTGGTCACCTCTCTTGCCTAATTCATTCGCTTTCAAAGACCATAATAAATTTTGATATTATACGAGCGAGGGTAGCAAGCGAGGAAAAAATTTATATACTCTTTTTCATCGTATAAGTGATAATTCTTCATCCAAATACACGATGGAATTAACAATGAGATATCTAACTTATACATCTACATTTGATCACCTCGCTTGTCGAATTCATTTGCTTTCCCAAACCATCTTGTATCTAAATATAATACGAGCGAGGGCAGCGAGCGAAGAAAAAATCTGTATACTCTTTTTATGGTAAAAGTAATTATTCTTCATCAAAATACACGATGGGCCTATAAGATATCTAAATTATATATTTGGTCACCTCTCTTGCCTAATTCATTCACTTTCAAAAACTATCCTCATAGGCGGATCCGGGGGGGGCGAAGCGGCCGCCCCCCCCCCTATTGGCGGAGCAAAAAAAAAAAAAAAAGAGAGAGAAAAGAAAAAAGAAAAGAAGAAAAAAAAGTAAAAAGAGGAAGAAGAAGAAGAAGAAGAAGAAGAAGAAGAAGAAGGAGGAGAAGAAGAAAGGAAATGAAAGGGCTATGGTAAAATTTCCGCTTGCGCTCCACGCTCGCATGCTTTCATCTTGAGAGTTATAAAAAAGAATAACAAAGAAGTATGATTCATTTTATGGGGATGTTTCCGCTGACGCTTTGCGCTCGCATATAGGGGGAAGTTGACTAGGTTATCATCAGTTTTAGAATGAGTTCAAAATAAATGAGAGGCAAAATCGCTCTGCCTTCAGGTTATTGTAAACGAAAATTTCGGCTCGCGCTTCGCGCTCGCAAAAAAGGTCTACTATTTCCAAAGTTGAACCACAGTAAAAATCCTCGGTACAGAACTGACAGAGACTTACACCCATAATGTAAAACTGGGGTAGAGGTACCATTCCCAATCGACAAATTCGCGATTGCTGTCGGCAAAGAGAGAGAGAGAGAGAGAGAGAGAGAGAGAAAGAAAGGAGAGGGAATAGGATGAAGGGGAAAAAAAGAAAGAAAAAGAGGAGTAAGGTGCCCATATTCGGCTTATTTGCTTGTTCATTTTGACGACGAAATAACACCGGTACCACGAAAGAGAGTGTATATTTTTCCTCGCTCGCTGCGCTAGCTCGTAAGTTCGGAAAGCAAACACATTCGGCAGGTGAGATGAAAAAATATATAATCTAGATACTTTTAGGCTAATCATGATTTGGATGAAGAATTATCACTTCTACCACAATATATTTCCCCCGCTTGTGTGTATAATACAAGTTGGTCTTCGAAAGCAAATAAATTAGGTAGGAGAGGTGACCACATATTTCAAAATAGCTATCTTAAAGCCCATCGTGTATTTTGATGAAGAACTTTCACTTCTACCATGAAAGGGAGCACATTTTCCTCGCTCGCTATGCTCGTTCGTACAATACTCAGGTACAAGATGGAGGTGACCCCTGCACACATATAAAAAAGGTTAATTATCTCATAATTAATACCATCGTGTATTTGGATAAAAAATTAACGCTTCTACCATGAAAAATAGTATATAGATTTTTTCCTCGCTCGTTCCGCTCGCTCAGATTAGATTAAATACAAGATGGCATGAAAAAAGCTAACGAATGCGGCAAGCGAGATGACCAAATATACCTGTATATAATAAAAAGTCAGATATTTCATGATTAATACCATCGTGCAGTGGGATAAAGAATTATCCGCTCGGACTAAATTCTAATACAAGATGGTTTGGAAAAGCAAACGAATTCAGCAAGCGAGGTGACCAAAATATGTTTATGTATAAGTAAGATATCTCATAGTTAATTCTTCAGTGTATTTGGATGAAGAAATACCACATCTTCTATGGGAAGGGTATATTTTTTTCTCGCTCGTATAATATCAAGATTTAGGATGGTCTTTGAAAGCGTATCAGGCGAAAGAGGTGACCAAATAGGCCTATGCTATCTCTAAGCCCATCATGTAGTTTGATGAAGAACTATCACTTCTACGAAAGAGAGTGTATATTTTTCTTCGCTCGCTACGCTCGCTCTATTATATTTAGACACAGGGTTTTTCCGGAAAGCAAACACATTCGGCAAGTGAGGTGAACAGTTATATCATTTAGAAGAAAAATGTGATAGAGGCAGACAATGCCTCGTGGGCTTTATACGGTTGAATTTATCGGCATTAGTTGTCGGTAATCACTGGCATTGTTTGTTATCAATCTGGCCTCTACCCCCCCCCCCCATTGAAAAAAGTCTAGCGACGCCCCTGACGATTTTCTTCATTTGGAATCCCAAAAATTTTCAGCTCGCACTTCGCGCTCGCATTATCCGTCATTTCCATTTTACTCAGGAAAAGGAGTTTTATAATTCCTCAATTAAAGATAACTATTTCTAGATATTTAAGCGCATCTACCTCTGTGTTGGGGGGGGGGGGGGGGCCCAAAACATATTTTCATTTATTACACCACTGCGTGCAGCCTTAAATCATACGTTTCTAATCGGTTCGAGCGGTTTTTAAAAATTCCCCCCCCTATTGGAGAATGCTGGATCCGCCCCTGTATCCTGTATCTAAATATTATACAAGCGAGCGCAGCGAGAAATAATATATTTACTCTTTTTCGTGGTAGAATTGATAATTCTTCATCAAAATACATGATGGAATTAACTATGAGACTAACTTACACATATACATTATTCTGATCACCTCGCTTGCCGAAATCGTTCGCTTTCCCATCTTGTATCTGAAAATTATACTACTAGGGAGCGTATAGCGAGCGAGGAAAAATACTCCTTTTCAGAGTAGAAGTGATAATTCTTCATCAAAATACACGATGGGCCTTTAAGATATCTGTTTTCATATATTTGGTCACCTCTCTTGTCTAATTTATTCGCTTTCAAATACCTTCCTGTATCTAAATATGAGGAAAAAAATATGTACTCTTTTTCATGGTTAAAGTGATAATTCTTCATCAAAATACAAGATGGGCCTAAAGATCTCAATCATAATTTATTTGGTCACCTCACTTGCCGAATGTGTTTGCTTTTTCGAAAACATCTAAATATTATACGAGCGAGCGCCGGACAGCGATCGCGAATTTGCTGACAAGAATTTTGAGTGGGGGGGGGGGGGGGGGAGGGCCACTCCACCCCCTCTAGCGACACCCCTGACATCAAGTTAAACCCACAACAAGCCCCGATGGCAGCAACCTCTTGGAAATTATTATCCGCCTCTCTTTCAGGAGAGAAACGTATTAAAATTTATGCACTTTACAGAGTTAAAAGTCCTCATTTTCTTATACAATCAACAATCAAACTAGAACTGACGGCAGTACATGCAGGGGCGGCGTCAGAGTATTTTGATGGGGGGGGGGGGGGGGGAAAGCAAGATGACCCATTTATTTACGTTTTAAATGAAACAAAAAACAATAGGGGTAATATATAGTTACATGACCGAACACAGTGCCGACCCTACAACGACGAAATTTTGAGACAGAAAATTCGGTCTAGACCCAACCCTCTCTTATCCTATACTGTTCTTTCTTCTTACTCCTCTTTTTTTCTTCTTTTTTTTGGTCACTTGAAAATCATAGGGGGCGGTACGCAGTGGCCCCCCGCCCCCCCCCCCCCTGTAGCGAAGTGCCCTACCGGCCGTGGATAGACTGGATTCACTGATCTCTACACTATAGTGTAGAGATATAGCTAGATCAATGACTGTATTCCGTACGGTTCTATTCAACGTGTAAAACCAATGGACCGGATAGTCTTGACTCCACGAAATATTATCATAAATAATATGATTAAACTCCATTTTAAAAGAAATAGAAAATTTTTGTTTTTATCATTTACAAGATTTACATTTATATACAAAAACTGAATGTATGATTTAGGTAGAAAAATGCAAGTTATTAACCAATATAAATAGAATATTTTTTTTTTTTTAAAGTTCAGCCTTGTAATATAAATAACAATTTAGCGTGAGCCTAGGCTTGGTGAAACGTGAAGAACTCCCTTACCAGTGGTAATATTTTGACTTAACAGTTATATTTCTTGATCTTTTAAGTTGATGTACTTACTGTATAGTATATTCGCTTCATTGTAATCTTGAGATACCTTTTGTTGTTTCAGTGTGATATCTCTTGTCACATATTTGAATGTGTAGTGTTGTGAATGTGATAATGCCGGCTCGGCAGTACAGCGAATGGCAGAAAGCAGAATCAGAAATTTGTACGTGAGTGAGTGAATGAGTCGATCACCTTGTATGTTGTATGTGTGCATACCGTACGTGGAAATAATGAAACATCCGCCTGGCCACCCGGCGTTTGTGAATGAGGCGCTGCTTGTGACTAGCTTTACTAGGAAGCT
>CM057167.1:19810126-20012626 GCA_029962745.1 Echinometra lucunter
AAAATTTCGGCTCGCGCTTCGCGCTCGCAAAAAAGGTCTACTATTTCCAAAGTTGAACCACAGTAAAAATCCTCGGTACAGAACTGACAGAGACTTACACCCATAATGTAAAACTGGGGTAGAGGTACCATTCCCAATCGACAAATTCGCGATTGCTGTCGGCAAAGAGAGAGAGAGAGAAAGAAAGGAGAGGGAATAGGATGAAGGGGAAAAAAAGAAAGAAAAAGAGGAGTAAGGTGCCCATATTCGGCTTATTTGCTTGTTCATTTTGACGACGAAATAACACCGGTACCACGAAAGAGAGTGTATATTTTTCCTTGCTCGCTGCGCTAGCTCGTAAGTTCGGAAAGCAAACACATTCGGCAGGTGAGATGAAAAAATATATAATCTAGATACTTTTAGGCTAATCATGATTTGGATGAAGAATTATCACTTCTACCACAATATATTTTCCCCGCTTGCTTGTATAATACAAGATGGTCTTTGAAAGCAAATAAATTAGGTAGGAGAGGTGACCACATATTTCAAAATAGCTATCTTAAAGGCCCATCGTGTATTTTGATGAAGAACTTTCACTTCTACCATGAAAGGGAGCACATTTTCCTCGCTCGCTATGCTCGTTCGTACAATACTCAGGTACAAGATGGATTTGGGAAAGCAAACGAATTCGGCAAGCGAGGTGACCAAATGTACCTGCACACATATAAAAAAGGTTAATTATCTCATAATTAATACCATCGTGTATTTGGATAAAAAATTAACGCTTCTACCATGAAAAATACTATATAGATTTTTTCCTCGCTCGTTCCGCTCGCTCAGATTAGATTAAATACAAGATGGCATGAAAAAAGCTAACGAATGCGGCAAGCGAGATGACCAAATATACCTGTATATAATAAAAAGTCAGATATTTCATGATTAATACCATCGTGCAGTGGGATAAAGAATTATCCGCTCGGACTAAATTCTAATACAAGATGGTTTGGAAAAGCAAACGAATTCAGCAAGCGAGGTGACCAAAATATGTTTATTTATAAGTAAGATATCTCATAGTTAATTCTTCAGTGTATTTGGATGAAGAAATACCACATCTTCTATGGGAAGGGTATATTTTTTTCTCGCTCGTATAATATCAAGATTTAGGATGGTCTTTGAAAGCGTATCAGGCGAAAGAGGTGACCAAATAGGCCTATGCTATCTTTAAGCCCATCATGTAGTTTGATGAAGAACTATCACTTCTACGAAAGAGAGTGTATATTTTTCCTCGCTCGCTACGCTCGCTCTATTATATTTAGACACAGGGTTTTTCCGGAAAGCAAACACATTCGGCAAGTGAGGTGAACAGTTATATCATTTAGAAGAAAAATGTGATAGAGGCAGACAATGCCTCGTGGGCTTTATACGGTTGAATTTATCGGCATTAGTTGTCGGTAATCACTGGCATTGTTTGTTATCAATCTGGCCTCTACCCCCCCCCCCCCATTGAAAAAAGTCTAGCGACGCCCCTGACGATTTTCTTCATTTGGAATCCCAAAAATTTTCAGCTCGCGCTTCGCGCTCGCATTATCCGTCATTTCCATTTTACTCAGGAAAAGGAGTTTTATAATTCCTCAATTAAAGATAACTACTTAGTATTTCAAGATATTTAAGCGCATCTACCTCTGTGTTGGGGGGGGGGGGGGGGCAAAACATATTTTCATTTATTACACCACTGTGTGCAGCCTTAAATCATACGTTTCTAATCGGTTCGAGCGGTTTTTAAAAATTCCCCCCCCTATTGGAGAATGCTGGATCCGCCCCTGTATCCTGTATCTAAATATTATACAAGCGAGCGCAGCGAGAAATAATATATTTACTCTTTTTCGTGGTAGAATTGATAATTCTTCATCAAAATACATGATGGAATTAACTATGAGACTAACTTACACATATACATTATTCTGATCACCTCGCTTGCCGAAATCGTTTGCTTTCCCATCTTGTATCTGAAAATTATACTACTAGGGAGCGTATAGCGAGCGAGGAAAAATACTCCTTTTCAGAGTAGAAGTGATAATTCTTCATCAAAATACACGATGGGCCTTTAAGATATCTGTTTTCATATATTTGGTCACCTCTCTTGTCTAATTATTTATTCGCTTTCAAATACCTTCCTGTATCTAAATATGAGGAAAAAAATATGTACTCTTTTTCATGGTTAAAGTGATAATTCTTCATCAAAATACAAGATGGGCCTAAAGATCTCAATCATAATTTATTTGGTCACCTCACTTGCCGAATGTGTTTGCTTTTTCGAAAACATCTAAATATTATACGAGCGAGCGCCGGACAGCGATCGCGAATTTGCCGACAAGAATTTTGAGTGGGGGGGGGGGGTGTGTCACTCCACCCCCTCTAGCGACACCCCTGACATCAAGTTAAACCCACAACAAGCCCCGATGGCAGCAACCTCTTGGAAATTATTATCCGCCTCTCCTTCAGGAGAGAAACGTACTAAAATTTATGCACTTTACAGAGTTAAAAGTCCTCATTTTCTTATACAATCAACAATCAAACTAGAACTGACGGCAGTACATGCAGGGGCGGCGTCAGAGTATTTTGATGGGGGGGGGGGGGGGGAAAGCAAGATGACCCATTTATTTACGTTTTAAATGAAACAAAAAACAATAGGGGTAATATATAGTTACATGACCGAACAGTGCCGACCCTACAACGACGAAATTTTGAGACAGAAAATTCGGTCTAGACCCAACCCTCTCTTATCCTATACTGTTCTTTCTTCTTACTCCTCTTTTTTTCTTCTTTTTTTTTGGTCACTTGAAAATCATAGGGGGCGGTACGCAGTGGCCCCCCCCCCCCCCCCCCCCCCCCCCCCCCCCCCTGTAGCGAAGTGCCCTACCGGCCGTGGATAGACTGGATTCACTGATCTCTACACTATAGTGTAGAGATATAGCTAGATCAATGACTGTATTCCGTACGGTTGAGACTATATTGGCGTGGATCCGGCAGATTCATTATTCATGAGCTTCGGCCGGCCGATGACGTATGGCTCATTAATATTAACGCCTTGGAAATTGCGGGCGCGCGGAACAAGCCCAACGCACGTACGGTACACGTTATACGAATTGCATGGTCACTTCTCCATTCATTATCATACATGTGCAGTTTTTTAATGGCGTAAATCCAGCATCTTTGGCGCAAATCCGGCAGTTTTTATGAAAATAACCAAAATAATGCCAATTAACCCAAATCAAAGTGTTGGTTTGTCCAACCTTAATTGCAAAGACAGCATTGAACTAGTAAACCAGAATTTATTCATGAAAAATAATTCACAACATGCATTTTAATTTCTCCCTTCATGTCAATGTACATAGAATTGGCGTAAATCCAGCATCTTTGGCGTAAATCCGGCAGTTTTTATGAAAATAACCAAAATAATGACAATGAAACCAAATCAAAGTGTTAGTTTGTCCAACTTGATTACAAAGACAGGAATAGACTAGTAAAACAGAAATTATTCATGAAAAATAGTTCACAACTTGTATTTTAATTTCTCCCTTCATGTCAATATACATAGAACTGGCGTAAATCCAGCATCTTTGGCGTAAATCCGGCATTTTTTATGAAAATAACCAAAATAATGACAATGAACCCAAATCAAAGTGTTAGTTTGTTCAACTTGGTTGCAAAGACAACATTGGACTAGTAAAATAGAAATTATTCATGAAAAATAGTTCACAACTTGCATTTTAATTTCTCCGTGCTTGTCAATGTCGGTCAATGTACTTAAAACTGGCGTAAATCCAGCAACTTTGGCGTAAATCCGGCAGTTTTTATGAAAATAACCAAAATAATGACAATGAACCCAAATTAAAGTGTTAGTTTGTCCAACTTGATTACAAAGACAGGAATAGACTAGTAAAACAGAAATTATTCATGAAAAATAGTTCACAACTTGTATTTTAATTTCTCCCTTCATGTCAATGTACATAGAACTGGCGTAAATCCAGCATCTTTGGCGTAAATCCGGCAGTTTTTATGAACATAACCAAAATAATGACAATGAACCCAAATCAAAGTGTTAGTTTGTTCAACTTGGTTGCAAAGACAGCATTGGACTAGTAAAATAGAAATTATTCATGAAAAATAGTTCACAACTTGCATTTTAATTTCTCCCTGCATGTCAATGTCAGTCAATGTACTTAGAACTGGCGTAAATCCAGCATCTTTGGCGTAAATCCGGCAGTTTTTATGAAAATAACCAAAATAATGACAATGAACCCAAATCAAAGTGTTAGTTTGTCCAACTTGATTGCAAAGACTGCAATGAACTAGTAAACCAGAATTTATTCATGAAAAATAATTCACAACATGCATTTTAATTTCTCCCTTCATGTCAATGTACATAGAACTGGCGTAAATCCAGCATCTTTGGCGCAAATCCGGCAGTTTTTATGATAGTGTTTGGGGGGAGGTGGGAGGGGGGGGGGAGGCTGGTTGATATTTTGAGTAATCTTTATCTTGTTAATTTGTTAACATGTTTAGTGTTTTTTTCTTTATACTGATTTATTCTTTGCCTTCTGTTTCTCTGATTCTTCATTAAAGCTTGACAGGATGACCCATGAAAGCTCGAAAGCTTATTTACAATGGGGTCCTAAAGAGAACAACAATTTGACTGCTAGTAACGTGGCTGGTAAGTATTTAGCACTATATACATAATGAAACATATTTACAAGAGTTTAACAGCAACACATCTAAAACGAAAAAAAAAATCAACACAATAGAACGAAATGATATACATAATGATATCGGTAAGTTAGAGAAAAGAATACTGATCTGTAAGTCTAAAGCATATCATACAATAATATATTGTGTAAATTATGTCTCTTGTTTCTTTTTTCTTAGACTCAAGTGATAGGAACTCTTTTAGTAGTCTTTCAGGGTAGTTTTCAACTACTTTAATATCATTGGGGAGAGAACTCCAGTATTTGATTGCGTTATAAGCAGTTGCCAATATGCCTACTCGTTCGGGCAAGATAAAATCATAATTGACTATGTCTTGTATCATAATTATAAGTCGTAACAAGATTGAAATTGCGGCCATTATAATGATTTGCCCTCGAGTTATGCGTGGCGCAGAATAAGTTGTTTTGATCTTTGACTGACATCAAGTAAACCGACTGCTGAGAGCTCGTTATAGCCAACGTGCGTTCTTGGGCCTAAACAATGAATGAATCTTACCATCATATTTTGAATATTTTGAACGATTTGGGGTTTCTTTTGATCTGACTTGCCTAAATTATTATACCACGTAGCGTTAGCATAGTCAAATAAACATAGTCAATAAGAGCAAAGCATAATATACGCCTTGCATGTAAATTCATGCAATTTTGGTATCTGTACAAAAATTTCAAACGGGACTTGGCTTTTTTTTACTATAAAAGATTCTATACTAGAGACAAAAAAGAAACCTGGCTGGTTAATTCGATGCCCAAATACTTCACAGATTCTTTTCTCTGAATGATCTTTGTAGGCTAATTTGAAATCACCTGATTTTTTATCATTACCTTTGCTACAAAACAAAACATTACCTTTCTCTTATTCTTCCACTTCCTCTCTTCATTTGTCCTTTGCTTTATTTGTCCTTTATATCTTTCTACTTTCTATTTCTTTCCCGGGATTTCTCTCTCTCTCTCTCTCTCTCTCTCTGCTTTCTCTTGAGCTTGTTAAAGTTGAAAAATAAGTGTTGCAGACGATAGCGCACAATGCACGCAAGATAAAATTACGCCTATATAGTTAATGATGCACGACGCGCATCATAATGGTTTTACATTTACATAAGGGACACTTCTATTGGTTGAGGAACTCATATAAAATCTTTAATGATTGTTTAGCGAGAGAAGATTGGGCATGTCGGAGATAATATATGGGTGGTCCTTACAGACTTCATGTAATTTTCAGAATACCGATTTAAGATAATACTAGCGAGCTATTATCTTACTGAGATAAGATAAAAGATAATAGAAAAGTTAAGACAATTTTCAGAATGATTTCTGTTTTAATAGTTCAAAGCGGGGGAGCGTTTCATGAAAGGACTTATTGTCGGGATGTTTTATCCGACAAAGTCTGTTTTATCCGACAGTTGTCATAGTAACGATACTTCTCAGCCAATCAAAATCAAGGAAAGATGTCACATCTGACAACTTGTCAGACAACAAATGTTGATGAAACGTTCCCCTGTAGTTGCAATCTGGGGAGCGTTTCATGAAGAGTTTTGTCGGTGAAAATCACCGACAAAACAATGTTATAAGCCACTGAAAATACTCGCATCTGATTTCCTGAAAGCAAATTAGTCCGTGAAAAGCATCGACTAATTGTTTCATGAAACGCCCCCCAGGTTGGTCAAACCGGGTCAAACTAACTCTGACTGGGGTCCGCCTACTTGACCGAAGGCCCGCAGGCCGACTTTTCTCGTATCGTATTTTCCTTCATCACATGATGTGCTATATCGGTATATACAATAATAATATCTCCTTTAGACATGTTTGGTCCTCGTTTCCGGATGTCCCACACCTTCAATGTAAAACTTTCCGCTGCCCTTTAACTTCCTTCTGGCACAGGTAGTCAGAGCGATGTACATTATAGATTACAATTTGCTATTTTCGGTCTCGCGGGCCTTCGGTGAAGTGGGTTGTCACCCTTTGATTTGAGTTCATTGTCATTATTTTCGTTATTTTAATAAAATCTGCCGGAATTGCGCCGAAGATGCTTGATTTACGCAGGGGCGTAACAGGTACCTGTTATCGGGGGGGGGGGGGGGCAGAGCCCAAAATTTCCCGGTAAGTAGTCTAATGGGATGTTGCAAGAAAGTTGCAATCGATTGCAAGTTGCAACTGATTGTCACTGGCCAATCAAAATCATTGTTGCATGCATGTCTTCTTAAAAGGGCAGACCCTAAGCAAATCAGAATGGTTGTGTCAAAATTAGCAATTATTTGCAATTGATTGCAACTTTCTTGCAACACCCCATATGTCTAGAATCAGTGGTGTAGCTAGGATTTCATTTTATGAGGACCATAGTGCAAAGGCGCTCCCTAGGCATGCTAGGGGGAGGGTGCAGGGAAGGTGATTTTCCCCTCCCGCGCGAAGCGAAGAAGCTCTGACCTTTCTTTGAATTGTTCGTAAGTCTGTTCCCGGTCTCTTACATTCTCTGCCTGTTATCGGGGGGGGGGGGGGGGCAGAGCTGAAAATTTCCCGGTAACTAAGTCTAGAAGTAGAATATGCGGAGGTGAGCCCGCATCGCGAGTTGCTTTTTGCGAAGCCCTTAGCGGTGGGGCCCAGGGTTCTGGCTTAGGGCCCCTGATGAAAGCCACAGCGGGGGTCCAGGGAGTGGAGCCCCCGGAAACTCCGGGGTTTTGGTACTTAATTTTCCCTCATTTCTTTTGTTTCCCTTTGCTGTCTTCTTTTTTTCATCCTTTCCCTCTTTTCCCCCTCCCTCTTCTTCTTTCTCCCCTTTCTCCTTTATTCGTTCCCTTTCTCCTTCTTCCTTTCCCTTTCTCCTTTCTTTCTTTCCTTTTCTCCTTCTTCCTTTGATTTTCTGGATTTACGTCAGTTATATATACATGGACATGCCGGGAGAAAATTATAATGCAAGTTGTGAACTACTTTTCATGAATAATTTCAATTTTACAAGTCCAGTGCTGTCTTTGCAACCCAGTTGAACAAACTAACACTTTGATTTGGGTTCATTGTCATTATTTTGGTTATTTTCATAAAAACTGCCGGATTTACGCCAAAGATGCTGGATTTACGCCAATTCTATGTACATTGACATGAAGGGAGAAATTAAAATGCATGTTGTGAATTATTTTTCATGAATAAATTCTGGTTTACTAGTTCAATGCTGTCTTTGCAATTAAGGTTGGACAAACCAACACTTTGATTTGGGTTAATTGGCATTATTTTGGTTATTTTCATAAAAACTGCCGGATTTGCGCCAAAGATGCTGGATTTACGCCATTAAAAAACTGCACATGTATGATAATGAATGGAGAAGTGACCATGCAATTCGTATAACGTGTACCGTACGTGCGTTCTGTTCCGCGCGCCCGCAATTTCCAAGATGTTAATATTAATGAGCCAACGTCATCGGCTGAACGATATTTCCAAGCTCATGAATAATGAATCTGCCGAATCCACGCCAATATAGTCTCAACCACAGAGATACGATGCATACACAGTATGCCTTCCGAAGGAAGGCTAGAGAGGCAACTAAAATTGACCTTTGACATACCATAGGCTTTTGCATTGGGCCAAAATGGCGGCCGCGGCAAAATAGAAGACGACTTCGGAGGGTCAATTATTATTCATGAGATAAAACTCTCAAATACCGTTCGATGATTGGGTAATTGCCTTCATGTTTAATGTATAAGCTCATACATAAAACATTTTGCCTTCCCACAATTCCCTACGATTTGAGGCAGCAATTCGGATAAATGGCGGCTGGCAGAGGAGTGCAACTTTTTGACCATTTCAGCACAAACCGCTCAAGAAATTTGTTTCAGGAAATCTGCATGTTGTGAAAAGAATTCAGAGTAAACCCCAAGGAAGCAGAAATTCTTAAAAGGAGCATGCAGAATGGAATGAGATTATAAGATGACCTGAAAAGTAAGTAAAGCGACATTTTGTTAACCAGTCTTCATCGTAGTTGTTAATCGTCCGTCAAGCAGTGCGTAGGCTACCTGTACAAAGTGCATGGGACATCACCTCCAAAGCCCAAACTTAGGAAACTATTCTTGTATACAATTGAACTCTAAATCATGAGAGAAAAATAATGTAATGGCGATATTTTTCAAAGAGATTACACTTATTCCGTAGAGAACTGTTTGTAGAATTTTCTCCGGTGGATAAAGTACTGAAGCTAGCTAAATCAGCGATAATCAGCGGTAGATGTTGACCTGTTAGAAACTGGAGTCGAGGCTGAGTGCACTGCAAGACGGACGGCTACGATATTCCCAAGCGTAATGTTAATTCTGATTAAGCCGTTACTGGCCGGCTGGAGTGAGTGTCCCTGTGCCCCTGGGGCCGGGCCTTGCTGGGAACATTGATCCGGACTAACTCTAGATCTAGACTCTAAGTAAAACTTTAGCCATGATTGTTCATGTTAAGCTATACCCTGGTTTGAATTCATGATACTCCTATATTGGACCTTCCTTAGAATAAAGTTTCAGGCAGGTTCATCACGTCATTTATCATGTACTTAGAGAGGAGCCTTTCTTTCTTTCTCTCTCTCTCTCTCTCTCTCTCTCTCTCGACTCTGCGGCATGCTTACAAATTTTTCTCTTTTCTTTTGTTTTCTACTTGCAGGTTGTCTAAGAAGTTCAAGTACAAGGCTTGTAGAGTATCCAGCTGCTTGAAGACTAAGGAATTGCACCCTTCCCCAAGCTCTTATTTTGAAACTTCATTTGCATTTTGCCTAAAGATGTATACCTAGATTAAAATTTGAGCCTTATTTCATGACAGGCTAATAAAATGTATTAATCTGTGAATTCAATTGAAACATGGACCAAAACCATTTTAACAACTATTAAAAAGAAATAAAAAAATCAGGGAACACAAAATTGTATATAGAAGTTGTGCCTTCAAAATCAACAGTTCTAGGACTATTATTCCTCGGGTAATTACCTCCAGTGTACTGTCCGCCCCCCCAAGAAATAATTCTGAGGTCAATTACAGTAAGTAACATTTCCAAGTTAGGGGATGGGATGGGCATTGTAATTGGCTTGGGTTGATTGTCCAGGGGTAGACACTGAGGGGGGGGGGGGGGGGGGGGGTGATTGTTTGGAGGGTAGTTCTGGAGCAAGTCTAGTCAATTATTAGGGATGGGTTGCTTCACGCTGTTACCTGAATTTACAAAACTACCTATGCAGGTAGGTGGGGAACCATATGAACCAATATCTAAGTTTTTGGCTGAATTGTTTCAGAAATTTATCAAACTTATCATTATTCTTTTTTACATTTTTATTATTATTATCATTATCATTGTTATTATTATGTAATTACATTGATAGGCTATATGGATTCACACTGCAAGAATGTTTAAATAGTAGGCCTATTATAAGTATTCCAACAAGAGCTTTCTGCCTCCAGAAATGTTTGCTGATCTCTTGCTGCATTGAAATTAGAGTTACACTTTTTTGCTAATAAAATAATTTTCTTCTCTCTATATTCTTATTGTCTTTCAATTTCTCTTAACCTTGAGTGAAATCTGATGTTGATGTTGCTTTTGTCAGTGTTTTTGATGATGATGAGGATGATGATGCTGGCACAAGATCATATGAAGTTGGTTTGTAATTGAGGTTGATTGCAGCCATATGGAGGGGGGGGGGGGTCACTGTCTGAAAAATCACTGAATAGCGAAAGAAAGATAGTGTTGATGATGATGATGACGACGAGGTTGAGGATGATGATTCCGGCCAAAGATCATATGAAGTTTCTTTGTAATTGAGGTGTGATGGAGGGGGGGGGGGGGGGGGGCTCTGTTCAAAAATTCACTGACTAGCAAAAGAAAGAAGAAAAGACAATGATGATGAGGTTGAAGATGATGCATGATGCAGGCATAAGATCATATGAAGTTGTTTTGTGACAGAGGTGTGATTGTAGCCATGTGGGGGGGGGGGGGGGGGGGGAAGGGGCTGTCCAAAATTCAGGGACTAGCAAAAGAAAGGAAAAAAGCATTGTTGACGATAATGCAGGCACAAAATCATGAAGTTACTTTGTAACTGAGGTATGATTGCAGTGCATACAGGACGGGGGGGGGGGGGGGGTACGGTCCTAAAATTCACTGACTAGCGAGTAAAAAAAATGCTCCTCAGCATTTTTTTATTTGGGGGGCATACACCTTAACGGGTTTGCAGAAATGAAAAAAAAAATCCTTGGATCAAATTCTTTAGGGGGATACATTTATTATATGTCTATGATGATCCCCTCCCCAAAATGTCAACGAGCAAAAATTAACGTTAAACTTTGCTGAGAAGAGAGGGAGCTCACAGCTTTACGTATAGGGGGTGGGGAAATTTGGTTTCACTAGGTGTGCTTTGTTCCAGAATGTGGGGGACATACCCTATTGTGTCAACCCACTCTTAAAATATTAGGGACGCATACCGCGCCATGCCCCTCCCCCCCCCCCCCCCCCCCCCCCTCCCCCACAATTGATGCCCATGATTGTAGCAGCCATATGCGAGAGGAATTTATCTGTTTGGTGGAGGGGGCCAGGAGACATGCATGTTACTGTTTACAGGATACGTTTACATAATTTGAAATATGAAACAAAGTTAATCTACAAAAGAATAATACAGTAGCCTATAAGCTCTTATGTTATGGAAATGGAGGTGATCCACTATTTAAAAAAAGCAATGCTTGTAGAGTGTGGATTCCTCAAATAATAATATTGTAAACACAGCTTTTGTTGAATTTAGTCTGCAAGTGATCAACACAAAATAAAGTCAAAATCAGAAATGCATGTCTTACTGACAGCATCGGCATCAGATAAATAGAAGTGGGTGTAAGCTATTCCCGGGGGGGGGGGTCACTCTCCACATGGCCTGCTACCCACCCGTGTCCGACAACCTCAGAAATGCACCCTAAATGGCGTAACCTATTAACCAAATTTGCAACCCTAAATGGCGTAACCCATGAAAAAAAGCCACCCTAAGTGGCGTGAACAGGGAAATCCCCTAATTTGATACCCTAAGTGGCGTAAACATTGAAATCGATTAATTTGATACCTAAAGGCCCTATCTCACCAACGGAGACGTCTCTGCGACAAGTTTCAAAATAATTATAATGGAGCATTTGCAGGATCATGCACCTGACTTGGACCAGGAGGAATGTCAGTACGCGTTCAGTCACGCGGTTTCTAAAGTGGGTAAAACATCATCAGGTAGAGTCGCGGAGACGTCTCTGCATTCTGCTACGTCTCATCAGTCTTTCTGGTCTCCTCCTGGTCTCCGCGACGTCTCTGAGATGGCTCAGAGACGTCTCGGAGATATTGCAGAGACGTCTCAGCAGTCGCTGATATAATTAGTCTTCGCAACTAATGGATACATCTCGGAGACATCGCGGAGACTTTGCAGAGACTGTAAAAAGTCTCCCCCCCCCAAAAAAAAAAAAAAAAAAAAATCGAGCATGTTCGAATTTCTTGCGACGCCTCGGAGACTCCATATTTTGCTCATTTCTTTTTTAAAATGCTGTTCAAATTTATCTCCTTTATTGAAACAGTGAAATTTCTAGGGTGGACTTACCCTTTAAGTCTGAGAAAAAAATTTACTCGTGTGATTTTTGCACTTATCATTTGTGGTTAAATAATTCATTAAGCTGAAACATAGTGTATTCATTCAGAAATGCAATTTTGTTTTTGCATTGAATTGTACACAAAGACAAGTCAAGATATCACTCCCGTGAGTGGGTCAATCAAGGACAGAATAGATCTACATCATGTAAGTAACGCTAGGCCACTACTGACTTGAATTGAAAAACACAACACAATTAACAGTATATGGGGCTAGCCTCTAGGAATAACAACACGAAAGAAAACCATTGAAACAAAGTAAACTTTTTCTCAGACTTGATATATTTACTCACCAATAAACAGCTCTTCTATGGTAATAAAATTCCGTCAAATGAAACTCACGATGCCATAATAATGTGTTTTGAGACGTTTGGAAAATGCTAGATATAAAAAAAAAACTGTGGCACTTGAGAGTACTTTTAAGTGTTTCCGGTGTCTGTGGTCGGCTTCCAACGAGGGCACTGTTGCTTTATCCATTTTTTAAAATATCGATGGTGCAAATGCATGCCGTGCAGCCGAGCCACAGAAATAGAAGACGAGCATAGTCGCTTCAAACAGGCACGGAACGGTTGCATTAGCATCGATGATAGCATAGCCATAGCATAGCATCCTCTGCGACCTATTTGGCGTGTGTATGGTAACGCGTGCTGCCGGTATAGAGCCGGGTGTAAGAGACTAGCTTGGGGGACTATACGGGGGTCACTCTCATAAGTGCTGGCTGCGCCGGCGTGTGGGAGGATTATTTTGTATCCCTATGGGGTTAATGGTGTGGGTATGTTCAAATTTGCCTAAATTTGCAACCCTAAATGGCGTAGATTAAATTTGCACCCCTAAATGGCGTAATCTGCATAACCAAATTAGCAACCCTAAATGGCGTGAAGAGTGAGAAAAGGCTACCCTAAGAGGCGATTTACCAGCGAATGGTGCTGAAAAGCAACCCTTTTTGCCAAAGACGTCGACGACGCCTGAGTGCCTGAAACTGGACCCTTTTCGACGCTTTTTCTGGACGCGGGTGCGTAGCAGGCCATGTGGAGAGTGACCCCCCCGGGAAGCTATTGGGGTAAAATGATTGAAATGAGAGAGGAAATTAAATTAGGGAAATTCTCACGAGTCTAGGCGACGGTACGGTAAATGAATGAATGAATGAATAATTCAGTGCGCATGCGTTATTATGTTAATAAGTCACAAAAATCTAATACATATTCATAAATATTCATGAAAATGTGATACGCGCTGCGCGCAAGGCAAAACAAGCCTGATTTTCGCTGATACTCGGAAAAATGGTCTGCGCCATAGGTTTATAAAATTTTGTACATAAAACGCGGGATCAATTTGACCCTCCGTACCCCCCCTCCATGGCTGGACGGATGCAGAAGCGGAGTTTCAGCCCCCTGGTCTCAACCATTCCGTACGGTTCTATTCAACGTGTAAAACCAATGGACCGGATAGTCTTGACTCCACGAAATATTATCATAAATAATATGATTAAACTCCATTTTAAAAGAAATAGAAAATTTTTGTTTTATCATTTACAAGATTTACGTTTATATACAAAAACTGAATATATGATTTAGGTAGAAAAATGCAAGTTATTAACCAATATAAATATAATATTTTTTTTTTTAAAGTTCAGCCTTGTAATATAAATAACAATTTAGCGTGAGCCTGGCTTGGTGAAACGTGAAGAACTCCCTTACCAGTGGTAATATTTTGACTTGACAGTTATATTTCTTGATCTTTTAAGTTGATGTACTTACTGTATAGTATATTTGCTTCATTGTAATCTTGAGATACCTTTTGTTGTTTCAGTGTGATATCTCTTGTCACATATTTGAATGTGTAGTGTTGTGAATGTGATAATGCCGGCTCGGCAGTACAGCGAATGGCAGAAAGCAGAATCAGAAATTTGTACGTGAGTGAGTGAATGAGTCGATCACCTTGTAGACATGTTGTATGTGTGCATACCGTACGTGGAAATAAAGAAACATCCGCCTGGCCACCCGGCATTTGTGAATGAGGCGCTGCTTGTGACTAGCTTTACTAGGAAGCTATTCATGTTTTTATTCTGATATTTCACGAATGCCTTAAGCATTGGTGTTAAGAGGTCTAGATCTACCTAGCCTATTTTCCCCTGTGAGCTGTCATGGCTGTGTAGACCTAGCTATAGCCTATAGGATAGCTATCGTGATTTTATTCTGATATTACACGATAGCTATAGACTTATTGCTGACATAGGCCCCTGTGTAGAAAGATGTGACCTTGAAATATTATGCCTCCAAAACACACTTTCTCATGCCCGGTTAATCCTGCAAACTACCTTCCAAGTTCGCAAGTGGATCGTGGACCAGTCGATCAAACTGTAATATAAGAACCTTAAATTTATTTTTCAAACTCAAAATATTGACTTTTGATTGATACGGGATCCTACCTTCTTGTTGATTTCGCCGCTTGATTGATTTCCATTTCAATAGCGCGACCTCCGACATCGTGAGTTCACCTATACCCGCTGGTCTCGGCCACAGGCGCTATGCGAAGCAGCGTTGCACTCTCGTATGTGTCAGCGAACGCAGAGTGCGTGCGAGAGTGCAACGCTGCTTCGCCTAGCGCCTGTGGCCGAGACCAGCAGGTGTAGGTGAACTCACGAAGTCGGAGGTCGCGCTATTGAAATGGAAATTAATCAAGCGGCGAAATCAACAAGAAGGTAGGATCTCGTACCAATCAAAAGTCGATATTTTGAGTTTGAAAAATAAATTTAAGGTTCTTATATCACAGTTTGATCGACTGGTCCACTGGCGAACTTGGAAGGTAGTTTGCAGGGTTAACCGGGCATGAGAAAGTGTGATTTGGAGGCATAATATTTCAAGGTCACATCTTTCTACACAGGGGCCTATGTCAGCAATCTATAGCTATCGTGTAATATCAGAATAAAATCATGATAGCTATCCTATAGCTAGTGTAGACCCATGGAACCATTGGTCACTAGTACTACTACTACTAGTACTAGGGTAGCTGGAAAAAACTGCGCTTGTTTACGTTTCCCCGGCGTCCATTGAAATGGAGATAGAAAAAGGCGACTATCTTGCACTTGCACATCGATGCGCGACTAGATGCGAGCGATCTTGCAGACGTTTTCAACAAATTTACGGTGAGAATTTTCCTTTTTTTTCTCTTTTGCGATTTTTGCTCCCCCTCAAAGTGCCACCCGGGGTACTTGCCCCCCTTACCCCCTAGACACGCCACTGTATGTAGTGAATTTGAATTGAAATTTTATACCAAAATTTCTAATTTTAAAATTTACACCTTTGAATTGGCTGTTGATTATCTCATTTGACAGGGATACTGAAGCTATAATTGATGCGAGTGCTTGAGGGAGAAGTGAAAAAAAAAAATGCATCTCTCCAAATTCATCCTCATTCTGCTGATCCTTGGGATAAGCCTCCCAGCCCTAGTCCAGTCCAAGGGATCAGCCCACAAGGCTGAGATCGAAGACAACGAGTTTGCAGAGTTTGAGGATCTGGATGAAGACGAAGATGAAGAGTTCATTGCCGTGGAAACAGAAGAGGAAGAGGAGGATACTGGAGAGTTTGATGACATGATGACTGAAGATGGAGAGGATGTGATTGATCGAGATGAGTTTGGTGATGAAGATGAGGATATGCTGGATGTAAGAATTGCTCAGTTCTTTCTAGATTTCAGTATTTTGCCAGGGTTATCTTTTATTTCTATATTTTGGTGGAAGCAAGTTTGCTAAAAAGCGAACCTTGGAGACAGACAGGTTTGCTAAAAAGTGAACCTTGGTGGCAGTGAGGTTTGCTAAAAAGCGAACCTTGGAGACAGACAGGTTCGCTAAAAAGCGAACCTTGGAGACAGACAGGTTTGCTAAAAAACGAACCTTGGTGGCGGTGAGGTTTGCTAAAAACGAACCTTGGTGGCAGCAAGGTTCACTAAAAAGTGAACCTTGGTACATGTACCTTTTACATGTATAAAGTTTCTTTTTCAGAGCTGCTCTGTTTCCAAGTTTTCAGGTTCGAAATCCATTGAACCGAAGTACTGATTTTCTGTTTCTGAAATGGATATCTGTTCATCACCCTCAATAAAATGGCTAATATAAGACTACAAAAACATTGAAATATTAAACAAATTTTTAGACTTGGATGAAAAGTGTATTTCCAGATGGAATGGGTTATTTGAAAACTCTTGTCAGTGGAATTTCGATATAATAAACTATGTTCTAACAAACTACAAACTTTTATTACAACATGGGAATTTTTCCATTGTTTATATTATCAACACAATTTCAACAAGTATATGTGCAGTGTACTTTCTGTGATGTTTGCAATCATTTATGTTTATTTCGTCTTGTTATAATAAGGTTTAATATACAATGCAATTTCTGTGGTTCGAAGGATAAGCTGTAAAGAGGTTCTACTGTTTACCATACATACTGCAAGTATAGATGAAGTATGCATTGTGAAATGCATTTTGTAGATATCAGTATGGCCAAAAATGTAACAACCTTAAACCTGGTATTCCTGGTAACTATGTTTATATTATCAACACAATTTCAACAAGTATCTGTGCAGTGTACTTTCTGTGATGGTTTTGTGTTTTTTTTGCACCTGCAAGTATACATGTAGATATGAAGTGCATGTACATGTATGTATTGTGAAATGTATTTTGTACATGTAGATATCGGTGGTAAGGCCGAATATGTGACAAGCTTAAACCTGGGAACTTCTAATATTTACATGTCAACACAATTTCAACAATTATCTGTGTAGTGTACGTTCTCTGATGGTTTTGTGTTTTCTGTCATTTTCCAGGACGAAGATGACTTTGATCACTTCCAGGATACTGAAGAGTTTGAAAATTTTGAGGAGCGACCGGCCAAGGGAAAAGGAAAAGAGGCACCTGATCTTGAAATCACCAAGGTAAACTGATATGTCATACTTACAGCTCACTAGGTTAGGTAGGGCAATGGGTGATTTCATGCTCTGTGTCGATGTTCAATGTTAATGTTTACTCTGTCGCAAAATCATGATCTAACGCCGACCATGAAATGAGACCGAAATAGACTGGTGTTAGGTGTTGATCTCCGATTTTTTTTATGTGCTTCTGGTCGGTGGAGTTTAATTTTTGTCGAATATTGTCTGCTGAGCTGAGCTCGGCAGTCTGTGTTTAATTTTATACTGTATGAATTCCCATTGACTAACATTAAACCTCCAGGGATTAATAAATGTTCATTTCATGGCTAATGTTGATTTTAAAGTTGCCAGCGAAGTGATACTTACAGGACTTGTGAGAGAATTTTATCTTGATGCTGAGCAGCCAGCAAAGAAATCTGAAGACAATTTTTGAAGTCCTAGCTACCAAAACTGTACATAACCTTTAAAGGCATTGGCCAACTTTGTGAGCAGCTGATTTAAAAAAATTCTCAAACTAAGATGAAACATTGGTATGAGAACTTGTATTTGTACTAAAAAACCCTGAAACCAACCTCAATTCTAAATGAAAAACTGTAAGTTAGATGCAAACCGCAATTTTTTTAGTTTTCGTCTTGAGAGACAATAAACTAAGAGGACCGTTATCTGCCTTCCGCTGCGTGATATGCCAATACACACAGTACGGTCCGTTGAGCCATGCGTGCATGCACACTCCTTACGTCTTGTCTGTGCAACCGACCCTCGTATATTTTTCAAACACTGGTTCACATTTCTAATATTTGAAAATACTTCTGTGGATTTTATACTCTGAAACTTTCAGACTGGTATTTTTACACTATAACCCTTATGTTTATCCCATTTTCAAGTAAAAAAATGAGATTTAAAAAAAATCATAACAATGTTAACCAATGTCTTTAATGTATTTTTTGTTCCTACTTAGGTCCCCCTTCATCTGCGCAACAGCTGGGACAGCTATTACCTGGAGTTGCTGATGTTGGCTGGTGTTGCAGCTTACCTCCTCAACTACATGAACGGCAAGTCCAAGAACCAGCGACTTGCCACAGCGTGGCTCAACTGCCATAAGGAGCTTCTAGAAGCAAACTTTGCTCTCGTGGGTAAGTTTGGAGGATGTGAGCACGGCTCTGTATTAAGAGACCTGTAAGCACAGCTTGTAACTTTAGTTTAATTGTGAGTCAGTCAGCTATCAGGGCAGAGAATGTATCAAATTCCATACAGCCATCAATCACATAGTCATGCATTTACTCTTGTGAGATTACTTCCTTCTTATAGATGAAGGGTTTATAGAGAAGTTTAAGTTGTGAGAAAGTTAAAAAATAATTTATGAGCTTTCTCATTCTTTCTGTAGTTAGGAAGAATATCGTAGTAAAAATGTCCCGTAGAAAAGATTGCTCTTCATATGCCCTCACATGGGAAATATGACAAGAAGAAACTGAAAAGTTTGGGGGTAACGTTCATTCAGGATCTGTGTGTGTGGTCCCTATACTCATTTCTTTGTGCAGTGCAAGTAGCTTTTGGGGAAAGTAAGTCAGTCTCTTATGATGATTTCACACTAGACACCAGTGATTATATGCAACTGATCTAACTCTCCCAGCTGCTTTGGAACAGTTTCTTTCACATTATGATCGCATGACCAGAGCTCCAGTTTATGTTTAAAGATTAAATCTTGGTGGCTAAATGGCGTAAGATGAATGTTTTGTTTATCTTGTGTTTAGGTGACGATGGATCAAAGGAGATGCCTACTACAGTAAACCTGTTGAAGCAGAGTGAGAATAGATATTGCCTCTGGTGTTCAGGGAGAGTCTTCTGTGAAGGCATGCTTGTAGAACTCAAGGTAAACCAGTCATGATTTGATATGTATTTCTACTAGTCATAGAGATATTTTTGTGATGTATAAAATAGTTGTATGGTTGCTGGACCCTGCTCCCATATTGGCAAAACTTTGTAGCGTAATAGTGAAAAATATCCATCAAATGGTGTATGTGATCACTTACCCCAGTCTCGCATCTCTCTGTGTCATTGGGGGCTCCTTTGGCAGGAGCTTGGAGGTGTGATAACTTTGGAAGAATAATGATGCAGAGAAGGGAACTGTGCGAGAATAGTGCGAGAGTAGTTGATGTTACTTTTAACCCATTTGTGACATAGGTCCACATTTTGTGGTTTGGCCTAATATCTTTTGATGCAAAGCCCTAAAAATCATACCAAATGCATGAGCAGAAAGAGCAAAAAAATCTACACAAACTGTGCCCATTTTGGTTGCGTCAATATTCGTTGTTTGGTGCTGAAATTTTTTAAAAGGAAAATGAGCATTAAAATCCTTAAATTGGCAATGTGATAGAAAGTTTAAAATCGCCGTTTTTCCCTGCAAATTGGCAACTTTTTGACTTCTCATCATAATTTCTGTCAATTTATATTCATTTCAGATACATGACATTTTATATGAAAAATATAGCATTTAAATAAAAATGTTGGTGTTGCCAATTTGAAGAATAAAAGCTGATCAAATTAGGCTTTAAATAATTCCTGTCACGAAGAAGAAGTCACTCGCATCTACTTGTTTCTTTTTGTGCAGTTCCTAAAGAGGCAAGATCTTTTGAGTGTCATGTCTCGCACCATGCATCCTGCAGCGGATGAAATAGTGAGTATTTATCATTCGATGACAAAGATGTTAACAAATTTTTAATGCTCATATTTAGCTGTTTTCCTGGTGTCGTTGATCACGAAAAAGAATATCATTGTAGCAGTATTACACTGAAAATGAAAGCAGAGTTCTTTCGTATTTCACATAACCAGAAACAGTTATGCTACTCGTATGGTCCCTAATAGTCACATTTGCACCATTTCTTTTGGACACGAGCAAAATCTCTCTTTTTCGTACTTTGATATTTTGAATTCTTGTAACTGTTCCTTTTGGATGTATTATCATTCATGCAGAATGTCCTCTTATTTAGAATGCCTTTGAGATCATTCAATTCCTTCAAATGGTATTGCAAGTCTTCTCTACCATCTTTGATTCACATAATATATTCAAACTTGCTAATCCTTCCCAGAAAGTGACCGTGACCCTGGATGCAGATGCTATGGATAGCTTTGTTCTCTTCTTAGGGGCCAAGAAGATTGCCAACCGCATGCTCAAGGAAATGCAAGATCTGGTAAGAACAGACTATCCCAGCCATCTTATCTGTATATACTCAAACAACTGCAGTATGTTATTTTCTTCTATTATTTTCTATTTTTTAAAGCAGCTGTTCAGGTTATTGCTGAAATATCAGTCTTCAACCATTTCCTCTAGGCATTCCCTCTTCCATCTATCCCTTTTGAATGAATAATTATAAAGAAAATAGATGACTACATTTTCTTTGGAAGAATGTAGCCTCACTGAAACACCCCGTGAATTTTCCTGCTGACAGCTTGTGAATTCTCTATGAGGATATGCATACTTTATCCAGCATTTTGTAATGGATGATTTATTCCCTTATCTGACAAGAAATAAATTGACAAATTTGTTGCCTAGTGCAACATGGTATTTTTATGAACTATCCTTTGAGCCTGATCAGTTAAGTTTGACATTTTTGTCCATCTATGACATTCATCATTTTGTGGATTCTAGTTTAAATAGACAACCAGGGCGACAAAATTTTGTCGAATTTCATCTCCTTCAGTGATGCCCTTCACAATGAAACTTGAAATATCTGAACACATTCTCGAAACATATATTTTACAGGCCTTCAAACTTTCAAAATTTGTTGAATGCCCGTCTGTGACAAACTGATCAGGCTCCTTTGATTTATATTTAAGTACTGTTAACTCCTGTAGAGAGTCATTCATTTAATTAATGGCTGCCATGCTAAAGCAGGGGTGATAACAGTGGAGCGCCAGGAATGTCAGTTCTGACAGACATGAGCACTATACAAAAACCCACTATTATTATCATTAAGCAAATAATCTCCGTTGGTGAAGGTGATGGACAAACTATCACTTCCGAGGCGATCTGGATGTAGCGTATATATCCAGATCGCCGAGGAAGTGATAGTTTGTCTCATTGCCTGAAACCAAAAGGTGATTATTTGTTTTATATTCCTCATCTGAAACCATTTAACTGTATAGAAAGAAAGAGAATATTTCACTTCTCTAGGACTTGTAGGAGAAGAATTCTGGTTTAAAATTCAAGGTTTATAAACAGGGAAAGAAGTTCCAGCCTACTGCACTACAAGTGGCTGTTTTATTTAGCGCGTATCTTGTGAAAGTGTTGTGCGCGTGACTTGTATTAGCTCTCAGCTCAACAAGTGAGCTGCTTGTGACATCACAAAAGAAAGCGAATAATTTTACTGTGACGTTACGCTGGATCAGAGTTCATGCACTTTTCTTTCCGCGTGCGCGTACTCAAAAGGAGAAGCAAAGATGTGATCATCGTAGGATGTGATGGAAAAAAATGGAACAAAAAATCAGAGGGGCAATGCACTTTTATTTCGCGTGTACTCAAAAAAATTGATTATGTGTTGTGACTCTATGGGCTGAAGTGATCAGCAAAACAAAAATAGTTCCATCACCACGGGTTGACAAACTTTTTATGCCTCCGCCCACCGTAGGTGGTTGCCGGAGGCATGTTTTCGGGTCGTCCATCCGTCCGGTTTTCGTTCTCGCTATAACTTAAGAACTGTTTGACAGATCGGCTTCAAACTTGGCTCATGTATGCACATGGAAGGGACAATGATCTGATAAGATTTTGGGGTCACAAAGTCAAAGGTCAAAGGTCATAGAGGTCATTATGTACATAGAAATGGTTCGTTTTCATCATAACTCAACAACCATTTGACCGATCAACCTCAAACTTAGCACATGTATGGATATGGGAGGGACAATGATCTACTTAGATTTTGGGGTCTCAAGGTTAAAGGTCAAAGGTCATAGAGGTCATTATGTACATAGAAATGGTTCGTTCTCGTGATAACTCAACAACCATTTGATGGATCAACTTCAAACTTGATTCATGTATGCATATAGGAGGGACAATGATCTAATTAGATTTTGGGGTCTCAAGGTCAAAGGTCAAAGATCATAGAGGTCATTATGTACATAGAAATGTTCCGTTCTCGCGATAACTCAACAACCATTTGACGGAGCAGCTTCATACTTGGCACATGTATGCACATGTATGGGAGGGATAATGATGTGATTAGATTTTTGGGTCTCAAGGTTAAAGGTCAAAGGTCATAGAGGTCATTATACACATGAAAATTGCTTGTTCTTTCGATAACTTAACAACTCTCTGACGGTTCATCTCCAAACTTGGCTCATGTATGCATATGGAAGTCTCATAATTGTCTCATTAGATTTGGGGTTCACAAGGTCAAAAATGTCATTTTATATATGAAAATAAAAAAATCAGCATAAATGTGCCATATATTTCCGATCTGGCAATTGTGGAGGCATAGACTTCGACCGCGCGCGGTCGAGGATTCATCTAGTCTTATTGGGTGATGATTGATGGGGAAACTACACTTTATCATGTGATTAACTTTTGACCAATCCTACAGCAAGATTCTTGGTATGTGGAATATAATTTAATATAACTAAATAGGAATGTGGTCTTATGCTGTAGAGGTTCTGTTTGCTTTCTTCCCCTCACAGAGTCAATATTGTGGTGATAAGCGAGGAGGTGAGAAATACGGGTTGCCTACATCAACAGTAGTACTAGCTGAATTAGGAGAGGTTGTCAATGGCGTTTTGGATACCAAGGTAGATCACTTTCCACATTACATGCAACCCTGTTTGTAAAGGTCATTCCCAGGAAAATTCTATGATTGATCTTTTAAGACAGATGAGAAATGTGTTGATATTTGCTTTTGTCAGATGAACCCACTAATTGGTGATTTATGGGGTTTAAGGAGAGAAAAGATGAAAAAAAAAAGAAAAGAAAGAGATGATAATGAGATGAAATTGAATAAGAAATACATAAAACTATTTTGTTTGTTGTGTTTATACATCTAGAACAGAAGACCGACTTTAAACAGGTTGGTGTTTTTTGTGCAGAGGTGATGGCAAAGATGGGTGCAGCTGTCGTTGGGAAAGAATTTTAGTTGTGGAAACGAAATAAGTAGACTTTGAATTCATTATCTGAGAGGTCATAATCAATCCTTACATAATATGAATGATTGTTACTTTTAGATGCAGTGTTTTGAGAAATCTTATACCCCTTTAGCTGTACATTTCACTCTCGCACCCTGCATTAAAAGGAATTCTCCACCTGCTCGTCTGCACACAGAAAACTGTTGTGTGATGACGTATCAGCCCTGATTTGTGTGACCAATTAGAATCAAGTACTTTGGTGCTGGATTTGGGCAATCTCGATCCTGTATGAAATCATGTTGAAGGAATTTCACTGCAATTTTTTCCCTGGAAGATTACCCTGGAGATTCACCGGTGGACATCCAGTGAAAGTTGTCTGAAAGGGGTATTAGTCATATGTGATTTAATTCATCTCTTCCTTATTTTTCAGGTTCTGAGCTGCATCAACAACCATCCAGAAATGTTTGATTATATGCATATCTCGGACCAATTTTCTGGTCCAAAACCTGCGGCTGAGTAAGTAGTTATCCTTAAACTTTCAGTATCACACACATCAATAATGATAATGACATGAGATATTTAGGGGCGATACAACAAGTATACGAAATTAATTTTGAAATTAAAGACAGGAAAATGCAAAATATTTGATGTGTTCTGAAATTACTTTGAATTACTACACTCATGACTAAGTACATCTTAAGGATTTTTTTTTTTAAAGATGGCAGGACAAGTTATTCCTTGATACAGAGTGGGATGTTGTATGTTTTGGAGCAACTCTGTGTATTCTGCTACCATGAGATAAAGACTGTATTAGTGGGACATACCAAGAGATGGATTACTAGTGTTTTGTTTTTGTTTAATAGCTCACTTTTATTTATTTACTCTTGGTTATTCAATGCAGGGATGAACAGCCAACTACAATGCCTCCAACTGAAAAGGTGCTCATTTGTAACTTCAAAGGTAAGGCATTTTGCAAAAACTGGTGAAAATTGATATATTATATAAATAGTGCATGGTCTATCATGCACTATACAGGATTATGTGCACGACGAATACTAAATTTTCCCTAGTGCAGTTTTGTTTTACTGAGGCCGAAGGCTGAGGTAAAATAGACCTGCACGAGGGATAATTTAGTATTTTGAGTTCATGTAGTCCAGTAATGGTGCATCATTAGAACATGCACTATTTATTATAGTAAATAGACCCCCAACGTTAGATCTAGTGATCAAAAAAAAAAAAAAAAAAAGATGAATAGAAGGAATTTGGAAAAAAATTGACTAAGAATTAGAGGGTTTTTAAAGAAAAATGGAAATTTTCCAAAGCTGTCATTATTTTCTGATTTTTTTGTTTTTATTAAAATTCAAACCAACTTGGTGCCATGATGAACTTTAAAAGTCTTTCAAAGTCCACCAAGGATTTTTAGGCTGTCATTGCTGATAATTAGGAATGCTAACAGATCCTACTCCCGTTTCTTGCCCCAGTCCCTGGTAATGGCCGCAGCTCTAAGAGCGACATCGAGGACATGCTGCCCATGATGAAGATGGTCATATATCTGGTAGACAAGATAAAGAGATTCCGTCTCTCTAAAGAGGTCAGTATGTACCCCTGGGCCATTACCATATGCATGGGGGGGGGGCAGTTGCTCCTGCCAGAAATTTTCAAGACTTACATTTTTTACTGAAAATTTTCCAATTCCACCAAAAGTGTGCAGCAGATCCATCAATTTCAATTTAAAAAATGCAAAAGTGCCCTCATGATAAGCTCGGTCGCTTCACTCCCTTGCTTTCATCTTTCTTCAATAATTTTATGTAGTCTTGCCCCCCCCCCCCCTGTTTGATGCTGAAAATTTTTGAAAGGAAAGTAAGTACCAAAATAGTTCAATGGGCAAAATGATGGAAGCTTCAAACTCCTTGCTTTTCCATGCAAATGGCGATTTGTTAACTTCTTAACATACTTTCTGACAGTATGTAATCATTTCAAATACATGACTCTTTATAAGAAAAGTGTGGCAATAAAATAAATATATTGGTGTTGCCAATTTGGAAGAAGAAAAAACTGTTCAAATAAGGCTTCAAATAACTCCTGTCATGAACTAGTTAGAATCAGTTTACACCAATTTTCTCATGAAATGCAACTTCATTACCAGAACTCAAAAGAGTACCTTAAACATAATTTCCCAAATGAATACATGAACCTGAAGATCCTCTTTACTGATTATTTTGATTTAGGGCAAGGCGAAGGCAGAGAAGATCCGTGCCAAGGTGGCTGAGTCCTACGTCAAACTTGCCCATGCCCAGCGACAGGAGCTTGCCCAGCAGCGCCGGGAAGACAAGCGTCGCGCTGAGAAGGAACGTCTTCTCAACGAGGATGATCCAGATAAGGCTCGTCGTCTTGAGGTGAGTATTTTTTCCAAGTCCTGGGATTAAAAGCTGGTGATGGTATAAGAAAATATTTTCCCTAACTTTGCTCTGTTAAGTGTTAGTAATCCGTTCATCTCGTTTCTTGCATTTTCAAGCTTATGTGTTTTGCCTTCAAAACTTACTTCCATGGTCTGCTAGTAAAACTTGGTGTACTGATGAGTAGGGCTCCTTACCATTTTCTTTTTTTTTTTGGTGGGGGGGGGGCTGAGATTAAATGAAATAATGGAGGTCCGTTTGCAACAGGTTAGGGCTGTAAATTTAGCACCATGTTCGGGTTCGGTCCGGTTCGGTAGAGTTCGGCACTTTTATTTCCGAATTTTGGTTCGGTTCGGGGTTCGGCAAAACAGTATAAAAAAAAATAAAAGGGTGAGCATCGATAACACATGACCACTAGAACCCTCTCTATCTTTCCTGCATTTGGAAGTCACTGTTTCTTATAAATATATTTTGTACAACAAAAAATAGTTACTGGATTTATTGCATGATTCTTTGTTATTTATTTTATTTTCTGAATAAAAGTGAAAGATAATTTTCATATACTGATTAATAGAAAACAATAAAAATGTTTTGAAAATTGAAATAAAGGAAAGGAATGAAAATATTAAAAGAAATTATCAATAAATCATTTTTTTTTCTATTCTTAATTTTGTTGGAATATTTATTTAGTATTATGATCGATCATGACTATTAATCGATCACAACCTTTTTAACGATCGATTACAATCGTGAGTATCTTTGGGCATATTTTGAAGCTTTTAACATGATTTTGGGGGAAAACAACTAATATTCATGGTGACAAATATTATGAAATTTATCAGAATCAAAGGAAAAATGAGACACAAGCTGTATTAAGTGTTTTTCTATCTTTTATTTAAGAAAAACTTTTAAAAGATGAATTAAAAGAAATCCCGCCAATAAATGTATGTATTAATTTTTGTCTCGCCTGCGTAGCGGAGCGAGACATAGGTATCACTATTTCCGGTGTCGGCGTCGTCGGCGGCGTCGTCGTCAACAATTGTGTTGTACACCCAATAACTTTCTATAGCTTTAAGGTGGGATCACCAAATTCATACCAGAGGTCCATCTCTTGAAGGCGCAGGTCAAGTTCGAATATGAGTCGAATTTGAATAAGGTCAAAGGTCAAAGGTCAATGAACTTTCCATGACTGGCACTGTGCTATATTGTACACACAATAACTTTTTATACCTTCGAGGTAGGATTGCCAAATTCATACAAGAGGTCCATCTCTTGAAGGTTCAGGTCAAGTTCGAATGTGAGTTGAATTTGATTAAGGTCAAAGGTCAAAGGTCAATGAACTTTCCATGACTGGCACTGTGCTGTGTTGTACACACAATAACTTTCTATAGCTTCGAGGTGGGATCACCAAGTTTATACCAGAGGTACATCTCTTGAAGGCACAGGTCAAGTTTGAGTATGAGTTGAATTTGAATAAGGTCAGAGGTCAAAGGTCAATGAACTTTCCATGACTGGCACTGTGCTATGTTGTACACACAATAACTTTCTATACCTTCGAGGTAGGATTGCCAAATTCATATGAGAGGTCCATCTCTTGAAGGTGCAGGTCAAGTTCGAATGTGAGTTGAATTTGATTAAGGTCAAAGGTCAAAGGTCAATGAACTTTTCATAACTGGCACTGTGCTATGTTGTACACCTAATAACTTTCTATAGCTTTGACGTGGAATCACCAAATTCATACCAGAGGTCCATCTCTTGAAGGCGCAGGTCAAGTTCGAATATGAGTCGAATTTGAATAAGGTCAAAGGTCAAAGGTCAATGAACTTTCCATGACTGGCACTGTGCTATATTGTACACACAATAACTTTTTATACCTTCGGTTCGGTCCCGTTCGGAAGTGCCATGTTCGGCGAATTTCCGTTCGGTTCGGCGGTTCGGTAACAGCCCTACAACAGGTCCCTACATACATTTTGATGTTTTAGAATTAAATGAATTTTAGGGGTTCTGCTTAGTGTGCAGCCATGATATGGATATCCTGAAAAAAAAACACCCTTTGTTCTGTTATTTGATATTTCTATGCTATGAAGATGATTTTTGATGTTCCAAAGACATAATGTCAACAGCGTACATCTCCTATGTCTCTCTATGCTACAGGACAAGCAATACAAGAAGGACATGCGCAAACGTATGAACCCCAACATGAAGCAGATCAAAGTCAGAGGTACATAAACTGACGTCAGGGATCCCTTACTCCAAAACTAGATCATCGCAGTACCAATACCCTTTCCAGATTGGAAGATTGTTCTATGTCTTTATCAACAGTAGCCCTTAACCCATAGCAGTACAGAGCTTTCTCGAGGTCTAAATTAATCATCTTCAATCCTCAAATTGGCAATACAAATTATTTTTTTTTCCATGTTTACATAGCTTGAAAAAAATAAATATGGATATAACATAAACCAAAATGAAATATAATTGTAAAATTGAATCAGAAATTGCCAATTTGAACATAGAAATAGTGATTATATATTATTCGCTGCATTGCCAATTTAAAGAGTTTAATGATTAGTTACACTTAAACTGCTCTAATTCGAGAATGCCACACCATACAGCGATGGGAATGGGCTCAAATTTGTCAGTGCATTTTTCTCTTTCTGCTCATGTATGATATGTACTGCCCAACATTCTGGACCAACAGATACTGCAAAAACGTCTCCTAAAGGTGACACTCTACCTCTATGGGTTAAGTAAAAAATTCTGGACTAGTATTTTTTGTTGTTGTTGTTTACAGAATATTCAATGGACTGTCAACACCAGGTCAACCTAATATCAAGATTTTAATTGTATGCAAATCGTTATCACCTCTAATGATAATAATCAAAAGCTAATATTATGATTTTTAAAGTCCACATTGTTACTTTCAACAGTTTCAACATTTTCTCTAAGATAATTTCTTCATTGTATCAAAGTCTACAGCATTATCCATATTAGAATACTTTACCTGAAACTGAAGCAGCTTTACCGAATTTATCTATCTCAGCAAATGGCTACAGAAATTTTGAGAATGCAAGATTTAATTTCCAGTCAACTTATTGTGTATATTGTGAATTTTTAATGTAAGTCTTAATGAATTAGTTGGTATTAGAGCTACTCAGTAAGTGAAATGCAACCATCTAAGTAATAGTAAGCATGTGGTAATTGGCTGTTTGATACAGATTTCAATAGATAGGCAGTTTGCAAGTAGTTTATCCACAAACACAATGTGTTTTCATAATTGTAACATATAAGTACTGCAGTAACTACTAGTGTAAAGCGCATAATTTTCAACACCTTCAATTAAAGGTGACTGCATACTCTCAGAGGTATTGCATAATTGAAAATGGTATTTGCATTGCATTGGTACACTTGTTATTTAAGCTGTTGCACTTGTAGTGATATACATGTATACAGTAATTCAGTTTGCTTGGACCATCATCTGAAATATTTCAGCCTAAAGATAGATTTGTTTGTGTTTCCTAATAGCAAGTGTAGAAATACTAAACAATGTTCTGACATTGTCATTGTAATTGGAGTAAGGGATCCAGGAAAAAGGAGCCATATGTTGTAGAAATCTACATGTAGATCCCAAGTATATATATATGTGCTCATGTTTGATTCTGCTTTTGTCCAGTAAGTGTTTAATTGTAGTGAAAACATTTGATTTTGATCATTATGATTATATTAATGGGGTCGGCCCACTTGACCGAAGGCCCGCGAGACCGACTTTTCTCGTATCGTACTTGCCTTCATCACAAAATAATGCGCAATCGGTAGCATGTTTAGTCCTCCTTTCCGGATGTTCCACACCTTCAATGAAAAGCATTTGCTGCCCTTTAATACTTATTAAACTTCCTTCCTGCACAGGAATTGGTCAGAGCGGTGTGATATCATAGATTACAATGAGCTATTCTCGGCCTCGCGGGCCTTCGGTGAAGTGGGTTGTCACCATATTAATAATCCTTAATTATTAATACTTGGGGGGGGGGGGGGGAAATGGACATTTGGATGTCCAGTCATGAAATTTCACCCCCTCTTTTTCCCCATTTCGAAATCATAATGATTCAGTGAATAAGGAGAAAATTGCATGTAATCATCTATTCTGAAATGTGCATTTCGTTTTTCAAAGTGTAATGCCATGAATAATCTACAGAAATTTTGTCTTTTTAATAGGTTGTCATAAGTTTTGTAGACTATAAAGTTGTAACCTTGAATAAACTTATCTAGTTTAAATGTTTCATTCTTCACGTGAAGGTATGAGTCTCATGCTTTTGAAGTCGTTTTTATATTATGTTGGAACTATATGCGCATGAAATTTCAATTGATCTGTTCCTTGGCATTGTGTGTGCAATTTTTGTCCACTCACCTTCGGTAGTACGACAAGCAGGAAAGTTGGAGGATTGAAATGCGAACTTTATACTCAATTTCTTAAATCCTAAACATCATTGATTAAATGTAATTTTTAATGAAGATATGTGGTCGTAGGGGATAATTGTATGCAAACTGGAGAGAAAATTCCTGATTAATTGTCTGATTAAACTTGAAGAAAATATTGAAATTTCATTTGTTTTCTAAAGGGGTGTTTATCTGGTAAAGAGGACAGTGTGATGTGTATACTTGTTGCAGTGATGAAAATGCTGATCAAGAATCTGATGATGATTATGATGGTGATGATGGAGGTGATGATGATAGTGAGGATGATGAAGATGATGGTGATGATGATGGTGAGGGTGATTACGATTATGAAGATGGTGATGGTGATGATGGTGGTGATGAAGGTGGTGATGATTATGATGGTGATGAAGGTGGTGATGATGATGGTGATGAAGGTGGTGATGATGATGGTGAGGATGAAGATGATGGTGATGCCGGTGGTGCCGCTTATGCTGGTGCTGCAGGTGGGTGGTGCTGCTGGTGCTGCTGCTTCTGCCTGCTGCTTCTGCTGGTGATTATGCTGGTGCTGATGGTGATGCTGGTGCTGCTGCGGCTGCTTGTCCTGCTTGTCCTGCTGGTGCTGCTGGTGGTGCTGCCGCTCGTGCGGCTGCTGCCGCTGCTGGTGCTGCTGCTGTTGCGGGTGCTTCCGCTTCTGCCGCTGGTGCTGGTGCTGCCGGTGGTGCTGCTGGTGCGGCCGCTGCTGGTGCTGCTGCTGGGGTGCTGCTTCTGCTGGTGCTGGTGGTGGTGCTGCTTCTGCTGGTGCTGCCGGTGGTGACTGCTTCTGCTGGTGCTGCCGGTGGTGCTGCTGGTGCGGCCGCTGCTGGTGCTGCTGCCGCTGCCTGGTGCTGCTGGTGCTGCCGGTGGTGCTGCCGGTGGTGCTGCTGCTGGTGCGGCTGCCGCTGCTGGTGCTCCTGCTGCTGCTGGTGCTTCTGCTGGTGCTGCTGCTCTGTGCTGCTGCTTCTGCTGGTGCTGCCGGTGGTGCGGGTGCTTCCGCTTCTGCCGCTGGTGCTGGTGCTGCTGGTGGTGCTGCCGGTGGTGCTGCTTCTGCTGGTGCTGCCGGTGGTGCTGCTGCTGGTGCTGCCGGTGGTGCTGCTGCTGGTGCGGCTGCCGCTGCTGGTGCTGCCGGTGGTGCCGCTTCTGCTGGTGCTGCCGGTGGTGGTGCTGCTGGTGCTGCTGCTTCTGCTGCTGCTTCTGCTGGTGCTTCTGCTGGTGCTGCTGGTGCTGCTGCGGCTGCTTGTCCTCTTGTCCTGCTGGTGCTGCTGGTGGTGCTGCCGCTCGTGCGGCTGCTGCCGCTGCTGGTGCTGCTGCTGTTGCGGGTGCTTCCGCTTCTGCCGCTGGTGCTGGTGCTGCCGGTGGTGCTGCTGGTGCGGCCGCTGCTGGTGCTGCTGCTGGTGGTGCTGCTTCTGCTGGTGCTGGTGGTGGTGCTGCTTCTGCTGGTGCTGCCGGTGGTGCTGCTTCTGCTGGTGCTGCCGGTGGTGCTGCTGGTGCGGCCGCTGCTGGTGCTGCTGCCGCTGCTGGTGCTGCTGGTGCTGCCGGTGGTGCTGCCGGTGGTGCTGCTGCTGGTGCGGCTGCCGCTGCTGGTGCTCCTGCTGCTGCGGGTGCTTCTGCTGGTGCTGCTGGTTCTGTGCTGCTGCTTCTGCTGGTGCTGCCGGTGGTGCTGCTGCTGGTGCGGCTGCTTGTCCTGCTGCCGCTGCTGGTGCGGCTGCTTGTCCTGCTGCCGCTGCTGGTGCGGCTGCTTCTGCTGGTGCTGCTGGTCCTGCTGCTGCTGTCGCGCGTGCTGCTGCTGGTGCGGGTGCTTCTGCTGGTGCTGCTGCTGGTGCGGCTGCTTGTCCTGCTGCCGCTGCTGGTGCTGCTGGTGGTGGTGCTGCTCGTGCGGCTGCTGCTGCTGCTGGTGCTGCTGGTGCTGCTGCTGCTGGTGCGGCTGCTTGTCCTGCTGCCGCTGCTTGTGCTGCTGGTGGTGCTGCTGCTCGTGCGGCTGCTGCTGCTGGTGCTGCTGGTGGTGCTGCTTCTGCTGGTGCTGCCGGTGGTGCTGCTGGTGCGGCTGCCGCTGCTGCTGGTGGTGCTGCTGCTGCTGCTGGTGAGGATGATGAAGATGATGGTGATGATTATAATACCTCGACTGGAGTGATAATGGTGATGATCATGTTGAGAGCAATCAAAATATTGTTACTAAGATAAATTATGGTGCATCATTTGTGATGATGATGGTGCAAATTTTGAGGATGCTCAAGGTGCTATAGCTGTGGCAATGATGAATGCTTGAGGATGATGATAGTTCTATGCTAAAGGAAAATGTTTTGAAGAAGATGGTGAAAATTCTGATAATGATGCCATACACATAGTTCTTGTACCTTTGGACAACATCAGAGTTTAATCTTCAGGAAAATGTGTGATTCATGTAAATATGGTGGTGAGTGTGATATGTTGATCTACTCAAGGAATAAATTGCTGCACAGTTTGATAGCAATGACTGTGATGTAGACTGAAAGTAGTCAAAACAGACAAAATGATGTTACGTCCAGCTAGCTTATACTAGCCGGTCGCCTTGTATAAAGACTACGACAAGAAGATGGAGGCACCAAAGAAGAAACGAAAACCCGGCCGTCCACGACTTTCAGACGAAGAGAGAAAGGCATCTAAGGCAAGAGCAAGGGCAAAATATAGAGAAAAGAATGATGTAGATCTAGATAGGAGAAGGATCAGACTTCATGTGGAAACTTTCCAGCAGTGGAGGACACTCAGAGAAAAGGCATGTGTGAACAGCGACGACGGCTTCGCAAGGCTGCTGATGAAATGGTAGGTGCACGGGGATTCGTCTGCCAGCCACCCGGACGTTCCGGCTGGGCTACCGATTTTGAGTCCGCTGTAACTGTAAAAATGGGCTTTTGTTGTGCCACGTCCACTGGCACTGGAACTAAAATTTGGACTCAGGCATCATGAATTTGACCGGTAATTGTTTACATATAAGCACCAACAAGCATACACTGCAACTAAGCACCTGTTCAAGTCTGTTTCCTCTGCATTACATTCTGAATTATGGCTCCTGCAGAGTATTCCTGGCTGTAACTTAGAACTAGAAGTAGAAGAAGAAGTAACACTAACACTTAGTAACAGAAGTAATTTGCTGCAGGGCTATACGATCAGCTGTTTTAGGTTCACACAACTTAAGTTAAAGTTAACAACTTAAAGTTAATCAGTAGACTAAGGTTAGATAATATAGAGGTGCATGGGCATGGCTGAGTGATTTGGGAGACAATCTCTCTGATAGTGGAGACTGATTCAAAGTTTCCAATATCAGAGACTCTCTGAACGAGACGACAATAGAAACAACACCAACAATAAGGCCCCTTTTTCTCAGTCACGTTTTTTTCTCTCTGAAATCAGAAACCCACTTGTTTTGTATGTGGATCATAACAAAAAATGTTATGAAAACAAAAGTAGACAGTGGATATTGGAAGCAGATGATTAAAAAGAAGGAATTTTTCATGAGGAATGGAGTACAGGCTCTGGTGCGACCGCTTAAAGGGAATTTGCTGATTATATTTATCAATCAAAGACTCACACATAGTTCAATACCATCAGTGCAGAGTCCAAATACTTGCTAATTAAATAGAAGGCAAACTTAAAGTTATTGACCAATTATGTGGTCAGTAGTGTCCATTTTTCAAAATGGTATTAGGGGTCCTGTGTGCGGCCGCCCCTACCCCTGTGGGCGGCCGCCTATCATTTGGCGAGCATTTAGCGCCATATTTGTGACTTGGGTAAACAAAATCAATATTAAATTTCATACTTTACACACCAATACTTTATGAAAAGTAATAATATTCTGTAGAAACCCATAAAATCTGTCAATAGTGATATCTTATCAAATACCATGTCAAAAAAATGAAGGCAGAGTACAATCTCCTACAAAAACCTGCCTTTTGTACACGAAGCTGAAACGAATCAACGATCGACTCGGCAAATTAATTCTTAACATTTGGACATTAGTAATAGTTTTGCTGGTGATCTGACTCGCCTTCGATAAATATGAATCGCCAATGAAACGGAGGTGAAACTAGGAACTTGACAAATCAATTCTTTACCTTGGTCGAAGAAAATGATATCGGCCGGTTTTCTTCAAGAAATATAAACTACGAACGGGACGGATCGACTTGAAAATATATATAAATTTTTTTTTGATGATGATAATTTTTGATAACATAATAGTTAAGGCGGGTCGACCAAAGAAATACAGTGTATAAAAAGCTAACGAAACGGGTAACTTTAACAAATATAACAAATTAAATCACGCTTCTGGGAAGTGGGGAAACCCCAAAACACAAGATGACCTCACTCCAAAGATCGCTGACACGGGCATGTTCAAAATTGCAACAGATATATATTCTTTGTTTTGTTTCTTTGTATATCGGGTTTTAATGATATTTTTCAGTGATATATCGATGTCGGAAATTTGCTATACCGACGGAGCTTATCAGAGTGTTTCCCAATTGTGCGTCAATGGTCAGTCATTTTCATGAAATGGTGCGTCACTTTTTCTACCAAGGGGTGCGTCATGGTATCAAAATGTATGACGCACCATCCCTGGGGGTCGAGGGGTATGTCTTACAAATGACAGCTGCATTATAGATTAATGACCATGTTTGTAGACGAAGGCAAAGTGATGAAAAGCTTGTAAAGCAAGATGTCCATACCCCTACTATGATGTCTAATTCTTCCAATTATGCCAATTGTTCCCTTTTTTGGAGTATTTTTGTATTTTTTTTTGTTTAAGGGAAAATATGGCAGATTTCAAGCAAAATTTTCCTGAATTTTATTTTTTAGTTACTATACAGTTCTATGGCTCCGTTTTTCAACTCAGAATACCGCTACTACTTTTTAGACATAGAGATACTGCAGAACTAGATAGAAGGCTTGTTATCACTTTTGTCTCTCTAAATATTCCTTGCCAATTTTTCAGTTTCAGTGAACATGCAGAGGAGTACAGAGATGAGGCTTTACTTGCACGCTACCAAACACCCTTGCCTATGGTACCGGGATCACATTGCAGAAGTGGACATCAACTGGTGTAAGTAGTCAGGGGTGGTATTCTGAGACTGTTTTAACTCTGTTTAAGTCTCTTTCAGCAAATTGGTATTCTGAACACCCTTTTATCTCTGTTTTAACTTTTGTTTTAACTTTTGTTTTATCTTTCTAACCGTGCATTTTAATTTTAATGTGCACGCTTGGCGCAAATCGTGTGCAAGAGCGTAAAAATGCCATATGCGATAACACAGTATTCTGAAGACCGTTTTATCTTCTGTTTAAACTTTTTCCACTGGACAATTCATGCTCATGAGATAAAACAGGGTGGGAGGTGTTTTAACTTTGTATGTGGTATGTCATGGCGGCAATTTTTCTCGCTCATTGTGTTTTTGGTTGCAATGAGGGGGATAACGAGATCCAGTAAACCTTTCTGATATTCCAAAACAACATTTCAAGAGAATTTTTGCCTCGCATGGAGAAATTTGGCAATTGTCTGCAATAATATCAGAGATGATTTGCACAACTAATTCTGTCACATCATCGCATCAGATAATTCAAGCAAGAAACTAAGCGCAAATTAATGCGCTCATTTACAACGCGAATATAAGTTCACGCATTTCATGCGCCCCTTCCCCAGGGGGCGATCTTATTGGCTGAATCATCTTAGAACCATCTCTTACGACTTTCCCTATTGGATGATATTTTTGAGGTGGGTGTGGCTTTGATGACTTACAACACCATTAAAACAGTTCCCAGAATACCTTTCAAAGACTGTTTTAACGGTGTTGTAAGTCGGTGACTTAAAACGCGAGTTACAACAGAACTTAAAACACAGTTAAAACGGTGTTCAGAATACCACCCCTGGATCTGTTGTCTTGAGTCAATAAAAGTCTTACTCTTTTCAATCATTCATAAAAATGTATTTTACATACTGGAATAGATGTGTGTGGTACATGGATTAATAGAGTACAATGTAAAACTCTTCCCAATTATTTCTGTGCCATTTTTGTGGACCATTTTGAATAAACCTTGGACAAATGAAGAGACCACTACCATGATGAAACCATGCGGTTTGCCAAGGAAATTTGATCATATTACCCTACATACATGTATACCGGTATGTGGTAAGGCTGTGCTGGGGTACGTTGGTACAGGTAGTTTGGTCTTGTCTCTTTATTTCTTAATTAAAGTTGCCCGGACTTGCTGTATAGATGGTGCTTCACGCAAACGCTTGCGAAAAAACCCACAGGGAAGCACCATGACAGTTTGACTGTTTACGTAAAGGAACCAGTCTAGTTGCGAATACGTGAACAGATACCGAAGTACACTATAGTTATCTCCTTCCGCCAAACTTGTATGCATATCGCTAATTGCACACACGCAAGGGAGTGAGCCTACTTACATGTACATGTAAATGTTACCGAGACTAGAGACTGGTACTGTCCTGCAGGATTTTCACAAGCATTGCATGAAGCCCCATCTGTACATGAAGTGCATGCAACTTTGAAGGCATTGGCTAACTTTGTGAGCAGCTGATTTAAAAAATTTTCAAACTGAGATGAAACACGTGTATGAGTACTTGTATTTGTACTCAAAAACCCTGAAACCAACCATAATTTAGAATGAAAAACTGTAAGTTAGACGCAAACCGCGATTTAATTAGCTTTCGTCTCGAGAGACGGTGAACTAAGAGGACCGTTTGCACGAATTAAAAAATACCGTTATGTGCCTTCCGCCGCGTGATACGCCAATACTCACAGTGCGGTCCATTGAGCCATCTGCGCATGCGCACTCCTTATGTCTGGTCTGTGCAACTGACCCTCGTTTATTTTTCAAACATTGGTTCTTATTTCTGTTATTTAATAATACTTCCTGTGGATATTATACTCTGAAACTTCCAGACTGGTATTTTTACACTATAACCCCTATGTTTATCCCATTTTCAAGTAACAAAATGAGATTTTTAAAAAATCATAACAATGTTAACCAATGCCTTTAAACTAACCGACCACAATAATAATAATAATAAATTACATTTCTATAGCGCTTAATACTGATGTTTCTAAGTGCTTTGCAAGAGTGATAGGTGTGACAATGCTACATTATCTAAAATGAAACTGTGACTAAATAAAAATACACCTGTAGATATAATAAATAAATAAATAAATGAATAAATAAATACATAAATAAATCAACCATGAACAGTCAGTGCACAAAGGGGGTATCAGAAGCACTCTGTACATGTGTCTGGGAATTTTATTTCATTAACCCATAGTTTAAGCAAAGAGTTTTCTGAAGGTCTGAATTAATCTGCTTTTCCTCCTCAAATTGGCAACAATTTTTCTATCTTTTAGCAGATATATCAGACAGACATATATTTTTAAAAAAATTTTTTTATGCCTCCGCCCACCGTAGGTGGTTGCCGGAGGCATTATGTTTTCGGGTCGTCCCTCCATTTGACAGATTGGCTTTAAACTTGGCTCATGTATGCACATGGAAGGGACAATGATCTGATTAGATTTTGGTGTCACAAGGTCAAAGGTCAAAGGTCATAGAGGTCATTATGTACATAGAAATGGTTCGTTTTCATCATAACTCAACAACCATTCGACTGATCAACTTCAAACTTGGCTCGTGTATGAATATGGGAGGGACAATGATCTGATTAGATTTTGGAGTCTCAAGGTCAAAGGTCATGGTCATAGAGGTAATAATGCATATAAAAATGGCTCGTTCTCGTGATAACTCAACAACCATTTGACCGATCAACCTCAAACTTGGCACAGGTATGCATATGGGAGGGACAATGATCTGATTAGATTTTGGGGTCTCAAGGTCAAAGGTCAAAGGTCATAGAGGTCATTATGTACATAGAAATGGTTCGTTCTTGTGATAACTCAGTAACCATTTGACAGTTCAACAAACTTGGCTCATGTATGCCTATGGAAAGGGCAATGCTCTCATTAGATTTGGGGGTCACAAGGTCAAAGGTCAAGGTCAAAGATGTCATTGTATAAATGAAAATAAATCAATATGAAGTGCCATTTATTTCTGATTTGGTAATGGCGGTGGCATAAAGTTTGACCACGCGTGGTCGAAGATTCATCTAGTTTTTTTTTTTAAATCTGCAGGAACCAATTTGAAATTAAATCACATGTCAAAGTAAAAGAAGAGAAACCAAAGAGAAAGGTGAGTCTTTTAAACAGTTGTGGTGTCTTAAAGAGAAGCTTAAATTCTGGGAAAGGTGAAAAATACATGTAGTATTGTTAGCTTTCTCATTCCTTTCATGTCAGGTATAAAGAATGTCATTGTAAAATTTTCTCTAGAAAGGATTGTCTTCAAAGTTGTCATATTAAGAATATGACAGGAAATAGTGGAAGTGTTTGGGCTGAACCTTCAGGCCAGATTTGTTTATGGTCACTTATACTCATTTCTGCATGCAGTGAAAATTCTATTGGGGAATGTTTGTGAATTTCTTATTAATTCGATAACCCCGAAATCTCACACTAGACACTTTTTAAAAATAATCTACAACCATTCTACCTTTCCCATTAGCATTGAAACATTTTCTTTCACATTTTCATTGCATGACTAGAACTCAATTTTATATGTAGACTCTCCCTTAGCCCATCAACTACCGAGTTCTTTCATGCTAATGAGCTTAGAAAAAGACCCTGTCCATCTGTGTAAGAACTGGATTTAGGGCAGGGGTTAATTTGTGGGATGGGACAATTATCTTTTTGTATTTGGAAAAATGATAATGAAGTTATTCAGGTTACCAAAAATTACATAATCCCACCCCTCCCCCATTTTTGGAAGTCATTTCACTAACCATGTATACAATTGTCAGACTTGATTCTTTTTCTTTTGATGATTCTCAGCGCGGTCGTCCACCAAAAAAGGCCAATGCCCTCAAAGTCAAGAAAACAGTGCCTGAACCGGCCTCTTTTCAGTACATTCCCATAATACAGAGCAATGTCTCTTTGCCACAATTGCCTGGAACAGTTCCTCCAAGTCCCTCAGAGAGGCTAAAGATTCCTGATGAAGATCTGTCAAATGTATCGCCGTCTGTGCGATCAGCTCGCTTGGCATTCTCGAGAGCGCTTGCCCAATCTTTCAATGCCATGACTTCGCCCAATCAGACAGAGTCGGTGAGGAGAAACATACTCCTTGTGCCTCCAAACTCTGGAGAGACAATAGCAACTCCTGTGGTACCTGAGGATGATGTTGATTATCACCAAGAAAACGTGTGTGACCTATCCCTGAGACCTTCAAGCTTTGGACAGACAGCTGTGGTTGGTATAGCACCAGTGGACGATATGCATTCCCAGCATGAAAGCACATTTGAACAGTCCCATGGACTGATGATTGGAGAAGGTGACATTAACGGTGCAGTATACCAGGACAGTGCTGAGGAGGGTTATTACTCTCAGTCATCTGTACAGTACGGTGAGGTCACTTTTGGTGATGAGAAGTGCCGGTCATTACAGGAGCAACCAGAACCACAGACCTCAGAGGATACAGAATCAGCAGAGAACTTTGTAAGTAGCATTTTAACATGAAGTAAGTTATGGAGAACTGGGAAAGAATAATATATGATTAGATTAATACTCTAATTGTTAAAGTATTTGTAAAATGCTTATTACGATGAAGGAAAAAAGATATTTTATTTACAATTTTTTGAATGGCTTCCACTATTTAATTTGGAAGATCATGACAGACGAAAAACAAGAGTAATAAGAAACCTTTGTGATCTGGGGAACATTGTCATTTCTGTATTCTGGGAGGCAGCTGTGGGTGAAAATGTTTATGAAGTTTGTGTTTAAAAATCTAGTGGAATTCATGTTGTTTTTATCCTTCATTTATCTATTTGAATTATTTTGTCCTTGTTTCATCCACATTCACAATTTAGGTGGAAACCAATGGCAGTAGTCACCCAGCATCAGAACCAGACACAAGCTTTCCAGGAGCAGGGCTCAAGGAAGAGTCAGTCAAGCTGGCACATCCTCTGGGAAAGAGTGATTCCAAGTTGGTTAAGGTCCCGGATCAAATGCGTCGGAGTAGGCTCAATCAGATTACAGGAGGCCTCTTGAACAGACTCAAGATGAAGACTATGACTGCAGGACCAACCCAAGACTGAACTTGTAAACCATCTTGCTTGCAGAGTGGTCAGTAATCTTTCTGCCATATGACATTCTAGACTCAGTCAGGCAAAGGGGAAGTCTAGCTGGTGAACCAACTCATGTTAAGGTCTATGACTGCAGAATGAAAAACAAGGCTAAACCTTCATTTCAAGTTCATGGATCCATTGTGGCAGTCTAGACTTAACCAAAGCACTGGATCACTCTTGAACAGACTAACGATGAGAGCGCTCACTGCATACCATCATGAGACTGAAATTGCCTGCTGACTTCCAGATTTGAAGAGAAAAGTCTTCTTAATATTAAGACTGTCTTTAATAATCCTGCTATGTAAAAGCTCAATATGATAATGGGAAAACATAAAAGACATTATTGCTGTTTAGGTTAACAATTTTCTTTTGATTTTGATTGTGCTATGACGATCTTAGTCAAGAAATATTGCACCCTTACAAACTTTTTATATTGTGAATAATCCTCATATCTTGCCACAGTCATACCACATACAAGTATCTAGTAATTCTTGTTCACATATACTAGTATGCTTAACCCCTTGAGCATGATTTGATTTCAGTATAACACACATTTGCCATAGACCCCAGCTGGAGTTAGCTTGGTTAGTATTCAACAGGTTAAAAAGTAAAGAGGGGGAGGGGGTGTGGTTGAGCATACTGCACTTGACATTTTTTAAAAATCTTACAACACACAGGGAATGTGTCTACATGTAGGTCTTTTGTTGCATCACTCATCCCAAAATGCCATGGATTGAATACACACAATAAACCTGCAGTTATTGTGTGCATTTTGAAGCGGTTAACTGTGGAATACCTGAACGAGCCTTTCGGGTCACTACTGTATTAGCCACTATTTTCATGATTCACAGGCTCAGAGACATTTTTGCAAGTCGTTAGTTTTGCGAGTGTGAGTGAAGTGGCAAGACGGGACTTGCAGTGAACTTAGTACATGAAAGAGCCATATCAGCAGCAGCTGCGGGGATTGGTTTTCAGTTTGTGTTTTCGCCCATACCATCACACTTGTAGTTTGCGAGAAACAAATAAAAACCATTATAAAACCCCAGATTTCTTGATTTATAGTGCATTTTTGGCAGCCCTCCTTCCACCCCACTTAAGCCCTGCATGCTTTGTAAAAATGGTGCCGATTCTGCATTTTTGGTTTCAGATTTTGGCTTTTCACAGGGTTTTTAGAGGTGACGATGGAACTTACTTATGGTGAGTGACGATTTCTTTGTAGAGGACTGCAGCACTCTCCCCTACCAGCGATGGCAACGATGTGCCGATAATGAGAGCTAAAGCATACATGCATATGCGGATATTTTGACGGGTTGAATTGCAACAATGGCAATAATATTTTAGCGTGTTGTTAAGTTCGTGAAAATAGTACCCTCGTGAAAATAACAGCTTATACAGTATTTGGCATCAGCTGGACATTTATTTGTGCTCTCTGAATCATAGTCACCACGGATGAAGGTGACTCCTGCATCATTTACAGACTGTCAGTACCTGTTGATAGAGAAGCATGAGTCATGGAAGAATATGTACAAGGAACTGTACTTCAGGGCTGAACTAGCGTATCATACAACCCTCAAATAATTAATCTGCAGAATGCACTAATACACTCACATACAAGATGATGGGAAACTACGAGGACAGTCAGACGATCAAAGGCTATCAAATGAAAATGTTATAAAATTAAGACTTTTTGCTGAGTTCCTTTTTCATTCCAGACCAGTTTAACCCTTTCGTGACAGGGATTATTTAAAGCCTAATTTGATCAGCTTTTATTCTTCAAATTGGCAACACCAACATTTTTTATTTTATTGCTACATTTTTCTTATAAAACGTCACGTATCTGAAATGAATATTGACGCAACCAAAATGGGCACAGTTTGTGTAGAATTTTTTGCTCTTTCTGCTCATGTATTTGGTATGATTTTTAGGGCTTTGCATCAAAAGATATTAGGTCAAACCACAAAATGTGGACCTATGTCACGAATGGGTTAACATAACCTGGAGCAGAGCTTCACAAAATTCTGGGCTCTCTTTTTATTACATGTAAGCTATTTGCTAATTGTTTTTTTCTGTTTTGGGGGTCTGGACCTAAATTTGGGGTGCCCATGTGTCCCACTCACCCGTAGATGTTGAGCCCTGCTCAGAGTCTTTGAATATTGACCTGGATCTACACATGCATTGTAGAATTTGTGGGAATTGGTGCTACATTCTTCACATTTGTGTTTATGTACCAATTTAAACTACCCCAAAGGACAGTGCCCTTTTGTTAATGCAGCCATTGGTTGTCATTTTAAGAGAAAATTATTAATATAAAATTGCATTTTATATATTTTTGTATGCATTCTTTAAGGCAATAAAAATATTTAGTGTTTGTCTTTATTACTTGACTGGGAATGCCAGACATCTCAATTTGTGTTTGCTTTTTTGCTGATATCCATAACTTTGAAAATGTGCTTTATACATGTATATGCCTTGTTTTAATTTGAGATTTACAAGTTATATTGTGAATCACATCCAAATTATGATGAATACCATTTAAAAAAAAAAAATGAATGCTTAGGCTACTACTAAGACTAACTACTGGAGCTGAATTTTAGTAAAAGTAGTAGTAAGCAGCGAAGTTAAAATTATAGATGATTTTAAAACTTGTTACAATACAGTTAATACCCTGGCCCTCACCGGACTATAATGAAATAATAGGTAGAAAAATAAATTTACCTGTAATTAAAGAATGCCTTCCATTTGTTTTGACATGCAAATTGACCTTCAGTTTTATTGGCAAGTGTTTATTATTATCTTATTTGTTTTTTGTTTTCTGTTTTCTGTTTTTGAGTAAAAGTAACTCAGAGAGTGAGCCCTGTTGTGTTACCACAGTGGAAGTGGTACTTGCATGACTGTGCTTTGACAAATGCCTAGTCTATCCTCAGGCTCAGTTATTGCAACCTCATGGCCTGTTTCAAGAGAACTGCAGACTAAGCAGACATAACACATCAGTTATGTGACACTCTCTGTCCAGGGTCCAGGGACTTTCCCCCAAGTTGTGGAGGAGAAACCGAGTTCTCTGTGTGTAACTTGGATAACAAGTCTTCTGAGTGAGGCTATGTGAGGGCTGGGACATACTTATAGCACAGAATATTTTTGATAAATTTTTCTTGGTTAATAATACAGATTTCCTTGAATGAAGGGTAAAATGGAAAATATATGCTGTAATGACAACCATGAAATGCTTTGAAGAAGAATAAAACAAAAACATGAAGCAAGAAAAATATTTTTCACCTGCCAGTATTTAAGATTTTGAGTGAATTTAAGGTTTGTGCATAAATTATGCAAATCACTGAATTGATTTGTGTATCTTTGAAGTGATGACTCTAAGCAAGTCATCTAATTGTCAGGCAGTTTTGAAAAGGAGAGAGAATATGGGTATAAAAATGTTTTTAAAAAAAAGTAAAACAAAATCATGTATTGATTTAATGTTCACATCATTGATAGAAAGGACTGATGTACATTCTTTAACCTCATGAATATTCATGAAATAATGAGTTGAATTCAGAATGCAAGATGTTCACCTCTTGCTGAATAAGTGTTCATCTGTTCATCCTTTTTGATACTGGAGATAAAGCTCACAGATATATATATATATTTTTCCATTAATTTTAGGGATTTTTTAAAGTTGTAAATCCAAAAAGTCAAGACGGATGACCTTCATGAATGCTATCAATGTAGTCTCCCTTCCAGTCTTAATACTGCCAAATCTTTAGGGATGTGTATATTGTTGTTTCATAATATTTGGTTGTGTGTAACCTGAAAATATTACAGAGTAGGACTACATGTATAGAGGCATTTTATTATTCCTGTAGACATCTCAGTTGGTGCTATTAATTTATTTTACAGTACTTGTATCTTGTGGAAGTAAACAAGTGACATAATGAATGATAAAACATGTTTTGAGTTTGTCGGTAATTCAGATCTTAAGGAACTCGGAACAAAATCCTGAATGGTGATAAGTGTCTAAAGTTAAGCAGTGCTAAAATGAAGGAAGAAGTTAATGTATTATTGGTTGCTTTTAATGTATTCATAGCATTCGCAGTTGTACTCTTAAAAGATCATGTGCCCAAATATGTTTAAGTATGATTTCTTATTGCATTTTAATGACAAATTTAGTGAATAATGCAGAGACTTTCATTGTCAGTTCTATTTTGTTCTATTCTATTCTGATGTAATTGACAGATACAGTAGAAATTCACTTTTTCAAGTTGAAAAAATGTATGTGAATGTTAATAGGACACCCCTTGAAACTATTTTGTTACTCAGGGCCGTCACCAGCTTTTTTCTAGGGGGGGTGCTTTTTATGAAAAAAAAAACACAAAAACACAAAAAACAACGTATTAACTCAATTTCATGCAGTTATATAGCCCGCCTAGATCTTTTTCAAAAGAGCCCTCAAGTATCCCTACCCCCCCCCCCCTCCGGTTTTGTTTTGTTTTGTTTTGTTTTGTTTTTTGTTTTTTGTTTTTTTTTTTTTAATTTTTTTTTTTTTTTTTGGTTCTGAAGGGGGGTGCGTTCGCACCCTCCGCACCCCCCCTGGCGACGGCCCTGTTACTTTATACTGCTTGCTATGATAAACAAGGATGGATTTTGCATATTTCAGTTATTACAGATATCATCAGTGATGAAAAAATGCCAGTAAATTGTGTTTAATAAAAGTTGTAAGAGAATGTTTTTCACCGATCAGTTGTTCAATGTGTTGTTCCCCGTCAAGTTGCCTTTTGTTTTTGTTTGTTTTTATCCATTCATGGCAGAGGCCTGTATTGGCAAATGTGTAATAACTATGGGTAGCCAAATGTAACACAAATCTCTAACAGTAAATGTTTGATTTATCAGCATGTTTGATACTCACACTATTAAAAACTGCCTGGGAATGATAAGTTAAATAGTTTTCTCACCATTAAAGCATGAGACCGTCTAGTAGTAAACATACGGAACATAACAGACAGAATTGTCACATTTGGCTACCCATAGTTAAGCCACAGATTAAAACCATGGATAAACTATGGGCCAAAGAGAGGGGAGCAGAAAAAGCGAAAAATTCATGAAAAAACCCCACATATTGTGCCCATTTTTGTTTTGTCATTTGATGCAGGAAATCTTTGAAAGGAAAATATTCACTAAAATCCTTGAATTGGCAATTCGACTAAAAGCTTGAAATATACATGCAATCTAGCAAATTGGGAAATTTTTAATTTAACTGATCAAATACAGACTTTCTGCCAATTTATAGTTATTACAGATGCACAACTATTTGTAAGAAAGATGTAGCAATAGGCCTAGGTAAAAGAAAAAAAAAAAACCTGATGTTATCAATTTGAAGAAGGAAACTGATCAATTTAGGCTGTAAATATTTCCTGTCATGAATGTATCAAATCAATTTTCATTCTTTGATTAGATAATTCATCAATGGATCCACCCTCACCATCCAGGATTTGTTGGGGGGGGGGGGGGAGGTAAAGGTACAGTGCACAGGGTAAATTTCTGATAATCTTGATCTCTGAAGTTTTCTTTTTTAAAAATTTTTACAAATAAAAATGTTGATTCGCTGCCAGTGCCTGTAAACTATATCTTATTTGAATTCCTACATGTAAGTATCTTCTGGTATATGTAGAAGATCGATATAGGAGACTACTAAAATTACTTGTCTCGGTAGAGTTGACTTTGAAAAAAATTTTTTTTGCTATTGAACATTGATTTCTTTTAGCCATTGGCAGAAGCTAACAATCGTCTTTTCTTTTTTTCTGTTTCTTAATTTCAGTTTTCTTTTTTCGATTTGTGAGGGGGGGTACATAGCATATGCATGGTGGCAAATTTGAAAATCCAGTTATCCCCTTTTTTCTCCCCCCCCCCCCTCCTTGAAATTTAAATTTCCTCAAATTTCTTTTTTCGGGGGAGGGGGTGGATTTTCAATGAAAAGTAGATTCACTTTAAATGAATGCCATGCTTTGTCCAGAGCTTTATCGTTGATTGATAATTTTATCTTACCCGCGCGCCCGCGTGGCGTTCCATAGTGCCGTCATAGTAGCGTAGGGAAGAAATGCAGAATGGAAAAATTCCTGTTTCGAAAAGACTGAGAAAAACACAATCCTGCATTGGCTACAACCAAAGAACGACCAGCTATTAAATTGAACAGTTTTTGAGGTAGGTTTCTGTGACTCTAACTTTATATTATATTTTGGCAAACCCGGAGAATAGGGGACCGGAACGCGCAGGCATATTTAGACCTACTTGTGTGCAAGCAAATGCAGCCCAGTGGCAGCGGCGACGGGGACGATCTGCAGGGATCTGCACAAGATTCAGCGATGAAACATTTGTGAATTTGACAACATTTCTGGCCAAAATCAAAATGATTTTCATCACATAAAACCAAACATCTGAAAGCCGAGAGGACAATGTAATATATTAGAACATAATTACCTGATTAAAACATATTTCAAAGTCATTTTGAACTCGATTATGGACTTGTCACATGCCCTGACCCTTACTACTAGACTTGGAGTTAGACTTAGATCTAGACCGAAGGGCCAAAAGTCAAAACCACTAAAAATGTACAATTAGCCAAAAAACGTGTCGCACGTGTTTGATTGCGAATATGTTAATATCAGATTATAAAAAAATGATTTTAGTCATAAAACCTCTTAAAATATGTGATGGGCTATAACTTCAGAAAATTTTAGCATTCAAACTAACCCTGTAAGTTAGAGCTATGATCGGATCGGATGATCGGAGCCGTCCACATATGCCCTTGATCGGTATCGGTTGAAATAATCGGCATGATCGGCGGTTCCCCTTTGTGTTATATTTTCTGTCCCCCCATCCTTCCTTGTCCTCAGCTACATGAAGCTGACCCTTCTATCGCATGCACGCTCCTCCCTCGCTCCTCCCTCGGGAGTCTAGTGGTTGACCTTCCAAGACAGTTTGGAATAGTTTCAGACTATTTTAGTGGTCACAACAGCTTTCCTATCATTGTCAGCTCTGTAATCTATCCCCTGGGAGTACCATGACTCCGATCCCCTTTCTACTGTAGCTACATGTACATGCACAAACATGTAAATATGCTCACCACGCTGCACGCACGTGGTCAGCCTTTTTCAAGGAGGGAGACAGAGAGAGAGAGAGAGCGAGAGGGAGGGAGTGATTCGCTGTTGACAGACGTAACACAGGCCTGAATAATTTGATTGGTCTGATGTGATTTGTGAAGGGTGAAAAGTGAGCATGTGTTAACTCTGTGCTCTAAGATAAAACCGCTTGGACGGATCAAACATTATTTATGGAGAATTAACTCTCAGCATAACTTATTTGATCAGAATGAGTCTCGAATTTTCAATGGAAAAAAATACCAAAAATAAAAAAAAAAAATCCAGGGAATCCCAGTTCTGATTGGTCTAGTTATTTCCCAGCCATTTGCAGATCAATAAAAGTTCTCACACTTGCCTAGACGGAAAATTTATACCTGGGTAGCTCGAACAAACAGAGCATTAATGGCAAATCTGTAATTGGTCAAGTTATTACTAGGCCCTGCCTATTTAATTTTGGATTGGAGAAAGAGGAAAAGAGGCAGATTGACAACAACTAGCGGGGTCTTGGAGGGTGAGAATCAATCCTGGCCAAGAGTTTCAAAACAAAATGATGTAGAGTCAGAATGTCTGGCATCTTGTCCTTATCTCTGAAGTTATTTTATAAACAATCACAAGCGTGTGGGAAGGTGATTTTGGTGACTGCATGCAGGGTCTGTTGACCCATAGTTGACCTGACAAGTTTGGCCCCATATAGAATTACGCGGCAATGCGGACAAAGCACGTGGCATTGTTTTTGTGGAAAAGGGAGTGTTATGCGATATGAGTTGGGTGTGCATGTATGTGTGTGCCACTCATTGGGAGAAAATAAGGTGAATACATGTAGGCCTTCCTCGGGAGGAGAAAGGAGAAGGCCGGAGACTGGAGGAGCGAGAGAGACAGAGAAAGCAACAAAATAAGAAAATGGCAGTGAGAGAGGAAAAGACGGAGAGGAAAAACGAGGCCTAGGAGAGAGAAGGAAGGAAGAGCTAGAGGTGGAAAGAGAAACGGGGTATTTTTGTTCTTTATTGCAACGCAAAAGTTGGATTAATACATCAGGCAGCTAAAATAAGATTAGAATCAACAAAGTACATAGTCAAAATTAAAACAATTTATACAAACAAAATATTACTAAGAGGGACGAAGAGAAGATAGCAGAGGAATAATAAAAGAAAAAGAAACGAGGAGGAATGAGAAAGCAGAGGCAAGTAAATCAAAGTGGAACACAACATTTTGAAAAATAAGGGATGAACAACAATGACAAAATAAAATATTGATGAGCATTTCCCCCCCCTAATTTTCTGTGAAAGTAACATAAAAAATAATAAACAGCACGTGTTTTTACAATATTATGCTTTTATCATCACTTCTTCCAAAATACAAAGTTGTTCTTTCTTCTCGTATTTGAGGAGCAAATAAAAGGTCTTGAAATCGAGAACAGGAAACAAAGCAGTGGACATGATGGGCCCTAATAACATTCTTGATGCTTTAAAAGTGATTTATGAGCCTGGGAATGTGAGATCGGAATGTTGATAATTTTGACACGCGCCACATAATTTGTCTTCACTTTCAACAGGTGTGGTTCATTCATGGTGATCGCTGCGGGGTGTTTTATTTCTTCTGGTCGGGTGGTTTGCTTGTAAAACCTCGCAGTTATGATGACCTTAGTTGAGGACATAGACTGACGCTCGGCTTTGATTTGCTCTCGTTCAGCCACATTTTGCTTCGGAGTGGCCAGCATCATGGCTCAAATTGCAAGCGGCAGAGGTGCAAAGGGCATGCTAGCGCTGCAGTTGGAAGGTTGGAAGGTTGGAGCCGATCCTGCCGATCATGTGTGGGGGATCGGCGATCGGAAAAATGAAGCCGATCAGACATGATTGGATCGGTATCGGCGTCCGATCCGATGATCGGTTACAGGGTTAATTCAAACATGTTTTTTTTGGAAATTATTCTGTTTTAAAAGTACTCTCGTCCAGGGAAAAACTGCATGTCGCAAATCAATAATTTAACGTATTTTGCGATGTTGTAAAAAGCAAGGATGCTTTTATTCTTAGATCCTGGCATAGAAAAATAGACTGTGATATATGTGTGCAAGATAACATAATATTCAGGTATTGTACACATGTAAAAATAAAAATTTTCGCAATAGAATCTTGTCGCCAAGGTCAGTGAAACCTACGTTACCTTTAGAATGAATCTCTGATATCTACCACCTTTTTCCAAGTTTTATTTTCTGTTTCTTTCAATGTAATCACTCACTGATATCCCATCTACAGTCTATAAAAGTTTGCAGCGATGTGTGTAGATCCATTCTGTAGAAAAAGAAGCTCATAAGAAGAGCTGAGGCATGTGTTTTTAACCGTATGGATAAGAAATGTAACATACGTTACCGTCAGTATCAGAATTGAACAACGATTGACAACAGAAAGGCTGCCAAACGAAAAGGGCTTGTTAATCTTGTCAATTTGAAGGGATTATAATTGCATCTGTGGCCTTACATCATTTCCGTAAATCCCACTTAATGCTTAAATGAAACATACGTTATTGAAACATACGTTACCGAAACATACGTTACTGGTCATTTTTTATTTACAGTTAAATTCGGTAAAATCTTAACTGTACGCTTGTCAACTATTGTATTACCTAGCGCCACCACACTAAAGCGACGCTTAGCTACCATAAGGCCAATAATGTCAGTCTACAATCTTATGGTAACGTAGGTTTCTTTAACCAAATAATTGAAGAAAAGCAGCTATGACATGAGATGGACATTTCTTGGGTGGCTTTTTGTAGTAATCAACAGCTAAGCTTAAGAGTTGTAAAGTGATAATAACATCTTCAAAACGTCTTCAAGGCAGGATCTCGATCCCTGTGTGTTAAAAATGGTAATGTAGGTTACAAAATAAATTGTGGAAGGCTATCACATCTGAATCTTCATTTTTCACTCAAAATTCATTTTTATTGTAAATTCTCTTTTTCCAAAAATCTCTTTTCATTATCACATAAAGGTCAAGGGACGAAAGAAACATGGGGGAGGGGGAGAGAGCTCAAATTCAAGCAGAATATATAGGAACAGAAACAAAGAAAAACTGAAGCCATGTTCCGATAGCAGAATGTGAGAACAGGAAAGCAAGAAAAGAGATATAAGCAGATTAAAGAAGACAATACAAAAGAGCAAAAATAAATAAATAAATAAATAAATAAATAAATAAACTTTGAAAGGTTACATGAAGAGGATTATATTGATCTGCCTAATGACGCAGAGGACAAGTGATTTTGATCACTCCCTCGAGTGGTTTTGGGTATTTAATTATCATGATTATTGTTACTTATATAAGAAACATACGTTACTGCTTTTAAAGTGACATAAGGTTCCTTAGTGATACCAAAATGGACATTATTGGGTGATTATGTATGTAAGATACATTTTGTGAAAATCCTTTTGTTTAATGAATAGAATAGCTGGAATCAGAAATAAACAAAAACCAGGAAATGGAAATTGGTTATATACACAACCCAATCTTTCTGATTTGCTTGGTTTATATCATGTTTATTACATAATCAAACATGCTACTAATTATCATTTTTATGTACGAACACGTCGTCCTCACTTTGGAATGAGAACTTTGTATCTATATAGTGTAGTTGTAAGTGTTAATATTGGGTTACTTACTGAAACCGCTAGACTTGTTGATTGTTAAGTTTTGGTAACATACGTGACTGCTTATTTAGTGAAACATATGTTACCATATGAAATACTGAAATAAGTTCCTTGTGATTATTGTAAGAGATATTGATTAATTTATGTCTGACAAATACATCCATATGGAAAATTTAGGTAAATTGATATGGCGTATATGTTGAAATTTTCAACACATATACCAAACAATTGAACCCACATGCGTGCGCAGATTCTTCCACATTTGTTAATACTGAATTCAAATTGATTTGAAATATTCACATGAAAGGAAAATTGAAAAATTTCTTTGGCATTAGAGTTGTCTCAGGAAGAGTACAGATAGTGATGAAAAGTTAGTAGAAAAGTGCATTCCTTAGCTAACTTAATGATGTAGACAAGACTGAGGGAGAAGTAACGTATGTTACACCAGCAGAAACTCACCTCTCCACTTTGATTAGTTCTGCAATAAAAAGTTCACAATATTACGTGCTCATATCTTTTATTTTCAAAATTCATATTGTCATCTTTCATTTTTTAGTCTACTTAGCTATTTTGATAAAAGTTGAATTTTCTGAAATTCTAACTTCCCAATGGTACATTTTTAGTGGTTTTGACCCCGAAGTGTTCTGTCTCTAACATACAGTCGTCGTTAGCCTCGTATTTTGGTAGGGTCGGCACTCCTCCTTTATAGAGACAGAAGCGCCCTGGTGCGTTGTCCATGCAATCTCATTGTCATGAGCACGACAATGAAAAACTACCTCAAATCATCGATTTTCCCCTTTTTTCATGGATATAAAACATATCATAATACGCCAGGCCTCGAAATAGGATTTTAGGGGGGCAAGGCCACTTTGGAGAGGGGCACTTTTTCACAGAGGCCAGGTGGCAGAGGGCACCAAGGCCAAACAGAGGGGCACCACGGCCACTTTCTAGGGGGCATATAATAAATTATTTGTTGGTGTTTGTTTTTTGTTTTTTGAGGGGGGGGGGGGGGGTTCTGTAGTACGGTGTAGGCCTACGTTTTCATTATTAAACCTGTACAAATGATTTACAAAAGAAACAACAAATTATTCACAATGCACATGTCTGAATGCAACCCTTGAATGATATATCAAAACACAAATCTCAGAAATTTTCGTTGTAGTGTACATTCATGTGCAACCATTTTATTACCTGCATATTTCCCTGTAGGTAGTGTGTTTTGGGCCTTATAATGAACAAACCTGAGCATGGGAAACAGATCAATCTTGTTATACTTATAAATATGTTGGTTCCATTTTTATCGAGTTATCAGTTTGTGTGTGGGATTTATCCATGAAAGTTTCTTTTAAATCTCTTAAGATCCTTCCATACTGATTAGAGTAAGTGTGGAAAAATGTTAGTAGTTTTGTATGTATAGTATTTTGAATTGTTTCAGCATGTCCTTCCTTTTCATAGCGATTTTTTTTTCTTTCTTTCTTTATTTCATCAGGGCCGAGGGGCAAATGTCTTTTAGAAAGTTAAAAAAATAATAATAAAGAAGGAAAACATGGAAAAGGAAACATTTGTACAGCAGATTCTTTTGGCGCAATACTTGCTTGCAAATCATAAAATTATTTCATTCCATTCAAAATTCAATGTCTATCAAAGCAGAAAGACACATAGCTATCATTTTCATAATCGACAGGCACGCAAAGTTGGTCATTCACAAAGTTATGAACAGTCACACACACACCCACCCGTCCTACAGCAAAGTCGACTCGAAGGCGAAGCACTCGACTCGAACAAGTAACACTAACAGAAGAGCCTAAGGCCTCACATCAAATAAAATCAAATAAAATCAGTAAATCCACAGAGATATCCGTAAAAAATAAACAACCACTTCTAAATTCACTCAAACAGACTAAAAATTGGAGTGAAACGCCTAAACCCAAAGCTCAAATGACAGACCCGATTACGAAATCACTGCACAGCCACCGCAGCGCATAGCTAGGCACCATACAACTACAACATGACGAACACCGTTCGCTGAAGTCAACAAGAAGATTTTCACAGAAAACATTATTATAATCACGAACCACGCATCTAGAACATGAAATAAATTACAAACCTTCCCAAACAATAAGTAAAATATGGCAGAAAAGGTGTACGGCAAAAACACAAGAGATAGAATAGATCAGAATTTAGCGAGCTGGGATGACCGGAATCTAACAACAAATAAAAATAGATATCGATAGCAGCTATCGATGCGGCCAAAGTGCGCGCGCGAAATTAAAACTTACGGTACATACGTCGTATTATCGTGTGCGCACGGATTTACTTGTGATATCGAAATGAAGCATTTCTTACGTGAGACGGGATCTTGTTTAGATGGGCCGGAGGCGCGTTTTCGATCAAAATTATTTATTAGCACTTAGTAGACCTTGGTTTTACTCGAAAATCAGCCTCGGCAATGGTTAATTTTGCAGTCGGAAGTACGGCATTTTATGACTTACGGAAAAGGGTACGACGGCCAGCTTGAAAAGAAAGGGCACGGCCTTTTTGGCCGTGAATTGATCACTTTTTTGGAGGGCATCGCGGCCAGTCATAGATGGCCGTCGATTAATTTATGCCCTGTGTGCGTGCGCGGCATACAGCACACGGCTAGCTACACCAATGTAAGGAGCAGTGCAATGCCGCTCAGGGCGGCCGGCCAGGCAGGCTAGCTTGGCTAGCTCTGACTGGCTGGCTGCGCTGCATGGGCATGCACAAATACTAGCTCATCGCATCGGATGCGATGCTTTGCAAAAACATTATCATTTTTAGTTTTATGAGATTGGAGATAGTTTTACTCACCAAGAAAAAGTGTAGACTTTAAAAACGGGCATATTACATATAAGAGAAAGGCATATTTATGAGAAAAAAGGGCACCTCGGCCAAATGAAAAAGGGCACAATTTTAGTGGCCGTAACTTGAAGCAAAGGGAAGAAGGGCATCACGGCCAGTAATGAGGGCATCGGCGGCCATGGCCGTCGATGGCCGTCGATTATTTCGAGGCCTGATACGCTATAGAGTATACAGCTTACCGTTTTCTTGATTGATTCATTTTAACTCTCCATTTTCAGGTAAATCCAGGGTCCTAATGTTAGGTCCTCTCGGTTGAAAATCTTGCAGCAGCCAACTTCTATCTCTGTTCACCTCCGCGCTTTTCGCAGGGAGATCAGCGAATTTGTGACTCCACGTTTGGGCATACATGTATACGTACGAACGATGATGTTGTTGTTGTCGTTTCGTATTGGTCGATCGTTCGAATATACTGTTGAAATGCGAGAGTCGCAAATTCGCTGATCTCCCTGCGAAAAGCGCGGAGGTGAACAGAGATAGAGGTTGGCTGCTGCAAGAATTTCAACCGAGAGGACCTAATGTTAGGACCCTGGATTTACCTGAAAATGGAGAGTTAAAATGAATCAATCATGAAAACGGTAAGCTGTATACTCTATAACGTATTATGATATGTTTTATATCCGTGAAAAAAGGGGAAAATCGATGATTTGAGGTAGTTTTTCATTGTCGTGCTCATGACAATGAGATTGCATGGACAACGCACCGGGGCGCTTCTGTCTCTATAAAGGAGGCGTGTCGACCCTACCAAAATACGAGGCTAACGACGACTGTTAGAGACAGAACACTTCAGTCTACCTGACCCTCGGCTGTCTCTGCCAATCTCTGCACTGTACGAATGGCATGTGCGCGCGTTCCAAAAAGTCCCCTATTCTCTGGGTTTGCCTTGATTTTGATAATTATTTATACTAACATGACTAACATTAGGATGGGCGGTTGGGTGTCCGGCAGTGGCGTAATGAGCCAAAATATTTGGGGGGGCTCAATCTTTGCGAGGAGCGAAGCGACCAATCCTGAGGGACCGAGCCGGGGATACCCCCCCCCCCTCACGGAGCTTTTTCATTTCTTCGACTTAAATATGTGCAATCTGCAAAACATAAAAAGAAAATTTTTAACATCAGTTCGGTTCAATTTTCATTTTTTCTCATTTCCAACAAAAGAAGTAAATATCATGAAAAATAAACATTTGAAGTACAATACATGCAATATGAAACATCAAATTTGATGACATGTACTATTATGGATAAGCGTGTCATGAATCTACCGACCGTAAAAGGATTTGAACTTGGAAACATGCAATCCAAATAATCTTCGCAAGTTTCAAACAAATGCCTGCGTTACACAAAATACCTTATTACTTATGATGATAATACAGACAAAGACACTATGAAATAAAAGGGACGAGCATGTGATCCAGTCGGTACCAGGGTTTCACTCGGACCACAGTGGCGTAGATAGGATTTCATTTTAGGGAGCGGTAGTGAGCACACGAAGCGTGTGAATCAGTTACTGAGCGTACTTAGGGGGAAGGGTGCAGGGAGGTTCCGACATTTCTTTGAATTGTTCCTGTCTGCTCCCGCTCTTCTTACGTTCTCTTACCTTTTTCTTTTCTCGCTCCCGCCTTTTTTCCTTGTATTTTTTCTTTTTTTCTTTTTTTTTTGTTGGCGTTTTGGAGGGGGCGACTGCCCCCATCGCCCCCCCCCCCCTTGGCTACGCGGGTGCACTCCCATGGTATAGGAGCTTTTTGCAGTATTGATGGTTTGCAACTCTGTAATAGAACGCTATTTGGGACTACAAACTTAAAGCCCGTGTCTAGTTTTGGTAAATCTAAGAATATTCATTATCAAAGTTTGAATCCATTGTCAGATAAACAGATAAAACGAAGTGTTATATCATAAAACACATTAGTATTGATATCATGCGTGTTTTCTGCCTTGCTATGCATGCTATTTGGGAAATGATGAAAGCGTTACTTAACAGTAGAAAGGGAGTCTAGGGAGAAATAATGAAATTTTCATGATATCACTAATATAAAATTAAAAATAAACCATGGTTGAAATTTATTTGGGGGGGCACCAGCCCCCCCAAGCCCCCCCTCCAGTACGCTAGTGGTGTCCGGACACGTAACAAAAATGAAGCCTTCTTTTTTGTCTTTGGATTAAACAAAAACTATGCATTGATTTGTGCTAATCATCATCAATATTTGTTCGCTATAATATTGTCTAACAGTTTGTGCTAAAACATTTAAGAGATTTGCTTATGAATTTTTTCAATTGGCTGTTTAAAATCGACTCTCCGGATATACAACCTGTCCGGACATCCAACAACTGGGTATAGATTGTTCTACACGATTTGTCTTTATGAGAAATATGTGAAAGAATATTAGACTCTAACGTTATTTCTATTTCCATATATTTTGGAATAATCTTGTTGTTTTTCTTAGCTGAATTTTGAATCACTTGCCCTGGATTTGGTTTCAGAATCAAACTTGTTTGCCTGTTTGCTGTTGTTGGTCTAGACAGAAGTGTTCTGTCTCTAACAGTCGTCGTTAGCCTCGTATTTTGGTAGGGTCGGCACTCCTCCTATATAGAGACAGAAGTACCCCGGTGCGTTGTCCATGCAATCTCATTGTCATGAGCAAGACAATGAAAAACTACCTCAAATCATTGATTTTCCCCTTTTTTCATGGATATAAAACATATCATAATACGCTATAGAGTATACAGCTTACCGATTTCATGATTGATTCATTTTAACTCTCCATTTTCAGGTAAATCCAGGGTCCTGACGTTAGGTCCTCTCGGTTGAAAATCTTGCAGCAGCCAACCTCTATCTCTGATCACCTCCGCGCTTTTCGCAGGGAGATCAGCGAATTTGTGACTCCTCGCATTTCAATTCAACCGGCTGTATTCAAACGATCGACCACGCACGTTTGGGCATACATTTATACGTACGAACGATGATGTTGTTGTTGTTGTTTCGTATTGGTCGATCGTTCGAATATACATGTACTGTTGAAATGCCTTTCACTTACATAAGTTAAATCTGTCGCTTATGTCTTCTTTCTCCTGGTGGCAGTATGGAGTACCCTCCCCCTGGAGAGCTGGAGTATGGTCCAGCTCATGATTATACCAATGACTACCATGGTCTGGCTGCTGTCGGACCTCAGATGATGGTGGAAGGCGGATACAGACCAGAAGATCACGGGGCTCCACCTGTAGTTGAAGATTATGTCAATGGTAAGTTTGTTCATATATCAGAAAATGTGCCCATATCCTTAAAAAATGTGTGTGTGTGTACTGATAAGCTTGATCAATATTTGACTCGGCATGGAAGAGGGTCCTTGAAAAAAAATACGGTCCAAACATAACATCATTTCATTTCATAGGATCCTTGAGTCAGGACACATAATGTTAACGTAACATTAGCAGGCACACAATGATTTTCAAAGGATGTTTCGTTTTTATGGGAGGATGTCACACGATTCAGACGATGCTTGAAATACACAATGTTTTGGAGTTTTTTGTGTTCATTCTTCTTTTCTAGGGAATCTCACATGGACTTTAGGAATCCTGACCAGGTCCTCGTTTCATAAAACTTGTTATCAATAACAGGTTGCAAAAACTGTTGTAAGCTACTGAAATCGATGCATCTGATTGGCTGAGAGCAAATTTGTCACAGAAATATGGCAGTTGTTACTGATAACAAGTTTTATGAAATGGGGCCCAGAGGTCTTGTCAGTGGAAAATTACTTCTTCAAAACTCTACTTTTATGTTTGATGATTTTTTTCAAATTTATTTCTATAATTTTTTTTTGGATTTGTTGCCAGGGAGCCATAGTCAGCTTCATATGGGGAACAGTGGGATGTATCGTGAGCTACGGAGTGTGATGATGGATGGTGGGGACAGATTTGGAGTCTCCACAATCACTGTGGATACACAGGAAGAACTTGTCTGGGTCGGAAACCAAGGGGTGAGAAGAAATATATGCTCTTTAAGTAACTTTATATGTGGAAGATTATAAGACATCCTTCATGGCCAAACTGTGATCTAATTCTAGAAGATTTGATCAAGAATTAAATGACATTTGAGGTTCCCTGGATTCTATAACATTCTTGTATGTTTTTGTTGTCTCAATGTCTACTTAATTGCTAATCGTCAGTGAATGTAAAAGTGGAAAATGCATTCATATTATACCCACCATTCACACTATTCTGCTTTTAATATCTCCTTTTCACTAAAGTACTGTGGAGAAGTAAACTTTTCTGATAGTTGCATATTAAACCTCTAAACAACATCCCACTTTGTATCAGAGAAACAGCTTGTCCTGCCACATTTTATTCATGCCTCAAAACATATTGCTTTTGCCAGTAATTTGATGTGATCTATGAACTCACATTATTTAATATGTTGTTTCCCCTTGTTTATCCCCCCTTCTCTCAGTCAAATTCACTTTATGGGAGTAATAATTTTTGTCGAACCACCGAGGTGGAGCAAGACTAAGGGATCCTATTAGCGGTGTCCGTCCGTACGTCGTCCGTCCATGCCGCTTATGAAACTTGAATAACTTTGCGACCATTTGCCCTTTTGTAATCAAATTCAGTTAGTAGATGCTCTGTAGGGACCTCACTGTTGTTTGGGGGTCAAAGGTCAAATGAGGTCAAATGTTAAAATTTACCTGCAACAGTGATTGCACACGAATATGGCGAGACACATTATGGCTATTATTGCCTTGCTCTGTATTTCATTCAATTTTTAGGGCCATGTGACCTCCTATTATGGATCCCAAATGCAAAAATACACATCCTTCCAAGTTCACGCAACCAACGGAATCCGTGAGATATCCACATTCCCTGGAGGGGTCCTCTCACTGTACAGCACTGGCCTCCGCTGCAATGCCAGGCAAGGGATGAGAGTATTTGATTGCAAGTAAGTGGACTTACTCCGTAAGTTCATCAGTATCGCATTTGGTTTGCCTATCTTGTCACAGGCTCTGTTTTCAGTCATTTGTAGATTGTTTTGTGAATTTAGTGCCATTTAAAAAAAAAAAAAATATTCGTATGAAGTGCCATTTTTTTTGGTTTAGTTTTCTCAGTTTACAGTCAAGTTTACACTTATTTAAGCAGCTACTGTATGTACCACAAAAGATGCAACATTTTAATCATGGCCATGGAGAAAACAATGTTTTGTTTATTGGTTGTCAGAAGCCATTTCTTCATGATCATTTTGTAGGGGAAGAGCTTGCTGTAGCGAATTTTTATTCTTGAAAAGATGGGCTAACTTATCAACACAGTCTTTCCTTTGTTTTCACCTTTTTAGACACAAAATGCAAAGTACAAAAAGTAGCGATTACCCACTACTTAACTCTTACAGTGCCGATGGCACGTATATGTGCCCAAGAGACTTTACATTTTTAATCGACCATTACTCCACGTAGAATAATGGATATGGTCATGAAAATATGTCAAAGTTTAGAGGATAAATATAGTATTTAAAATATCAATCAGTCACGTAAGCTACCATAGGATATTTTTTAGAAAACTGCAGATTTTGGAAAGGATTCATTCTTATTTTAGCATAAAACAATAGCAAAGAAATGAGAAATGAAAACGGAAAGGTCAAGAGGGAAGCTCATTTCTATTTCCAAATAATTTTCATGCAAGACATTGAATTAATGGAAATATTTGGTATCTGTTGAAAGGGTAATAGATTTTCTACAACTTTTGTGTACAACTTATCTGTATAGAAATTACTGTTGAAGACTTAAGGGCATTTCAAAAGCAATCATTGTTCACGATTTGGTAGAATTTGGAAACAAGCAAAACCCCTTGGCAAAAACTCCTTGGCACCGTAAGAGTTAAAAAAAAAAAATACTGACCGAGTCCTTCAATATTTCAGGACGGATGACTTTCAGAACATGCAGAGCATGCTGGTCTTGAGTGATACCCGTCTTCTTCTGGGTGGTCATCAGGACCGACTGGTAGAGGTCGACTTGGGGTCAGGGGTCCAGACTGTGACCCATCCAACAGACAAAGTGGGTGTGGCTATCATGAGGCCTGATCAGAGGTTCATCTGCTGTGGGGAGCCAACAGGACAGGTATGATGCAAAAGGGCAATTCTACTTCAGAATCCTTTTTTTTATGCCTCCGCCCACCGTAGGTGGTTGCCGGAGGCATTATGTTTTCGGGTCGTCCGTCCGTCCGTCCCGTTTTCGTTCTTGCGATAACTTAAGAACCGTTTGACGGATCAACTTCAAACTTGGCTCATGTATGCATATGGGAGGGACAATGATCTGATTAAATTTTGGAGTCTCAAGGTCAAAGGTCAAGGTCATAGAGGTAATAATACACATAAAAATGGCTCGTTCTCGCGATAACTTAAGAACCATTTGACAGATTGGCTTCAAACTTGGCTCATGTATGCATATGGAAAGGGCAATGCTCTCATTAAATTTTGGGGTCACAAGGTCAAAGGTCAAGGTCAAAGATGTCATTGTATAAATGAAAATAAAGCAACATTAAGTGCCATTTATTTCTGATCTGGTAATGGCGGAGGCATAAAGTTCGACCACGCGTGGTCGAAGATTCATCTAGTTTTTATAGAAAGAACACACTGGGAGGTTATTAGAGGAATGTGACAAGATTAGGGGAGACACAATTTTTTGTATCCTGTAGTCAAATTAAGAAGTTATCATACCTTTGATTCCTTTCTCCAGTAACTTTTTGTTATGTGTATGTTTATTTCTATACATGTAGAAGTTTAGCTTTAGATTCTTGTAGTACAAGGATTTGCTAAAGGAAGATTATATAAGCTGTAAATCTGATCTGAAAATTTTGTTTCAAACTCAGACAATTCCTAACAACATGGTTGATATTAAATTTGCCACAATTTATGCACTGGCCTCTAAATGGGTTCACAAGTAATCAAGATTTGTTTTGATATCTGAAGACAACTGTTGAGAAGTATATCTGTGTGAAATATTAGCAATTCAGTATTAAACTAAGATACTCTTGGATCGATTTATTTGTGAGTGCCAAGAAATCCAGCTGTAGTAATGGTGTAGACCCATTTGTGGGCAACGCCTCACTGCGATGTCCCCAAGTTAGTGCGTATCATAGTGCATATGATGTAACTCTATGGTTGGTAATGGATTTTTCTCCTGCGCGCGCTACCAAAGATCATAAAGCGCACGCTTCATAATCTTTGCGCACTACATACAGCTGCAGGACACCTCAGAAATGCACTGCACTAACTCTACGGGGACACCGCAGTTTTGGCTGATCATCTGCTGCCCTCAATGATAAGCTGGATCAGTCTATAGAACACACTACTGGCTGCATTCCATACATGTACCTGTATTGATTGATTTATTGTTGCTAGGTTCAGCTAAGAGACCCGGCTACCATGAAGATTGAACACACCTTGGAGGCCCATAGAGGTGCTCTGTCAGATTTTGATGTCATTGGAAACCAGCTCATCACATGTGGCTTTGGAGAAAGGTTAGTTACCATATACAAATAGCCAATAGACATGAGTGCGATTGTACGAGATTTCGCATGAGGTGAAAGAGCGACCTTCTATTCAACGAGGCGAAGCCGAGTTGAATAGAAGTTATGTTGCGATCTTTCACCGAATGCGAAATCTCATACCATTGCACGAATTAGAATATTCGCTATTTGTATTGTACAACGCCTCAGGAGTCTGAGAAATTGATGAAAATCAAGAAAAAACAGTCACATTTTGGTTAAGAAATCAAGGTTTATAAAGCAGGGAAAGAAGTTCCAACTGCAAAATGCAGCTGGTGCCGGCAGTCTGTGCGCGTGCGCGTATCTGTAGCAGTGTGCGAACGCGACTTGCTGGCGCATAGCCTGAGCTGAGCATGCAAAAATCAATACGCGTATAGGGTCTACAACGCAAGCTACTTGTGACATCACAATAGAAATAAAAGAAGTATTAAGTAATTTGTGGGAATCTACTGTGACGTCACGCTAACTGTGCATTGGTACATTTTGGATGGTACGAGTGCAATGGTACGAATATCGCGCGTTCAGCTCCCATAGACTTGCGTACAACAAGCTGAGTAGGTGTTGTACAATAGAGAATAGCCATCATGACTGGGACTGGGAGGAGGTAGCGTAATAATATGGTCTGTAGATTTTGGGTTTGAAAGAGGGATGGGTATGTATCCTCACAGCTTCTAGAACTCAGTTTTCTGTAAGATGTTTTTTTATGCCTCCGCCCACCGTAGGTGGTTGCCGGAGGCATTATGTTTTCGGGTCGTCCGTCCGTTCGTCCGTCCCGTTTTCGTTCTCACGATAACTTAAGAACCGTTTGACGGATCAACTTCAAACTTGGCTCATGTATGCATATGGGAGGGACAATGATCTGAGTAGATTTTGGGTCTCAAGGTCAAAGGTCAAGGTCATAGAGGTAATAATACACATAAAAATGGCTCGTTCTTGCGATAACTTAAGAACCATTTGACAGATTGGCTTCAAACTTGGCTCATGTATGCATATGGAAGGGACAATGATCTGAGTAGATTTTGGGGTCACAAGGTCAAAGGTCAAAGGTCATAGAGGTCATTATGTACATAGAAATGGTTCGTTTTCACCATAACTGAACAACCATTTGACCGATCAACCTGAAACTTGGCACAGGTATGCATATAGGAGGGACAATGATCTGATTAGATTTTGGAGTCTCAAGGTCAAAGGTCAAGGTCAAAGAGGTAATAATACACATAAAAATGGCTCGTTCTTGCGATAACTTAAGAACCATTTGACAGATTGGCTTCAAACTTGGCTCATGTATGCACATGGAAGGGACAATGATCTGATTAGATTTGGGGATCACAAGGTCAAAGGTCAAAGGTCATAGAGGTCATTATGTACATAGAAATGGTTAGTTCTTATGATAACTCAGTAACCATTTGACGGTTCAACAAACTTGGCTCATGTATGCATATGGAAAGGGCAATGCTCTCATTAGATTTGGGGTCACAACGTCAAAGGTCAAGGTCAAAGATGTTATTGTATAAATGAAAATGAAGCAACATGAAGTGCCATTTATTTCTGATCTGGTAATGGCGGAGGCATAAAGTTCGACCATACGTGGTTGAAGATTCATCTAGTTTTTTTATATTTGCTATTTGTCAAAATCTGTCACAAAAATTAAGAAAGTTTTGGAAGATTCAAAATAGCAGAGTATGAGTGATTTTTTTTTCAGCCTTAATATATATGCAATAGTATGCGTGTAATTGCTTCTAGAGCTGTTCCTAATATTCATGACAAAAGTACTTTTATACATGAAACAACATTCCAATATTTTGATCAAATGTTGATAAATCACTTTTCAGGAATTGTTAGATTCATCTATTACATATATCTTGTATGACTCATGCTATGATCATGGTTGCTGTGTGGTCATTTTCAAAATTAAATGCCTAACGTTATTCCTGGACCAAACGCATATACCTATAAACGCAAACTCAAAGCATAATCTAGAACCCGATCACTACCTTTGCATCGTATCTTTGACAACGTAAAGCCTGAAGTAAATGTCCCCAAACCAATGTTTAGTTACAGACATTAGCATAAATCCTGGGGGTATATGTATCCCCCACTTTTTAGTGGGGGGGGGGGGGTGGCATGTACAAATATACCCCCACTTTTCAAAGAAGAAATAATGTTTTGATTAAATAGTTGTTTAAAGTTTCGATAAATCTATCATGAATAAAAAGGTCTTGATACTTGGTGGATGAGAGTGTGTGTACTCGTCTGTGAGTTTGGGCTAGAAATTTAGGCTTGATCATCCCCCCCCCCTCTCCCCCACTCACTGAAACTGATTTAAGCTGATGGTTGCAGATCTGTAAGCTTTGTGCCCCTTTGTGTAATTGCATACAGATTAGGAAGCCTGAGCGTTGACAGGTTCCTCATGGTGTTTGACCTCCGAACTATGCGACCTATGGCCCCTCTCCACGTGCCAATAGAACCCATATTCCTGCGTTGCATGGCTACCTACTCAAATAGGATTATCATTATGGACCAGGTAGGTGCAAATGAATAAAGCGTTAGTATAAAAATAAAGGAATGTTTTTGATCAGATGGTTTAAAGGCAGAGGCTTGCATATTTCATGCCATTATTGAATTTGTATTTTTCAAAGGAAATAACTTATTTAATAGATTTCCACCTTTATTTTCTTTCCCCATTGGCTCATACAGTGATGCCAACTGTTCTGTTTTTTGCAGTATTTTATACTGTTTTTTCAATCAAAAATACTGCAGGTTTCATGGACAAATCCTTTTCTTTCCAAAAATTGTTTTACTACACATGCCTATCGCAGAAAAGGTGAAAATACTGTTTTTTCCACCCGAAATACCCTTTTCCATCCCTCAAAATACTACAGTGCTTTTCACAAACTTGTCATCCCTTCTCATATTCATGAAGGTGGGCTAATATACTACACTCAGTTATAGAGAGAGCACAATGCTGAATCTTTATTCTGCATATATGCTTTCTTGAATGAAATGCATAAGGGAAATAAAGGCACATTTGGTCTGAAAAAAAGGTGATTTCATGATGATAAGATTTTTAAATTTGTTTTTAGAATTCTTGTAAATTTTCCAGAATAAAGAGGTTAACATTTGGCACTTCATAATTCTACTCACTTATATTCATACCATTATAGTGAGTGTAAAAACCTCTTGTAAAATTGCTACACTTTTATAAAGGCTAGCTGTGAATGACTAACCACTGGTGTAGGATGTGCATTCTGCCCTGCTATGGCAAACAGAAACAAGTGACAAAAGTGACATTTTCTGCAAAAGAGCAATATGTGTCTGTCATTTGTACTGACATCAATGGAATATCGTCATGTCTTACCTAACATATCTCTAAGCAGAATGAGTGTTCATGCATAGAATTTGGCCTGGAAGAAGAGCACATTATATGAAATAAGAAAACAATAATTCAGATTTAGTTGGTATGTCACTTGCTTCCTTTTGCCAAAGTAGGGCAGCATTGTTTATCCACTTTGTGCTCCCACATGAAAAATACTTTTATCTTTCCTTCTTCAGAGTGGTCAGTTTCAGATTCTTGACCCTGGTGGCCTGGTTACCCCTGACATGATGGTACTGTATCAGGTCAACATAGCCGGCGACATGGTGATGGACTTTGACGTGTCTAGTAATAGCAGCTGTGTGGTGTTTGGAGACTCTGGAGGTAGGCTTATGTCTTGTTCAGATATGGCGCTACAAATCCCTGCGACAAATCCCTGCAACATTTTTAGTGCACAAGTCTATGGGATCTGGGGCGGCAAAAAGCTGTGGACCAATGAAATTCTTTAAAATCTAGTGCAAAAAGCTGTGGACCAACGTAATTCTTTAAAATTTAGTGCAAAATATAATGTCATGAGTTTGTCTGCACAATTTTGAGTAGAAATCTCTTTTTTTTTTTTTTACTGTGCATAACCATGATCGATTTATCAGTTATCGGTCAGAGTTTGAAATAGACTCCGATCTGACATTGACTGTCCGAGCCATCGCAAAGAAATGAGATACGTTGTTTTGCCGTAGCAACTTCGTAATAGATTAAGGCATATGCTGTTCTGCCATAGCTAATGGTTAATTTGTGCATGCAGCAAAACAGCGTATCTTTTAATTTATGCAAATTATTCAAGTATGTAGGACTTCAAAAATTTTTTTTTATTGTGTGTAAACAATGTTCAATTTATCAATTCTCAATATGAGTTTGGAATACTTAACCAAGCTACAAACTGAACTGCACGTCAGTGAAGTTTTAAAATCGATTTACTCAAAACGATGCCACATGTAGATACGTTGTTTTGCCTTAGCATGGCCGAGCGTGGTCCACATTCGGGATGAAGTGGAAATCCTCGGCCTTATACTGTGCTGGTGAAGTGTTATACACAGGCGATACAGAACACACGTAGCACCAAGAGTTGCCGACAACATTTTTCACTTGCGCAAAAGTTGAGAAAGTTTGTTGACCTTTACGCTGATGTATACATGTAACTCAATACCAAGAGATACGCTTTCGAAGTAGAAGCAAGGGGAGCCAGCGAACATCTCAGAGCCCCATATATAGTGACTATAATATCCCTTTAATCTGCCGCTGGCTCGTGCCATTTAAGACATCTTATAATCAATGTTATTTTTTCCTTAGGTTGTTGTCATTTGTGGTCTAGCAGTAATGAAGAGGTCACCTTCAACAATTTCTCCCATGAAACTGAGTTTGCTGAGCCTGTAAGTAAACAGTATCTTTTTCTTTCTTTATCTCTTAAATGTTCTACTGTAGAATTATCCACTCAGTGTGATCACTCAAATTAGCACAATACTAGGAACCCTAGGAAAATGAAACACTGGGGAAAAATCACTTTTAATGAAAAATAGTTTCATCAAAATCAGTTACAAAATAAGAAAGTTAAAGTTTTTACAATTTTTCGTTTACCTTTTTGGCAGTCCTCCAATTGGTAATGTTGCTTCAGAATGGCAGGTTTTTGTGGACAGCTCTCAATATGTTTTTTTACACAAAATTGCATATTTTCTCCATTATCTCTAAAGATGCTGCTTGTCTCTTTGTGAACTCAACATATATTGTGTCAAATACATTTTCCCGCAATATATCTTGAGCGAAGATGGAACTTTTTAAAAATTGCTTCTCTCTCATGATCCTCTCTTCATTAAAATTCAAAAGAGGGCCGCAAGAATAATATTGAATAAAACGTATGATACGCCGTCGGCTGATTTGTTCAAAAGTCTGAAATGGATGAATCTAGAAAAACGGTTTGAGTTAAGTCACGTTATGACGATATATAAGTGCGTTCATAACTTAGCACCTTTTTACCTTCAGGTAGGCTTAATCAATCCTAATGATGTACATTATACAAGGTAAAAAGATAGTGGACGCTGACGTGTGCCGAGATTTCACACTGATTGTTATAAGTGTAGCCCAATTGTATCTTCTATATTTGAATGGAATAAGCTGGACAAGTCGGTAAGAACAGCTCCCTCCATTTAAGAGATTGTTTAAACAAAGTTGTAACTTGTGAATAGTTCAGGCGAGCACATACACTACGAGGCACGTGCTTGCTCTGTAATATTAACATGATTTATACACATAAATGGGGCTTAATCAATATTTCCCTATTTGGTACTACAACTGAACTAAGTTACTGATATATGTTTATTCTACAAACAAGGTATTCATTTGTGCCCCATCTGTTATTTCTCTGTTATATCTCTTTAATTTTGTTATGGAATTTTATTTTTCAATATTTTTCAAAAAAATTGATTTATACAAAATTTCAAGTCAGGAATCCACATAATTCTTCCCAAAATGCTTGCAGAATTGATATAGCTATGTCATACTCAAACAATAAATCAATAGAATTTTTATTTTTCGTGAAAATAAAGAAAATGTTAAATTCTGTGTACAAAATGAATGGAGAGTTGTCCACGATGACATCACAAATGCTGGCAAAGTTGCCAATTCAAGGATCCGATAATAAGGATTTACTTAAATTTTCAAACTTCATAACTCTAGAACAGACTGTCCGATTTTGCTCAAACTTTCACTGTTTACTCTTCTTGTTCTTGTTCATTCACTGGAAGCACATGATGTCTGGGTTGCATTCTCCTTTAACAAAAGGATTCCCACTGTACATTGAGGTCTGTTTTCTCAGGCAGCATTGTCAGTTGTTTGCGGGGGATCCTGGCAATGTTTGCAAGAAATTTCAAACTTCTTATAAACTCTCCTCGAACTGAAAACGAAAAATTGACAGCACTTCCGAACCCCAGTGCATGTTTGGCAAACTTTTGGAACCTAAATTACAGATATTGGAACTTGCCGTATTTTCCATAGTGAATCATTTGCGTGCCCATGAAAACTGGCCTGTACATAGCCTACATTGTATGTATAATGGCTTGCTTTGGCTGTTGGTTGGTTAATTGATAATCCCACAATCATTTGTTGTCTTCATTTTATACTAAAAAGTGGTAAATAAGCCACAGGCTGGTCATTTGGGCAGTACATAAGAGAGTGAATGTAATTGTTGTTATTGTTCCAGGTGGTCCCCATGCATCCTATCCCATTCAGTGATGAGTTGTCCTCATTCTCCACCATCCCTATGCCATATTGCGAAGAGGAACCTCTGCTATCAGACTGGCCTCCCGAGCTCTGCAAAGTCAGCATGAGGTAATCATTAGGGGAAACCCCCAAACCTTAAAACTTACACTACCTACTGTGTGGCATATGCTACCGTGAAATCAGCCTTAGCGACCACTGGGCTGTTATGCAAGTTTTTTTTAATGTTGTCGAAGGCTGTGATATGCTGAGTGCTTGAATGTCTTCTTATACCCCATGTGAGTATTTTCTGTTTGCTATTGTTGAATAATGTCACAAGTTTCAGTTTATCATGATTCATGCATTTTTTGTTTGTTTTTGTTAGATTTTGGTTCCACTTATTCATTGAGTTTGCCGAACATGTATACTTTTGCCTCAATTATGTTTATGGTTATGTATATCCTTTGTTTGTTTTATATTGTTCATATTGATGATAATCCAAAATTGTGGATTGAATATCAATGAAATTTGATTTGATTTGATTTGATTTGATTTGATATGCACAGCTTTCTAGAAAACAGTTTATCCTGCTGTTCTGGTAACACGCTCCTATTGATCTTGAGATCCTATGCAATATGAAGTTTTTCCAATTTGTTGGCTACGTATGCCCAAAATACCTATGAGAAAATACTTGTCATCGATAAGTGTTCACCATGTAAAATTATTTCTTTTCCTCATGATATTTACCTCAAGCAATCCACACCTACTGATCTAGAGATCCTTTACAGAATTTAGTTAGTCCTGTTCAGCTATGCCTCACAGAGCTTTTTAGAAAGTTCAGTTGATATTGACCAAAACAACTTTCTGTGTGTACAGGACCACTGAGAATTACTGTTTAACTTTCTTGCCCCTTGATTAATTATCCATAGGCAACCCCCTCCCATTGACTCCGAGATCCTACGGAGCATGAAGTTGGTTCAGTTCATCGGCTATGCTCCAAACACAGGGGGCAGACGAAGGAACCAGGTGGCCTACAAAGAGGTCACTGGGAGCACCAAGAAGTCGGGCAAAGACTTGGTGCCAGAGAGCCCCTCTGGTAGAAGTAAGTTGGATGTGAATTGCACAGCTCTCTATGTTTTTGAAGCTTCATGAGGGATTTTTTTGAAGAAAGAGTCTGCTCTAAAGATTGACTATGTAATGTGCATGCAAATGAAAGAGAAGACTTCAAGAAAAAAAATCTGTAGAAGAAATGTTAGTGTGCACTGGACCATCAATTCATTTCTTGTGGTATGGCAAAAATCACAGTAAATTAGACCCACCTATCCTGGTTATTTGCCATAATATATGCAGTAGAGTAGGCTATAGACCGATCTGACTTATCGTTGAGGGCAGCAGATGATCTGCCGAAACTGCAGTGTCCCATAGAATTAGTGCAGTTTTGCAGCTGTATTTTTTGCAGCTGTATGTAGTGTGCAAAAATTATAAAGTGTGCGCTTTAGGATTTTTGGTAGCGCGTGCAGTAGAGTAATCCATTCCCACCCATAGAGTTACATACACACTATGATACGCACTAACTTGGGGACACTGCAGTAATGGCGCTGCCCACAAATCGCTTCTCGGATCAGTTTATATGTATGAGATATGCTGTAGCTCAGGTGCCCACATATGCTCTCTCAACGACCAAGTTGTAGCAGTCCTTTCTTTGAAGTGGATATATGGTGGAGATGAATCTGATTCACACTTGTCATAGGTAGCTTAACAAAATGGAGTGGTGCCAAAACACAAGTCTGGAATGCAGAAATTTGTAGACATCAATATTCGGTTCAGTGCTGGTTGTATCCCCTCGTTCAGGTTCGTTGTTGATCAGGCGATGGAGCCTTCGACATAGACGGACCGCCATACCCAGTTCTCTCTTTACTTGCAGATCTTTTGCTCATGCTGGTGCTTGACATGATGGCCAGGCATTGCCTGCATATTTGCCAGCACATGCCTTACAAAAGAAAAGAATAAACAGATGTTAATAAGATGATTTTTATATGGTGGAGGTTTGTATGGTGGTACTGATAACGTGATGAGGTTTATTACGGTTCACCATGTGGTAAGTCCTGAAAAGGACTGTTGAGTTAGAGGAAAAGTGGAGAAAGTTGAGAGGGATGAGAAATGGAGAGGCGAGATAGAGAGTAAGAGAGAGAGGAGATTATCTTCCTTGAGAATGAGTGAAGTCCTGAAAAGCACTGCAAACCAGATGAGAAGGCTATGATGAGAGAAGGCTTATACTCTGACACTCCCGGCGCCTACTCACTCCTGATGACGGACAGTCAAGCTGTTCGGAATGTTGAGCCTTCTCTCCTCATTGCCTTTTCATCTGGTTTGCAGTCCTTTTTTGGACTTCACTCATTCTCAAAAAAAAAAAAATCTCCTCTCTCTCTTACTCTCTATCTCGCCTCTCCATTTCTTCTCCCTCTCAACTTTCTCCTCTTTTCCTCTAGCTTAACAGTCCTTTTCTGGACTTACCGCATGGTGAACTGTAACCCTCATCCACGTTAATAGAGACACCACTATTTATTTTGCGTTCTTCGCTGGTCTAAGCACCGCTCCTTCCCACTGAACTACTTTTTTTTTTTTCCTTAAAACTTTTAAACAAAATTGCATGTCCCTTGACCGTTTACTACAGGTACTGGCCTGTGGTAATTGCAATTTTTTGACTTGTGCTTCTGTGTATGTACATGTAGTGTGTGGTTGTGATGGTGAGTGGGTGCACGGGAGAGGGTGTGTATGTTTTGTGTGTGTGTGTGTGTTTGCCTGTATTCTTACATTTGTAATCCCACTGCTGCCAAGAACTTAAGCCAAGCCATTTGATATAGCTAAATGTATTTTCATGTAGAGGTGCCGTAGTTGAGTGGTTTAAGGCGCTTGACTGGAGACGCGAAGGTCCGGGGTTTGATCCCCGGCACATCACTCGTGCCCTTGAGCAATGCATTTTATCTACATTGCTGTTTTATCGTATTTCAAATTAAGTGATGTGCTATATGCATATTGATACCAACGTGTGCATGTGTTTAAGAAAAAAAATTGTTTATGTATTTCTGTAATTTATTTGAATGTAACTATTATATATCTATCTGTTTATGTTGTTTAGTTTGTAAACTGATCCTTTCAGTTTGCAGCTGATCAGTATTTCGTATACCAATAAATAAGTAAATAAATAAATAAATAGATAAATAAAAACTATGTCAGACACACTTGCTTTAAGCACAGTGCAAATCCATATTATTATCATTCATTTACTCTGTGATCTTGTTTCCCCATCTCTCTGCCTTCCAGCGGAAGATCCACTGATGTTCATGGTGCCCAAGCCTTACAGGAAGGTGGAAATTAAATATTCCAAGCTTGGTATAGATGACTTTGACTTCAGGCATTACAACCGGACCAACTTTGCTGGACTGGAGCCTCACATTCCAAATGCATACTGCAATTCTATGCTGCAAGTAAGCTTTGCATACGAGTCCATGCTGCCATAGACATATTTCTAGGTGCTCCAACATTTGTTATATGTATGGCAGTGATTGCTAGAATTTATTTGGAAAGAGAATAAAGGGTTTGAGTAATGGTTGCAGTTGGGTCTTGATTAGGCTTAGGCTAAGGGTACGGGTTAGCGTTAGGTAAAGTGTTAAGTCTAGGTTCAGAGTTGGCAATGGTTATTGTAAGATGTTGACCTCATGGCACTTGTCAGTGGAGCACGTGTTCTACTCTGCCAACTAATGTATTCAAATCTAACACTTTATTCAATTCATTTATTTCATATGACAGCACTAGTAAAACTGATATATCCCTTGTATGCATAACTTCTTGCTATGTGAACAGTCCCTTATTAAGCATTGAGTTCATAAATGGAACTTGTGTCCTGGACCCCATTTCATGAAATCATAATGTCAGCAACTAGCGCTGCTGAACCTACATGTCGCTGGCCAACCATGTGTACATCATAATTAGGGCTGTGGATTTCCTCGAAATCAGCCTCGTCCATGACAATTCAAAACATTTTGCTACAATGTCAAGTTGCCTTTCTAGTTTTGTACTTTTGTGAAATGCATTCTTGCTAGGATAGCATCCTGTCAAGTCAAAGTTGCTACTCCACCAGACTTGCTATCCTGGCAACTTTAATTCTTTATGAAGTGGGGCCCTGAAGTGTTGTTTTTCCATTGTCAACGAAATGTACATACCAGGAGTATGTACATGCAAATTCATGAGTGCTTCTTTCTTTCAGGTGCTGTACTTTGTGGAGCCTCTGCGCTGTGCATTGGAAACACACACCTGCAGCAAGGAGTTCTGTCTAGCCTGTGAAATGAGCTTTCTCTTCTATATGTTTGACCTGTCAAAGGGACAGACCTGCCAGGTAAGGTATATCTCTCACCTGGTTTCCAAGGCCTTCAATGGATTCAGATCTTGAGTTTTGGTAAACACTAAACAGAATTCCGTAGTGGTCCATGTTAGAGTCCCGACACGACGCTAATGTCCTTTGGCAAGATATGAATCTACATTTGCCACTCTCCACCCGGGAGCAAATGGGTACCTGTGAGGATTACCAAAAGCCAGTGTGACTGCCTTTGCCATTGCCCTGCATGTATGCATATGAATGGTGCAGAATGGTTGGAATGCTCCCTAAGGAGTGGAGATAGTGCACACTTTGAGTGTGGGCTAGAAATCCAGTGATCAGGGGTAATAATAGTATCATTGTAAAGGCATTGAAGTATTCACATAATGTGCTATATAAATGTAATATATATTATTTATTATTAAGTATTTCTGAATTATTTATCATTTATTTGATGGGTTGACCATCAAGATATGCAGACAACTTGCTGGAAATAACATTCGTGCAACACTGTAAAGAAAAAAAGAATGGATGCCAACTGCAGGATCTACATGCATGTACTGTATGTATCAAAATGCGTAACTGAAAATTTGAACCAAGAAGGATTTCACCTGCTACATCTACTGCTTCATGTCAGCAGTATGAGTCTATATCACCAGGGCCGGTATTCAATTCAATACTTGGATTAAGTAAAATTTTTACTAAGTATTTTACTTGGCTAAGAAATTTGCTTAAGTCATATTCAATTCAATACTTTGAATTTTACTTTAGTAAGCCAACTTTAAGCCAAAATTCTTACTGATAAGCATTGTGAGGTCATATTTTCAATGCGCAGTTAACATGTCGCATCAAATACGCTCAAATACGGTATGATATAATTCTGCGCAGCTTATGATTACTGCGTATAAAAACCTATGCCTGTCAATCAAGGCCTCCAAAATAATTGGCTTAAGTCTCCTAGGTAGGTGTCTTAGATTTAGAGTAAAATACTTAGCCAAAATATGGAACTGAATACCAAAATTTCCTAAGTATTTTATCTAAGTAAAAAGCTAAGTAAGATACTCATATTTCTGACTTAAGTATTGAATTGAATACCGGCCCAGGCTATTTTATGGTCCTGGACAGAGGCACAATGAATTACAAAGAAATACCTCACTTGTCTTGAGTTCTGACTCGTTAACACTGAAGGTCCCTAGTTGTACAATGTTATCATTGTTCAGAATTGTTGAAGAAGAGATTTTTAAAGAAAGACTGTACTTACAGAAGAAAGACATTTTCTTTTTAAAAAAAAAATATGTATTAACTGAACTTTCAACATATCTTTTGTTTGTTGAACAGGCCAGTAATTTCCTTCGAGCATTCCGTACTATCCCTGAAGTATCAGCGTTGGAGCTCCTACTGGGAGATGCCGAGGAATCTGCAGGCAAGGCTAATTTCCCTCGTCTCATCCAGAGTTGGAACAGATTTGTGTTGGCACAAATCTTACAGGTAAAAACTGCGACCTTTAAGGCATTCTAATTTATCATTTTCTTTCCACCAAACAATCTGGTCACTGAGATTTGGATTGAGTTGAAATATTCATCAGTGTATTTGAAACTTTTCATTAAGCTTGTAGTATTATATTGATGGTATGTGTCCAGTTCTGATGACAGACTGAGTTACTCCAATCAGTCAATCAATGAGTGCCATCCTGAGGCCCATGTTGGCAGGTGGTCACCTCCATACTTGGAGTAATATCACAATCACTCCATCATCAGTAAAATTTGTAACTTCCAAAAGGGAGACAAAACTAAGTTTTACATGCCTTAGCTTTAAGTACCGGTACACATTAGATACAAAACAATATTCATACTCATTGTGCCCCCTACAGTACTGTTTGCCTTAAAATGCATTTTTAAAATATGTGATAAACACATGAAGAGTTTAATACGCAAAACCGATAAATGCCGTTTTTGACAATTTTAACCCTATCTAGCCCTCGGGGGGGGGGGGGGCTTTTTTAGCCCCCCTTGACATTTTTCGCGACATATCCATAACGTGAAAAGCTCACGTTGCAACATTTCATGACTTTTTTCTTTTAAGTCTTGCGCAACTTTTGAGACCAAATTCGCGACGCCCGGGTATGTGGTTCTGAAGTTACGCAACATTTTGTAAGTGTATGTCAGACCCAAAATTGCTCAAAAACGTGATTTCTTGTACAAATCCAATGCACATTCTGTTTCTAGCCAAAATTCATAAATGTATCATTAATTTTACTTTTACTGATTAAACACAATTAATTTCATGTTGTTTATGATCGGAATAGTGTCGCCGACGATTTCCATCGAAAAAACATTAAAAAACAAAAAGTCGAAAAACAGAGAAATACATAAGAAATTTAAAAAACAATAAAATACATAAGAAAAAATTTTGATACCGCCATTTTTTTTATGTACATTTGATAGGAATCCTAAAAAGAGTGTCTAGACCAAAATTTAGCAGTTTTGGAGTTGTATTTACAGATTTACAGCTGAATACTTATTTTATGCATTAATTAGCATAATTAATTAACAATAAATTAGAATAATTTCGTAATAACTAACTATACAATTTTGGAGATTACGTTGTGGGTGACGTGCATGCTGATTTTTTCGTCGCGATCACGCGATCAACAGCCGAGATCTGGGGGGGGGCAAATAAGCCCCCCCAGGCTATGTAATTTCAAAATAGCCCGGGCTATATAGGGTTAAAATAAGGTCACTCTCATATAGTACAAAATAATGCTTTTCAAATGATACATTGCTCATAACATATAAAGGTATATCATTAGAGTAATGGTCAAAAGTAGCAAAAATCATCTTTTTTCTTTATTTTTCTTGATCCTTAATTGCAAATATCTCAATTTGACAAGAATGGATGTATCGGTTTTTGCCTTCAAACTCTTCATATGTTGATCGCTTGCTTGACATAGAGTTTAAGATATAAAAGCACATAAAAAGATGTCACGCTATTTCAATGTTTGTTTATTTGTCACAGACTTTTGAAGGGTAGTGCCTAAAGGAGACTCGAATTAGCTACTCTTTAATAATAGTTTTGTTTCTCTAATACAGTCAAAAACCTGTTTTAGAGACCACCTCTCTATAGCAGCCACCTTCTTATAGTGGCCACTAAAATTGATATCCCATGGAGAGAAATTATGTGTTTAAGAATCTGCCTATAGTAGCCACCCATTTAACCCATAGCAGTACAGAGCTTTCTGGAGGTCTAAATTAATCATCTTTAATCCTTAAATTGGCAACATTTATTTTTTTTTCGATACATGATAGTTAGGAAAAATAAATTTGGATATAACGTGAACCAAAATGAATTATAACTGTAAAATTTAATCATAAATTGCCAATTTGAACATGGAAATAGTGATTATACATTATTCATTGCGTTGCCAATTTAGAAAGTTCAGTGATCAGTTACAATTTAACTGCTCTTGTTCGAGAATGCCACACCATACAGCATTGGGAATGGACTCAAATTTTTCAGTGAATTTTTCTCATTCTGTTCATGTATGACATGTACTGCCCAGCATTCTGGACCAACAGATACTGCAAAAGCGTCTCCTAAAGGAGGCGTTGTACCTCTATGGGTTAAAAGCCATATTTTTGTTTCCCTTGAGTGACCTTTGTACATAAGTTCACTGTTTCTTTTACCTCTCATTTTCTTGTATTGTGCAGGAAACCTCCGATCCAGCCACGGAGGACAATGAAAACAGTGAGGAGAGCGAGGAAGAAAAGAAACCAGGCCCACTATCCTACCTCGGTGAGACGGTTTCCCGTCTTTTTGAAGCTAAGGTGGACAATGCCAACGTGTGCAAGGTTTGCAGTAAAGAAACAGTGCGAGAAGCATCCACCATGGTCGTTACACTCACCTACCCAGAAGCTCTTGCAGCTGGTAAGAGCTATGCATTGTGTTATGAATAGAAATTGATTGATAATGATATAATATAGACTGGCCTTGAGGGAGATATGACATTTATTGCCCGAACTAGAATTGTATTGCCCAAGTCGAAGACAAATGGAATACGATTCTAATGAGGGCAATGTTGTATCAACCAAAGTAGCCAGTCCATATCATTATTATGAACAAATCAGATATGTAGAGCGAACTTTGTCGCCCATTTGGTATTTTGTGCATCTTTATCTTGTAAAATTCCATTGGATTCTTCTTCGTCAAAAGACACGAATCTCTTCGAGGAGGTTTTTTACAACCTAATATCAAAGTTCACGCAAAAATCCCACAGTGCAAAATGGGTTTCACTGCACTGCACATCCGTGCGGTTGGTTTTATTCCGCGTACAGGAATTTGCTCACTATTTGGCACACAGAAACCCATTGACTTTCAAAACCAGGCAACAGACAATTTATCAGCCCACAATTTTGTTAGCTTGTCAATGTCGGGGGGATGAATTATGAAAATTTCATTGCTCAAATGTCTGATATGGTTAATGATGTATTATTCGTGACTGCCAAAAAAGCAAGCTTGTATGTTGGGTATATATGCTTCTAGAATTGAAAATTAGTCTGCTTGGCATCTAGATAATACAAGAATCAGAGTTGGTAGTAGAATGCCATTAAAAAATAAAATCATAGATTTTAAAAGAAAACGGAGCATAGCTCTCAAAAATGAAAGGCGAAGTCACACTCTTCGTCAGTGCCCACGGTGTGACAAAAAGACGTAGATCAAAATCCGTTTCTGAAACAGACGAAAAAACACGTCTGTTCATGGGCAGACGGATTGTGAAACTCACCTTTCAAAAGAAATCAACGCGCTGAAGATGGAGATGGCGCGAAGTAAATAACGCATTCCAAGACGCGTTGTCATGACTGCAAGATGACAATGGCGAATCTCCGGCTCCAAAACAGGAAAATCTGAAAAGGGCCTCACCGCCAACAGTCAGAAAGTAGCAGTAAAAGTACCTAAATAGAATTGAAAATTAGTCTGCTTGGCATCTAGATAATACAAGAATCAGAGTTGGTAGTAGAATGCCATTAAAAAATAAAAACATAGATATAGATATATATGCTTATATATATATATATATATATATATATGTGCTTGTATATGCTTCTAGAAGCAGTCAGGGGTACCTACTGCCTTAAGTCCTATCAGAGGGATGATGTAATGAGGAGTATTACCAAAGGGCATTAGCGTAGCAACTTGATTTCTTAATCCGGGACCTTCCTTTGTCAAGACCACTGCTCAACCGCTAAGCCATCATCCGAGGAGTAACCTTGTTGAACATTCCTGCAATCACCTAGACTCTCTACCGCTAAGCCATCATCCAAGGAGTACCCTTGTTGAACGCTCCTGCAATCACCTTGACTCTTTATATATTGAAGTCTCTTAAAGGCTGTGTGTACATTATAAAGTGATCTTTTGTAAATTTTATGACAGTGCCTTATCTACAATATTTGTTTGTAATGGCTAAGATTATACATGTATGAAAATACCATGATTGTATGTTTGTCCTTGTTTCAGCTGCTCAAGGAAAAGAAGTGAAAGAGCAGGACTTTGTTTCAGTGCTGCAAGGAAGCATGAACATAGAGCAGTCCACACAGGCTTGGTGTGATGACTGTCAGCGATATCAACCATCTGTAAGTTATAACCAATCAGTTTGTATATCAGTTTATATCTCTTATATCCACTAATGACAGACTAATCACAAAATTAGAAATTAGATATCTGTTGGCGAACAACCTAAAATATAGTGCCAAACCTTAGCTTTCCTGTTTCTTGCTTTCTTGCCCAAAGTGAAACAAAACTGTGCTTGTAGATCTCTAATACCGTGCTTGCATTTCAAACAAATCAGCAGAACCTTGGAGAGTGTGAGTTAAACTTCATTTTTATGCCTCCGCCCACCGTAGGTGGTTGCCGGAGGCATTATGTTTTCAGGTCGTCCGTCCGTCCCGTTTTCGTTCTCGCGATAACTTAAGAACCGTTTGACAGATCAACTTCAAACTTGGCTCGTGTATGCATATGGGAGGGACAATGATCTGATTAGATTTTGGAGTCTCAAGGTCAAAGGTCAAGGTCATAGAGGTAATAATACACATAAAAATGGCTCGTTCTCGCGATAACTTAAGAACCATTTGACAGATTGGCTTCAAACTTGGCTCATGTATGCACATGGAAGGGACAATGATCTGATTAGATTTTGGGGTCACAAGGTCAAAGGTCAAAGGTCAAAGATGTCATTGTATAAATGAAAATAAATCAACAAGTGCCATTTATTTCTGATTTGGTAATGGCGGAGGCAAAAAGTTTGACCATGCGTGGTCGAAGATTCATCTAGTTTCTTATTTACATTTTGTAAATACTTAGAACTATCCTCTAGAATTATTACAGCATAGAGTTTGTAATTCAAGAAATACAGACGAAGGCAGAAGGCTATATACCTATCTAGCCATGTAGATTTTTAGTTGCACAGTTGAAAATGATGAGTGGAGAATGTCAGACGGAATGCAGTATCCTGATCAGACCCCAAAGGAGCATTTTTCAGGCCAAAATTTCACCTGGCATCTCTGGATGAGAATTATTTGAAAATAAAGTTGATATTAAAAAGGAACTGGAAGAGAAACTGGTGTGTGTCGGGAACTTATGAATGCCTCAACTGAATTACTGCATTTCAGAATATTCCATATAATTATTAATCAGGAAGACAATTTCACTTAATTTACTTGGTAAAAGCACCTCAGTTGAAAACACTGAAAATTATTCTTGATGGTTCTGACTCTGGAATCGTTGTTTCCCTGTCTACCAGATGCAAGTTCGTAGTTACAAGAGACTGCCAGATGTGATCACAATCAACTGCAACCTAGAGACACAGTCAGATGAAAACTTCTGGAGGAGACAAGAACAGGTAAAAGAAGAATGACTAACTGACATCTTTATATCTTATGAAATTGAATAAATGTTATATAAAACTTCTCTACTACATGGACCTGTTTCTGATAAATCTATTTTTTTTTTCAATTATCAAGTTCTTTTCAAATGACAGTTTGAAATATGTTTTTTAAAATTTGAGAGGTCTTCCAGACAATAAGGACACAAAGTTTACAAACAAACAAACAAACAGAGTGTATTTATTATTTTCTTATCCATTACAAGTTAACCCTTACAAGTCTACCTTGTATTCTACATGTAACCAAAAATTGTTCTCATGTGAATGTGGATATTCCCCTTGTCAAGTGATTTATGCTCATCTTTGTTAAACACAGACTTTTAAAAAAACAAATATGTTAAAGATATTGGATTAAGTTGTTTTTTTTTTTGCCATCTGAAAAAACAACAACATTACAGTACATGTACATGTACTTTAATCGTTCATATTATTGTGTTACTTTTTGGCAGTTGGCAGGAGTGAATTACGACCATCAGAAGGAATCAGCGCAAAGTCAGGTGAAGGCATGTCGTTATGGCTTGAACTGTACCAGGGCCGACTGTCGCTTCAGGCATGATACACAGACTAGTCCTGAGTGAGTTTATAGCACCATATCAAGATGTTCATTTTTCTATCACCTAATTTCCTCTGCCGATTTTCTGGCACATACAGATCCATTATTTCATGCCAACGGTTTCTTGAAAGTAACTGACTTGTTCCATTATTTTGTAGGAATATTTATGTATCAACTAAATAAAGGCGAGTTACCGAATGTTTTCACCCACATGTTTGTTAGAAACAATGAAATTAATTCCTATCCCACTAGGCAATTGCACAATTTTCATCTCTCCCCTGTACGTACTGTTCTTGCACTTCAAACAATAACCCACACAGGACCCTCGTTTTGGAACAGTTTAGAGACAAGGTTAATTCAGTCACCCTCATTGTATTCATTCAAGCATACACTTAAAGATTTCTTATTGAAGGCATATGCATAAGGTTCTTTCTCGTTGTTTATTGCCTCGCTCGAGTGACTACTGTTATTTGACTGTACTTAATATGCATCACTTATTTTCCTAAAAGATTGTCCGTCTTTCGAAATTGCATTAGAAGTTTAATACAACATTAGGTATCTTTTTGGGTTCCTCATATTTCACATGATTGTGTTTATAGTTATAACCATTTTTTTTGTCAATATTCTTTCTTTGTTGAACAATTACATTAAAAACTGTTATTTGTGTGGAATGTGAAACAATAAATCAAATCAAATCAAAAACCTATCAAGGAGTTTCCAGAGCTGGAGTTACATCTAACTCATTCCCTTTGAACCATGTTCGATGCTGCCAGGAGAAATATGTCAGGCATGTGCTTAACTGGATCTTCTTTGCAGATACATAGACAAAAGTTTTCTGCCTGGCTGCAAACTTACAGGCCATTTTCAATGGGAAATATGCTTTTGTAATGATAATTACTTTTTGCCTCTACTCATCTGATGATACGAGCAGTACACAGTGCTTAACTTTACAGGAGGCAAGAGAAAGGAAATGGTGCAAAATTTCCTGAAATATGAATCAAAATTACTTGACTAGGCATGTGTGGGCACTTAACTGACATATAACATCCATAAATAACTGTACTTGAACAAATTCACTTTTCATTTTCGTTTGCCGCAAGTCATCGGAAAAGTGTCAAATTGCGGGTTCTAGGATTGTAAAATTTTAATATTTTTCACAAATTAGAACTGCTGTCATGCAACATGCACAAATTTCTGGACACAATTAGGCTTTTGTATTCATATTTTATCATCTGTTCACTTTTCTCTGTTAATTCAAATAAAAAGTGAAATATTACTGATATTAAATTTGTGACAAAATCACTACTCAAGCTTTCCCATGATGTTGGCGGGATGGAACCTCGGATATCAAACGCAAAAGCACACCTGTAGATACTATTGTGCAACTTTAGAAAGGGACAGCTACTTGAAATAAATTTTTTGCAAGTTGGGACTCCAGCTCTTGAAACTCCTTGCACATATGTAGGGTATTTGAATTTGTCAGCATCAGGATCAGGATATATGCGCTGCTGGTCTGGTTAGTATGATTGCAGTGGGTGAGAGAGAGCGTGAAAAGTATCAAGCCAAACCATAGTTGGCTCTTTTCGATCTTAGACTTGAACATCTCTGGTGATGTACTGTTGATGGCTTCTGGATGGAGATGATTCCAAGCCAGAGGGGTACTCACAAAAAATAATTGTTTTAGTTGCTCAGCATTTGTATGATGAATAGTGAAAACTTTGTTGAGGTTCACTACTTGTCTTTCTAGGATATATTGGGCTTGAAAATCTTTGAATTGCTTGGCGATAACAAATCTGTTAATGTAGTCTTGAAAATCAGTTGATTCAGTGTGCTGATTTGGACCATTAGGAGGAGTGAATTTTGACCACCAGAAGGAGTAACCACAAAGTCATGACCTTGTAGTATCATGATTTGAGGTATAGTTAATTATACCTCCACCAAACGAAGTTTGAAGGGGGTATATATATATACACTCCGGCAGTTGGGTGAGCAGGCGGTTGAGTGGGCGGTCCGTTGCAAATCTTGTGGATCGAACTACTTCTTCATTTTTCGAGCAATGCTCATGAAATTGGACACACACATTAGTCTTGGGCTGAATATGTGCAAGACATATTTTCTTATGCAATTCTACTACCAATGCTCCAGATTACCTTGATATTTCAGTTGTATATTAAATGATGTTTCCTGTGCTCTCTTTGCAGGGCTGATGTTGAGATGAAATCTTGGTTACCCCTGTACATCAAGGTCAAACTCTCCGAAGATAAAAAGGTGGACATTCATGAACTCAAACCAGAGGTCAGTTCAAGTATTCATTATCTTTTGTTCTGTCCAATCATAACACTGAAGTCAAAGTGAAATTTTACCTGTTATGCTTGCCTTGTTTATGCTGAGAATAATGATATGATTTCAGGGCCTTTTAGGAGAACAGTACACAGTGCTGAAGAGGCTACCTTGGGTAAATAATACATCCTCCTCCTCCTCCTTCTCCTCCTCCTCCTCCTCCTCCTCCTCCTCCTCCTCCTCCTCCTCCTCCTCCTCCTCCTCCTCCTCCTCCTCCTGTTTCTCCTCCCTCTTCTCCTTCTCCTACTCCTTCTCCTTCTTCTTCTTCATAAATTTGCAAATATGATTATTATTTTGTTATCTTTTCCAACAGGGAGACAGAGTGGATGATGTCGATGCTGAGGGCTATGTGACCTACTACCTTCATGCTAGCGTAGGTCATGTTCGCGACCCAAGGTCAGGGGGCAACCTGGTAGCTCACATCAACGTTGGCAAGACTTACCATAAGAGGAAAGAGGTACATGATAGTTCTTTTTTAATTTTTGTTTTTCAAGGCCTGTATGGTATCCTGCCGTCCAATGATAAAAGGAAGCAACTCTGTAGAATGAGTTTCTTAGTAAATGAAGAAAATATGTCACTGTTTTATGAGGAAACCTATGGAGTTCCTTCGTACTGTTATGTCTATATTTCAGGAATTGGGAGTCATGTGACCTTAAGGCTCTATCTCACCAACGGAGACATCTCTGCGATGTCTCAGAGACTTGCAGTCTCTGCAGTTGCGGAGACGTCTCCAAAAAAAGCTCTCATCAAAGAGACGTCTCTGTGACAAGTTTCAAAATGTTTATGATGGAGCGTTTGCAGGATCGTGCACCTGACTTGGACCAGGAGAAATGTCAGCACACGTTCAGTCACGCGGTTTCTAAAGTGGGTCAAACATCGTCAGGTAGAGTCGTGGAGACGTCTCTGCAACGTCTCATCCGTCTTTTTGGTCTCCTCCTGGTCTTTGCGACGTCTCTGAGATGGCTCAGAGATGTCTTGGAGATATCGCGGAGACGTCTCAGCAGTCGCGGATATGAATTAGTCTCCGCAACTAATGGAGACGTCTCGGAGACGTCGTGGAGACTTCGCAGAGACTGTAAAAAGTCTCAAAAAAATTGAGCATGTTCGAATTTCTTGCGACTCCTCAGAGGCTCCATAACTTTCAGGAGACGTCTCAGAGACCTCGTGGAGACGTCTCTGCAACTAGCAAAATCTGGAGTTGCAAACTAGTTGTGAACTAGTTTCAAGCCCAATGAGATACCCCCTTTAATTTTTTCATCATCACATGGAGCATACAAAAAAGTACTTCAAATCAAGAAAAAGTCAAGGTTTGAAAAGAATCAGAGTTGCTTCCTTTGGTCATAGGATGGCAGTGTACATGTAACTAGATTATGATGATGATGTTTGTGGTGGTGATGGAAATTAGTGGTGATGATTGTGGTGATGCAAAGAACATATGACAACCAGTAAGAGTGAGATATAATGTGGTTGATGATGTCAATAAAGGAGTATGATGTGCTGATGGTAATGGTAAGAGTGATATCAATAATAATGAAACTTAACTCGATGAACACTAAGCCTAAGAAAAATCGGGCTAGGGTGAATGGAATCCAATATTGCCACAGAAGAAGATATAATGCTAGAAAAAGTACTCCGATAAGAGCCATGGTGAGTTTCAAATATTTTATCTTTATTTTAGATCATCTTCAGGAACTGAAGCATTGAGTGAAATGAACTGTTTATATATACATGTAGTAGGAAGGTTTGAGAACAAATGAACTAAATCAATTACATTACTAACAAAAGGAATGAGATTACAAAGGAGAGTAATTGAGAAGGGTACCAAACAAACAGAAAGTTGAATAGGATAAAGAAATGTTTACAGTAAGAATGTTGGCTAGGGAATGTCATTGTGTGTAAATATTTGACAACAAATCAATTCGATAACAGAGAGGGAAAATACAAAGGAGAGTGAATTGAAAATGTGTGTTATACAGATATCAAATCATGCTCAACGGTTTAGCTCTTGCAGCATGAAGGAAAGATGTGATCGCATGAAATCATTTTATTTGCGTCATAAGTTGATTGTCATTAAAGAAATAACTTTCATCTTTATAGTTGTCAGATCTTCTACCTTTTAATCTGTTAACTACATGTACTGAATTTTCGAATTCCCATAGGTTTTGTATGGGGACGACCAGGTTCCAGTATCCAGTGGGTTAAAGTTCGATTTTATTGTTTTCTACTTACTTTTAGAAAAAGCAGCAGAGTGTTTCTCAGTACATTTATCTGCAGTATTAACTGATTTCATCAGAAAGATATGAATAGATGAATTTGTAAATTGATCTATTGAACATTCAGAAAGAAATTAGATATATTCATCACACTCCTGTATTGAACATTTTGTGTAATGTTGTGTTTTGTTTAACCAGGGAGTAACTCATATGCAGTGGTACATCTTCAATGATTTCTCCATCCAACCCATTGATAAGTTTGATGCTACTCAGTTCAACCTGGATTGGAAGGTTCCCTGTGTTCTCTACTACATGAGGAATGATGCTACAAGTCTTTATGACATCACGAGTAAGCCATCTCTGTCATTGCCTGTGACATTACAGACCTTGGCCCTGTTGCATAAAACTGACCATTTATGGTATTACTCTCCATCAATGGTAACTTCCATGGCAACCTTGAATTTGATTGACTGTTGAGCAATGTTACCATGGTAGTTACCATTGATGGCAGAGTTACCAATAATAGTAAGTTTTATGCAACATGACCATGTACCATGTACAATATACTGAATTAATAGAATACAGGCCATTGACTTTAAAAAGTGGTTGGTTTAACTTTTGGTGAGAAAAGGTGATCAATTGTAAGTGATTAAAGTTGAGATAAATGAAAATATTTGATCTAGTCAAGCCAAAACAGTACAGTATGATACAAGGGCATTTGATACTGGAAGTGAGTAGGTTCTGTAGTTGAGCCTAATTTTGTTACATCTGGGTACTTTCTCCTATAGTCGATAACAAGAATTGCTTTATATTTTTCGTGACAGGAATTATTTAAAGCCTAATTTGATCAGCTTTTATTCTTCAAATTGGCAACACCAACATTTTTCTTTTATTGTTACACTTTTCTTATAAAACATGTATATAAAATAAATATAAATTGACAGAATGTATGATGAGAAGTCATAAAGTTGCCAATTTGCAGGGAAAAACAGTAATTTTAACATTTTCATTGCATTGCCAATTTAAGGATTTTAATACTTATTTTCCTTTAAAAAAATTTCAGCATCAAACAACAAATATTGATGCAACAAAAATGGGCACAGTAAGTGTAGAATTTTTTGCTCTTTCTGCTCATGTATTTGGTATAATTTTTAGAGCTCTGCATCAAAAGTTATTAGACCAAACCACATAATGTGGACCCTCTGTCACGAATGGGTTAAACTACTCAACATTTCATGTATCTTGAAGTCATTTTGCTAAGAACTTTGTAGATGCATGTACATGTATTAGTGACATATATTTTCCTCTCCATCTGCAGTAACCAACCCTATCATAGCAAGTTGTCTTCAACCCAGTGGTATCTCCAAGGCTTCAGGGTTCAAGCCTCACATGACATTCACACCCCTTGGGCCGGAAGAGATCATTAGTGAAGGATACCTTGTTGGATTGGATGCTGAGTTTGTCTCCCTCAATCAGGTTAAAAAAAATATATTGATGGCAGGGGTGGGGGGGGGGGGGGAGTACCTAAATGTGCACCTGATAAATTATACAAGACTTTTCATTAGTAGTTTCAGACCTAAAATTGTGATTATTTTTCGATTTTCCATTGTCATATTTGTTTTAGCATTACAAAAGTTACTTGCACACAAAATTTTTCTTGGTATTTCATTATTGCATGAACCGAAATCAGAATGTGATCTTCGCAATAACTAAGAACTTGGTTTTTGGTATTAGGAAGAGGCCGAGATCCGAAGCGATGGAACAAGATCTACAATCAAGCCCAGTCAGATGGCCGTGGCTAGGATTACCTGCGTCAGGGGACAAGGTGATCTAGAGGGGGAGCCCTTTATCGATGACTACATCTCCACCCAGGAACAGGTGAGAGATACATTTAGAGCAATGAAAGCCCACATTTAAATTAAATCCATTATATAGTTCTGATGATGTCAACAGGGACTGTTAGAGCTCAACACATGCAGGCACCCTTGACACATGGGTTTCTGAGAAATGCAGTTAGAACAATGAAAGCCTGCATTTAAATCCACAGTATGGTTATGACAATGTTAACAGGTACTGTTAAGGTGTGTTCAGATATGATGCAAATTTGTGCCGCTACATTGTGCTGCCACATTTTTTTGTGTACAGGTCTATGGGGTATGGGGCAACAAAAAAATGTTGCTGAGGCAGGACACATTTTGGTTTGCTGCCTGGCTGCAAAAAAATGTGCACTAATCAAATTCCTAAAAAATTAGCACAAAAATTTTTGTCACTGTTGTTTGCACAAGCTTTGACAAAATTCTCTCTTATTTGAGAGTTGACAAGTTAATGCGCGTTCATTAGCATAAGTGGCAGCACAAAGTCACATCATATCTAAACACAAAAAATGTGCTAGCACAATGTGGCGGCACAAAGTCGCATCATATCTGATTGCACTTTAGAGCTCAACACTTGCAGGTGCCCATGACACATGGGCTTCCATAATCAGATCCTCCTCCCAAAAGAAAAACCCAATACAAAACAAAATAAAAATGATTTTTGACATGGAGATGATGCACACAGACCCAAGATTTTCATTCTAGACCCCTTACAAAAAAATTAGTGTTCAGCCCTCTGTTTAACATGTCTGACTGTCTCTGACTGCTGGCGACCCCATTGACAAAGTTTTGCAGGTGTTTTTGTCTATTGCATCATTGCTTACATGTAGCTCTAATAATAGGACCTTTGCCCTCTTCTTTTTTTGCTCTACGCTTTTTTTGCCCTACTCTTTTTTTAAATCATACATGTGTTCTACTCCATACCTTGGGATGTCATGGTGTGTCCAAATAAGTCAAATCTTTGTTTCAGAACTATAGCCTTTCATTTTGATAATTTACCCCAAGAATCAAGTCTGTTTGATTATAATTGATGAATAGCAAGCTACCGACAAGGCTGAACCATTGTCAGTTTTTGGCTCTACAAGCAGTATTAATCATTCAGAAATATTTAGAATGAATGACTTTACTCGCGACGACTCTGTTCTTTTCTCTAGATAAAAATTCACTTGACTCTCACTCAAAAGGTTGAGGGTTTGAATCCCAGTCCAGGGCCCCATTTCATAAAACTTGTTATCAATAACATGTTGCGATAACTGTTACAAGCTTCTGAAATCCTTGCATCTGATTGGCTGAGAGCAAATTTGTCATAGAAAAGTGGCAGTTGTTACTGATGACAAGTTTTTATAAAGTGCGGCCCAGCACTAACTATCCATTTCATCCTTTGCCCTCCTCTTCTTTTGCCCTTTTTTGCCCTTCAGACATCATGGTGTGTCTAAATAAGTCCAATTTCTGTTTCACTACTATGGCCTTTAATTTTGATGAGGCCCCCAAGAATCAGATTTCATGGATTTAATTGATGAATAGTGAGCGGGTGACAAGGCTAAACTGTTGTGAATTCTTTTGCTCTATCTACTGTACTGTATCAGTCGTGTAAAAATATCTAGAATGAATGACTTTACTCCAAATGACTGATATCTATACACAAATTCACTTGACTCTCTATCGAAAGGTTGAGGGTTTGAATCCCAGCCTGGCACTAACATCTTTTCGCAAGACATCGCCGTAATCCACATTTGCCACTCTCACCCAGGTGCTAATTGGGTGCCCGGTAGGATGCAAAGGTCATCGTCATTGGATTAGTGCCTGCAAAACGAGCGACTGGCTGGAATGCTCCCTAAAGGGTGGAGAATGTGCACAGTAATGTGTGGAGTAGTACTGACTGAATCCAGTGACCAGGGCTGCGTTTCACGAAACCGTCATAAGTCTAAGTTCATGGACATCCCATAGAAACGCGTGTTAATTCTACAACACGCGTTTCAGTGGGATGTCCAAGAAGTTAGACTTATGACGGTTTCGTGAAACGCAGCCCGGGGGTAATGATTATAATCGTTGGTCAGTTTGTGTTATGAAAGTGCCTTCTAAGAAACAGGTATTATTGTTATACATTCTCACACAGGTGGTGGACTATTTGACCCGATTCTCTGGTATCAAGCCTGGAGACCTGGACGCCACGATATCATCCAAGCATCTCACCACCCTCAAGGCCACCTACCTCAAGCTTCGCTACCTCCTGGATATGGGCGCCATCTTCGTGGGTCATGGTTTGCGCAAAGATTTCAGGGTTATCAATCTCTTGGTGAGTGTAACCATTGCTCCACACCAACTCTCTTGCTAAAGGGTTCGGATTTAATTTCCAGGCCCTGTATGTATTGAGCCCTGTAACATTATTAAATGTTGGGGGTCCGGACCTAAATTTTGGGAGCCCATATGTCCTGGGCACCTGTTAATTTTGCGACCAGGGACGGTATTCTGAAAATTGTTTTATCTTTTATCTTATCTTCACTGTGTTAATTGTCATAACAAATTTTAAAGGTGTACTCATGATTGGTTTGAACTGCGCAGATGACCAGCACACAAGATAAAGTGCGCGATGTGAGCCAATGGTGTATGCTCTTTCTGATTGCTATGGCAATTAAAATGAGATAAAAAGATAAAACAATTTTCAGACTACCGGTCCCGGTTTAACAGAGGCACCTGTTGACCTATGTCCTTTGGAAACTGGCTTGTCCCTGTATTCACTATGAACATGACGGACAAAGAAAGCGGACAAAATAAACAACCCCTCATTCTACCCTTCACAGTGGTTCTGGTAGTCAAAAGAACATCCCTTCACTGCTATTGTCTAAAATATGTGGAACAGGTGTCACATGCATATTCACCTGGAACTGCATGATTAAACATAATAGCTGTGAAGGGATGTTCTATTGACTACCAGAACCATTGTGAAGGGTAGAATGAGAGGTTGTTTATTTTGTCTGCTTTCTTTGTCCGCCATGTTCATATTGATTATAATAATAGTAATAATGATGACTGGGATGTATTTACCCAGGTTTGCCACATCAGTATTACTGATGTTCTTCCTGCAGGACTTGCATTTATTATTACCCCAGCAAAGTCAGGTACCCATTTATGAATAATGGGTTTAGAGGGACATGTACTGACGAAAAACACCTTATTCAAGAATGTAAGCACCGAGCAGGGAAGGAACTCAGGACCTCTTGTGTGAGAGGCAAGAGCCTTCACCCATATACCGTGATGCTGTGGGAACGTAGAAATTCAATAGTTGAAGGCTGAGTCACTGGTTACCACCTGATAAGTTGAGACAAGACATATGAATGAAGTTAACTGGTTTGGTAGTTTGTATTTACAGTGCATGAAAGTTTGCTCACTTCATGGAATTCACAGTTAATGCATATAGAATCTAGGCATGCTGTAAAATCTTCAAACGTTGCCCTATTCATCAGGAACTACAAGGAATCTGACCAATGAGAATTTGGAGAGTGATGTGGTTAAACAAATTGATGATGGTTATGATGAATTACTCTTGTAAGCATGGAGAAGTTAAAGGTATTGGTTGACATTGTTATAATTAAATAAAAAAACTCATTTTGCTACTTGAAAATGGGATAAACATAAGGGTTATAGTGCAAAAATACCAGTCTGCAAGTTTCAAAGTATAATATCCACAGGAAGTATGTTAAAATATTAGAAATGTGAACCAATGTTTGAAAAATATATAACGGTCGGTTGCGCAGACTAGACGTGAGGAGTGCGCATGCGCACATGGCTCACCGGACCGTACTGTGTGTATTGGCTTATCTTGCGGAGGGAGACAGTTAAGGTTTTTTTTTTAATTTGAGCAAAATGGTCCTCTTATTTAGTGGCTCTGAGACCAAAAATGATAAAATCGCAGTTTGCGTCTTACTAACAGTTTTTCATTCCAAATTATAGTTGGTTTCAGGGTTTTTGAGTACAAATACAAGTACTCATACACATGTTTCATCTTCGTTTGAGAATTTTTAAAATCGGCTGCTCACAAAGTTATAGCTAGTGCCTTTAATGAAAGGTATACGTGCATATCTTTATAAGAGTTGTTTGTCATGATAATGGAGTATATTGTGATTTGTTATTGTTATTTGATGATTACCCGAATGGTGTCAGACCCCTTCATGAGAAATGAAAATAATATAGCTTAAATGACTAATTCTAAAACAATTCCATTCGTAAATGTTTGTCTCGTGTTTCTTCTAGGTGGACCATCGTCAAGTTGTAGATACGGCAGCGCTGTATAATCTGCCCAAACAGAGAATTGTCTCGCTCAAATTCCTCGCATGGTACTTCTTAGGTGAGTCGCTACTAGGGGGCCTTCACAACCAAGTACGCTACCGTCAGTTGAGCATGTCGTGTGCGCATGCTCAAATCCGAAGAACAAAAATTATACTAATCGCTGATTGTCAGGCTTTTCAGCTGCGTCCTACACTGAGGACGGACACAGTTTTGGCCAAGAACTGTTCTTGTTTTCATAAGGATGGGGAGTCATTCGGATTTGTTTGTTTGAGCGTGCAAAGATTTTTGTTCTTTTGGATTTGAGCATGGGTACATGACACCCTTGGCCAGCGATCGTGTACTTGGTTGCAAAAGCTCCCTATAATCATCCTCACCAACAGAGAGAAAAAAAAGTTTATGAATAGGAGAGGTAGGGGAAGAAAATGCATAAGGAAGGTAGATAAATAGGGAAAGACATGAGAGAAAGTGGAAGAAGGTGATAAAGAAGGGAGGGGTTGGGGCATACAAATGAATGCTAAAGGGGAGAATTAGAAAAATCTATAGAATTTAGGATATGATAGTGAAAGCATATAGTGAAACATTGATTTTATACAGGTGTAAAGGAAATAAAATAAAAAGGAAGGTTGAAAAAAATATTGTAGAAGAATGAAAAAGCAGGAAAAATAGTAAATTAGTTAGATGGGTAATTATGTATGCAATACATGCAAGTTTTGACAGGCTACATGTTAATGTATCAAGGCAAGCATGATTATTATTCCTAGCATCATAGCAATCATTGAGTCTGCTGGAAGGTACACTGCATGCATCCCAAGTATAATTCTGCGGACATCTGTTGTTTGGATTAATTAAAGGGCAATTCATTTTTTTCAAAAGGGTAAAAATTTCTGAATAAAACAGTGAAAATTCTGATAAAAATGGAATGCAGAAGGAGGAATTTATGATTTTTTTTAGTTTTGCTGTTTTTCACAAAACAGTTCTTGACCAATTGATATGAATATTCAACGAATGAGTTGATATTTTCATGCCTGCACTTTTTTCGGTATCGTCTGCACAAACAATTCAGAAAATTTTCTCTTTTTCCACTAAAACTGAAACATTGTCCATCATGTCTACACATATTAGACTAAGCACAATTCATGAATGAAAGGAGTATTTAGGACAATTTATAGATTTTTATGGCTAAAATTTTTGGCACTTCTGTGAACATTATGTTTGGAAAATTGTGAGGATATGACATCATCACCTCACCTCACTCAAACTGTTCAAAAACTGCTTGGTGAAAAAATTGTGAAACTTTGAAAATTCATAATTTCCTTATTTTTCATCCAATTTTCATCAAATTTTCACTATTTTTTCAGAAATTTTTACTCTTTTGTATTGAAATGAACTTCATCTCTTCCCATACATCTCCTTTAAAGAAATAGAAATGAAAAGAAAAAAAGCCCCCAACATTTTTCCCCTCTTACTACATCTATTTAGGAACAAACATCCAGTCAGAAACCCATGACAGCATTGAGGACGCCTATACCGCCTTGAGACTCTACAAGAAATACCTGATGCTGAGAGAAGAGATGGAGGACGAGAAAGAATGGGAGACACAACTCAAGAAGATGTATGAAGAAGGGAGGAAACACAAGTGGAAAATACCTGGAACAGAATGAAAGAGTGTGTATGAAGATGGACAGAAGGACGAAATATCTGATTCTGTAAGCAGAGATGGAAGAAGAGAAAAAAAAAATGGGAGCCCAGCTCAGAAATAAGTAGGAAGAAGGGAGGAAACTCATGTTGAAAATACATGGAACAGAATGAAAAAGTGTATCAAGATGGACAGAAGGATGAAGTATCTTTAAGAAATACCTGATGTTGAGGGAAGAGATGAGGGAAGGATGAGAAAAAATGGGAGATGCAACTCAAGAAGATGTAGGAAGAAGGGAGAAAACACAAGTGGAAAGTACCTGTGACAGAATGATTGAATGTGTAAAGATGGTCTCTGTGTGCCAAATGCTAGAAACTTGTGTGATGTTTGCAAGTGGCTGTCACCTGTGTTCATTTGAAAAAATAAACAAACAAACAAACAAAAAAATTTGGGTAACTGTTGAGATTATTGGATATTTCCATTAAACCTGTTGAAGCTGATTGGATGCGCCTGCACGTACGTAGACCTGGGCCGGTATTCCATTCGATACACAGATTGAGTAAGAAAATTACTAAGCATTTTACTTGGCTTAGTAAAATACCTTAACCAGTATTCAGATCACTTCTAATTATGACTTTAAGGCAAGCTACTTTACTGATAACCAGTGTGACATCATAAAGTCTTTCCCAAAGCGTCGCGTTAAATGTTGTGTTGGGTGCAGCATATGACTGCGCATATGTATGAGAAAACTGCATGCCACTTAATCAGACTTACAAAGTAATTTGCTTAAGTCTGCTAGGGAAATGTCATAGATTTAGGGAAAAATATTCCATGCCACAAAGTGGAGTTAGCCAAAGATTCAGTTATCATGGTTTAAAGACATTGGTTAACATTGTTATGATTTTTAAAAAAAATCTCATTTTGTTACTTGAAAATGTGATAAACATAAGGGTTATAGTGTAAAAATACCAGTCTGAAAGTTTCAAAGTGTAATATCCACAGGAAGCATTTTTAAATATCAAAAATGTGAACCAGTGTTTGAAAAATATACGAGGGTCGGTTGCACAGACTAGACATAAGGAGTGCGCATGCACACATGACTCACCGAACCGTACTGTGTGTATTGGCGTATCACGCGGCGGGAGGCACATAACGGCATTTTTAAATTCGAGCAAAGCGGTCCTCCTAGTGATTGTCTCGTGAGACGAAGGATAATAAAATCACAGTTTGCGTCTAAATTACAGTTTTTCATTTCAAATTATGGGTGGTTTCAGGGTTTTTTAGTACAAATACATGTACAAGTCCTCATACACATGTTTCATCTTAGTTTGCGAATTTTTTAAATCAGCTGCTCACAAAGTTAGCCAATGCCTTTAAGTATTGAACTGAATATTGGCCCTGGTGTTTAATGAAGAAGAAAAGATGAGCCAGAAGGCACTGAAAAAAAGGTAATATACTGTCAGCTTGGAACCAGAAGGCCCATAATTGATATTTTTTATTAGCATAGGATTAATGCCACAAAATGGAGCATTAATGTATGTTGAGCTCTCCAGGTTTCTGCGGCGGTCGGCCTGCCTCTCGGGTTGAAATCACAACAGTAATCAGCAGAATTTGGGGACAGTATTTTGCTGTCTGCACTAGCTGTAGTATGACAAAATATTGTATTTCTATACTATTTCTTAAGTTGGATCTCAATCACCTTGATCATGTGAAATTTTCAATTTTCTTTTGATCGGCAATCTTGCTCATCTGGAGCTTAAACGTGAGCTGGGGAACTCCATTTGCCTATTGTTCAGCAGTTGCCCCCTTACAGACCTATTTCAATGTGAGGTTATTTATAAACTGGCATTCGTGTGAGTGGATATGCCATTCTAACTCATTACAAAAACAGTGTGAATAAGCCATTAGATAAATACTAGTTGTGTATATGCTCAGACAAAGATCATTTGTACTACATTGTAACACCCATAGAAGCAAATCCTGGGTATGTGCTCATAAAAGTTATGTCCACTAATCCTTATTCATTTTATGCACCAAAGTGTATTTGGTAATTCTTTTCCAATTTGGAAATGAAGCTGTTCATGAACCATAACCTTTATTCAGAGAACAAGCATTCCTGGATTGCAGTGGCAACACGCTATATTTGAAAGGTCTTTGACGATTTGAGGGTCTTTATTGGTACCATGCTGTGACCTGGCACTGGTCTGTTGACTTAATGTCGCCATGGAGACACACATTGCACAGTTACTACGAAACCCCCTGCACGAAATTAGTGACATGAGCTTTGTGGACTTTGCAATCATTTATTTCTAAAAGTCAAATTAGTTTGGACAGGTGTTGTTGGCAGCTCCCCCCCCCCCCCCCCCCCCTCCTCCTCTCTTGCCATTAATCTACAGTTGGGGACAAAAGTTCACATACACCTACATGTCTGTATAGCAGAAAAAGGTTTTTAATGTATTCTCAACTTTAATCATTGTTGTCAACTTTTCTCCCAATGATCCAAATAGACAAGTTCATCATAGTTTTTATTGGCAAGTATGATTGGCAAGTATGATTAATAATTCTTCAAATTATAAGTTGTGAAAATGTGAGAAAAACTGCTTTCCACTGGATGTATGTATCACGCTTCAGCTTACCTACTATTACATAAGCATACTCACACATAGGCAAAGGAGAGTAGGTGTACTGGAAGTTGAAAATCTCATTGTTACCACTTTAGTAACGTCTGACCAGTCCTTTTTATGTCACGTCAGATATTTTGAGACGTATTATATGTGAACAAAGCTTTCCAGTGTAAATAATACCTGTCAGTCAGTTTTGATTATTATTGATTGTTGGCTCAACATTACGTGTCGTCAGACAGGAGAGGGACCATCACACATGTCCTATTTACACACCTGTGTAAACAGGTATCGAGTATTTCTTCATGAATTGTGGATAAATATGAAGCTTTAGTGTGCAAACAATATGCATTTCAGCATGGATTGCAGATGTGTAAATATATACCTTTTGTGTGCAAATGATGCTTTTGGTCATGAATTGTGGATAAATATGAAGCTTTGATACTCTTCTTACGTACCTGCCCCCAAGTTTCACTGTGTACCTTCATTAAATGTCACTTAAAATCTCACTAGGGAGAAATTTTTTAAGGGCTAGAAAATATCAGCTTTCATTGAAGCGTAAATATTCAACACTGAATGATATGCACGGTAAAACTGTAACAACAAAATATTTTAGTATGTGGAACTCTGTTATATTCTTTTTCGATTTTTTTTTTTTTTTAAATGTGATTGTAATACAGACCCCCCCCCCCCAATTTTATATCCCTTTGTCCACCGGATGTGGTCTTGCTTTGTACAAAATGTATGTTTGCTCGTTATCATGAAATTCCACTTGAAAATACTATGCAAAGCTCACTCTAAACCCTCGCAGAAGAGTCAGAAGGTAAGGTTATTACACCAGGCTTACTTCGAAATCATCAGGGAATCATGTTAATGACGTATCGTTGCGTTACACAACCATCCATGAAGGTAGGTCTAAATCTCTGAAGTGTGAGGATATACCTGCTGCCTGCTAAGGAACATTATAAATTTACATTTTGCCATGAATGAAAAAAATTGGCGAGCCACATGCAAACTGCTGGAGTTAGCTTGCATTCACACGTTCAAATGACGGTAAACAAGCATTTGCAAACACCAGACAGTCAGACACACACATCTGGAGTCTATACATAATTGATTTTATGAAGTTCATACCCAACATTCAGTGTTATTGATCCTGCCTATGTTAGATAACAATCTGGACCCTGTAACACAAAGATTTGAAATTATATTGCAAAGTTGTAACGGCCAATCAAGACAATTGTTTCATGCACATCTCGTTCAAAAAGGTGACCCTGGACCAATCAGAATGGTTATTTTAAATTTCCGACTGATTGCAAACCTTAATAATAATAATATTAATATGCAGTTCTTGTATAGCGCATATCACATTATGATATAATGTCTCTATGCGCTTCCAAAGGATATAGATATTATTACCCCAGCTTTAGCCCGGCAGCCTTTTACAGCGCGCAAGCATTTCAAGGAATGAATTCCTGCCAGGTACCCATTCACCTCACCTGGGTTGAGTGCAGTACGATGTGGATGAATTTCTTGCTGAAGGAAATTAATGCCATGGCTGGGATTCGAACCCACGATCCTCTGATTGAAAGACGAGAGTCGGAACCACCAGACCACGACGCTTCCACCTTAGTGTTATAGGCCTCTGATTGTTATTGTCTGTAGAATGTTAGTTCGTACGCATTTCATTTTTATGTTTGTCAACTTCTCAATATATAGTAAGCAAGATGACAGATTTTGTAGAGAGATTATGCTCTTTTTAGTGTGTACATGCAGTGTATATGTGAATCTATGTATCTGTACCAGAAGAATGCCCCCACTGCCTTTATAATTCATCTTTTTTTAAGAAGGAATAAAAGTGATAATGAAACCATGTGTTCAAATTCTTTAGAGGAGTTTGTCTTTTGAAAGAGCAAATGAATAAGAATAGACCTAGTTTAGGTTAATGAAGGCCTTTTTTCCTGTTGTATTTTTAAAATAGAAAAGGTAACTGCCTGGTTGAATCTTCTGAAGTTTGGGGGCAATTTTATATTCGACTTTGAGTGCAATGTCCCATATTCTGAAATAAAAAGCCCCCTTTTAGGGTAACCCTTTCTCCATAGTATCCCCCCCCAAAAAAAAAAAAAAATTCTAAAGTTTGTGTTGAAATTTTATTATGAAAAAATAAAACAAGGAATTTATGTCAGAAACTCCACCATTTTGCATCTTAGCCCTCTTAGAAAAGCAAACATTTTCCAAAGGGAAGGGAGACACCCCCTCTCCTCAGACCCCTCCCTCAGGACAGTGATCAATATTCCAATATTCAGTTATGTGCCCCCGCCCCCCCCCCCCCCCCCCAACAGCGATGGTCCTGTATTAAGCCCATCCGTTGGGTATCCTAGACTATCTTTACACTCCCTGTGACCACTTATGCATATACAATACTATGAGCCCTGATTTTATCCCCCCCTTTGTTGTCTTTGTGTAACAAGTGTTTTAAAAAAAATGACACTTTTGATATTACTCACAAGTTAATACTCTTAAAAGACCGAGGTTTTCACAGTGTAAAGGTGAAGGAAGTCAAATTTAGTTGGACTGGGTTTTGTGAATTTTTCTCCATTAATATTTGTAAATTAATGCTCAGAATATTTAGATTCTCATTTTTTGAAAAATTTAGGCCACAAACTGTATGTGAATAAATGCAGTGCATTGCAGCTGAATTCCACTGTACTGTGACCTCTTGACCTCTTTCAACCCAGAGTCATGAGCACTGTTCTGTGGTATACAGTCAATTGGGGGAGGGGTATGTGAGGGTGGTTGTCATATGGCCAAGTAGTTGTATTGGGGAGAGGACACAGTAATTACTCCAAACCAAATATGATGTAAAAAATTTTGCTGCCTCTTTCGTTCATGGGCAGCTGTTCCCTTTTGAGTATTGAAATGTCACGTAGTTGCAATTACCTTAGTTTGTAAAATACCTGTGAAAAAATGTGCATTTATGCTTATTTGAAATTCCATGTGCAGTTTTAGCTGCATGAATGTTCATTAATGCCATGTATATAATGTACAGCAGTTAAAGATCGTCTTTTCTGAAAATAAATTGAAAAAGACATATTTGTATGTGTCCATGTGATTTTTTCTTTTTCCTGTTTTAGAATTACAGTTTCAACTCAATAAACCATACAGGTGAATACACATCATATTTAGACTATGAGAGATCCGATTTTATTCAGATTTTAATATAGTTAATACAGTTTTAGAGAGATTCTATTCAAATTAGACACAGCAAATGATATTACAACATGATTGTGACAAAATAAATGTATATTAGAAACAAAGGATTTTAGACAGAGCAGCAATATATATTACTACAAATTTTGTTGGTACAGCAATACATATAAGGTAACATTAAATGCATTTCACCAAAGGAAAATGTATTTCCAACTTTCAGGCATACACTGCATTAATATAAGGTGATGAATGTACCCATGTAATTTCTTCCAATAATGTGCAGCTAACTCCTGAATCTTGCCCAGGTCAAGTTCCACATTTGCCTGTTAACCATATCTGACAATTATTATTCAAAAACTTAAGATTTACAAAATATGTAGAACTTTTTATTCCAGAATACTCCCCTTTTCCAGTTTCTCTATTGCTATGCATGGCAGGTACATAAATGCCTAAAATGTATGGTTATTTTAAGAATATATTAAAAAAATCAAATAATTGCTTATTAATTCTTTGTTCTTCACAAAGGATATTCATTTGTTTGGAAACTACTTTGGCTGAGCTGCCTGAGTATACAGCTTTATTGGCCATTCTAAACTTCAAGAGCCTTTGGTCTCTTTGCAATGTAAACCAAATATGGATTGTCTGAGAATCCATAATTTTTAGGTTGAGTCAATATATTCAATCTAGCATTCTGTCACCTGTTGCAAACACCACTCCATTACAACCATATTTCTTGAGTTATGAGTAGATACATCAATATTTCGTCGGTTGCCCGGCCAAAGGGAACGAACTCCCTTGACCGGCAAAAGGGAACGAAGAGACATGCGGTCAAATAATGAGATATTTTAAGAAATCTCTGAATATTTATTTCAGTAACAATCCAGAAGAGACCTGGTATAAATTTCGTGAAGTAATTATTCATAGATTTTTAAAAATATCTCTACATTTGACCGCATATCCCTTTGTTCCCTTTCGCTGCTCAAGGGCGCTTGTTCCCTTCTGCCGGGCAACCGATGATTTGTGGAATTCAATACCCCCACATGTTCACTTCTTCAGCTGCATTTTAGTGTACCTTTCTGAAATCCTTGATTGAAACGTGACTGAATTTAACACAAAGGAAACCATGATCTTCACCAATTTCCACGAACACAAGGTGTCACAAGAAAAGATGCCACTGTAAATAACATATTCGGAAATTATTATTGCAGTTACTCAAATTTAGTTGAAACCACACCTGGAAGAAAAAAAAAAAATTGAATATCACAAGCACCTCATATGCTATCCCTGCTAAAAGCTATGATATTGCTTATAAAGCTTTGCTTTTAATATTTGGTATTTCATAAAATAACTGCACAACATGAATCATTAATACAATAATTGCATATACATTGCAAATCAAAAGTACAGTTATTCTCTGATGATTGATTGTAAGAATTTATTAAACACAAGACAAAATAAAAACAGCTTTGGCAGTGCTCTCTAAGATTCTTTCTACATATATTTGGTTGTTTTTTTTAATCCCAAAAGAAAAAAAAAAAAAGGTTATCAGTTTCACTTCCCCTACAATTAAGTCAATGATCCACACCTCATATGTTATGCTTATGATTACATGTAGCTCTAAAACATTCTTTTTTAAAGTTGAGCTACTCTAGAGAATGCAGTACAGAAATAAAAACATACGAAAATACTAATTTGACCAACAAATAATTTTAATAGTAGAAGCCCGGGGGGGGGGGGGGGGGTCCACTGTCATTACAAGGTGGACACCATGCTCGTACATATTAGACTGTCAAAATGGACCCTGAACAAGTATTTTGTCATGTTTTCCCCACCTTAAACAAGTATCACGTACGTCGCCCGTTTGTGAAAAAAACCCTTTTTACGCGTTTTTGTGTAAAAATATGGTGTCCACCTTGTAATTGTAGTGGTCCCCCCGGGAGTAGATGAATGGTGGTTTGGTTTTTTTTCTTTCTTTTCGCTGTTGTTGTTGAAATGTCTTCTATAGTCAATAGAACGAGGCTAAACACTGCACCCAAACACACATTTTACATACACAAAGGCATAAGAAAAAAAAAAGGCATGTACCACACAGAGGCACATTGGGTTGTGTAAATTTCTGCAGCAGTCTACCTCTAAGTTGAAGATACAAACCACCACTGTACAATCATCAAAAAAACTCTACAAAAATATTTGCTTTTGGAACTACAGGAAGATTAAAAATCTTATTTCTATACCATTCCTCAGACTGGATGTTAATCACCTTGATCCAGTGAAATTTCAGATTTGGGGGTTCTTTCTCCTCTCAAGCTCAAACAAGAGATGGGTCCTGTTTCATAAAAAGTTGCTATGATAGCAACTCCTGCTGGAATGGTAACTACATGTACCATGGCAACAGTGAAAATTCTGCTTCCTGATTGGCTTTTATAATGAAAGTTGCCATTCCAGCAAGAGTTGCTATCATAACAACTTTTTTATGAAATGGGGCCCAGGTACATGCTTATTTTCAGAACTGCCTCCCCCTCCCCCCCATAATCGGTGAGAGGTCATTCATAACTGCGTGTCTGTGTGAGCAGACGTATAGATAAACACCATTATCAACGAAACCCTCAAATTACACATTGACACTGACTACCTGATGCCAACCAGAAAGAATAACCTGCATGTTTGTACCCTTATTTACAGAGTAAACCTCAATGCATGCTAGACCTGCTGGATTTACATTAACATGTCAAATTATCTCTAAATACTTGAGTACAGATGGTAAAAATCAAATATTGGACATGTAAGGACACTTTCGTGAAAAGTAATTTTTTGCACCTTATTCCTATAGGATAAATAAAGTATGCGTACTTAATGATCAAATCACGAAGACTTAACATGACTCCACTTCTTTGCCGATTTTTGTCACAACTACAACATGATATCGAATGTAATCAGGAATCATGATCAAGCACCTAATAATTTTTTCAAACACCGACCGACTTTTCACACCTACAAATTTTAACATGATGGTATCCAATATCTATAGCTAAGGAATTTAATCCATCTTCACATGATCTGGCATAAGTAAAATTTGTCGAATCTATTCAATTTCTACGGAACAAAACATACCCGACTACAAATGATCTGTAGCACTAATAAATAAGTGTAAAATGTATCATTCATACTTTAATCACATGATCTGCATTGAAGCATAAATATTCTTATTTGCACCAAGAAATGTGTGATCATGCGTATGTATGTACCCGAAAAGTGCACTGATGGAATTTGAATCTATTATAACCGATCGCTTACATAAATATATTCATAAATTCGTCATCACTACACACCCATTACTTATTTACAAGTACATTAATCGTTTTGCAGAATTGAAATCATCTGACTTACATGAAGAAGACACCAGTGTTTAAACTGGAATTACAAAGTGATGATATGATATAGAATGGTTGCAATAATATACGTATTGAGTGGATTTTCATTAAAACAAATATATTTTCATTAAAACAAACATATTTTCATTAAAATAAAAAAATAAACTAAAAAATATCAAATAAGTTATATTTCAAAGAACCTGCAATCAACTAAGAAAGGTCACAATAATATGCATATTAAGTGAATTTTCATTAATGAAATAAAAAGATAAAATCAAAATGTACAACAAGATAAATTTCACAGAACCTAAAATAAATGTCGAAAGGTTGCAATAATAAGCATATCAAAAGAAATTTCGTCAATGAAATAAAAAGATCAAATCAAAAGGTCAAACAAGATAAATTTTACAGTATCTCTAATCTTTTACACGTATAACACTGCCTTTGGGAAACTGTCATTATTTTACAAGAAAAAAACCCGCAAAACATTAAAATGACACTCTGGGAATTTATACTGGTAATACTCACCAGGCAATCTATGTCATTTTCTTCTTTGGCAAGCAAACTACGATCTGTACACTCTTCTCTTTGGTATTAAAGGATGCATCCCTTTGGTGCAAATAGTTCTTATCTTGTGTTTCATGGTTCCGATCCAGTGATAAAATTCATATTTGTGCAAGAGAAGGGAGAGAAAGGAAATTTGCCAGGAATCCTCCCTATCGCATATAGCCGACTCTAAGTGATAATAGCTATGGATACTTGTGGGCTAATTGTGTCATCATAACATGCTTGTTTTCGTGCATGATTATTTGCTTAACTGACGTCAAATCTCTAATTAGCAATATCTAGTGATTCATTAAAAAGAATTTTATTTAAATATCAAACCAGTGAAAACACAATAATTTGACAGATTAAGGGGAAAAGGTGACTTTTGGTAGGATGAATGTGTCCACGAACATACTGTCAACGGCGATCAATATCACAGCTGTGCGTACTGGAAATACCCTACCAACAAATCTACTGATTTACATGCCCCTAAATTAGACCACTGCCAGAGCAGGGATTTGGAAGGCTATATGTGATATGGAGAATTGATACTGGTAGTGTAAACCCACAATACCTATAATAATATGTCTTTTACCATTCAACGGTCAATATCCATCAAAAGCTACTGCATGTCATAATCCAATACTTTCCATATAACGTTCGACTGTAATACCTATAATAATATGTCTTTTACGGTAAATCAACGGTCAATATCCATCAAAAGCTACTACATGTCATAATCCAATACTTTCCATATTATGTTCGACTGTAATACCTATAATAATATGTCTTTTACCATTCAGCGGTCAATATCCATTGAAAGCCACTGCATGTCATAATCCAATACTTTCCATATTATGTTCGACTGAGCACCAAATGTACATGTACTGAACAACAGTTTATTAATTGTATGTAGGTGGGCTGAACATAGATGCTACATGTACATGTAATGTTGCCAATAAATACATGTATGTCCTATCCGGTGTTGCAAGAAATTTACAATCAATTGCAAGTTGCAACTGATTGTCACTGGCCAATCAAAATCATTGTTGCATGCATGTCTTCTTAAAAGGGCAGACCCTGAGCCAATCAGAATGGTTGTTTCAAATTAGCAATTATTTGCAATTGATTGCAACTTTCTTGCAACACCCCACTAGAGTACTAGTTTGGCTTTTAAATTCATCCTTATGTCATAATAAATACATGATGAAAAAAAGGAGATAGAACAGGAGAATAGAAACATGAACATGGTAATGTCAAAGAAGAAAGAGGAAGAGAGTGAAGAGAGAAAGAGAGAGAGAGGAAGAGAGAGGAAGAGAAAGAGAGGGAGAGAGAGGAGAGACAGACTGAGAAAGACTGATGTCAAGAGAAAGATAAAGGGAGGGAAGAGAGACAGAGAAAGATGATATCCAGAGAGAAAAAAAGAGAGGGGTACAGACAGAAAGAGAAGGGAGACTAACAGAGAAAGAGACGTATGAAAGGAAAGGAACAATAGAAATATACAGAGAGATCAAGACAATTACTCAATCTCTCAGTCACCTTTTTTCTCCTCTACAATATACTGAAGCTGCTCTGGGTAGACATGCACACAAAATGTATCCTTTTTACAATTCTAATTAGTTTCGACTTAGATCGTAAGCAAGCAAAGCTGGATGGATTAGTAATAGCATACGAACTTCATGGAGTAGTGTGTCAGAGTTTGAAATGCAAGGGGACGAGTCGATCAACAGCAGAAGCTGTGTCATTTCGCTGCTCCCTCCTTTCTCTACTTCATCCTCCAGAGCACAATGCCAGCAGCAAGGACTGCTACACCGACAGGGACCAGCCAAGTCATGAAGTCATTTTTGTTCCCTCCAGTGGGCTTGTCGGCGCCGTGGCCGCCATTCTTGACGGGCTCGTGTTTGCCATTCAGTCTGGAGGAGTGTACATTATCTCCCCCAGCATACACGGTGTGCTTACCTAAGAGAGAGAGAGAGAGAGAGAGAGAAATAGAATGAAGGGGAGAGAGAAAAAGAGACAAAGGAGTAGGAAGAGAGAGGAAGATAGAGAGAGAGAGAGAGAGAGAGAGGGGGGGGAGGAGGAGGAGAGTGAGAGAGCAAGAAAAGAGATATAATATAAAGATTTGAATTTCAATTTGCTATATCAGCATGGTTTCTTAGGCATACGGTCAAAGAATATGAGAGGCAATTGCACGGTAACGGAATTACAAAATACAATTCCGTTGCTAACATTTTTAGAGTATGTGTGCCTGTTTTGTACCTTGCCTTCCTTTTTACCATTTCATACTATGAAAATATGCCAATTCTTTTACCTGAATATTTAATTCCAAATATTTTCTACTTACATTCATGATATTGTGGTATACAACCTTGGTAATGGAATTACCGGAAAATGGTGCCATTTTCGAAGAACAAAAATGTCTTGTAAAATCAAAAATGCATTATACCAATACAGACGGTGATGGTGGAATTCCTGTTTGTTTAAGCTTCTCTTACTTCAAGGATTTGGCTATTCAGGACTACGTCACTTTTTTTACTATAAATTTGAAGTGAGCTGACTGTTCTTCCCATGTGGAATTGTCCCAAGACCACTGAAATACCACTGAGCTTTCACACAATCTGAGTATTTTCTGAACATAAGAGTATATCATCAAAACAAAGCATTTTTTTTTCTGTCCAAGCTACCTTCCATTGTAAACTACTTGCTTCTAGTTTCGCTTTCATCAGGAACTTACCATTGGTTATCTGTGACTGAGAAGGTTTCCAGATAGCTTTCCGAGGGCTGTTCTTTGCCTTCATTTCAGCCAGGAAGGCATCCCAGTCGGGAGGCTCAAATGGAAGCAGGATCTGCATGTGATTCCAGAACCTGAGACAAAACAATGAAATAGAAATAGTAAATAAGTGTAAGAATATCAGCATTTCATAATATGAATAATCTGAGTAAACAAGTACAAGATCCTCTTTCATAGGACGTCCCAAACTAACGTAACTAAAAATAAAACGCAAGTCCCAAATACATGATTCTCATAGGTTTATAATCAAGTTAAGATACAACTTTTTATGAAAGAGTGTCCTGGTCATACAAATTCATTGTGATGGGAACTGTCCTGTAGTTGTTCTGACTTGCTGATTATTCTTACGCCTTTCCAAAGCTAGTATTAATCCTTTCTTGAATTACTAATTTATTGATGATTATACACAAATTCTGAAGTCAAATTTTGATTTGAATTTTGATATCTATTTACCATCTATTCATCTAAGCATCCGTCCCTCTACCTTTCTCTCCATCCAATCATCAATTCTTCGATCTATCCATCCATTTATCTATCCTTCCTTCTATTTACCTATCCATCCATTTATCTATCCATCTATCCATTAATCCATCCTTCCTTCCTTCCTTCCTTCCTTCCTTCCTTCAACCCATCCATCCATCTACCCTTCCATCCATCTATCCTTCCCACCATTTATACATCCATCTATTCATTCATCCATCCCTCCATCCATCATCTACCCATCCATCCATCCATCATTCCATCCATCTAGTTATCTATTCATTCATCTATCCTTTCATTTATCCATCCATCTATCCTTCCCTACATTTATACATCCATCTGTTTACCCATCCATCCCTCCATTCATCATCTACTCATCCATGTATCCATCCATCCTTCCATCCATCTACAAGTATTTATCTATCCATTCATTTATCCATCCTTCCATCCTTCCATCCATCCATCCATCATCTACCCATCTATCCATCCTTCCATCTATTTATCTATCCATCCATCAATCCATCCATCCACCCATCCTTCTATCCACCAATCCATACATCTATCCTTCCACCCATCGATCTATCCACCCATCCATTTATCCATCGATCTATCCACCCATTCATCCCTCCATCCATCCTTCTATCCATTCATCCTTCCATTCATTTATGTATCTGTCCATCCTTCCATTTAACTACCTATCCATCTATCCTTCAATCCATCAATCCATCCATCCATCCATCTTTTACCTACCCATCCATCCATTCTCCATCCATCCATCCTTCCATCCATCTATTTATCTATCCATCCAATAATCCATACATATATCCTTCCATCCATCCATCCATCTATCTATCCAGCCATTCATCTATTCTTCAATCTATCTATCCATTTTTTTTGCCTATGCACAGAAAGCATTAAAAAGTGACTCACAAGTAATGGAATGTGTCTGGTGTTCTTGAGATCTGGTTGTTGAAGCCGATGTAGAGATCATCCCAGAAAAGGCCCTTCAATACAGTCTGCCTGTGGACTCCAATACGATTCTTGATCTGAGAAAAATGGGAAGAAAATTATACACGATGAAAATGTCTGAATAGAAAGACCACTGTCCTCTAAAACCCAGTAGGTACATGTATGTAACAATCACATTCTGAGATCCTTAAATACAGTGTCTCTATTGACGTAGATTTGATGCTTGGATCTGACTAGAATGGAAAGCAAATCATTTGCAATGTAACCTGCCTTAGCATTCACCTACACAGAAAGACATATATAAAAAAACCCTCCTCTATAAGGACCTCAGTTGGGACCTTTTCATACAGTTTGCTTGCGACTCGGGTTCAATTCCTTTTCTGATAAGAAATGGGGTTTAGATCACATATAATCACAGGAGACACCCCTCATGTCCAGGGCCCCATTTCATAAAACTTCTTATCAGTAACAACTGCCACATTTTATTGACAAATTTGCTCTCAGGCAATCAAATGCAAGAATTTTAGTAGCTTATAACTTACAGTTATTGCAATTTGTTCTTGATAACAAGTTTTATGAAACAGGGCCTAGCCTATGTATCAACTTCCGAGTGTGGCTCACGTACCTCAAGGTAATTGTGCTCCCTAGATGGTCTCTCGGTCGGAAATGTAGCTTCTGGACCACTGAAATCAATCAAGAAGTTATAGCCTCCCTCTATCTCCTGGAAGTCATCATCAGTCTCTATCATCTGCAGGTGGAATAGAGAGGGAAAATGGGAAGGTAGAAGTAAAAAAAAAAAGGCAGTGAAAATCATGATGATAAGACAGAATGTATGTATGTTTATTTTTCATTTAAAGGAGAATGCAACCCCAGCATCAGTGTGCTCTTAGTGCATAAAGATGACCAAGAAGAGTAAACAGTGAAAGTTTGAGCAAAATCGGACAATCTGTTCAAGAGTTATAAATTTTGAAAGTTTCAGTAAATCCCTATTATGAAGATCCTTAAGTTGGCAACTTTGCCAGCATCAGTGATGTCATCGTGGACAACTCTCCATTCATTTTGTACATAATATTAAAAAAAAAAAAAAAAATATGAAATTTCAAGTCAGGAATCAAAAATTCTTCCCAAAATGCTTGTAGAACTGATGTAGGCATGTCATACTCAAGCAATAAATAAAAGAATTTTTATTTTTCTTGAAAATAAAGAAAATTTTAATTCTGTGTACAAAATGGAGAGTTGTCCACCATGACATCACAGATACTGGCAAAATTGCCAATTCAAGGATCCCAATAATAACGATTTACTCAAACTTTCAAAGTTCATAACTCTTGAACAGATTGTCGGATTTTCCTCAAACTTTCAATGTTTACTCTACTTGTTCTTCTTCATTCACTGGAAGCACACTGATGTCTGGGTTGCATTCTCCTTAAACAGACAAAGTTGTACAGTTACAGAGACATACACATCAAGGAAATAAGGGAAAGTTATGAGCAGGGCTCCATGCCAATGTTTTTAAGGTGGCCTGGGCCCTGTAACACAAAGATTTGCAATCAATTGCAAAGTTGTAACAGCCAATCAAGACCATTGTTTCATGCGCATCTCGTTCAAAAAGGTGACCCTGGACCGATCAGAATGGTTGTTTTAAATTTGCGATTGATCCCAAACCTTTGCGTTACGGGCACCTGGACTGACCTTTTATTGACCCTGAAGCTGAAATTTTCAAATTTGGGGGGTCTGGATTACAATTTGGGGGCCCACCAGTAAGTGTCCTGGGCAACTGTTATTGTAAGGCCCTGTTGTAAGAGAGAGAATAAATAACCATGCATTGATGCCAACTGTTAAAGTTGCTGTTTGAAGTCTATGAAAAAAAGTACTGCATTCAAGAAAAACATCACTGAAGGCTCTTATGTGCAAATTAATCAGTGAACAACATTCAGTGCACAGGGACATTTTTCAAATGCACAAAGTGCCATAGAAGAGTTTTTTGTCCATATTATGGTTAAATCTGATCAGTCTTCTACCTTTACTTCTGGAAATCAATTTCATGGCTATAGCTACATGTATCATTATAAGTGATGTGAGACAATACACATATAATAAATTTACTAGACGAAAAGCAGCACGCGCGGATATCATTACGCGAATGGCATTAGGCCCCGCCTCTTTCGGATCATTTGAAGGGGCCGATAAGCACCCATTAATGCCATGATATTGATAACACTGTTGCATTACTCATATCTATTGCGCGTATCAGTTTTATTGTAACACTTTGATTTAATGCCCATTTGTTGCGTATTTATTGTGCATTAACTGCGCATGTGGTAAGCTGATGCGTGTAATGTTTCATGACGCGTACAAAAAAATGCTACTAGTTGGAAGCATCTTACAAAATGAATTATTCATTTTTGATCATGAATACTGATGGTGCTTAGGTCGGCCTTCTAATGGATCTGGACAAAATGGCGGAGCTTAAGGGGCCTGTGTGAGACCAGCCCAACTGTATGTGAACGTACCCTCACAACCAGGTTGTAGCTGTGGAACTTGGCCCACTTGTAGTACTCCTTGATCCATTCCGGATAAGCAAAGATCTCATGCTCAATGGACTCATTCACACCATTCACATACTTCTCAAACTCCCAGCTGTTGGAAGATGAAAGAAAAAGAATTACTCAATTAGAGAACCCAATTCTTGCAGTGAAAGGATCCGTTCACATATATCAGAACATCTCAAAGTCACGAAAGATGAAATTAATATTGGTAAATAGAGAATCTTTCTCTCATGATAAATGGATTTGTTGATACCATTCACACATTTCTGAATAATGAATTAAACTAATAACGAAAAGAATTCATTTATTTTATCTAAAAAAAAACCCAACATATTCAACCACTTTTGAGAGTATTTGAACAGAATAGGTTGTACATGTAAACATACAATGCATGGTTATGTACCCTTTCACATGGCTAAACAATGTGTGTGAGAAACATATCTAAAAAAAAACACACACACAAAAGAAATAAAAATAAAGCAAGTTATTCTCACCTATCCTTGAAGATTTTTGTGCCAGGAGGAGGGTCTTTAACATAATCACTGCAATATGAGACAGAAACAATTAAACACTGTAAAAAGATATACTGAGTTTGGGCCCCATTTCACTGTTATAAGCTACTGAAATACTTGCATCTGATTAGCTGAGAGCAAATTTGTCTTAGAAATGTGGCAGTTGTTACTGATAACAAGTTTTATGAAAAGGGGCCCTGGTCAAGTGATTACCATGGGAAAGAAACCTTTTCAATGCAAGCGGGAAAGATTGATTAAGAAATAAATAAAAACAGATGTACACCCAGAGGTTTGAAATCATTACAATGATAAGAAATCAACACTCTAAATTGGCAATGCAGTAAAATTGTAAAAATCCCTACTTACAAGTGCAAACTGGCAATTTTTCAGTTATAATTTGCCAGAATTATAATCTATTTCGGTTCATGTTATATCTTTCTTTTTCCACACTATGTAACAGTGGGAAACAAGAATAACTGAGGATCAATTTGAGGAGGATGTATTTCTTTGGGTTTTGTTTGTCCTTTTTGTTTTTACCACCAATTTTTTTTTTTTTTTTTTGCCACACTCTTGCGATGATAAAAAGCCTAAAATTAATCAATTTTAACTAGTAAAAGTAAAAAATAATGACACATTTATGAATTTGATTAAAAACTGAAATTTGTATTGAAATCACAAACAAAATGATGTTTCGGAGCAATTTTTGCACTGACGTGCATATACAAAATGTTATGCACACATGTAACTTGCAAACCAGTCTCAAAATGTGCCAGAGATTTCAACGGAAAAGGTCACAAAACATGATGGCATCTCTTTGCCCGTTATGTAATTATCGCGCAAAACGTTGAGGGGGCTTACAAAGCTCCCCCCCCCCCAGGTTTAAGGGTTAAAGATGAACTGTAGTTCTGGTCATGTGATCATAATGTGAAAGAAACTGTTACAAACCAGCTGGGAGTTAGATTACACATATTTTATATAAACATAGGTGTCTAGTGTGAGATTTGAAGACTATCGATTTGATTAGAAATTCACTTAATTTCCCCCAAAAGTACTTGCACTGCACAAAGAAATGTGTATACGGGACCACACACAAATCTGGCATGAATGTCACCCCTGAACTTTTCAGCTTTTCCTTGTCATAATATGAGGGCATTTTTACTATCATAATGATATTATTCCAAACAGGCATGGAAAAAATGGGAAAGCTCACAAATTATTTTTCACCTTTCCCAGAACTTCAGCTTCTCTTTAACCCATTCATGACAGAGGTCCACATTTTGTGGTTTGGCCTAATATATTTTGATGCAAAGCCCTAAAAATCATACCAAATACATGAGCAGAAAGAGCAAAAAATTCTACACAAACTGTGCCCATTTTGGTTGCGTCAATATTCGTTGTTTGATGCTGAACATTTTTTAAAGGAAAATAAGCATTAAAATCCTTAAATTGGCAATATGATAGAAAGTTTAAAATCGCCCTCTTTCCCCTGCAAATTGGCAACTTTTTGACTTATCATAATTTCTGTCAATTTATATTCATTTCAGATACATGACATTTTATAAGAAAAATGTACCAATAAAATAAAAATGTTGGTGTTGCCAGTTTGAAGAATAAAAGCTGATCAAATTAGGCTTTAAATACTTCCTGTCACAAATGGGTTAAGAAAGCTCTGTACTGATATGGGTTGAGGGAAAAAAAAAAATATTGGCATTCATAGGTCAGGCCAGGGAACAGTTTCCCTGCATCATACCTTTTCCCTCCTGAAACAGCAAATGATATTCAAAACCAAACCTACTGTTTACTACGATGGATGACTTTCATATAAAACTGCATTAAATTTGAATACGAAATAAATATCAAGCAAAAATTTGAAGGAAGTCAAATTTAGAAATTATGAAATGCAGTCATCTGCACAGTAAGTAGCATCACCAAAATTAAAACACACACCCCCCCCCCCCCCAATGAAAAGGAGAAAATGAGATCAAACCACAGTAGAAGCACTGTATATGAACTGATTCATAAATAGAAATATGTTTCTACAAATCTGTGAAAATGCACATAAAAAGGGCCTAATCAAAAGTGGCAACAATGCTACATGTATTAGTTTATTGCGTTATGGTGAGCAGCATGTACAGTGTACATGTATTCAAATAAGTCAGAAAACGCGGGCACGCGGGGTAACCTTTTTTTCCTTTTTAGTACTTAAAAAAAAAAAAAATAGATCTCTCAAAATAACATGCAAATATCACAGACTTTTCTTTAAACCTTCTAGGGAATCTTTAATTACAAGCTCAGCTTTTTATTAGATTCCCTCATATTTCACTTTTTAAATTAATTTGTCTTAAGCTCATGGTGAATATATTAAGGTCTATGTGTTTGTATGTTCAAATTTCCCCCTTTGTATTATGAATCGTCTTATTTATGATGTCATTCATATATTTATGTATTATTTCTCACTTGCATGCATGTATCATCATTTATGTGAAATATGAAAATGAACTGAAACTGAACTGAACTGAACCTGTTCAATGAACTTACGTTTCTTAGTTTGATTTTCATGAATGTTGAATAAAGTGGTGATATAAATACAGATACAGAATTATGGCCTTGGTATCACAGCTCAAAACTACTACCATTACAATTCTCACACCACGAATTCAGCTGGTTGATAGAATGACAAAAAACATACAATTCATGATTGCAGTTCAATGATGCAAACATGATTGAATGATGAGCATCATTATTTACCCCTGAATGCACTCAGCTTAACTATTAACGGCGATATAATTTAGTCGCTCGTGCGTATAGAAAAGAGAACAAAGGCAGTTTGTGTTTCACCTCAATATGCACCCTTGAATTGATTTGTCTGTTATGCAGTCTTTTTTTTTCTAATAGAATAAGTTTCCTAAGCTCTGTTTAAAAAAAAAAAATAATAAACCTCTGATTTGGTTCTTTCTTTCCAAATAACATTAAGTTTTCAAGAAAACATTTTTCAAATTGGAATTGCATAGCAAACCATGTATTCAGTGCACTTAACTGCATAAAGCTGCAGATAAGGGTCTGATGATAGAGACTATCTGTGTTGAATGAATGGAACAAAGAGCTCGGAGTCTATCAATATCTACGCTGCTATTAAAACCTGCATGACTAACAGATCGATTCTGTATTAATTAAGAAATATTCGATCGACAATACAAATAGGGACTTGTCAGGCTAGAAGTACACATTTCTCACGTTGATAAGAAAACAAATATCAATGAAATATAGTCTGCTAGTCTCAAAACCAGCCACAAAAATGCAATGAAAATAATAGCCATCAGTAAATATATCAAATGAAATCAATTATTTTTATTCTGATTACCTTTACTGTGGCTACAGATGGATTACATCAGTTTATTTTTTCAGATGAAAATGCAACTTAGCAGCAATACACATTAATAGATCTTAATTCTACATAATTTTACTATATTCTTTTAAATTTCAAAGCATTAATATTGTCTACCACATTTCAAGATAATCAGAATTTTTCACAGACTTTGCCCCCCCCCCCCCCCCCCCCCCGTATTAACATAAAGTGCAACATGCTCATACTACGCATGTCTTATTCACAATTTCTTTTGGACTGGGTCGTATAATCATTACGTATCGGATACTGGCGAGGGTGTTGGCATTATTAGTGCATCATACTGAAGCATAATAACATCATATGAACTTACTCTTGACACTGGAGATACTCATCACGGCAAAAAAATTAGGACGGTGCCCAGATTTTAATATTTTGACATTTTGGGTGCCTGGAAGGAACTTCTGTTATAAGAGGAAAATGCACTAGAAATCATCCAAACAATTACCCAACAATTACGCACATATAATCAACCTCACGTAAGTCAATGTTGCATTAACTGAATCAACAAAAAGTCCTGATAATCCTTGTGTAATTCCTATTGAAAAATGTGTAACTATATATGTAAGTCATGAATATTCTGACACAATCTGGAAAAACCTGTGTTAATTTTGTCATCTATAGTGTGCAAGTTGAAAGTACACTCGGAATAAGATACATTTGCAATACACGTGCAATGAATGACAAACAATGATCACGGCTCGTGCTCACATCCTGGGAATAAGACCGTTGGTTTCCCTGTCACAACATGCTGTTTCATAAATTCATATACAAGTACACACACCCACACACACACACACAGAGATTGTCATACATGTTCAATGGGGACTATTTTGAAAACACGATCAGAGTAATCACATGCATGATGCAGTCACTATGAACACGACAGACAAAGAAAGCGGACAAAATAAACAACCCCTCATTCTACCCTTCACAATGGTTCTGGTAGTCAAAAGAACATCCCTTCACTGCTATTGTCTAAAATATGTGGAACAGGTGTCATTCACCTGGAACTACATGATCAAACATATCTGTGAAGGGATGTTCTTTTGACTACCAGAACCATTTTGAAGGGTAGAATGAGAGGTTGTTTATTTTGTCCGCTTTCTTTGTCCACCATGTTCATAGTAAGTGTCCTTTTCTACAGAACAAATTTGCTTACGGTAAGTCTGCTTTGTTCATAATTCTTTAATCATGAAGAAAGCTTTAACACATTCATAACAAAATATTTGGGGTGTCCGGTTGGGTGCCCAAATTTCTTCAATTTTCATTTCAAAGCGCCCAGAGGTCCTGGTGCCCAAGTGTCCCTGGGCCCGCCAATGTTGACGACTGCATAATGTCCTTCTTCAAAACTGTATTTTCAAGTATGTGAAATATACCCATTTCCAAGCTATTTGCTTACGGAAGTGTGTATACATCTTAGAGCATGTGATATGACGAGCGATCACTATGGTTTTCAGCTTTTAGGAGCAACATTTATTGACTTGAAAAAAAAAAAGGTCCTACAAAAGATGAAAAGGAAGACACGGAGGAGGAGAAAAGGAGGAGAAAAGGAGAAAAGAAGGAGAAAAGGAGGAGAAAGGAAAAGGAGGAGGAGAAGAAGAGGAGAATAAGGAGGAGAAAAGAAGAAAAAGGAAGACAAGGAGGAGAAAAGGAGAAAAGGGAAAAGGAAGACAAGAAGGAAAGGATGAAAATGAGGAGGGAGAGGAGGAGAAGACAGAAAAAAGAAGAAATGCTTTTTTTTTCATTACCGGTCTCCCTGAATGGCTTTCTGCAGATCAAGTGTTGCTCCAGGTTTAGGTGTCCATGTCTTGATATCTGGGGAATACTTGTTGATCAGGCCATTTAGGGTGGCAGCATCATTCTTGGTGTTGGTCTGTCGGATGTACCTAAAATCATGTGACAGATATCATGCGACTGATGTCATGTGAAGAGTGATCATATATTATTTCATAAAACACATGATTTGTGCAGAAAATGGTTATATTTAAACACACCTCGAAAATTCAGTGCAACACGATTTTCTACCAATCAGAGTGGCGAATTTGGGGATTTCTTTTGAATAATCTGAAAACTTCAATGCAAGAGGACCCCAGTGATTTTGCTATCATATCAGATTATTTGGCACATGTAATTTTCTCTCTAAAACCTTGAACTGTCAAAATGGACAATCTATCCTTTGTTTCACACTAGCTTGTGCATTACTCAAGTAAGGAGTAATTCAGGGACAAATTGCCTCTGGCCTCAACCATACTTTCACTTCACATAGGAGATGATACACCCCCCCCCCAAACTAAATACAAAAACATTTTGAGATCTGGCTATTTCCTTACCCATCCGATGGATGTGCTTCAACAAAGTAGCCAGCAAAGGGGCAGTACACGACTGGGTTGACATCCCGTACAACTTGGGTCTTGTAGTAGAGTAGCTTATTGCGTTCTCTCTTGATAAACTGCTCCTTCCACTCCTCTGATGAATGTAAAAATGAAAATATTTGAACAAGCAATCAAACAAAGGAGGCATGATAGCAGAGTGGTGGTATTGGAATACGGAGGTCCTGCATTCAAAATTACGTTGACACACTAGTGCCCTGTGATAAGGCATTAATTCCCAATTACAGTACCAAGTCTCTAGAGAGGACTTAAAGCCATCTGTCCAACGGTTACTTACAATGTAATCAAATATGCATTCAAATACATGTATACATTCAAATTTGCATTCAAATATCACCTAATCTCTTGCTCATAGCTGATTCTGTTATTTGAATATCCACTTTATTTACCCCCCTCCCCCCTAAAAAAAGGACAAACAAAACAGTGAATTTTCTCCATGCAATGATCTACAGCAAAAATCTGTATGACATACTTAACTATAGACAGTTCAAAAATGAATGCTGGATCAAAAGCTTTATACTCTTTAAAAAAAGAAGAGATCAACTTCATGAAACAAAGATAAAGCATGTCTCACATCTCTGACATCACTCACCTGTGTACTTGCCACCAAAGAAGTTCATGGGGAAACCCGACGCACCCCCTGCAAAGTCACTGAGCATGACATCGACGTTGGCCGGTAAGCGACCACCGTTGGGATTGGTACAGTCCACTGTATTGAGGATCAGATGACCTGCAAGTAGGATGATATGATGGTGGTTCATTCACTTGAATTCGATCAAAAGACCGAGGGCTAACGTCCCTTGGCAAGACATTTATCCAAATTTGCCACTCCTCACCCAGGTGTGAAAGGGTACCTGTATATTCAAGTGCTACATGTATATATGAGGCTCACATATGTTCACCCACTACAATGAGCGCAGCCATTTTGAATAATTTTGCCCACTGATATGGAAATGAACCTGATCCCCAACACTGATCTCCATTGCCCACAATGTAAAACAATCATGAAAAAATTATTATTTTACAAATTCTTCAAAATTTCAAAAGTTAGCAATCCATCACAAAGTTGTGTAATACATACATGACTTAACACATCTCAGACAGCAAGTGTCATATGTCATCATGCGTCGTAATTGGCTTTATCAGTATTCAGGGTATAAAGAGTAATGAAGATTTTAGATGGGTTTATTTGTTCTGGTGGAGATGTCATCACAAGGAAATATCCCTTGTGTAATTACCTAATCACCCTGCCTTTTCTTGTCAAAATGAATGATGAAAGCATGTTACTTCTGTCACAAGCATGTTTCTGAATGTGTCAAAGAATTCAGATTATGCTGAAGATTAACTTCCAAAATTTATCCAGAGGAAATATTTGATGTAATTGATGTAAGTGAATAATTTATTCATATTTTTGCAAACTGATCTAGAGTTTGAACACTGTGGTGTTCTGCATAATAGTTATTTAATATTTGTAGCTAAATTACTAGTAAAAGACCATGATCCATTCATCATCTTGTATATGTTTTGGGTAACCAATTTCCCCTGAATAGATTAAGCTTTGGCCAGACAGGTTTCTCGCTAAATATCTCTAATTATGGAGAGATGTGGTGTCTTGGATGGTTCTCTCAGTGTCGCCACTGCTCACTGGACAGCTTGGATGATTTCACACAAAAAGTTTTGACGTCATCATTCAACATGGTTGCAACCATGAAAATCGCGTCATGAACATTACGTGGGCTGCTGAGATATTAGTGGGTTATAAATACAATGTGAGCAAGTAAAACTGAAAAGGCACTAAACATGTACTGCTGTTGTTGCTGTCATTGTTGTTGTCATCATTGCTGTTGTTGTCATCATGACAAAATCCAAAGGTGTAAGGGGGGGGGGGGGGAGAAGGATCAAGACAATAAATCTATTTACTAAATTTAAATTGTCTGCCTAGTTGTTGAACGAAAGTTTCCCTTGACAACTAAGAAGCTTGCCAGAGGCTTTCCTCACATAGCAACAACTCAAACTGGATTCCATCTATTCAGATGCCATTATGCATAACAGGTGAACTGAACAGCTGGTAATCAAGGGTTCTGGAGAGAAGCGTGTGTAAATTTGAGTAATATTAGTAATCAGGGCTATTTTGCTTTATATCAGTGTGCCACTCCAGTAAATGTACATGTACAAGTACATCATTTCGACTAAAGCTGAATTCTGGTCATGTGATTGCAGTGAGAAAGAAACTACCAAGAAATACAAGGCAATAGCCACAATGTGTGTCGGGACATTCGTGTGTGATCATTCTTGCAGGTAAATTGTAACATTTGACCTCATTTCATCTTTGATCTACATACATGTCCTTTGACCCCTAAATGACACTGAGGTTGCTGTAAGGCAACTACCATCAAAGATTGATTACAAATGGGCTAATGATTCAAAAGTTTACTAACCCCAGCAAAAACTTGGAGGTAATTTCAACATTTGACACCATTCCACCTCTGACATACATACATGACCTTTGACCCCCAAATAACACTGAGGTCCCTTCCAAGTACTGTATGGTTATAAACAGGAGAATGGTTGGAAAGTTATTCAAGTTTCATAAGCGTCATGGACGGACGGACGCCACTAAGGATCCCTTAGTCTCCCTCCACCTCGGTGGCTTGGCAAAACAAGGGAGCTGAAAAGCCTGTGACCTTTGACCATGCAAGGAATTTTAGAGCGGACTTTGATGCTGCTCCTTTCAGTAATTCTTTGGTACGTGCCTGGTCTGCACCTGATCCGCTCCTGGTGCTCGTAAAAGCAGTGCTAAGATAGTCCAGACTATTTTGGTCCACACCGTTCAGTATTTCAAAATTTAACAGCTTAGTGCGGACCTGGTCTGGACCTGGACCACCGATTTATTGAAAGGGGTATTAGTGAAATATTGTGTTTCTATTAGCTGCTGTATAGTTACATGTATATCAACCTGTGACCTTTGAACTTCTGACCTCACGACCCCCAAATCTCATCAGATTGCAGGCCCCCCACATTAGACCTAGCTGCACAGTTTCATGAAAATTAGTCCATCAGATCTGGAGATATTGCATTCACAAGCTATTTGAAAATACATGTACATGTAGTTAGATCAACCTGTGACCTTAACCTTGTGACCTTAACCTTTTGACCTCATGACCCCCAAATCTAATAGCTATATTCGACCCAGCTATGAAGTTTTAAGAAAATCCATTCTTTGGTTCTTGAGATATCGCGTTCACAAGTTCGTGACAGACGGATGGACGGAACAACCCGAAAACATAATGCTTCCAGCACCCTTTGGGGCGGAGGCATAAAAGTGGGAAACCACCCTGTACATGCTAATATAAACATTAATACCTTACAACAACAATAAAGGGTATTATATTTTGGATGAGAAATTTATCCTTTTGTGATTGGCTTAAAGACCTTCACGTGATCATTGGTATTTTCAGCTATTTCAGAATGTTGGCATGAAGGTTTACTATTTGGGAAATGACGTCACTCTTATGACGACATTTTCCAAATATACTGTATACTATTTCTGAAATGATGTCACAGTACGCGAAATCTATGCGCGAAATAGATGAAAATGAAAATTCAGCAGGGCATACGAGAGCTCGAGTGCCCACCATGTATGGGAACTCTCGCGTTGTCACAGCTAAGTACTGCGTTTCTCAATTTCCGATCACTTTGCAGTTTATCTGTACAACGTTTAGTGCTATAAAGCATTCAATAAGACATAAACATGAAATAAAGAATATTGATTTGGTGTCATTTGACTGATTTATTTTAATAAACAGGGTAAAAAGCCATGCACTTCACCTACTTGGCTGATTTACAACAGGGCCGTGTATCAATCAAGAAAAATATAAAATAAGAAAATAAAATTCATGTACAAATACATCTTGATCCAAAATATAAAACAAATATACTCTGCCATAATTTCAAGTTTCTGCTTAAAACTATGGGCCTCGGTGACTCGAATAGTACCATTACCTTCGGGGCTGCGCCCCTCAGGGAAGAGTGCTATTTCGGAATCACCTCTTGCCCATAGTTTTAACCAGAAACTCTCAAGGCAAAGTATATTTGTATACCATTCTGATAACATCATAATTTTCTTATTTTTCATGTGTTTTTTTTTTTTTATAGACAACTTGTACAAGCTGATATTTACATTTACACCAGATGCTTTATTTTCACCCACAAAATTCAAGTACATCCCAGTTTAATGTCAATATAATTTCTGTGAAATGTTTACCTGTATGTTGTGAGAATGTGAACACACGAGCTGTCAATAGCATCTGGGCAAATTGGTTCATGCATACACTTTATAACAGAACTTATTACAACTTATTAGTCATTTTCTTTTATCTCTGTCAGGCATACAATTCCTGTTTTCAGCTGTGCAAATAATATTGTTTATTAATGATTAATTTTAAGCTTTCATATCGATTCAAATTTCTGCTAATGATAAGCAAAAAGTGTACATTTTGTTTACACAGTGTACATGCCAAGATAGGGTGATTAGTATTGTGATGTTAAATGATAAAGGAGAACTGTGTTAATAGGACTAAACAAATATATGTAGGGTGACGCACATAAGAATGTATGCATAAACTGATGCTCTTAACACAGAATGTGCCTTCCCAAATAATATCTTTCTCATAAAATTTATACAGAAGAACAAAATTATATTTTTAATTCAAACTCAAATACTGAAAGAATTGAGAATGTATTCTGCGTAATATAGTGCCAGTTGAAAAAAAAAGAAAAGTAAGAAGAAGGAAAAGGAGGAGGAGAAGAAGAAGAAGAAGAAGAAGAAGAAGAAAAAGAAGAAGAAGAAGAAAAAGAAAAAAAGAAGAAGTAGAAAAAGAAGGAGAAGAGCGGGAAGAGGAAGAGGAAGAGGACAAGGAAAGGAAGAGGGAGAGAAAAAGGAGGACAGAGTGGAGGAGGAGGAGAAAAAAGAAGAAGAAGAAAAAAAAAGGATAAAAGAGTATGGAGAAGAGACTAAGAGAGGCTAGGGTCACATAACTATATAAAAGTCTTATTAGTTCATTTAAAAGTTAATTCGTCATATTACCCCTCCTCCATCAAAATACCCTGGCGCTGCCCCTGAATAGGTTTATGTGTTATCATTATTATGTGTTTATGTGTATATCATAATTTTCTTATTTTTCATGTGTTTTTTTTTTTTATAGACAACTTGTACAAGCTGATATTTACATTTACACCAGATGCTTTATTTTCACCCACAAAATTCAAGTACATCCCAGTTTAATGTCAATATAATTTCTGTGAAATGTTTACCTGTATGTTGTGAGAATGTGAACACACGAGCTGTCAATAGCATCTGGGCAAATTGGTTCATGCATACACTTTATAACAGAACTTATTACAACTTATTAGTCATTTTCTTTTATCTCTGTCAGGCATACAATTCCTGTTTTCAGTTGTGCAAATAATATTGTTTATTAATGATTAATTTTAAGCTTTCATATCGATTCAAATTTCTGCTAATGATAAGCAAAAAATGTACATTTTGTTTACACAGTGTACATGCCAAGATAGGGTGATTAGAAATGTGATGTTAAATGATAAAGGAGAACTGTGTTAATAGGACTAAACAAATATATGTAGGGTGACGCACATAAGAATGTATGCATGTATGCTCTTAGCACAGAATGTGCCTTCCCAAATAATATCTTTCTCATAAAATTTATATAGAAGAACAAAATTATATTTTTAATTCAAACTCAAATACTGAAAGAATTGAGAATGTATTCTGCATAATATAGTGCCAGTTGAAAAAAAAAGAAAAGTAAGAAGAAGGAAAAGGAGGAGGAGAAGAAGAAGAAGAAGAAGAAGAAGAAGAAGAAGAAGAAGAAAAATAAAAATAAGAAGAAGTAGAAAAAGAAGGAGAAGAGCGGGAAGAGGAAGAGGAAGAGGACAAGGAAAGGAAGAGGGAGAGAAAAAGGAGGACAGAGTGGAGGAGGAGGAGAAAAAAGAAGGAGAAGAAGAAAAAAAAAGGATAAAAGAGTATGGAGAAGAGAGGCTAGGGTCACATAACTATATAAAAGTCTTATTAGTTCATTTAAAAGTTAATTCGTCATATTACCCCTCCTCCATCAAAATACCCTGGCGCTGCCCCTGAATAGGTTTATGTGTGTGACCCCCCCCCCCCCCCCCCCAGTTGAAAAAAAAAGAAAAGTAAGAAGAAGGAAAAGGAGGAGGAGAAGAAGAAGAAGAAGAAGAAGAAGAAAAAGAAGAAGAAGAAAAAGAAAAAAAGAAGAAGTAGAAAAAGAAGGAGAAGAGCGGGAAGAGGAAGAGGAAGAGGACAAGGAAAGGAAGAGGGAGAGAAAAAGGAGGACAGAGTGGAGGAGGAGGAGAAAAAAGAAGAAGAAGAAGAAAAAAAAGGATAAAAGAGTATGGAGAAGAGAGGCTAGGGTCACATAACTATATAAAAGTCTTATTAGTTCATTTAAAAGTTAATTCGTCATATTACCCCTCCTCCATCAAAATACCCTGGCGCTGCCCCTGAATAAGTTTATGTGTGTGACCCCCCCCCCCAGTTGAAAAAAAAAGAAAAGTAAGAAGAAGGAAAAGGAGGAGGAGAAGAAGAAGAAGAAGAAGAAGAAGAAGAAAAAGAAGAAGAAGAAGAAAAAGAAAAAAAGAAGAAGTAGAAAAAGAAGGAGAAGAGCGGGAAGAGGAAGAGGAAGAGGACAAGGAAAGGAAGAGGGAGAGAAAAAGGAGGACAGAGTGGAGGAGGAGGAGAAAAAAGAAGAAGAAGAAGAAAAAAAAAGGATAAAAGAGTATGGAGAAGAGAGGCTAGGGTCACATAACTATATAAAAGTCTTATTAGTTCATTTAAAAGTTAATTCGTCATATTACCCCTCCTCCATCAAAATACCCTGGCGCTGCCCCTGAATAGGTTTATGTGTGTGACCCCCCCCCCCCCCCCCGTTTATATAAAAGTCTCTAGAAAAAAAACATTATGGTTGTGTCCAAAGAGAGAGAGAGAGAGAGAGAGAGAGAGGAACACAGAGAGAGGGAAGAGAGAAAAAGTGGGAGGGAGAATGAGAGAAAAGATACATTACCTTTGTAGTCTATCAGGATACATGTGTCCATGTCAGGATGTACACCATCCATCATGATCATAAAACGAGTATCCTTGTTGATCTAGGGCAAATCACAAATAAAAGGAAGAAAATTCAGTTAGAGGTGCAGGGAAAAACAGGTCTATTAGTCGGCTGGACAATTTACAAACCTAGAAAACTTCTTTCCGTTGAGGTTTTTTCATTGATTTAGGTTCCTATGTAGTTTATGAACATTTTCAGCTTGGTTGCCCAAACAGCAACCTTGAGCAATTTGCATAATTTGCATAAATCTGCATGGATACAGGATATGCCACCCAAGATAACTTACACAGAATATGTAAATTGAACTACGCACTAATTGTGTGTGTGCGGTGATACGGAACTGTCAATCTTGTGAATTCAACCTTTGATGAAACGAAACGGGGTACACTGATGTGTGATACTTCCATAAAAAAGGGTTTTTTTAGGGATGTAGAGTTTAAACATATTTCTGCAATTACAGGTCAGGGTTTACTGAAAATCAAGGAATTGTCAACTTCGTTATCTAAATGATTGAAAACTTGGCCTTACATTCATTAAGAATGATACTAGCAGCGGTATATATATTCTTCGTTTAGGCCCATCTTTAAAAAAAAAAAAGTTTACTGCAGCCATATTCTAGTCGGAATTAAGTAGCGTTCATGCACATATCAGTGGTTGAAAATATTTGGGCTCTACAGCATTTTAACAAAATACAAAGTCTTATAATTAAATAGATACATATGTACATCATTCTGCAACAATCGTATCATATTATATAAAAAAAAGGAAGAACATCTTTTTGAAATGTACAATTGAATTGGAAACATACTTGTCTTGTTAGGGTGTTCAAATAACATTGATTTAATTAGGCTAACATTAACACGAAAAGGTACCCCCAAAGGAACTAAAACAATACAAGAAGGCTGCCACCCTGCCTGCGCACATTAACACCGGTTCATTAGGAGCAGGCCTACTCTCATTCTAGGTGCAAAAATGTACACTTATAGTTGTTTACAGATATCAAGTTGATATCAACATGATTCTTAGCACAAAAACGTGATTTCTAATTGTAAAAATAACACTGAAATAATTTCCAAGTCCCACAAACCCCTAATTGGATGTGCATCCATAATTGATTGTGTATATTACGTTGTTTCGTTTCATCAAAGGTTGAATTCACAAGATTGACGCTACTAAAGTTCTGTATCACCGCACATACACAGTTGGCATGTAGTTCAATTTGAACGTTCTGTGTGAGTTGTCTTTGCGCTGTAAAACCTATACGCATACAGATTTATGCAAATTATGCAAATTGCTCAAGGTTGCTGTTTGGGTAACCAAGCTGAAAATGTTCATAAACTACATAGGAACCTATGTAAATCAATGAAAAACTTCAACGGAAAGAACTTTTCTAGGTTACACTGTTAGCTAAATAGGACTATATATGCTTTGAAAAAAAGAAGTGAAAACAATTTAGTATTTGACAGAAGAAATACAAATATAGTGTGAATGTCATAAATATGAAAGCAATAAACCTAATTTTAGATTTTCCTACTAGTGGGAAGGGGGTTCAGGAAGGGGTGGTGAGGATGGGACAATAGAATACATATGTTATGTCCGAGTAATTTATTTGAAATATTTACTTTGTTTAGAATCTATCAGAGCCTTCAAGGCTCTTGTTAACATCAATGATGTGGGTTGTTGTAGTTCTTGTTAAAATGGGTTTTTACAGACGTAAATGAGATATGATTATTTACGTCTGGAATCCTTTTACGTCACCATCCTAAAGACGTAACTTAGACTCAATCGTGGGTCCACTGAATCAGTTTATAACGTCCACTATTAGCTGGATGACAGGCACACGCCACATGCACAACACACAGTTGTGGTGTGCATGTGGAGCTGATTTTAAAGAAGATTTCCATTGAAATTTTTTCCATGTTTATCTCATCCCATCTTTTTATAATATTTGTACACTGTTCTCGTTATTTTCTTATGATTCTCAATCATTTGGTTATTTCTCTTCACCATATCAGGGGAAACTGCAGAATAATTAATGGTCTGTTATGCTGCGATTCACTCTTCATAAGGAATAGTGAAATTCTGATCTGATTCAAATATCAATTGTTTCTTTTCTTTTGTCTTCTCTTTCTTTATCACATTGTTTTTTCCTTCAATCCAAGACTGTTTCAATCTATCTGCTGTCTTTTCTTACCATATTTGTTTTCTTCATTCTTTCCTCTCCTCTTTCCTTATGTATTTCTTTATTTTTCTTAAAATCTTATTCTCTCCTCTTTCCTGGTATATTTCTTTGTTCTATTCACTTCAAGATCTTTTTCTCTTACCTTATGTATTTCTTTTTTTTCATTCTATCTTCTTCTCTTTCCTTAAATTCTTTTTTTTTATTCCATCCTCTGCTCTTACGTTATGTATTTCTTTATTTTCCTTCAGTATATCCTCTACTCTTCCCAAAGTTTCCTTTATAATATTTGTTTTTCTTTCAATCTAGCCTCTTCTCTTTCCTTATGTATTTCTTAGCTTTATTTCTTTCTTCTTCTCTGCCATATTGTATTTTTTTTGCTATTTTCTTCAGTACGAACTCTTCACTTTTCTTTTTATTTGAACAATGCAACTGTCATAAAAAGCAAACATGCTGGAAACTGGTTTTAATAAACTGACATCATCAACTATTTTCAGCAAAAAAAATACTGTCATTTCCATTTTGGGTTTAAGAGGTAACTGAATAAACATTCCTGAAAGACTTGGCAAAAAAAAAAAAGGAATGAATGTTTGCATAATGCTCATGGCTATTTTAAGAAAGGAACGAAGTTCATTCACATACTGAATGATGGATATTTGGTTTTCACTAGTATTGACTTTGCGCATTATACCTCTTTTCATCATAATTCAGAATTAGAGCATGCAGCGTACATCATGGCACTTGTACTGGTATGTGTTGCTATTATTAAAAATGAGAATACAAAGCCAATGACATGTCAATGGCCTTTGTTACTTCCTCAAATCCACAACTGTCAGTTATTCATTTATCATTCATTTTTTTTTAATGGTTTTCCCCTTTTTGCTGTTTATCTCCATGTCGTTTCTGCCTATTTCTGTTTGTATCCGTTTATTGTTCATTTTTATTCCTGTGAAACATACAAGCTGAATAATGGTAATTTCCACTCTAATTCAATACTCTTTTTGTCATAAAATTTATTAAAAGGCCATTTTTTTAACAAGCCTTTCTGTGCTTCCTGTTATCCCACTAGTATGATATTTGTATTTGATTTTTTTATACTGTGATTTTTTAAAGGGGAAATAAATGAACTGAACAGAATTGAATGGAAGTGAATTCAGAATTAAGACTGCCGCACACCATACAATCCAACCATGACCCGACTTTGGAAGAATTGCTTTATTGAATTAAATGTAAAAAAATAAACACATAAAAGATGATCTTAACTGATGATGACAGGAATACTCATACCAAAACTCTGATTTTAATGTCGGCTTCAAATCACAGCACAGATTTGTGCTATGTAAAACGCTCATATCATTTTGTTTCGTTGCATCATTTTGTTTCTTGAGATCATTTACTGCATCATTTCTCCACCGTCTCTCACCTCGTGCCACTTGCCAAACTTGAGGACATTGATGTTGTTGAGTTTGACTCCGCTCTGCTTGAGTTTACAGAAGACAGGCATGGATGTATCGCCTACATAGATGGGAATGTTGGGGTTCCTGGCGGACAGAAGCTCCAGTGTTGGGTAGCTGTGTTAATGAGAAGATATAGTTTCATCTAAAAGATGAAGAAATTGAGCTTTTTCATTCTCTTTTAGTTGTACTATATGCAACAACTGCTCAATATACAAATAATTCATGTTTACAGGTGCATTAGTGAATAAGCACTGTATGAACGTTAAGTCCGAATGGGATAATGAACAAGAAACTTTGTCAAGTTAACTATCCAACTCTGTGTGACTTAACTGAGTGCGGTGCATATCACTAATGCATGAGCTGCAAAATATGAATTATTTGTTTTATAAAAAGGGTCGGCAATATGAATATAAAACCAGAATATAAGCTACAAACCTGATGGAAATGTCTAGATTCGTACAGTCATGGAGGCTGCCATTTGCTTTCTTTTGTGACATCATGTTCATGTATGATAAGCACAACCTAGCCGCAGAGTATGCGCTTTCTGGTATGTGTATCAATGCCCTTGCTATATAAAACTATGTGCATTTCATCGCGCACTGGGTTTCCATTCAGTGCATTATGCTTTTTTTTGCTGCACACTTTTTCCACTCTGGAACATATTAGCAAAAAAATAAACAGCACACATTATTCAATTCAGCACATTTGAGTGGCTATATTCTTGAACCCGTTTTGCAATAAGCAAATAATCACCGTTGGTGAAGGTGGTGGTCAAACTATCACTCCGAGGCGATCTTGATGTAGCTATTTGCTTCGGAGAGATAGCGTCACTATGAACATGACCGACAAAGAAAGTGGACAAAATAAACAACCTCTCATTCTGCCCTTCACAATGGTTCGGGTAGTCAAAAGAACATCCCTTCACTGCTATTATGTTTAATCAGTAGTTCCAGGTGAATATGCATGTTACACCTGTTCCACATATTTTAAATAATAGCTGTGAAGGGATGTTCTTTTGACTACCATAACCATAGTGAAGGGTAGAATGAAGGGTTGTTTATTTTGTCCGCTTTCTTTGTCCGTCATGTTCATAGTGCGTGTTTGTTCGTGTACATCTAGATCACCGAGGAAGTGATAGTTTGTCTCTTTGCCTGAAACCAAAACGTGATTATTTGCTTTATATTCCACATCTGAAACCATTTAACTTTAAATAAAGAACACAATATTTTCTTTTCTATGACAAAGAGTTTGGTAAAAAAAAAGAAAAAAAGAGAATGTTTGATTTAAGAAAAAAAGTTAGCTGCATACGCGCGCACTCCTGTTTTAGTGCTAGCGCGTATTTTGGGACAGTGCACAGTACGCGTGCGACTTGCTTGGCCTCAGCTGCTCCAAAAGTATTAAGCTAATTGTGATGTCACAAAAGAAACAAAGATGATTTGATGGCAAAAATTGATGGCAAAAAGTGATGGCAAAAAACACACAGGGGTCACGCACTTTTATTTCGCGCGTACCCCAAAATAATGATAACGCGTTGTGACTCTATGGACTGAAGTGATCAGCGAAACACAAAAACTGCCAACACTGCAGGGTCACACACTTTTCTTATCGGGTGGTGATGATGGCGAAACTACACTTAATCATGTGATTCGCTTTTGACCAATCCTACAGCAACATTCTTAGTATGTGGGATATAATAGCCAATATCCTACATTGAACAAACAATATACTTTTACCCAATTATCAACTTTGATATAGAATAATAGCTAGAGTTACACGTTACACAGGCAGATGTGAAAAAGAACATACGTCTCACAATTTACGCCATTTCTTTTTTGATAAACCGACATGCTATATTTGTTCATTAAATATCACATGTGCATCCTTTTCACTGGGGGAGGGGGTCAGGATTGAAAATTTTCAGGGTAAAAGTGAACAGGATCCCTGTTTAAATCTTTGGGTAGGGGGGTGGATTTGAAATTTAGTTCTAACTTTAACCGTGACCACTGATTAACTGGCTACAGTAGTCTCTTGATCCCTGTATTACTAAATCCTATGGGAATTAAGAATTCAGTAGTCAATGGGTTAACTGGCTTATCCTACCTTAGATGATCGGAATGCACATGGCTAATGTAGATGAAGTCTGCCTTGGCTAGCCGGTCCAGCCAGTTGGCGGGAGGTTCGTGAAGCAGCCACCATCCCCTGGCAAATGCCGGACCGGTCAGCCAGGGGTCGGTGAACATGACAGTGCCCCCGAGGTTCAGCTCCATGCAGGCATGGGTGAAGTAAGTTATCTAGAGGAGGTCAAATGAAGAGGGTTGTCATGTTAAGCCACAGGCAATGGGAAAGAGATGTTTTCCTGCAACATACCCACAGGACTAGGAGAGAATTCTGTAGTCTATGGATTAACCTTTCTCACTCACACTTGGAGCACAAAATTTGTGACAAATGCATCTCCTTGATATAAATGAAACATGTCAAGGGAAATGAATATATCTGGTAGAAAGAATAGGACTTTGCATTTTTTTCTATCATACAGCTAGGTGCTGGAAAAAAACTAGATGAATCCTCGACCGCGCATGGTCCAAATTTATGCCTCTGCCAATGCCTGGGGCCTATTGCATAAAACTTTTGCCAGACTTTTTTTCTGGCAAAAAAAAGTCTGGCAAAATTTTATGTACTGGAAAACTATGGCAATATTTTTTTTGCCGTAGTTTCCTCAAATTTTGCCATAAAAAACTCCGGCAAAAGTTTTATGCAACGGGCCCCAGATCGGAAATACATGGCATATTCATGTTGATTTTTTCATTTTCATGTATACAGGGACATCTTTGACATTGACCTTTGACTTTGATACCCAAAAATCTGATCAGATCATTGTTCCTCCCACATGCATACATCAGTTAAGTTTGAAGTGGATCTGTCACATGGTTGTTGAGTTATCGTGAGAACAAACCATTTCTATGTACATAATGACCTCTATGCCTTTGACCTTGACACCCAAAAATCTACTCAGATCGTTGTCCCTCCCATATGCATACATGAACCACGTTTGAAGTTGATCCGATCCGTCAAATGGCTGTTGAGTTATTACAACAACGAACCATTTCTATGTACACAATGACCTCTATGACCTTTGACCTTGAGACCCCAAAATCTAAACAGATCATTGTCCCTCCCATATGCATACATGAGCCAAGTTTGAAGTTGATCCGTCAAACGGTCCTTCAGTTATCGCGAGCTACATGTATGTTTTTGTCTTTTTCAGTACTGCTTTGGATGGAACCCTTCATGAAAAGTAAGGTATGAACTGACCCCCCCCCTACACCCAATAAAAATTGTATCTTTAAGCACTGCTTTTTATGATACAATTTTTACTTGTGTGTTCCCACTTCTGCTATACGATGTTCCTTTATGTGATGTTTCTTCATAAATTTCGCATAACTTTTCCACTAGTCTGAACAGACCATGAGACAGGATAGAGGTGCTTACCTTGACCTCTCCAACCTCGATGGGTAACTTCTTTCTAGCGTCTGTCTCCCACGGTTGAGGAGGCTTGAGTTCCACCAACGACATGCTCCCCTCGTCATCAACCTCAGATACTAATTAATGTAGAACAGAATTTCTTTCTCAATCTTTTGTAGATTTTCAAATACATTTTGTAACAAAAATTTAATGAACATTGGAGTGGCAAATCATGAATTTTCATTATGTTTGAGTAGGCCCACAATATATATGTAATGAGAACAACCTGTATATGTATTGAGAACAATTCTAAAAATACATGCACCTGTTGTTTCTACATAAAGATAAAGTGAAAAATCTATTTTCAGCCAAAATATAAGATTTATCAATGATATTTTGAGGTTTGGATTTGCTGATATGGGAGAAGTTAATAATGATAATAATATTCTGCATTTATATAGCACCTAATATATCTCTCTTGAGATGTGTTTTGGCGCTTTATTATTATTACCCCGCTCATCAGATTCAGACTTGCGTGCACACAATGTATGCATCTTCTCCACTCCCGAGGGAGCATTCCGGCCAGTCGCCATTTTACAGGTGCTCACAATGCTAAACAAATCCCAATGACTTTTGCATCCTACCGGGTACTAACTTAACACCTGGGTGGAGAGTGGCAAATGTAGATTCATATCTTGTCAAAGGACAATTATTCATGCCAATGAATTATTCATGTACAATGTAAAGCCATCTTGAGTTCATAAACCTGCATGGATCTACTTGTACATGGACATGTCCCAAGTAGCTACAATTATCCTCATTTTGTTTTCAAGCATAGAAAGGTCCTATGCATGACTTCTTCAGAATCACTCCCCAGTCATAATGCATGACCAAAGCTTCCAAAACACATGCCCCCCATGGTTAACACAAACCTAGTTACCTAGTTACCACACACATAGTTACGCATGATTGATATTGAATCATGCACATGTAAAAGCAATATGTCTACCGGTATACATTATGTGTGAAATTAATTTAGATTGTACAACAAGCTACAAAAGCTAAATTTACATGAATATTAATGGATGTGATGAACTAAACATACTGAGGCCCTATAAAGGTGGACTCAGTTGGGCCTGACACATATTGAACTTTGATGTACATATGTTCAACTCTTTGTTCTATACAAACCACTGTAAAAGGTCAACAGATAATGAAGTCATAACCTGTGAGCTGGGGGTTTTCAGGAGAGCTGTGCTCACCAGTTGTTATGGTTTTGTAGAAATTTCTTGTCACTTCTTTGCTTTTCTATTATTTCTCACAATATCTATTATTATTGTCAAATTATTACCAATAACTTGTAAATATTGCGATCTCAAGTGACTGAAATCTGAAAAATTAATAAAACACACACACAAAAAAATGAAATTAAGAAATTGATTTATTGATATCATTTGTGTTAGTCCACTTCTTTAAAATATCTAAAGTGATAGTGACTAATGATAATAAAGAAGTGATATTGGTGCTCCATTGGTACCTCTTCCCACTTAAAGGCATTGGTTAACATTGTTATAAATTTTTAAAAACTCATTTTGCTACTTGAAAATGGGATAAACAAAGGAGTTTAAAAGTGTAAAAATACCAGTCAGAAAGTTTCAAAGTACATGTATAATATCCACAGGAAAAATTTTTAAATATTAGAAATGTGAACCAGTGTCTGAAAAATATATAAGGGTTGGTTGCACAGAATAGACATAAAAAGTGTGCATGCGTACTGTGTGTATTGGCGTATCACGTGGAGGGAAGCAGATAATGGTTCTTTTGAACTGGAGCAAAATGGTCCTCTTATTTATTGCCTCTGAGCCAAAAATAATAAAATCGTGGTTTGCGTCTAACCGTTTTTCATTCCAAATTATGGTTGGTTTCAGGGTTTTTTTAGTCCAAATACAAGTACTCATACACATGTTAAAATCAGCTGCTGACAAGTTAGCCTATGCCTTTAATCAAAGTTTAATTCTGGACCAAAAGTGAGTAAATTTTTCATGAATCATAGCAAACAAGGAGAGCTTACGTACCCAACTGTTCCTGTCTGAAGCTGTCTGGTGGATTGGTGTATCGCATGGTTTTGGCATCAAGTTTCCAGCCATGTTTGGTGCACTTGATCACACTGAAATAAACCAAATCAAAATAGAATTGTGTAACTATTCGTGGGCTTTTAATAAACTACATGCAGAACAAAGGCTATTTTCTAACTATACAAAGCCATGGCCATGGATGGTCCAGCGTATAGCCATAATACATACATGTACCTGCCAACCTTACAAGTCCATAAATAGGGACAAATGAATATGAAACTGTCAACAAAAAAAAGAAGACATTGTTATATTTATTAATAGGTGCATTCACAAACAAGAGAAATTGAAATTTGAATGGCGATTCAAATCATGATCCAAATTTCAGTTTTACTACTACCGTTCATACGCAAGGAAAAACTGAAATTCGGATCGCGATTCTAATTGTGATTCAAATTTCGATTTTATTTTGACCATTCACACACACACACACACACACACATGAGAAAAGCAACGAAAACAGGCAGGAGGGCCCACAAACTTCTCCGCTTAAACTTCTGTTAAACACGATCTCGACGGGGGCAAATGTACACATCGACAGTTAGGTAGAAGGGCTACAGAAAGTACTCCAACAAACTCAATAACTGAATACTAATTATGTACATGTACTATGATATAAAACATTTGTTTGCTAAATGAGATCAACAGCGCCAAGATAGCGTGCAGTGCGTCCATGCTTATGCATACAGTGCATGCATCCTTTACGTAATAATACGTCTGTGCACTGCATACACCGCATACACACGTCTTCTACATTGTATTTCTGTGCAAGCATAGCACATCAATCGCACACGCCCAAAGAATGATGGGATAGATAGAAACCGATTTTCAAATTGCAATTCTGTTCACACACACAACGCACGGCAAATAAATCGCACTTCTTACTACGAGTTGAATCACGATTAGAATTGCGATTATTAGTGAGATTATTCTGTGAACACACACAAAATGAAATCGAATTTTGAATCTCATTTTTTACCTTGTGTGTGAACGCCCCTAATGTAAACATTATGTTGACAAATTTATTAAAATAGGGACAAGGTCCTCACGGTGAATAAACTGCTCTTTCCTGTGCAGTTCCCCTACAATGTATCAATACAAATATAAGTACACGTAGTGAAAAAAAAAAAGATGGATCACCATTTTCCATTAATTATCCACACCTTGACCGAGTGCACACGACAAATAGTCATTATCAGCCATACAAGTTACAACACTTGAGTCCTTTCAATGATATACATGTACATGTACATGTCAATAGCAGTTTATCTTTATTACATGATTATGTAGGGTCCTGTGCTCAGTTTTAAAAAAGGAAGAAAAAGATTAATGACAGAGGTTAATCATGAAGAATACTTCCTGCTCTTTTAGTTATGACATTATTCTGTTAAGACTCAGGATTGTGTAACATTAAGAAAGTTATGTAGGCTTGTTCAAATGCAACAGTAAACCACAAAAGAAAAAAGAGAAAAACCATTGTCCCCCCCCCCATATCATTATTTTTTTCTTTTACCATACTGCACTTCACATGTGGGTACATGTACGTGTATCTTATAACACACCATGAACATGTCCTTCATTCTGTCCCTCATCTTCACTTGTTGTTATTCATTCAGAAAAAAACAAAAAACAAAAAACAAAACAACACACAAATACAAACACAAAGAAACATTCTTATTTTGAAGCAGTTTACTGCAATATGTCTGAATGGGCCTATTTTTTAACAGCTCTAGTTAATGCCATTCTCTCTCTTAGCCAGTGATATTCCAGAATTGCAATGTAAGTACTTTGACTTTTTCATACACTGTAATAAAAACTCATTCATTTAAAAAAAAAAATAAGAATTATTGTTAAAACATGATGTTTATACATGTACACTGTACATGAATATAAGAGCAAAATATGAAGCTGTGGATCTACATGCACATAAAAACTAAAAGGTTGATTGCAAATCACTGAATTAACCCATTTGTGACTGAGGTCCACATTTTGTTTTTTGGCCTAATATCTTTTGATGCAAAGCCCTAAAAATCATACCAAATACATGAGCAGAAAGAGCAAAAAATTCTACACAAACTGTGTCCATTTTGGTTGCGTCAATATTCGTTGTTTGATGCTGAAATTTTTTAAAAGGAAAATAAGCATTAAAATCCTTAAATTGGCAATGAGATAGAAGGTTTAAAATCACTGATTTCCCCTGCAAATTGGCAACTTTCTGACTTCTCATCATCATTTCTGTCAATTTATATTCATTTCAGATACATGACGTTTTATAAGGAAAATGTAGCAATAAAATAAAAATGTTGGTGTTGCCAATTTGAAGAATAAAAGCTGATCAAATTAGGCTTTAAATAATTCCTGTCACCAATGGGTTAAAATGGGGAAATTCCAGTAATGACATCCTACATGTACAGTATGCATCTCTTGTCCTCTCCGTTTCCCTAGAATTGAGGCATAACAACCAAAAGTAAATAAAACCTTTATCAAAGTTTAAGTGCAAGCAAGTACTTTCAAGACAGGCCCAGCAAGAAATGTCAACATCAGTTTAAATTCCTTAAAAGATCCTTTTTATTTCTCAAACATTGACATTCCAATATCCGTGTCAATACTTCATACTGCACGTACACCAAAGCATGTTCACACAAACTGGCAAGTGGCAACTGCATAGTAGTCTTCAGTGCTCACTGTGAACACTTCTCAGAGATCAATTTCATTTCATACTGGTATTTATTAAACAGCTTGTCTATAGAGATAAAACAATAGATTAGTAATAAATAAACTATTGAAATTTTCTTTGTATCTTCCCAGGGAAGGAAATAGATGAACTTTTAAACAAATTAATCACTGTACGTGAAACTCTAGGTCTCCATTCCAAGAATAAGTACCGGTAATTGGGATGTGCAGGCAGGGACAGACTGGGATGGAAATTTGGTGGAGGGATTTTGAAACAATCACACCACACAACCTATAGCAACCAGCCCTAGGATCTCAAATCGACCATCGTGGATTAAATACACCTGTAGTGAAGCGGTCTGTGGAGGGAAGTCCCTTCATTCCCCATCGCCAGCATGCCTCTGTGCAGGCCGACCATGATGGTTGGGTTTCCTTCTGCTAGTACTTTATGGCTTCAAAAGGCCCGTTCAAATATGGAAAGGGAAACCGCAGGATTTTAAAAATCCTTTCATAACATGCACGTAGATGAGTCTGCAACATTTTTAAGCGCAGTTCTTTGCCATTAAAGGTATTGGCTAACTTTGTGAGTAGCTGATTTAAAAAATTCTCAAACTAATATGAAACATGTGTATGAGTACTTGTATTTGTACTCAAAAACCCTGAAACCAACCAATTCTCAAACTAATGAACAAAAAGGTCCCCATTGCCCCCATGGAATACCAACTGGCAATTGGGAGTACATGGAGAGTCCCTTCATTTCCCATCGCCAGCATGCCTCTGTGCAGGCCGACCATGATGGTTGGGTTTCCTTCTGCTAGTACTTTATGGCTTCAAAAGGCCCGTTCAAATATGGAAAGGGAAACCGCAGGATTTTAAAAATCCTTTCATAACATGCACGTAGATGAGTCTGCAACATTTTTAAGCGCAGTTCTTTGTTTGTGTCATTGCCATTAAAGGTATTGGCTAACTTTGTGAGTAGCTGATTTAAAAAATTCTCAAACTAATATGAAACATGTGTATGAGTACTTGTATTTGTACTCAAAAACCCTGAAACCAACCAATTCTCAAACTAATGAACAAATAGGTCCCCATTGCCCCCATGGAATACCAACTGGCAATTGGGAGTACATGGAAGTGAAACAATGGTCCCACATTAACCCATGAAAAATTGTAAATTTGCTGATATTGCCGATATTGAAATTGAAAAAATATCGCTATATCGACATTTCCCGATATTCTGTTCTCCTCCGATATTTAATATCTTATATCGACAAAATATCGACATCAATTTGTCATTTATGCTTCATTTATTCTTTTCTTTCATAACAAATCAACCTGACAAATTAATCCTCTACTTTCTGACAATTAGGATAGTTTTGATTAGTTGTCAGAATCACCTTCAAGAAATATAAATCGCCAACAAAACGAAGGTGAAATGGGTAATTTGGCAAATTAAATCACGCTTCTGGGAAGTGGGGAAACCCCAAAATTCAAGATGACCTCATCCCAAAGATCGCTGACACGGGCATGTTTAGAATCGCTGCAGATATATATTCTTTGTTTTGTTTTTACAAGTTACCAATATATCGGGTTTTAATGATATTTCTTCAGTGATAAATCGATATCGGAAATTTGCTATATCGACGGAGCTTAATCTGAACAAGCCTTTATCATGTACTGCTTTTTGGCAATGCAGACGAGGCTGGCTTTAGTCAGATGACGTAATTTTAGTCATGTGACATTTTGAAAGTCCCCGGATGCGTAAGTGGAAAGTTTTATTCCCTTGCAAGACGCACGCATCACAGACGCAAGGCTCGTCGATGGCATTGCACTTTCCCAATGCAGACGAGGCTGGGCTTTAGTCAGATGACGTCATTTTAGTCATGAGACATTTTGAAAGTCCCCGGCTGCGTAAGGGACATGTCCATGCAAGTTGAATTCCCTTGCAAGATACACGACGCACCATGCACACAACAGTCCACACTGTCGTGAGTGTCGGCACAGGAAATATCATGCTGCTAATTGCAACATGACATTAACTTTTCAAAACAAGAATTTCAACCTGTAAACTTCTGTAAACTGTAAGTTCTTACTTGCCGAACGTTACCGGGACCTTATACCCGCTAAATAACTTGTCTGTATGGATGACTGACTCTTGTTATTCCTGCGAATTCTGGCCCAGACCTGTCATTGTGTATTAGCCGCACCCCCGACTTTTCACTCTTCCCGGCGGGGAAAAAAGTGCGGTTTATACAACGTTAATTACGGTAATCATCAACTCATTATCCACAAAGTCTTGCTGCCCGCTAACTTCTGGCTGATCTGACAGCATGTACAGTACATTCAAAGTTAATCAGTAAGTTTAAACAAACGATGAGTAAAGAAAAATAAACATGCTTTTTAGACTTATACAGCAACCACCCATTCCAGTAGATAGTGGGTTAAAACCTGTAGATCTTTGCTTGTCAGTTCAACTCCTTAAAGCGGAAGTACTACTTAAGTAACTTTGTCAACATGAATGTATGCTCAGACACAAAAGGGTATCAAGGTTATCATACATTCTGTACACAATCATTTTTTGGAGTATACACTTTAACCTTTTAAAGGTAGAAAAGAGGGGCTTACCATCAAAATCCCCACTTTTCAATTAACCCCTTGTTTTCATATAGTTTTTGCTTTCAAAACTGTTATATTGGTTCAATTGTTTCAATGTGACTGCCTTTGCCATTGCCCTGCATGTATGTACATGTATGTGAATGGTGCAAAATGGTAGGAATGCTCCCTAAGGAGTGGAGATGGTGCACACTTGTGTGCGGGCTAGAAATCCAGTGATCAGGGGTAATAATAGTAACATTGTAAAGCGCATTGAAGTATTCACATAATGCGCTATATCAATGTATTACGTGTTAATAACGTAACAAATTACTGATGATTTTTTTTCATAATATGGTTTCCAACTACAGCTACAGTACTTTGTGATATTGTTTGTCTTTTTTGTACATGTATATCGAACATGTGGAAATAAAATCAATAAACTAAAAAATCAATGTTTTCAAACAGGGATTTAGCGACATGTATTGTTTGCTGAGAGCCACTGTGACGTGAAAAGGCTACAGTATGCCTCAGTTTAGCCAATTTAAATTTACTCTAGACATGCATTAATTAAGTCAAGAGCGATTTGATTCTACGACAATTAATTACATGTATCAAACCCACTGAATACTAAGCCTGAGATGTTGTAACTCATGCTGGGATAATGGCAAATGAGTGTAATTTTGTAAGCAAGTTTGCCGTTTCCCTGTAAAACATTAAGATCTACATCTTGTTAAGGAATGCATTACTGATATTGATACTAGATCATCGACGGGGCATTACAATGCTGTATTTTTATGTAGAATGAGGATTTTCTGGATGCAAAATTTAAGGGCACAATGTCTATAGAAACTGCATGATTCCCATGTTAAGCCTACATGTATGAATCAGAGTTGTCCATCATGGGATGACCATTTGCCAAACTAAACACACAAAAAAAGTAACTCCCCCCTAATTCAAAATAGCATAACTTCTTAATGAAGACGTTTTTAGGAAAATAATTTGGCAGGAGTGTTCCTACACTTATTGACTAACTTCTGTTTGAAAATAAGATTGATCTGTCAAGTCATGCATGAGTGAGCAGACATTAAAGACAAAAATGTCACTTTTCAAAAGTCACAAGAGTCATTTTGAGGGGTTAGTGAAACACGATTTTTCTGGCGTTTGTTTAAGTGATGTTGATGTTTTTCGAGGTTGTGCCATGGTTGAGTGACAAAATTGCTAACGATGAAGCAAGAAATGCTGAAAATTTACTGTTTAATCCCGGAAAAACGACTACCTGGTATTTTCACATAATGTGCTGACTCATGTTGGTTGATGCCAATTTTTTCCACAAACTGAATGGATTTTGCAGATTTAGGAGGGCTGAACATTATTTTTCTAAAAAAAAAACTGTTCAGCGAACTGTGATAAACATGAAAAGTGTCAGGGATAGGCACGACTGGGTCAAACAATGGAAGTATTCAAATTCGCTAAGGGTTTGTTTCACATAGCCCCAAAATGACTCATGTGACTTTTGAAAAGTGACATTTTCACCTTTAATGTTTGCTCACTCATGACTTGACGGATCAATCTCATTTTCTCACAGAAGTAAGTCAATAAGTGCAGAAACACTCCTGCCAAATTATTTTGCTCAAAAATTTTCCATTAAAAAGTCATGCTATTTCGAATTAGGGGGAAGTTACTTTTTTTGTTGTGTTTATTTTGGCATATCTCCTCAGCAGACATAAAAACAAAATGTTGGTAAATTTCATTTTCCTGCTGTAATTCATGAAGTGCATTGCACTCTCACAAATTCTGTTTGAAAAAAAAATAAAAAAATAAAAAAATCATGTGTACAAAGGGCCAAATTAATGTTGTGATAGAGCCTGATTGGTTTGTCACAGATGGAAATTTGACAAATTTTGAAAGTAATGAAATTAGTTGAGCTTACTTTGTTTCATTGTGAAGGAGTTGTAATGCCATAAGATTTTATTTATTTGATTTATTTGATTCATTTCATTTCCGTGCAAAGATAAAGACGTAGATGTATTAACAAAGGAAACGAAAGAAATACAACTGACTACTGCCTGAGAATGCCTAGAAGGAAACAAGTTCCTACTGAAAGATTTTCCTTTTAATACTAGTCCGTGGTTCACAAACGTACACAAATACAAATACATGTAATTTTTTTTTTTGTTGATTGTCCCAGTTGTCTGCTGGGGCAATTTTTTTTTTCTGTTTTGAATGCCCCAGTTGTCTACTCATAAACTAGATATTCATAAAATGATCAATGTCATGGATGGACAAAAATGTCACTCTTTACCGGTCAGGCTCTGTAACGGATTGAACTGAATGCCAGAACTTACCATCCTCCTGTATCTTCAATATCCTTGATGAAAGTCCCACCCTGATGTTTGCACTTGTTACGGCATGCCTTAAACTCGTCCGTACCTGGTTCCTTGTAGATCACATATTTCTCGTTCTCGGAACGGTTGATGAGGTTGATGCCGTCTTTCAGGGCTTGCGTCTCTTCAGTGGACAGCTTTAAAACCGTGACCTGTTCCTGCTCCATCTCAGAGACGTGTGGACATGCGCATGTGTGGACTGTCTCTTGCAACTAGATAAAAAAAAGGAAAAAAAACATACAGTAATACAACTGTTTTCTAGTGCCTTGCAATCTTCCTCATATAATTCCAAAGCATTTCAACATTCAACTCCATAATGGAGCATTCCCTTATAAGAATAAATTCTTATACATGTAAAGTTTATATTTAAGAATTTGATTGTCCACACCAGAAAAAAAAATTAATTATTTTTTTTCCGGGGCTACTCTTTGAGCCCACCCACCCAAATTTTCTACGTTGTGTTACAGTTTACATTGGATCCTACAGGTATGAGAATTTCAGGGGCTCTTTTTTAGTTTTCCAGGGCTCTTTTTGACGTTTCGGGGGCGAATTCGCCCCGAGCCCCCGTGTATTTTTTTCCCTGGTCCACACCTTTTTGCTGCCAGGAGGCAAAAAAGACTAGATTTTTGCCTCTGCGGCTATTGTCTCCTCATACCATTAATTACGCACCCCCCCCCAAAAAAAAAAGGCACATGGATTTACTGCAAGATATGCCACTTCATACATGTACGTGAACAAGCTTTTAGGTGGAAGTTACAGGTTAAAGTTTAAACACTCCACAGGTGGCATTTCTTTCAAAACAGGCACTTTGATTTTAACCCATTCGTGACAGAGGTCCACATTTTGTGGTTTGGCCTAATATCTTTTGAGGCAAAGCCCTAAAAATCATACCAAATACATGAGCAGAAAGAGCAAAAAAATCTACACAAACTGTGCCTATTTTGGTTGCGTCAATATTCTTTGTTTGATGCTGAAATTTTTTTAAAGGAAAATAAGCATTAAAATCCTTAAATTGGCAATGTGATAGAAAGTTTAAAATCACCGTTTTCCCCTGCAAATTGGCAACTTTTTGACTTCTCATAATTTCTGTCAATTTATATTCATTTCAGACACATGACGTTTTATTAGAAAAATGTAGCAATAAAATAAAAATGTTGGTGTTGCCAATTTGAAGAATAAATGCTGATCAAATTAGGTTTTAAATAATTCCTGTCACAAATGGGTTAATAACCCACAGTATGTAGGGTTCCTCATGCAGTAATCCAAAGATTAAGGAACAAGTGTATTAAAGGAAATGAATGATATCTAATAATCTCCATTCTTAAATCTCTTGATCACAAGTGTGACTAATCTGTGAACTGAGTCACAAGTCACAAATGCTGTCACTTTCTGCAGCTTTTGATACTGCAAACAAATATAGACTTACCAGTTACCAGCTCTTGAAAAGTTTTTAAATCCAAGACTGATATTGAGGCATCATCAGGAAATTTACCTCAGAGAGAAAAGCTACCATAAATGAACATCTGCATACATGTATCTTAATACAAATGTAAGCAAACAACAGGAAGAACAGTCTTCTTTAAAGCAAAATTCTTCTCCCTGGCAAGCAATAAATTGTTGAAAAGTCAAAATTTAATCCCATCATCAAGCTTTTCTTGAATTTTTTCCTCTCACAATAGCTTGGTTTTTTCTTGATGTTTACCTATCAGAGCCACTGGCGACCAGGAGCTGAGCCTGCGAAAACTGGTGAGGTTTGTCTCTGTTTTTTAACGATGTTTGGTGGAAGTTTATTTGCTGATTTCTATTTCAAACTGCAAAATAAGTGAACATGTAGAATTTGTGGTATAATGATATTAAGACAGGGTTTCATCTAGCTGTACGAGCTTGATTTTTATGATATACGCATCTGACGGATTTATATCAAGCTGTACACGGCTCCCATTACCAGTAGCTAGACGTGATGCATGCACGGAGGTCATCCTATTCAAATGGAAATTAATCGTATGGTGGAATTCACAGCAAGGTAGGGTCTCTTATCAATCAAAAGTCATTATTTTTAGTTTCGAAAGTAGAATTTAGGTTCAAATGTCCAGAAGAGGTGCACAGCCAATTTGGGAGACAGTCTCTGATATTGGAGACTTTAATTCAAAGTCTCCAATTGATTTGATTTGATTTGATTTGATCTGATTTGGAAAGGGATCCGACTAGTGATGAAGGGTCCAGTTGCACAGATTTACATTCAGATACAAAGGTTGTCAAAATATACATGTAAATGAACAAAGAAACATGAAACAAATTCAGTGATAGAATCAATATAAGGAAGAGTGCAATTTACAAAAATGAAAATTCATATCATCCCACATCCCAACCAAACCAGTGATCCATAAACAACTGCCCATGGAATGGAATGTAAGCAATACACACAATAAGAGCAGATCATGATGGTTGCCTAATGTCCTGTCACTCTGAACATGGCGGACAAAGAAAGCGGACAAAATAAACAACCTCTCATTCTACCCTTCACAATGGTTCTAGTAGTCAAAAGCACATCCCTTCACAGCTATTATGTTCAATCATGTAGTTGAGTAGTTCAAGGTGAATATGCATGTGACACATATGTCACGTGCATATTAATCCACATATTTTAGACATAGCAGTGAAGAGATGTTCTTTTGACTACCAGAACCATTGTGAAGGGTAGAATGAGGGATTGTTTATTTTGTCTACTTTCTTTGTCCGTCATGTTCAGAGTGTTGTGACATACAAATTATACACTGACTAATCAGCACAATGGGATCAGTAGACCAAATCAATCATTCCAGGCTGAAAAAGTTTAGCAGTCAACAAATGGTCCTGCAAGCATGTGTTCATAAAATTTTGAACTGCACTTTTTTTTTTAAAACTTGTCAGTTTTAAAAAGTAATCAAGAGTATTTTTTCAACATGTTTTAGGTTCAACTTAACATTCCTTGAAACAGGCAACCATGATGAGTACATGGGGTGCTTCTCAAAATTCAATGCAAAATCTACACATTACTTTATCCTTTCTTCCAAAGGTAACAAATTGCACACATCTGATGATTTTTTTATAAGTATGGTACATGACCAGTAATTAAAACCTAGTGTGATTCTCATTGCACGTTTCTTTATTATTTCTATATCATCCATGTGATTTTTTTTTTTTTTTAAAGCATGAGTTGAAAAGAGAAACACAAAATTCTAGAATGGGTCTGAAATATCCTATGTACACAGCGATAAGATCACATATCAGTAAATTAGAAAATTTCAATTTACGTAACATGAACAGTCGTCTATTGCACTACTGCAGACCAAGTTATCAAAGAATCATGATGGTTGCTTGAATCCAGTGATACATGTACAATGTACATGTACACAATATATCAGAGACTGTCTGCACAAGAGGAAAATAGAAACAACACCAACAATAAGGCCCTTTTTCTCAGCTGATTTTTTCCTCTCTGAAATCAGATGCCCATTTGTTTTGTGTGTGGATCATAACAAAAAATGTTATGAAAACAAAACTGTCAAAGGTAGACGGTGGATTTTTGAAGGCAAAGGCGAAGAGCGGTACAGTGTTGCAGAGTACGTGCGAGAATGCAACAGTGCAACGGGTGTAGGTGAACTCACGATGTCGGAGGTCGCGCTACTGAAATGAAAATTAATCACGTGGCAAATCACCAAGAAGATGGGTCTTGTATCAATCAAAAGTCAATATTTTGAGTTTGCAAAATAAAGTTTTAGATTCTAATATCACAGTTAATCTACTGGTCCACTGGTCAACTTCGAAGGTAGTTTGCAGGGCTAAACCGGGCATGAGAAAGTGTGATTTGGAGGCATAATATTTCCTTGTTTCAATGGGTCTCCACATGGGCAAATAGCAGAGGACTTAAGCTCTGCGTGAAAATGAGAATAAAAGCACGCAGAGCTTCCTTAAGCTAGGGGCAGTGTACACAATTCCAGGCATTCAGTGAGATGTCAGGGCTGCGTTTCACGAAACCATTAGAATGTAGACTACCCCCAGCTAAAAAAATAATTTAGAGGCTCAGAGATACCGTATTTTTCACTTTTTTCTTCTTAACTCTATGTTTTTTTCTTGCCTTACATGTACCATGCCTGACGACGTGACTCGAACCCGGGACATCCACTTCTTAAGACCGACGCGCTACCTATTATCACTTGAAGTGTAGGGTCTCATAATGATTATAAGCCTGAAGTCAGGATTAGTCTAACTCCCAGGATGCACTGCTTTTACTTTTCTTAATAAATAATTCAATATCAATGTGAAATGCTGTGTAACAGGCAGGTCTCTAGGCTTTTAATTCTGACGGAATAAACCAATATTTTATATTTATCACATTTTCCCATGTCCAGTATATGATTATACACATCATTCCAAGTCATATCCTTATATTTTTTTTTTCAATTTTAGCGGGGGGGGGGGGGGGGGTGGTGGTGGTAGGGGTCTACACATGAACTCTTGCATCTAACTTTTTGGACATCCCATTTAAATGTGTGTTGTAGAATTAACACACGTTTCAATGGGATGTCCATGAACTTAGACTTATGACAGTTTCATGAAACGCAGCCCAGGTTAACACCACTGAATGTCTCTCCAGACTAACTCAATTTCACAAATTACATGAATTAACAGTTAACTAAGACAGTGTTAGATATTATGAGCAGTCGTGAAACCACCAACGCTCACAGCGGTACTATCAGTAGCTTAACCTAAGAGATAAACCTAACATAAATTCAACTGCAAACTGACATCGCACCACGACTAGAAACCACAATATTCCTATTCAGGGTCCAAGCTCCAACACCGACGGTCAGTTTAGAGGGACGATACTGCTCTGATCCGATCACCTTATCGATAGCTCAACACCGAGAGACGTCATAGACTCATACGCTATAGCAAAAAATCTCGACGATAAAATCATTTCCCCTCAGAATTTCTATAAATCTACATCTTATTGGATTCGAAATGCATAATCATTTGAAGAATCCAAGAGGAAAATTATCACTCTTCCAAGGAAAATATATGGTTTTGATTATTCAAAGTTGTTTTGACTGCGAAATGGGTTTAACCACCAACATGTCATGAGTGGCCGTAGCAAAAAGTGCCGCCTGCTCCGCGATAGCTCAACACCGAGAGACGTCATAGACTCATACGCTATAGCAAAAAATCTCGACGATAAAATCATTTCCCCTCAGAATTTCTATAAATCTACATCTTATTGGATTCGAAATGCATAATCATTTGAAGAATCCAAGAGGAAAATTATCACTCTTCCAAGGAAAATATATGGTTTTGATTATTCAAAGTTGTTTTGACTGCGAAATGGGTTTAACCACCAACATGTCATGAGTGGCTGTAGCAAAAAGTGCCGCCTGCTCCGCGAGGGACAAGCAGCAATAAGGCAAGAGTTCCATATGTACCCCCCTCCCCCCGCTAAAATTGAAAAAAAATATAAGGATATGACTTGGAATGATAGGTCTAGAATCTAATCATAATATGAAATACTGAACATGGAAAAATGCTATAAATTAAGAAATATGGGTTTATTCCGTCAGAATTAAGAGCTTACCCGTAAACTGTGCATTTCACATATAGACATCGATTTATTTAGTCAGAAAAATAAGAGCAATGCATCCTGGGAGTGAGACTAATCGTGAATTCCGGCTTATAATCATTATGAAACCCTTCACTTTCAGCGATCTCTCGCTAGCTCAATAGGTAGGCGTTGGTCTTGAGCTATGAGAGGTAGATGTCCCGGGTTCGAGTCACGTCGGCAGGCATGGTAAGTCAAGAAAAAAAAAAGAGTTGAGAAAAAAACAGTGGAAAATACGGTGTCTCTGAACTTCATTTTTTTTTTTTTAGCAGGGGGTACATATGGAACTCTTTCCAGCAATAACATGTATGATTACAACACCAACACTGTACTTGAAATCATGAATTTCCTAATCCTTAAGGGCTGGTGTTGGTGAATGGGGAAATTACATGTAAATCGTCAACACGAACTGTGATACTCGGTTCAGCAGACGACATTCAACACCAGAAAGCAACACTGACTACCGGAAATACGTCAAATCTTGCGAGGTCAATCCCAACATGCACCAGCCTGATTACAAGTTCAGTGTTAAGGCTGGTGTTGGTAATCTCACAACACTAATACCAGCCTCCAATACCGTACTTGAAATCACCCAATGATGTAAAAAGTTAGACTAGATCTACGTGTAGCTCCTCTGCATGCAATCACCAGCAGGCAGCAATGTTCATCATCACCATGATCACGCCTTCTCGTACACCGGTAGCTACGGGGTGATGTATAATGCGACGCTTCCAAGACGAAGGATTTGTCAAGAAACTGGCGATTATAACATAGAAGAGACAAACAATAAGCACATCTGAAACCAAATACCTAGTCAATTAATACTCAACTTACTTTTAACCTGCAAATATCAAACTAAAAGGAAGCACACACGCAGAAAGGATATTTTTTGTGAGATGGGTAGACCTTCCTCCGAAGTCGTCAACTCACCTCGCCCACGTCGCTCGGTATGGCCGGCCGTCCTATATAGCAGAACGCCGGCCTAGCCTAGCCTGGTACTATATGTATCTAGGCGCCTATGGCGGGCGGTTGGTGTCATTATTATACAACTATACGGCCTTCGAGTAGATGTATAGTTGCAAAGTTGAACTTGAACTTGAACTTGAAATTTATTATCCAATAATAAACATATGAGATACATACAGATACATGTATAGAATACAATCAAAGGATAAAAGGAACCAGAATATAGCATGAATGCTAATCGAGCCTGGTACCTTTAAAGCATTGGAATACATTTGTATGGCTACACAAAATAGATTTGAAATTTTTATGAAGCAGATTACTTTAAACAAAACTATGATACAAATAAATGGATAAAAGGTCAGTATCACATGCTTATAGCTGCTTAATCAAATATGAAATATCTTGCAGTTTGATATTAGTTAATAGTTATTCATATAAAATACAAATTCCTACAAAAATAATCAGAGCATAAAGAGGTGTCTCAAACACCCTCCTAAATTGTGTGACTTGAACTTAACAAGTATTCTACAAGTGTTTTTCTAAAACATGATGCGGATGGCTTTGTTCGCACAGTGGGGTAGTTCATTCCACAAGGAGCTACCGACATACGAAACTGAAAATTTTCCTTTGGTTGTCCTAACCTTAGGTATATACAGGTTATTTTTTTCTTTCTGCCTTGTCGGATAATTATGCTGAAGAAAAGAGCAATATTGAACAATTGTAGAGGTAACATTCCATTTACAAGTTCATACACAAAACTACAGATACAGAGTTGGTGCAGTTGATACACATTCAACAGTTTAAACTTTTCAAATAATGGTTTAGAATGTGCCATGATTGAACTAAACGTGATAGCACGTAGAGCCATTTTTTGACTTAACAGTATACAATTCAGATTTGCTTTATAAGTACTACCCCATACTTCAATTCCATAGGTAATGTGAGGCTGCACCAGAGTTTTGTACAGTAAGATCAAGATTTTCTGTGGCACAAAATTTCTGAGTCTAAAAATAATGCCAATTTTCCTCCTAATACATTTGTTTACCTTCTCAATATGAGTTTTCCAGGTCAGGTGTTTGTCGATGTTTAAATCTACAAACAATGCAACATCCACTTCATTTATAATGGTATTTGCTATTCTCAAATTTTCTTTTACTTCAATGGATTTTCGTATATACTGATAAGCATATAATTTGTTTTTGATAGATTAATTGTGAGTTTATTTGCATTGCACCAACTTGATACCTTTTCAAGATGTGTATTTACTTCGTCCATATCAACAGTAGACTGTCCAACAGGAAACGTGTGAAAGAGGTTTGAATCATCAGCAAAGAGTCTAAACTGAAGTAATCTGTACAATCTGGTAAATCATTAATATAGATTAAGAAGAGGGTTGGCCCTAATACCGATCCTTGCGGTACACCGCATGTTGTTTTCTTTCTTGATGAGTTGATCCCACCATATTTTACAAACTGAGTTCTGTCACAAAGATAATTTCTAAACCACATTAGCGGTAATCCCCTAATTCCATAAAGCTTCCTACACAAGATAGAATGATCTATTGTGTCAAATGCCTTTTTGAAGTCTAAGAATACACCAAGTGTTATTCTGCCTTCATCAATCGATTTTATTACATCATTTATTAGATTTGTGAGGGACAACTTAGTACTGTATTGCTTACGAAACCCATATTGGTGCTTGCACAAAATGTCATTTTTCTCAAGGTAAGCAAGTACTCTTTCATTCACTAATTTCTCGAAGACCTTTGCCAAAAGTGGCAATACTGATATTGGACGATAATTTCCAGGATCATCTTTCTTTCCTTTTTTAAAAATTGCTGTCACCTTAGCTACCTTCATGCCACTGGGAAATTTACCGGACAAAAGTGATAGATTAAAGATGTAAGAAAGTGGTTCTGCAATGACTTCTGCAGCATCTTTTAACAACCGTGCAGGAATGTTATCATAACCACATGCTTTATTTACACTGAGAGAAACAAGACGGTCTCTAACTGCAAAGTATGTAATAGGCTTCCAAAACAAAGAACTATTAACTTGTTTATGAATGTACTTATCAAAAGAATTTTGAACACGATCATATATAATATCCTTGGCAAGACTTGGACCTATATTCACAAAAAAAAAAAATCATTAAATGCTTCCGCTATTTCAGGATCTGAGTTAACAATCTTTTTGCCTCCATTCCCATCAATACATATATAGATGTTCTACATGAGTTGCCTTGGTGTTACTACTTTTGCTATGGAGGAGGTCATTTATTGATTTCCATATCTGCCTTGTGTCACCACTATGGGTTTCAAATAACTCTGCATAGTACTTTCTCTTTGCATTTCTGAGAATAGTAGTTAATACATTACGATATATTTTATATTTTGCTACATGTACTTCATCATGGTTAGATTTTATCACTTTACAAAATAACTTATGCTTGCTCCTTATCGACTTGCGTATGGCTTTAGTTATCCAAGGTTTTTTGTTCTTTCTCCTGTTGCTATGTACTTCAATAAAGGGGGCATGTTTATCACATTCGTCTTGAAACATTTGTACAAATTCATCATAAGCCATATCGACATCCCGACATTTAAATACTCTATCCCATGCGACTGTTAGGAGACTTTCACAAAAATTTTCTTTGTTGAAACGCTTGTAACTTCTGTATTTTACTTTATCTTGTAGTTGGGGATCACTTGAGCTGTTCATGAAGATGGGAAATGTTGGAAAGTGATCTGATATATCAGTCATAATAGTTCCCACTTTCATAGAATTTGTAGTAATATTTGTATAAATATGATCAATCAGTGAGGCTGAGTGGCTTATAATTCTAGTAAAACCTTCTATCATTTGTTGTAATCCCATACATCGAAGAGAGGTTACAAACAAGTTTGTAGCATTACAGGAATTATGAATATCAATATTAAAGTCCCCCATAAGGATGCACGCTTTCTTGTCAATTTTGAATCGTTCTAAAGTGTGGATCAAGCTTTCCTGAAATTCAGATACATCTGTATTTGGTCTTCGATATACGATACCAATAACTGTACTCTGTTTATCAAGAGATATTTCCAGCCATATAGATTCTGCATGTACAACACTGCCATGTAAAGTCTTATAATTTACTGATGAATGAAAGTAAGCTCCAACACCACCACCTCTAACATTGGAGTCACGGCAACTCACTTCTAAATCATACCCATTCATACCTAGAGCATAGTTGCATAGTTGTAGAGTTGTACAGTTTTAACCAATCAGAACAAAGGAAACTTTACAACTATACAACTATACAACTATGCAACTATACAACTAAACAACTTTACAACCATGCAACTATGCAGCTATCCAATGTCTGTATAGTTGCAACGTTTGCGGGCCAAAGTGTCATAAATGATATACAATTGTACAACTATGCAGCTGTGGAATAGCTACATAGTTGTACAGATGTATAGTTGTATAGTTGTACAGTTTCCTTTGTTCTGATTGGTTAAAACTGTACAACTCTACAACTATGCAACTATGCAACTATACATCTACTCGAAGGCCGTATAGTTGTATAATAATGACACCAACCGCCCGCCATAGGCGCCTAGCTAGCTAGGCGGCCGGTACGCGAATTTTTTTTTCCTACGACATTTTCGCTCCTTGCGCGTGCGCACATGGTCATTTTCCGAGGGCTCATAAATATTCATATATACGTCCTGAGATATGATCGAGACCATTAATCAGGTCATTCTCCGCGCGCGACTACATAAATCAGGATCGCGGGCTGGCGCGGGTTTTGTGCACAAATTAAACGATGTGTTGGAAACCCCCGTAATTATTGTATAGTTTAAGTAATGTAGGAAATGTTGTTATGAATAATATCGGAGTTTGTGTTCAAATGAAGCCCTTTTTGAATGATCAGCTCGAGTGTACAGGCTGAATGGTGTCATATCATACAGTGCATTTAGGCCTACTTGCACAATAAATAAGGGTGTGTGTTGAAGTAAATTAATAAAGGACTAGGAACAAGGAAACCATCCATAAACTGATACAATGATTGAGTTATTGGTTGTTGTAGATAGTTAGCTGTTGCCATTTATAGTTCCTTTCAGAAAGGTGTATTAATTAGGACCTATACCAGTGTATAAGGATCAACAAGAGGTGTATATAGTGTATATAATGTGCTTAGGATAGATATTGTATTGCAATAAAGCATTAAATATGATAGGGGCACAAAGGCATAATTTATGCGTAAACAGACAACATTCCTAGTGATTATGCACCAAGCTCTCATAAAGCTAACATTTATTTAGTCAGCCACAGCGTAGCCTTTAGCCAAGGCACTCGGTGCTGTTATTTCCCTAAACGCGCCTGAATACATAGACTAATCGCGCAGAAGCGGCTCGGTCCAGCGATCACTGCTGTATATAAACGCACACTGCCTTAGTCTATTTTCAGACCATGCATGCTCGGCAGACAAGCAGCGCGCGAGGCCTTGACCAAAGGCTAGCCACAGCGTAGCACCCCAATAAACTGCCCGAAAGCTTTCACTCCGTGCTGCCTAAATTGCATAAAGTAAACAATTTGTTTACGTAAAACCGCTACGGAGTCTTGGCTAAACTGTAAAATCTCGCCTTAGAAACCACCAAATGAAATGAATCAAACTTCAAATCAAAGAATGAGATTTGTTCTAACTTATCATGATAATTATTTGTAGCAGAATCATGTTTTATTATATGAAAAATTAGTGAAATGAGATGCTTTTTTTTTTTTTTTAGTCAACAAAAGTTACGTTATTTTTCCGTTATTGCCCAAGATCGAGGCTTGCATATATGAACAATCAAAGTATATCGAAAGTCCCCTCCGAATTTCTTTTCAAAATTTACTGTGGAACGGTTATGTCGGGAAAAAATGCAAGGCAATGTCATTCACGAACCCGTCAAGATTCATCTCGTGTAGTCCCATGTACTCCGGTTCATGCACGGCCTTCGCACTGATAGTACTGGGCAGTACAGTGAAGCGGCTCGGTCCAGCGATCACTGCTGTAAACACACACTGCGTTAGTCTATTTTCAGACCATGCATGCTCGGCAGACAAGCAGCGCGCGAGGCCTTGACCAAAGGCTAAGTCCATTATTACTTCAACACACACACCCTTATTTATTGTGCAAGTAAAATGCACTGTATGATATGACACCATTCACCCGGGGGGGCCACTCTATGTACAACACTGTAACCATGCTCGTGCACACCCTTTCAAAAAGTACCCTTAACTAGGATTCGCGGAGCTCAAAAAAGCTACCCTTAACTAGGATTTTTTCTCTCCAGTATACCCTTAACTAGGATTTTTCTCTCCACGTATACCCTTAACTAGGATTTTTCTCTCCACGCATACCCTTAGCGGATTTAGCGCCGAAAAAAACCCATTTTTCTCTCAAATCGGCGATTTTGATACCCTTATCGCGGATCCGCGCGGATCCGTGCTCTGCCTGAAAAAACACCCCTTATTCCGCGTTTTTGTGCACGCGCATGGTTACAGTGTTGTACATAGAGTGGCCCCCCCCCCCCCCCCCCCCCCGGGACCATTCAGCCTGTACACTCGAGCTGATCATTCAAAAAGGGCTTCATTTACACAAACTCCAATATTATTCATAACAACATTTCCTACATTACTTAATTACGGGGGTTTCCAACACATCGTTTAATTTGTGCACAAAACCCGCGCCAGCCCGCGATCCTGATTTATGTAGTCGCGCGCGGAGAATGACCTGATTAATGGTCTCGATCATATCTCAGGACGTATATTTATGACCCTCGGAAAATGACCATGTGCGCACGCGCAAGGAGCGAAAATGTCGTAGGAAAAAAATTTCGCCCCCGGGGCAGCCCCCATCTACGAAATTCTAATTTTGTTCATTTTTGTTTGAATTTGCTTATGTAACTCTATGTGCTATACCAGTAACCCCTTACATAGGTATAATTTATGTTATAGCCTACATATAGACCAATTTCACCTCCGGTTTATGTATTTGGCCCTCTATTCTAGATCAATAAAAATAAAGCATGGATACATGGGTACATGAGGTAAGACAATGGCCATATCTGACAGATGAAGGTATGATGTATTTTTGTACTTTCGATAGTTTTTCAACTTAGTTTTGTCAGTATAAGTTCGATTACAGCATAGAAGCCGTAGTAAACGGGAGCCCTCAATCTTACCCTGTTTACAAAGTCATGTTTTCACTCATTAAATTTTACGCCAAAGTACATAATGATAATGTTTCTTGAGTTCAAAGTCCTTTCTGGTGATATTTTTACCCACTGGCGACGGATTCCTTCGCATTGCTTACGGAAATCTGTATAGGGAGTACGGCTTCTCACACAAACGGGCTTCATTAGTCAAAAAGCGAGTGAATTTCGCACTCAGTTAGCTTCCAATTTTTAAACTTTCTCCAATTCTTGTGGCATTCGAGCACCGCACAGCTGCGACCTGAACTTCCCTGACAATTTATCATTGCAGATATTAAAAGAAATCTGCATATATTGGTCAAAATAGACAAAAAATTGAACGAATGTACATAACGTGCTATTGACTTGTGTACTATAAAAGTTGGAGCGCCCACCGCAGTATGTCGAACTGTGTCGAACAGTCTGCTGCTCTCTTGCGTTGTGAAATTGGTCTATAAGCAGATTGAAGGTGGGGTGGGCTCCCCGCGGGTCTCGTAACGTTGAGGCCAGGGGCGTAGCTAGACCTTTTTCAATGGGGGGGGGGGGGGGGGGGCGTAGAGGCCACTGATTACCGACAAACATTGTCACCGATTACCGACAACCAATGTCTATTACTTAAACCGTATAAAGCCCATAGGGCACTTTCAGTTGTGTGCCTCTATCACATTTTCCTTCGTCTCTCCTACACATTTTCATTCAACTTCAACCAGATTTGGTGATTTTTATAGACCAATTTCACAACGCAACAGGGCAGCAGACTGTTCGACACAGTTCGACATACTGGGGTGGGCGCTCCAACTTTTATAGTACACAAGTCAATAGCGTGTTATGTACATTCGTTCGATTTTTTGTCTATTTTGACCAGTATATGCAGATTTATTTTAATATTTGCAATGAGAAATTATCAGGGAAGTTCAGGTCGCAGCTGTGCGGTGCTCAAATGCCACTACACAGGTTTCCGTAAGCAATGTGAAGGAATTCGTCGCCAGTGGGTAAAAACATCAACAGAAGGGACTTTTAAGTCAAGAAACATATCATTATGTACTTTGGCGTAAAATTTAACGAGTGAAAACTTGACTTTGTAAACAGGGTAAGATTTAGGGCTCCCGTTTACCACGGCTTCTATGCTGCAATCGAACTTTTACTGACAAAACTAAGTTGAAAAACCATCGAAATTACAAAAATACATCATACCTTCATCCGTCAGATATGACCATTGTCTTACCTCATCTACCCATGTATACATGCTTTATTTTATTGATCTAGAATAAAGTAAATGGAACAATATCGGGGCATATCTCATATCTTACATTCATTTTTTACACAGAGCCAATCGCGGTCAGCGCGCTTGCCCACAGCAGCAAAGGCGTCGCCGATAGAGGGCCAAATACACAAACCGGCCGTGAAATTGGTCTATATGAGCGAGCGAGGCGAGCAAGGAAATGGTGCTCCTTTTCATTTTAGAAGTGATGATTCTTCATCAAAATACGAGATTGACCTATACGACATTTAAATCATAAATTTGGTCACTTCGCCTGCAGAATTCATTCGCTTTCCCCAAACATTCTGTGTCTAAATATTATACGAGCGAGAGCAGCGAGCGAGAAAAAAATATACACTCTTTGTCATGCTATTCACGAGACGACTTGGATAAATCTGACGTATTTGCTCATTAGCATACGGACTTGCAGACTGACTGTATTTCGTCATCAAAATACATTTTGAACAATAAGATATCTAAATCATAGCCTATTCGGTCACCTCGCTTGCAAGCGAGGAAAAATATGTATACTCTTTATCATGTTAAAAGTGATAATTCTTCATCAAAATATGCAATGGGCCTATAAGATATCTAGATTATTTTTGTCCCCTCGCTTGCCGAATTCATTCGCTTTCAAAACCATCCTGTATATTTAAATATGGTACGAGCGAGCGAAGCGAAATATATATACTCCTTTTCATGGTTGAGGTGATTATTTTTCATCAAAGTACACGATGGGCCGAAAGGTATCTAAATTATATATTTAGTCACATCGCTTGCCGAATTCGTTCGCTTTCAAAAACTATCCTGTATCTAAATATTATACGAGCGAGCGAGGAAAAATATACTCCTCATGGTTGAGGTGATTATTCTTCATCAAAATACATGATGGGCCGAAAGGTATCTCAATTATATATCTGGTCACCTCGCTTCCCGGATTATTCTGTTAATCCAAAACGATCTTGTATTTGAATATTGTATGAGCGAGCGCAGCGAGCGAGGAAAAATATACACCTTTTTCATTTTATTTCGTCGAAATACACTTTGGCCAGTATTAGATATCTAAATCATAATATATATTCGGTCACCTTGCTTGCCGAATTCATTCGTTTGCAAAAACTATCCCGTATCTAAATATTATACGAGCGAGCGAGGACAAAATGTATGCTCCTTTTCATGGTTGAGGTGATTATTCATTCTTCATCAGAATACACGATGGGCCGAAAGGTATCTAATTATATTCCAAAACGATCCCGTTTTTTTGATATTATACGAGCGAGCGTAGCGAGCGAGGAAAAATATACACTATGTTTCATGCTATTTCGTCAAAATACACTTAGGCCAGTAAGATATCTAAATCATATATTCGGTAACCTCGCTTGCCGAATTCTTTTGCTTTTCCTAAATGATCCCGTATGTGAATGATATACGAGCGAGCGCAGCGAAAATTTGTACATCCTTTTCCATAGAATGAGTGTTATTTTGTCATCAAAATACATTTAAACATATAAGATATCCAAATTATGTATTCGATTGTCTATTTGCCAAAGAGGCGAAACCATCCATCATCTATACGAGCGAGCTCAGCGAGCGAGGCAAATTATACACTCTTCTTAATAGTAGAATTCATATTTCGTCATCAAAAATACACTCCTATAAGATATCTAAATAATATTCGATCACTTTTTTGCCAAATATTTGGGCACCTCGCTTGCCGTCTAAAACCATTCTGTTTCTACCAGGGCGAAGCGAGCGACCGATAAAATAATGCTATATTTTCTATAAACACTCTAGATTTCAGTCCGGACGCGATGGAGGGCTGGGTAACCTGATTACTGAACGACCTCATCATCACGGTACCCTATCGTCGGTATACAGAGAGCGCGCCAATTGCGTAATATCAAAACTTGCCAAGGATGATGAAGGATAAAGCAAGTATACCCGACAAAGTACAGCCGGGACATTCCCCCGACTCAACGTCTGCATCGTACCCGCAAGCACAACCTCGGAACCTGACTTTCTCTCTCCGAGACTTTTTCTTCTCTTTACTGTCATTATCGTTTTTCTTATCCATTTTCTTCCTTTTTCCTCTTTTCCTTTTCCCCTCTCTTTTTTCTTTTCTTTTTCTTTTTCTTCCTCCTCTTTTTCTTTTCTTTTTTCTTTTTTCTTCTCTCCTTTTCCTTTCCTCTTTTCTCTTTTTCTTCTTCTCCTTTTGTTCTTTCTTTTTTCTTTCCCCTTCTCTTTTTTTCTCTGCCCTTTTTCATTTTCCCCGACGGCAGCGCAGATTTACCGACTATATCCTGAGCAGGGGGGGGGGGGGGGGGGGGGGGGGTGTCACCCCCCCCCCCCCCCCCCCCCCCGCTAGCTACGGCCCTGACCCGGGTTCGATTCCCGGCGGAGGCATTTTTTCAACCCTTGATTCAAAATGGATGACAGCTCTGGGGGACATTGAGAGAGCTACGCAATTATTATTCTCCCATTTTCATTTCTTTCAATATATATATATATACACACACACACACACACACACGCACACAGCTGTACATCACTATACTACCGAGCACAACAACTGGACTTCTATTGTCCCCTGTCCTCTCAAGGCTGACGGAATAAACCCAAATCCTTTGTTTGACAACTGAGGACTATTGTTTACCAACCGAGGACTATTGTTCTCAGGAATTTTCTTTGTTCACTGTCCTCGCTTGCAAAGCTATACAAGTGCACATGCACAAACACACACACACACATATACACACACACACATATATATATAAACAAAGTAGGTAGTGTTCTGCTCGGAGTTGGTGATATCAAAAACTAAAAAACGAATAATATATATACCGTAAACTGGGGTGACTTTGGACATAGGGGTGACTTTGGACACAACAGAAAAAAGGTATTGTTTCATTTTACATTCTTTTCCTTGTGGTATTTCCAGTATTTTTTCTGTATGTTATTTTAGGGGAATGTGTGAATATTATGAATGACTATTGTGCTCTTGTATATTTCATTGCCTTTCATTGTTTTTGTACTTTTCTTTGCAGGGTCCATAAAATGCTTGATTTTTATGGCCGTCGAACTTTTGGTACTCCAGAAATACAGAAGAATGGAAGCTCAAGCCTACTGGCTGGATAGTGAACATAAAGGGATCATGAACCCACCTGTATAGTCTTGATACCTGACCACCCTTGCAAATCTGAAAATAGGTCATGTCCAATTTCACCCCATGATTTGGCTTCACGTACGGGGTGACTTTGGACATCAAAGGAGTACCAAATGTTCGACAGCTACGTAACTATTCATGCAGTGCCCTGTTTAACTACACGTTTTCAAATGTGTTCATTTACTATTTTGGATATTTAGGCATATAAGAATTCAAAATATCAAATTTAATTACAAAATCTTGAAAAAAAAGTGTGCAACCAAGTGTCTGTTAATGCCCCTTTAAAATGAAAGTTCTTACATGTTTATTGTTAGAAAAATTTTGTAGCTAAAATACCACCACAAAACGTATATACATGTACAACTTGTACTTGTAAGTCTATTATTTGGTGGCTGTTGAAAAAAATTGAACAGATTGGAGTTGTTAAGATTTAAAAAAAAAACTGTATTGTAGTCCAAAGCTAACCAGGTGGTCAACTACTAACCGTGCTAATCGCAAGTAACAGGTCCACAGAAAATTCATACAGTGCCCTGCTTAACTACACTTTTTCAAATTTGTTCATTTACTATTTTGAATATTTAGGCTTATAAGAATTCAAAATATCAAATTCAATTACAAAATCTTGAAAAAAGTGTGCAACCAAGTGTCTGTTAATGCCCCTAGCAAAATTTTGCAGCCAAAATACCACCACCAAAAAGTATGTACAAGTTGTACTTGTAAGTCATTATTTGGTGGCTGTTGAAAAAAAATTGAACAAATTGGAGTTGTTAAGATTAAAAAAAAAAACTGTATTGTAGTCCATAGTTCCCCCATAAGGAGGTTTACTTTAGACAATTAGCTGTACAGGTGATTATGCAATGGGATATTTATGGTTGTCCAAAGTTACCCCAAACTCCGGGGTCACTTTGGACAAACTTTGACCAAAAAAATAATCATGAAATAAAATAAACTGCAGGGAATTCTATATAACACGATGTCCTCTTTATTGGTACTTGCCTACCCCCACATTACCCATAGAATTCCTCTGTTCATAATGAAGATATTGATATAAATAGTTCAAAATTGTCCAAAGCCACACCAGTTTACGGTATATATATATATATATATATATATATATATATATATATATATATATATATATTGGAATCAGAGTTGGTAGTAGAATGCCATAAAAAATAAAATCATAGATTTTAAAAGAAAACGGAGCATAGCTCTCAAAAATGAAAGGCGAAGTCACACTCTTCGTCAGTGCCCACGGTGTGACAAAAAGATGTAAATAAAGAATCCGTTTCTGAAACAGACGAAAAAACACGTCTGTTCATGGGCAGACGGATTGTGAAACTCACCTTTCAAAAGAAATCAACGCGCTGAAGATGGAGATGGCGCGAAGAAAATAACGCATCCCAAGACGCGTTGTCATGACTGCAAGGTGACAATGGCGAATCTCCGGCTCCAAAACAGGAAAATCTGAAAAGTGCCTCACCGCCAACAGTCATAGGGTAGCAGTAAACAGGTACCTAAATAAAAGTGAAAATTAGTCTGCGTGGCATCTGGAAAATACAGGAATCAGAGTTGGTAGTAGAATGCCATAAAAATAAAATCATAGATTTTAGGTGGTATATATCATAGATTTTAGGTGGTATATATATATATACCACCCTGAACACGTTGTTACTCCTGGCCCCGGCTTTCAAAAAACAAAACAAAAAAACCCCTCCTCATTGTTTTCAGAGTGCACCAGATTAACAGATGTATTGTGTTGTCAACCATAATTATTCCCTGAATGGAAGTGAAATAATGATATCGATTTATCTTACATGTCTTGTATCAAACAAGCAAATATTATTATACACAAATGATTGTATACATGTATACCGGAAAACGTTTATCTACTGGCAAATTCATATACGCGGAGGCCTGCCATATATTTAAGATAATCAATATTTATGCCTGACATGAATCGTAAGAGGAGTCCAAGGATGGTGAAATTTAAAACATGTTTCATCGTTTTGATATTTGGAACGTTGTTCTTCATCATGTATGTGGTGCTTTTTGTCAGAGGTGAGTCGATTGGGATAAAAAATTTGCTCAAAGTTCCAAAATCATCATTTCTGCCACGGTGTATGCATGGGGCTGAAATTTCTCTGAATATATACAGAGCATTGCTGATTTGGGGATTAAAACACTGGCATTGCTTTCGTGTGTGTGTGTGTGTGTGTGTGTAGAAATCTATGAAAACAATCTCAGACACCAGTGCTTAAATTTGTTAGATGTGCCCATGATCTGATGATTCTACTCATTTGCACTTGTTGGGTATCATATATCTTATTTTCGTCCGTTGTTTATATTTACCGGTACTTGTTTTTATAATATACCGATACACAAAACAACATTAATACAAATTTACATCCAAACTGTTTTTTGTTACCTATTATGTGATATAGTAGGATATAAAGTAGGCCTATGTCAACCCTTCTTTTACGGATAACCACTGAGTAGAATCCATGGAGAGGGGATCGTCCCCCCCCCCCCCTCACGATTTTGCAACCTTTGGCATTTATGATTACCAACAAAAAAAAAAGTATAAGAAGGACACCCTTCCCTCTCTTGCCTTTCAGCAAAATGGAGTAAAAAGTGAAACCCAAATTAAGGCTTTGGATTTATTTTTCGCTTTGCTTTCAAGACATCATCCGCCTAAATAGGTCTGAGCAGTTAATTTGGAAATCATATATTGTTACATTGTATATTAAAAGAAACCATGTTAATCTGCAGTTAGTAGTCTGTATGCAATTTGGACACCCTTATTATCGCCCATGTGACCTCATTTTCTAATTTTGATGCGATAAGAAAATAATGATGTATCACTTTATATTTCTCCCAGAGAATTATGAAATCATTCAAAAGATGGCCACAGTGTACAGGGAAGAGAGGGATAAACTACGGATTCAGGTGTTCCGAGTTCAAGCCGACTGGAGTTACCTAGCATGGGGAAAGGGTTCCGATGCTAACCAGACCAAAAGAAGAAACCAGACCAGTCACAGACCTCCTAACGCTTCAGAATCGAGTTTAAAGTTGCACCGCAGAATGGAAAATCTGAAAATAACGCCTGCGTTGAGTAACGAGGATGGCAAGCAGGAAGGACCGAAAGACACCAACAAACGCTACATGCAGATTAATGAACGCGGAACGAAAAATATTTATCAAACCAACGTTAGATTCTCGAACGCATCTGATTCAAATCTTAAGTTATACCAGAGGAAGAAAAAGAAAAAATCTAACCATGTGTTTAGTAATAAAACGAAGGATGCACGTAAGAAACACCTAGTATTCGATGGAGACAATATGCATCCCAACCACGCAAACGATCACCAAGTGCAGGAAGATACGCAGAAGTCTGGTGGTCGTGGTCATGATGGAGGTCATAGTCACGGTCGTGGTCGAAATCATGGCCATAGCCCAGATCATAACCATGGTCATCGTCCTGCTGGTCGAGCAACAGCAGGAAGTAGGCCTATTGTCGCGCGATCCAAGCATGAATCTCAACTAGACGGAAGACAGTCATTGAAAGAGACCTTGGCTAGACGATTTGTCAGTCGAAAGAAGGACTAATAAAAACTCCGTTGATTTTAGATTTAAACAAATTAGCTACCTTTTAGCGTTTCATGAAGAGTTTTGTCGGTGAAAATCACCGACAAATGTTATAAGCTTCTATATGCATTCATGACATCATTCATCGATTTTGCATGAGTAAATGAAGAGTTATTCCCAAGTGAGCCAAGAATTTATTCAATTCATTAGCTAATCGGACAGGCTCACACACTTGATCTCCATTTATATTGAGGATATTTGTTGAAGTTTTGGATTTACCTCCCGTCAATCCCTTCAAAATCTTCCATAGTTGAGCTGAATTATTCCTATTTTCCATGATATTTCTTTCATAGTAGTCTTTCTTCAATGTATGCTTGTAATTATGAACATAATTTCTGCATGTACGATAATGCTTCCAATGTATACTTAGCTAATCCAGTACGCTGAGCTTTACGTTTTAACTTGTCTCGTTGGTGAGATATTGTTATGTACTCATCATTGACCCATGGTGTTTTCACACCCCTAACTCTCATGGTTACAACCGGTGCATTGCTGTCACAAAGTTGCATGAAATCATGTTTCCAAAGACTCCATTTTGCATTCATTTCCCGAGCTTCCAGATGCCTTTCTAATTGGAAAGTTTGAACTTGCTGTAAGAAACTTCCTACATCAAATCTTTTGAAGGATCGAAAGGTATTAAGAACTTTTGGTTTCAATAATTTTAGGCTTGTATAGCTTCCTTACTATGTATACCAGATTGTGGTCACTAAGACCCTCTGTCAAAACACAACTTCGACAAACATTGTTTGGAGTATTGGTCAGAACAATATCTATAAGACTGGTACTGTTTTCGGTAACTCTGGTAGCAGATTCAATAACCTGTTTCAAATTATTACTGTTACAGAGATAAAACGAGAACTGGAGTTACAAATCATGTCATGATTAAAATCCCCTAATATATACACTTCTTTCCCTAGAGAAGTTGCTTTAACTATAGACTCTTCAATACATCTTTGATAAGACATATCAGAATTTGAAGGTCGATAGTAGGTTCCATTAGTAACTTTAGTTCAATCCACAATGACTCAAGTCCATCCCATTCGAGGTCAAATCTACGCGTGTAATGTAGAGAGTCTGATACATATACTGCAACGCCGCGCGCCACCGTGGCGGTTGCGGTCGCGTCTCTCTAGAGCGAAATCCTCTAGGTGTAATTCGGTTTCGGGTACAGTGGTATCGATTAAAGTTTCAGAGAATGTCAAAATATCAAACGGTTTCTTTACCAATTTTTCTTTCAGATGATCTATTTTACCAAGAAGGCTGTGAATGTTTAGGTGTGCAATTCTAAGTCCCTTGGTAGTTACATCTATTTGATAATTGTGTTCATGAGTAGTATCATCGTCGTCATACCCTCGACACCCTTTACACAACCACTGATCTTGGAGGGAAATCCCGGAGTGTGCATGACAGGGGCATATTAGTGCACTTAAGGTGCCATCTGGAATGGCATAAACTGCACTGAAGATCCTTTTGTTGGGTTCGAAAAACATTTCCACATCCTGGACATAAATTTAGATTGATGGTGCTATTGTGTTGTGGAGTAGCCTTGCTCACAGAGCTAGGCTCACCTGGCAAATCTTGAATTGGGATATATGGTATCCTGCTTTCTCCTCCACGTTTACCCCTTCTTGTTTTCTTTTTGCGTGCTATACCAAGCTCGGTAATTCTTTTCCATATATTTTGTGGAAGTCGCAAATGATCAAGACAATGATTTGATGGGTTTAACAGTTTAACTTATAGAGGTTTGCCGTGTCATATACAAGTCGAGTATTATGAGGCGACGGGTCTGTTGTTAGACTGCCTGTAGCTCCAGTATGTTCAGGATGTTTAAATGTGTTATTAGGACCCGGGTTGGGGCTCACATCTCCAGCTTGTAAAAGTTGGGAATTGAAGGATGCATCGAAGTTGGGGTAATAGCATATCCTTACTCCACAGTACTTGTGAAATTTCAGGTCCTTGAATTTCATTAAGCTCATAATGTGCATTCTTTCCACAGTAGTTCCCTGCACTACACAGAACCACCGCAAGCAGAAAGGCAATCATTTTCACCTGATCCATTGTGACTGAGCGGATCTTTTGTTCAAACAATGTAACTGTCAGAATACAAAATAGGGCTGAGTGATTTTCTATTGAGCGTGAATGTACAGCATGCTCTAATGTAGAAACTTTAGCAACATGGCTTGCTAGCATCCAGTTCAGTTTGATACACAGAGAAAAAATCTTAAGGAAAGTTTCACAACATAGGCGTAATTAGTACTCACAAATTTTATCCTGAGCCATCCTGAAGTATCAATAATCCATCTCGTTTCATAAAGAAAACACAAATTTGCCAGTAAGACACAAAAACAACCAAAATACAGGAGGACAGTGCGAGGAGCTGCAAACTGCGCGTCACTAAAAAAAAACTTATTGTCATTGTCATTGTCATTGTCATTGTCATTGTACGTACACGGTTAAATGCACATAATATACCGCAATGTGCATGCAGCGCGCAGCCCCCGGGGCAGTCCCCATCTATGAAATTCTAATTTTGTTCATTTTTGTTTGAATTTGCTTATGTAACTCTATGTGCTATACCAGTAACCCCTTACACAGGTATAATTTATGTTATAGCCTACATAAGCAGATGGAAGGTGGGGTGGGCTCCCCGTGGGTCTCGTAACGTTCAAGGCCAAGGGCGTAGCTAGACCTTTTTCAGTAGGGGGGGGGGGGGGTGGGGGTTGTAGAGGCCACTGATTACCGACAACCAATGTCTATTACTTAAACCGTATAAAGCCCATGGGGCACTTTCAGTTGTGTGCCTCTATAACATTTTCCTTCGTCTCTCCTACACATTTTCATTCAATTTCAACCAGATTTGGTGATTTTTATATGAGCGAGCGAGGCGAGCAAGGAAATGATGCTCCTTTTCATTTTAGAAGTGATGATTCTTCATCAAAATACGAGATTGACCTATACGACATTTAAATCATGAATTTGGTCACTTCGCCTGCAGAATTCATTCGCTTTCCCCAAACATTCTGTGTCTAAATCTTATACGAGCGAGAGCAGCGAGCGAGAAAAAAATATACACTCTTTGTCATGCTATTCACGAGACGACTTGGATAAATCTGACGTATTTTCTCATTAGCATACGGACTTGCGGACTGACTGTATTTCGTCATCAAAATACATTTTGAACAATAAAATATTTAAATCATAGCCTATTCGGTCACCTCGCTTGCAAGCGAGGAAATATATAGGGCCGCGACGCGACAAAAGGGCCCTTAGCTCTCCAAATGGCTTACGCAGTAAAACCGCGCTAAAGTCAGCGCTTATCAAAACGTGCGCACTGAAAAAAAAAACATAACAAAAGTCACCAAACCAAAACAAAGCACACGTGCAGAAGAAAAATACTGGAACAGTGGCTCTAGTAGTTCGTCAATTAATCTGGCTCTAGCTGATGATCAAATGACAAATCATGGATGAATCGGTAAGAACATTATTATGATTTCTTCAAACAGTTTGTTCCAGTAGAAATTACGGGTTTTAAAGGCATTTCGTGCATTTAATTCAATTTTAATAGGTGACTGTCTACCTCGTTTCGTGTAGTATAGATCTAGATCTAGACCCCCTCCTAGTGCTTTGCAACTGCAAGGCTGCATGCGACATGCATAGATCTATCAAAGGTAAAGTTAGTGAATAGTGTTAACTGTTAATTCCGACATTTAACGTTGTATTACGAAATCTCCTTCCTCTGTTATTTCTTTTTCATATTACTTTATAATCTCTGAATATTAATTTTTGTAATTTGTTTCATCAGTTGGGCAATTTTTTTAAACCAAGGCAAGATGTAACTAAATCTACATCATGTAGATTCTACTGTAGTCGTAGACTTTGCAGTCACACTCGTAGTCGTAAGCTCATGTTGTATGATGAGGGGCCCTACATGTATAACTATGCGCACCTAACATTCACTTGAAATTGACAAGCTTTTCCTTTCGTATTCCTCTAATGGCTGACCTCAGTTTAATCTTCATATCTTACTATAGAGTCTAATTGTGCCGAAAATCTCATCAAAATTTGTGTAAGAACCAAGAACAATATCATTTTCACAAGAAAAAGCGACGATGTGTCATAATGTCGGAACATTATTGCCGCTAGTTAATAGCAGATGAATGCAGTTGCTAAATCACTACTGTTACCACAGTTTAATCATTTGTTTATGTCAATCCCAGCTCCTTCAGCTAAGTTAATGAAAGCAATAAAAGTAAAGTTCTTTAATTTCATATGGAAGAATAAGCCTGATAAAATTAGTAGGAAACAGGTTGTGGGCACTTATGAAGAAGGGGGTCTTAAGATGCCAGATGTCGAGTTTTTTAGTATGTCATTAAAGCTCACGTGGATTCGAAGATTGGTCTTAGGTACATGTAACATCATTAACATCATTATGTTAATAATTTAATGCAGTCGTTTTTAACAAAACCATTTGTAGTAGGGTTTGGTGATGAATATTTTTTAACATTATCCCATGATGTTGCCAATCCATTTTGGAAAGATGTATTTTATGCTTTGTCTTTGCTTTGTCAAGCAGAAGGAGATGAGTGGTTAACTTATCCATTGTGGAGGAATAGTTCTATCCAAATTGGGCAAAAATCTGTATTTTTTAGATCTTGGTATGAAAAAGGCATCAGATGTATCAATGACTTAATTGATAGTAAGGGGAATTTGTTAACTCGTGAAGAATGTGAACAAAAATTTTTCTTGAAACTGAATTATTTGTCTTACTATTCTATCAGTCAAGCTATAAAGTGTCAGTATAGAATTTATATTGAAAAATGTGAAAAAAATGTAGAAGGTCCATTGATGCCGTCACATATCAAAATACTTGTATATGACCTACAAGGATGTCGATACATCTACAAATCTCTTATTGGAAAAACAAAATGTATACCCTCAGTATGTTTAAAATGGGAACGACATTTAGATTACAGCCCTGATATTTCATTTATGCAGAAATGTCATACTATGATATTTCGATTTACTCCGGATATTGTTTTAAGATATTTTCAGTATAAGATAGTAAACAGAATTTTGTTTTTGAATAAGCAACTGTATAAGATGAAAATAGTCAGTAATGAAACCTGTTCGTTTTGTAAGAAAGAGGTGGAAGACATTGTACATTTCTTTTACGAATGTGAAATCAGTAAATCAATTTGGAAGGAAACAGCAAAATGGATAAATGAAGGTTCTTTAGTACAGATAAGGTTTAATTTACGAAATATAATTTTTGGCTTTGAAGAAAAGAGAAATGATGCATTAAATTGCATAGTAATTTTGATCAAACAACAAATGTTCGTACAATTAAAGCTTAATAATAAAATTCCTATTTTTAGTATCATAAAGAAAAAGGTTATTCAATATTATGAAGATGAGAGATATATTAATCTTATTTCAGGTACACATAACAAATTTGTTGCTAAATGGCAGTCACTTAAATCTTTGTTTGTTTAAAACTAAAAGAGAGAAATGTAAAGTATTGTATTTCATTTGAGTGTAAAATACATTTTTCTACGTTGTGAAATGTTTATTTAACTCAATAAAATAGCCTATGGAGGGCTAAAAAATCTATAAAAAAAAAAAAAAGATGAATGCACGATATGCCTTAGCCTACCCCTATTTAAATTTGTTGATGTTTGTGCAGATCTATTCCACTACAATCATGGGACTAGATCTTTTCTTCAGACCTGCTTCTGCCGATCTCTTGAATTTGTTGATTCATATTTGAGGCCTCAATTTTCCCATGCTGAACTTTACTGGTCAGGAATTCATCAGAAAATTTAAGCAGCTAAGTTATATACATATAGGCCTACAGTGTATTTCCCACACAGATGATAAAATAAAGTTAGGCCTAAATCTATAGGCTATAGTCTAGCTAATTTAGGGCCAGACTAGAGCCTTGCCCTACCTCGGGCCCTGGATAAGTATGGAATTACAAATAACCGTTTATGTATCACCATCCTGTAAGCACAGACCTGCTTTTAAAAAAATAATAAAGAAAATAACAAGAGATGAAGCTGAACTGGTGTGGGGGGGGGGGGGCACTGCATTGTTTGCTTATCCTCATCTACTGCCTGCCGTAATCTAGGTATTTTTCTTGATTCCCAAATGACAATGTCCACACAGATTCAACGTATCTCTCAATCAGTTCGCTATTAGTTACGCAACCTAGGCTTCATCCGTAAATACCTCACCCGCAATGCCACAGAAAAAATCACCCATGCTCTAATATCATCTCGACTAGATTTCGGAAATGCCCTAATGTTTGGTTTACCTCAAAATGCTCTTGCAAAACTTCAAAAATTACAGAATGCTGCTGCGCGTATAGTGACCCTCACCAATAAGCACAGCCACATCACACCCGTTCTGAAATCGCTACACTGGCTACCTGTTGAACAACGCGTTATTTTTAAGATTCTTTTATTACTCTTTCACTGTACACGTGGATCCGCTCCTCTCTATAACATCTCCTTGATACACCAATATGCCCCTTCTAGATCTCTTCGTTCTCAAGACTCTGGTTTGATGGTTATCCCTAAAATCAAAACAAAGTGGGGGGAACGTACATTTGCCCATGCTGGGCCATCCGCATGGAATTCTCTTCCTCGAACCATTAAAGATAGTAGCTCTGTTGAAATGTTTAAATCTAATCTTAAAACCTATATGTTTAATTTGGCCTACAATTGATATTTATCCCTTCTATTTGTCTTCAGCACTTTTAATCTAAATACTTTTCCTTCTTTTTCACCTCTACTTTGCACTAGTGCGCCTAGAGCATTTGATATTCTTATGGATTTGGCGCCATACAAATCATATATATTATTATTATTATTATTAATCGAGAGGAGGATGGGAGGGGGCAGATCATTATTAGCAAGCAATGCCTCCCCCAAATCCTTCCCATTTTGTATTGCTGGATTGTCTTCAGTTTTGAGTGCATTAATTGTCTCTCTAGACTTTTTTTTTTTTTTATAGATCTAGAGCAATTGAATTACAAACTGAATTTCAATTATGAGGTATTATTGAATATTTAGTTAAATTACTTTTAGATTAATCAAAGTTAAAACAATACTAAGCACAAAACAACATTACTAAATGGATTAATTGTTATTACAGTCTAATATTTCATATTAGAATGAATGACATTTTGTATTCCATACTCATTTAATGCTGTTGGTGTACTTCAGCTGTTCTAAAACAATAAGTCTGTATTTCAGTGTGATTCATCTAAGCAGTTGGCTGCTTCTAGTGCCATTTCGTGTATCATTACAAGGGATTTTATCCTTTTTTTTTTTTCTTTTTTTTTACAGGCCATTGATATGAAGCAGCTAAGGTCATGCTCGTCCCTATCGTCATTGTCATCTCCAGGCCAATATAGGAATGTTGGACTGTATCTTAGAGGCAAAGCTGGAAGGAGAGGGGGAGAGTATGATAACCACATTTAATTCAACGATGCCGGGAATGTCAGGTCACTGCATTCATATCAGAGGAGGAAGCAGAGGTGATCTTAGATCTTGAAACAATCACTGAAGTTGGATTCTCCTCTCATCAACCCAGGATGAACTTCACAATGATGGAGATCCTACAAAATCAACATGGGTATGGCTGTACAGGATGTCACTAGAACAAGTACTTAGTGTTTGGAACTTTGGATGCCTCCTTGCGGTCTATGATCACATCCTTTCAGTTGGTGAATGAACTTACCAAAGCTGAGCATGACCTCTACATTATGTGGGAACTGACTGACAGCGTCCAGGTGTGCTACAGTTGAAGTTATGGGGAAGCGATATTGCTACTTCTTTAATGAACAAAAGTCTGCAAAAAATGCTTTTTGTATCTTCATAATTTGGGTGACAAGTGCCTTCAATAGGAGCAATTTCATTTTCAGGATGATATTACCTCTATTTCATTGATTATATTTCATTTTGAATATTTGCTACCTTTGTGTGCCTGTAAAAGCAGATGACTTAGAGAGTAAATTTAAAACTAGCAAATTTTTAATCATTGGATTAATGATAAGATCTTTTAAGGTCATATAGGATTTGTTTTCTTTATAAATGAGGTCACATGTGCAATGATCTAAATTTAGATTGAATTGCTTCTTCGTATCTTAACTATACAAAAAAAAAAAAAAAAAAACCTACTAGCTAAACTTTGTAAGCTCATTTGTTTAACTATGTAAAGGAAAATGATGGGTAGATGATAAGAGATATTTGGGGGCATGTGATTTTGATAATATAATAATAATAATAATATAATGCACTTGTATTGCGCCATCTATCTAGTAATACTCTTCCGAGGCGCATGAATAGTCAAGAATGAAAAGAAGAAAAGTAAATAGAATTTTATTCTATTTTTTAGTGAAAGGAAAGGAAAGAATGAATTTTATTAGGAAGAAAGAACAAACACTCTCCACTCTTAAATTTATTAGAAATCGAAAGTATTTAATAGTTTCAGACTACAGCTTAATAAAGAGCACCCATCCAGACGGATTTAAATTCCTAATTTGAAGTAGATCGTATGTCAACTCTTGTTTTGAATAAAAGTTACTAGTATGACAAGTGCAATTAAGGAAAATTTTATTTCATTCCATGTTGTACTGACCTATTATGAATTTCAAAGTTCACAGTTCATATCTTTTATTGATCCATGATTGAAGAAAAAAAAAAACCCAGAAAATTGGTCTCCCACTGGCAGTGGAAAGACAAAAGATACATTGCAGTTAATGAAATGAACGATGAAGTGATATAAGACAATTTAGGCACACACTTGAAATAAGTATATGCATGATAAGAAGGTGAGTGAAAGTAACAAGAGAGGTATAAAGAGAGAGGGAGAGAGAGAGAGAGAGAGAGAGAGAGAGAACAACCGAGGGGGCTGATGGAGAGCTGGAGAAATGAAAGATAAGAACGGTGAGGCAGAGAAAAGGCGAGAAAACTAGAGATGGTGGAAATAGAAGGGAAAAAGAGGGAGAGAAAAAGGAAGAGAAGGAAAGATATAGACCAAGTTGGAAGGAGAGAAAAGAGCTAGCTGACAGAAAGAAACATGAACATGGAAAGAAGCACGGAATTGAGAAATGATTTGAATTTTGATGCCTTCTGAATGACTTGTGATTGAGTGGGGGGTAAATGGTTCTGATTTTTGATGATGATGTAATCATGAACAAGCGTGCTAGTTAAATTGATTTTCACTGCATCTTCAACACTATTACTATTTAACAGCACACAACTCTTTGACACGTGTTTGCCAATTAGGGGCAAATCCATGCAAACTTTAAAAGGGGAGGGGCATTAAAAATTCTGAGAATACCCCATCCGTTCCCCCAAAGACCACTAAAATTGAAGGTGAATTTAAGATGACATTTTTGCTCCAAAATTCACTTTAAGACATACAGATGTTTAATGAAAAATATATGGTGAACAAAGGGGATTTCGGCCCCATCCTCCCGAGATCCGTCCTTGATGAACTATGACTCCTCTATGATTCTCTTTCTCTTTATCTCCCAGTTAATATGAAAAAGTAAGCAATCACAACTTTATTTTCGTAGATTTGTGATTGAAATTCACTTAATGACAAAAGTGTTTATTTTACAAAGATTTGTGGTGAACAAAGATGATACGGCCCCTTCCTCCCTGGATATAGTGACGCTCCTGAAATCTGACCCCTCACCTTTTCTATAATCTTTACATAATGTAATCATTTATACTCGCTACAGAATAGATTTGTTCTCTATTTATACCTCTCTACATAAGATAATTATGTTTATGAAAAAAGCAAAATTTGATTTCAGCTTAATTGTGACTGAAAATTCAAGCAATTTAAAAGCCAATTTCAAGGCCGTCTCACGGACGTGTACAAGGTCATTTCAAGGTCATGTCAAGGTCATTTCAAAGTCATTTTGAGGTAATATAGGGTTCAGAGAAGACAAAGATAACAAGGAAAATAAAATTCTCTCTATTATATAATGTAAGTGTCCGTCATGGTACTAGGAGAATGTTTAATTAGCCTCTTAAGCATGTTAGGAATCTTGGCGAAAATGGTATCAGGGATTGACTAAATTGTATTGTTTAACCTTGGTCACGCGCGAATGTCAGAATAGCGCGCGTGGAGCAAAAAACATGCTTTTTAAAAATTCATCAATTTAGATACTTAGGGATGGAATTTTGGGAAACCGTTTGCATATTCAGATTCTGCAGCATTTATACTACAAAATAGTGTTGAAAACTCATTTTTGAAAAATTTTGCCCTAAGGGCCCTTTTGTCGCGTCGCGGCCCAGTGATAATTCTTCATCAAAATATGTGATGGGCCTATAAGATATCTAGATTATTTTTGTCTCCTCGCTTGCCGAATTCATTCGCTTTCAAAACCATCCTGTATATCTAAATATGGTACGAGCGAGCGAAGCGAGCGAGGAAAAATATCTATACTCCTTTTCATGGTCGAGGTGATTATTATTAATCAAAGTACACGATGGGCCGAAAGGTATCTAAATTATATATTTAGTCACATCGCTTTCCGAATTCGTTCGCTCTCCAAAACTATCCTGTATCTAAATATTATACGAGCGAGCGAGGAAAAATATACTCCTCATGGGTGAGGTGATTATTCTTCATCAAAATACATGATGGGCCGAAAGGTATCTAAATTATATCTGGTCACCTTGCTTCCCGGATTATTCTGTTATTCCAAAACGATTCCGTATCTGAATATTATACGAGCGAGCGAAGCGAGCGAGGAAAAAAATATGCACTTTTATTCATGTCATTTCGTCAAAATACACTTAGGCAAGTATTAGATATCTAAATCATATATTTTCGGTCACCTGCTTGGCGAATGCATTCGCTTTCAAAAACTATCCTGTATCGAAATATACGAGCGATCGAGGAAAAATACATACTTCTTTTCATGTTTGAGGTAATTATTCTTCATCAAAATACATGATGGGCCGAAAGGTATCTAAATTATGTATTAGGTCACTTCGCTTGCCCAATTCTTCTGTTAATCCAAAACGATCTCGTTATTGTACGAGCGAGCGCAGCGAGCGAGGAAAAATATACACCTTTTTCATGTTATTTCGTCGAAATACACTTTGACCAGTATTGGATATCTAAATCATAATATGTATTCGGTCACCTTGCTTGCCGAATTCATTCGCTTGCAAAAACTATGCCGTATCTAAATATTATACGAGCGAGCGAAGCGACCGAGGACAAAATATATACTCCTTTTCATGGTTGAAGTGATTATTCATTCTTCATCAGAATACACGATGGGCCGAAAGGTATCTAAATTATATTCCAAAACGATCCCGTTTTTTAATATTATACGAGCGAGCGTAGCGAGCGAGGAAAAATATACACTATGTTTCATGCTATTTCGTCAAAATACACTTAGGCCAGTAAGATATCTAAATCATATATTCGTTAACCTCGCTTGCCGAATTCTTTTGCTTTTCCTAAACGATCCCGTATGTGAATGATATACGAGCGAGCGCAGCGAGCGAGAAAATTTATACAACATTTTCCATAGAATGAGTGTTAGTTTGTCATCAAAATACATTTAGACATATAAGATATCCCAGTTATGTATTCGATTGTCTATTTGCCAAAAAGGCGAAACCATCCATCATCTATACAAGCGAGCGCAGCGAGCGAGGCAAATTATACACTCTTCTTAATGGTACAATTCTTATTTCGTCATCAAAAATACACTCCTATAAGATATCTAAATAATATTCGATCACCTTTTTGCCAAATATTTGGGCACCTCGCTTGCCGTCTGAAACCATTCTGTTTCTACCAGGACGAAGCGAGCGACCGACAAAATAATCCTATATTTTCTATAAACACTGTAGATTTCAGTCCGGACTCGATGGAGGGCTGGGTAACCTGGGGAGCGTTTCATGAAGAGTTTTGTCGGTGAAAATCACCGACAAATGTTATAAGCTACTGAAAATACTCGCATCTGATTGGCTGAAATAAAATTAGTCGGTGAAAACCACCTACTAATTGTTTCATGAAACGCCCCCCTGATTACTGAACGACCCCATCATCACGGTACACTACCCTGTGTCCCCCCAAAAAACTTGACACTTTTGAAATGGCTGCCAAATAAAAAATATATGATTCTGGCGGGAAAGGTTTATATGTATGGATAGCTCATGGACCCAACTTTCACATGAGACCAAAAGGGCAGAAAATAATTCATGCTTGGGTGAGCACTGCTCACTTTTGTAAAGGGTATGAAAATTAGGTTGCGCAGGAATTGCGCCTTCCAATTGGTGAGAGGTGAGGTCTTTGGAGCTTACAAAATTGAGGGTAATGTGATAAATTCATGATAAATTGCAATCAGTCTGGGTCTGAGTGAATTTTATGGTTTATTAAATCAAAACCTTATGCATGAGTAAACAGGAATTGCATTGATTATTGTAGCATTGTACCTTTCCCTGGTAGACTCAGTGGTGTGTTCATGGAGTCAGGATGTGGTGAGGGTACATATTGCAAGGGAGATGAGATAGAGGGTAGGATAGGATGGATGGGAGGGTGGATGGGATAAGGGTCAAGAGGACATTATGCACCCCCGCCTCTCTCTCTCTCTCGTTTTCTGGGTGTGGTGGTGCATATCTTGACAATTCATATGCATTGGTCTCCTCTTCACAATATCAAGACCACCTTCCCTTATGCCGAATTCTATCATGTCCCATATTTGGTCTTATTGCTCTCACCCATTGAATTGAAGAATAAGTAGCCAACATTCTGTGACATTCCTTTTTTCCCTCTTACAAGATGGATGAAACAGTTGTAAAATTGAAAAGAAAATCAACTGAAAAGAAAGACTGACATGTTCATTTTACAAATTTTACCGTATTTCTTGTGAGAAACTCAACTGCTAAAATGACTGGTGGGTTGGTTGATTGAGTGATTGACTGAATTACCAGGAAAAGGGAGAGGGGGGGGGGGGGGGGAGCCATACAATGTCCTCTTGACCCTTATCATATAGTCATCAGTTTTCCGCGATCACAGAATTCAGGGAGAACACGGAATTCACGGAATTTCACAGAAAACGCGATTTTTCAGGCCCAAGAAATAAAATTACGAAAAATACAGTGAAAATCATGAAAATCAAAGCAAAATGCAATAAAACAAAACAGGGCATCAGTGGAAAATCTGCCGATCAAACCCGTTCGCATTGTTTAGCATGTGTTCGTCAAGTTATCTGCATACTGCAATGCGGGTGTATAATCGAATCTAATACGTTTTTCTAAGATTTTCACTATTTACAATTGCTTAATCATATGATTCGTACATGTCACCGAAGAACACGGAATTTGAAGTTTAGAACACCGAAGAACACGGAATTTGCATTTTAGAAAACGGAAAACTGGGGACTTTACCTTACCCCATCCACCCAATAATGTCCTATCTTACGGTACATCTCACAACCCCTGCGGTGCCAGGTAAAAATGTCAGAGGCAAAAATGTCAGAGGTAAAAATGTCAAAGGGAAAAATGTCAGAGGTAAAAATGTCAGAGGTAAAAATGTCAGAGGTAAAAATGTCAGAGGTAATAATGTCAGAGGTAAAAATGTCAGAGGTAAAAATGTTAGAGGTAATAATGTCAGAGGTAATAATGTCTGAAGTAAAAATGTCGACGTAATAATGTCAGAGGTAAAAATGTCAGAGGTAAAAATGTCGGAGGTAATAATGTCAGAGGTAATAATGTCTGAGGTAAAAATGTCGAGGTAATAATGTCAGAGGTAAAAATGTCAGAGGTAAAAATGTCAGAGGTAATAATGTCAGAGGTAAAAATGTCAGAGGTAAAAATGTTAGAGGTAATAATGTCAGAGGTAATAATGTCTGAAGTAAAAATGTCGACGTAATAATGTCAGAGGTAAAAATGTCAGAGGTAAAAATGTCAGAGGTAAAATGCCAGGGTGAAATGCCAGAGGTAAAAATTTCAGAGGTGAACATGCAAGAGGTAAAAATCTCAGATTTGAATACGACAGAGGTAAAAAGTCAGAGGTAGAAATGTTAGAGGTATGTCAGATTAGAAAATGTTGAAGTAAACATGTTACAGGTACTGATTTTGAATTATAGAAAGGAAGGGGCACGCGAGATATCTGCCTATTTTGTTCAATCTTTCATCGTTTCTACATTACCGGTTATGTAGAAAAAAACTAAGTACATGTATGAGTGAGGGGAGGGGGGGGGGGGGAATTAAGCATACAGTTAAAAATTGTACGTTAATGAACATTGTAAAAACGATGGTGGGAAAAACTTTGACTTGTAACATTAGTAGCTGACACTGGCGTACTGGAGGGGGGGGGGGGGGGGGGGGCTTGGGGGGGCGCCCCCAGCCCCACCCCCCCCCCCCCCCCCAATAAATTTCAACCATGGTTTATTTTCAATTTTATATTAGTGATATCACGCGAATTTCATTATTTATCCCTAGACTCCCTTTCTACTGTTAAGTAACGCATTCACAATTTCCCAAATAGCATGCATAGCAAGGCAGAAAACACGCATAATATCAATATTAATGTGTTTTATGATATAACACTTGGTTTTAATATCTGTTTATCTGACAATAGATTCAAACTTTGATAATGAATATTCTTAGATTTACCAAAACTAGACACGGGCTTTAAGTTTGTAGTCCCAAATAGCGTTCTTTTACAGAGTTGCAAACCATCAATGCTGCAAAAAGCTCCTATACCATGGGAGTGCACCCGCGTAGCCGGGGGAGGGGGGGGGGGATGGGGGCGGCCGCCCCCTCCAAAACGCCAACAAAAAGAAAGAAAAAAAGAAAAAATACGAGGAAAAAGAGCGGGAGCGAGAAAAGAAAAAGGTAAGGAAGTTGGAATTTTCTTTTCAGGTTTTGCAGATTGCACATATTTAAGTCGAAAAAATGAAAAAGCTCCGTATCGTTAGGGGGGGGGGTATCCCCGGCTCGGTCCCTCAGGATTGCATGGTCGCTTCGCTCCTCGCAAAGATTGAGCCCCCCAAATATTTTGGCTCATTACGCCACTGGTAGCTGACAACATTCATTTCACATGAGTCACCATTATAATTAATGTGCACATTCCTCTTCGTATATAAAGCGTGGTGTACGTGAACAAATGCCAGATTATTATTTTCCTAATACGTGGAATAGGAAGCAAGCGAATGGAACTAATTCGATCTTTGTATAGTCGCTCATGAGATACGCTGCGGAATTTACATCTTTTCAAAAGAATTACCTGTACTTAATTAGTTAATTGTGTTAGCATTATGCAAAACATCAAACGTGAATATTTTCTTTCCACTCTGTCATTTCATTAAGAACTTATTTCCCATTAATCTCAAAGAAAACAATGGACATCATCCCACGTGACATTTCTTACGCAGAAGGCGCAATTTACTTATTCAATTGTCACAATTATGTTTCACAGTGCATGTGAAGGGGCCAAAGCTTTTCTAATTCAATATTCGTAGGGGGGCCTACCTGTACTGTAATATGTTCACTTCGGCATTTCCAGAGCTGACATTTTTTCTTCTAGCTTTTTTACCACTGACATTTTTACCGCTGACATTTTTACCTCTGACATTTTTACACCGAACCTCCCCTGCACCATGTACCATCTCCCAATCCTGACTCCCATGAACAAACCAGGGAAAGTAGTACAATGCTACAATAATCAATGCAATTCCTGTTCACTCATGCATAAAATTTTGATCTAATAAACCATAAAATTCAATCAGCAAACCCAAACTGATTGCAATTGATCATGAATTCATCATATCCCCCTCAATTTTGTAAGCTCTAAACGACTCACCTCTCACAAATGGAAGGCGCAATTCCTGCGCAACCTAATTTTCATACCTTTTACAAAAGTGAGCAGTGCTCACCCAAGCATGAATTATTTTTGGCCTTCTTGTCTCATGTGAAAGTTAGGTCCATGAGCTATCCATACATATAAACCTTCTCTGCCAGAATCATGTATTTTTCATTGGCAGCCATTTCAAAAGTGTAAAGTTTTTTGGGGGACGCACGGTAGATTGTCGGTATACAGAGAGCGCGCCAATTGCGTAATATCAAAACTTGCCAAGGACGATGAAGGATCAAACAAGTATATCCGACAAAGTACAGCCGGAACAGCCCTTCCTGACCCGACATGGTCCATTATTCCTCCCGACTCAACGTCTGTACTACCCGCCAACACAACCTCAGAACCTGACTTTCTCTCTCCGACACTGATTCTTCTCTTTACCTTGTCATTATCGTTTTTCTTATCAATTTTCTTCCTTTTTTCCTCTTTTCCTTTTCCCCTCTCTTTTTTCTTTTCTTTTTCTTTTTCTTCCTCCTCTGTTTCTTTTCTTTTTCCTTTTTTCTTTCTTTTTTCTTTCCCCTTCTCTTTTTTTCTCTGCCCTTTTTCATTTTTCCCGACGGCAGCGCAGATTTAACGACTATAACCTGAGCGGGGGGGGGGGGGTGTCACACCCCCACACCCCCCCCCCCCCCGCTAGCTACGGCCCTGACCCGGGTTCGATTCCCGGCGCGGCGGAGGCATTTTTTCAACCCTTGATTCAAAATGGATGACAGCTCTGGGGAAAATTGAGAGAGCTACGCAATTATTATTCTCCCATTTTCATTTCTTTCACCGTTTATTATTTACAAGGGAGTTGCCAAAGTTGTTTGCATTTGTCAAATTTCTTTCAATATATATATAAATATATATACCACCCTGAACACGTTGTTACTTCTGGCCCCGGCTTCCCCCCCCCCCCCCCAAAAAAAAAGGAAAGAAAGAAAGAAAGGAAGAAGAAAAAAAAAAAACCTCCTCATTGTTTCAGAGTGCACCAGATTAACAGATGTATTGTGTTGTCAACCATAATTATTCCCTGAATGGAAGTGAAATAATGATATCGATTTATCTTGCATGTCTTGTATCAAACAGGCAAATTATACACAAATGATTGTATACATGTATACCGGAAAACGTTTATCTACTGGCGAATTCATATACGCGGAGCCTGCCATATATTTAAGATAATCAAGATTTATGCCTGACATGAATCGTAAGAGGAGTCCAAGGATGGTGAAATTTAAAACATGTTTCATCGTTATGATATTTGGAACGTTGTTCTTCATCATGTATGTGGTGCTTTTTGTCAGAGGTGAGTCGATTGGGATAAAAATTTTGCTCAAAGTTCCAAAATCATCATTTCTGCCACGGTGTATACATGGGGCTGAAATTTCACTGAATATATACAGAGCATTGCTGATTAGGGGATTAAAACACTGGCATTGCTTTCGTGTGTGTGTGTAGAAATCTATGAAAACAATCTCAGATACCAGTGCTTAAATTTGTTAGATGTGCCCATGATTCTACTCATTTGCACTTGTTTGGTATCATATATTTTATTTTGTCACGTCCGTTGTTTAAGTTCACCTGTACTTGTTTTTATAATATACCGATACACAAACAACATTTATAATACAAATTTACATCCAAACTGTTTTATGTTACCTATTATGTGATATAGTAGGATATAAAGTAGGCCTATGTCAACCCTTTCCAGTCTTCTTTGACGATTTTGCAACCTTTGGCATTTATGATTACCAACAAAAAAAAAAGTATAAGAAGGACACCCTTCCCTCTCTTGCATTTCAGCGAAAATGGAGTAAAAAGTGAAACCCAAATTAAGGTTTTTGATTTATTTTTCGCTTTGCTTTCAAGACATCATCCGCCTAAATAGGTCTGAGCAGTTACTTTGGAAAACATATATTGTTACATTGTATATTAAACATGTTAAAAGAAACCATGTTAATCTGAAGTTAGTAGCCTGTATGCACTTTGGACACCCTTATAATGGCCCATGTGACCTCATTTTCTAATTTGATGCGATAAGAAAATAATGATGTATCACTTTATATTTCTCCCAGAGAATTATGAAATCATTCAAAAGATGGCCACAGTGTACAGGGAAGAGAGGGATAAACTACGGATTCAGGTGTTCCGAGTTCAAGCCGACTGGAGTTACCTAGCATGGGGAAAGGGTGCTGACGCTAACCAAACCAAAAGAAGAAACCAGACCAGTCACAGACTTCCTAACGCTTCAGAATCGAGTTTAACCCATTCGTGACAGAGGTCCACATTTTGTGGTTTGGCCTAATATCTTTTGATGCAAAGCCCTAAAAATCATACCAAATACATGAGCAGAAAGAGCAAAAAATTCTACACAAACTGTGCCCATTTTGGTTGCGTCAATATTCGTTGTTTGATGCTGAAAATTTTTTAAAGGAAAATAAGCATTAAAATCTTTAAATATGCAATGTGATAAAAAGTTTAAAATCACCGTTTTCCCCTGCAAATTGGCAACTTTTTGACTTCTCATCATGATTTCTGTCAATTTATATTCATTTCAGATACATGACGTTTTATAAGAAAATGTAGCAATAAAATAAAATGTTGGTGTTGCCAATTTGAAGAATAAAAGCTGATCAAATTAGGCTTTAAATAATTCCTGTCACGAATGGGTTAAAGTTGCACCGCAGAATGGAAAATCTGAAATAACGCCTGCGTTGAGTAACGAGGATGGCAAGCAGGAAGGACCGAAAGACACCGACAAACGCTACATGCAGATTAATGAACGCGGAACGAAAAATATTTATCAAACCAACGTTAGATTCTCGAAGGCATCTGATTCAAATCTTAAGTTATACCAGAGGAAGAAAAAGAAAAAATCTATCCATGTGTTTAGTAATAAAACGAAGGATTGCACGTAAGAAACACCTAGTATTCGATGGAGACAATATGCATCCCAACCACGCAAACGATCACCAAGTGCAGGAAGATACGCAGAAGTCTGGTGGTCGTGGTCATGATGGAGGTCATAGTCACGGTCGTGATCGTAATCATGGCCAAAGCCCAGATCATAACCGTGGTCAACGTCCTGCTTGTCGACCACCAGCAGGAAGTATTGTCGCGCGATCCAAGCATGAATCTCAACTAGACGGAAGACAGTCATTGAAAGAGGCCTTGGCTAGACGATTTGTAAATCGAAAGAAGGACTAATAAAAAGTCCGTTAATTTCAGATTTAAACACATTAGCAACCTTTATAAGTCTTTGAATACTAAAGTTAGCAGTCAGTATTATAATGGTTTAATGGTTCAATGGTTCTGTGGCTTTATTTTCATTTCCAAAACAATAATTATAACAAATTTTGAAAAAATCAAACATAACTCCTCAAAAAAAGTTTGGAAACTCAAATATGAGCACATATTTCTCTCTCGTCGTGGCATAACTATCACTTTGTGTAGCATTATGAAAAAGTGTATTTATTCCTCTTTAAAATGATTTCATATTTGTTATCATTGCCCTGTCATGGAATGAGTAGTACATCGGAATAAGGGGCAGAGTCAGAAGCAAAAAGCTGCAAAATGAACTGGTAAGCACTGGTATTTGTTATGCCGAGAACTCTCACTATGAACATGATAGACAAAAAAAAAAAAGCGGACAAAATAAAAAAACCCCTCATTCTACCCTTCACAATGGTTCTGGTAGTCAAAAGAACATCCATCCACTGGTATTGTCTAAATAATGTGGAACAGGTGTCACATGCATATTCACCTGGAACTACATGATTAAACATAATAGCTGTGAAGGGATGTTCTTTTGACTACCAGAACCATTGTGAATGGTAGAATGAGAGGTTGTTTATTTTGCCCGCTTTCTTTGTCCGCCATGTTCATAGTGTCTTCTTTCTATGACTTAGGGAACGTGATTTTTGTTGTTGATTGTGGGCATTAGACTCCAACTGGTCATCCATAGGTACCACAGAGAATCTGAAATGAAATGATTGCACTATGATGACTGTCAGGCGGTAAGATATTCTGCTCATTGCTCATTAACTTTATGAAGCATCACGTTAACTTTGAAAATGCACGGGCTATAAGGCAATTCAAAGCTGGAGTTCTCCAAAGAGATGTTGCAGCACAATTCCCAGATGAGTCCCAGTACCATATCCACTGAAGTGGAAAACAAAGTTCAGAGAAACTGATGATGCCAAAGACAGGCAAAGGAGGAAATGTTCCCCCCCCCCAACAAAAAAAAAAAAAGCTTCCTACCTTGAAGACCGTCTCATCACCCTTTCGTTATTGTGAAATTACAGGCATTCTGCTCGACATCTACAGGCAAGATTTGCCAGACAATACCTGTGCATTTTGCAGCTTTCATTTTAGACCTTGCCCTATATTTTGGTGTAGTGCACATTTTGTGTCTGAGAAATTATGCCAAATGTAGCATCATTTTAAAGAGGAATAAACATATTACTTTCCCAGTATACTAAGCATAGTTATTGATAATTATGCCATGGCAAGAGTGATGTAACCCATCAAACTTGAATTTCCAAACTTTTTTTGATAGATAGGCCCTATACATAAAACGTTGTAACATAACATAATACATTTTACATAATTTGAATTATCAAATAAAGTAAATCTACAAAAGAATATACAATATTTGCTGACATTTAAAGTACTAGTAGGCTTATGGAAATGGAGGGATCCACTAAAAAGCAATGCTTGTAGAGTGTGGATCCCTTAAATAATTATTGCAAACAAAGTTTGTGTTCAAAATGACTAGGCCTAGACTTTAAAAAAAAAAAAAAAAGGGAGAAGACATATACATGAATAAAACAGTAAATGCAAACAGAAAAAGTGCAGTCGTTGAGTATTCGCGAATTTTGGTAAGAAATCGATATTCTTCATATAATATCCCTGTAACCCCTCCCCCCCCCCCTCAGGGGAGGGGGTATGTCTCAATGATACCCCTACACATCATCCGATTACATCACTTTCTGAAAAGCACCCTTAACGGATATTGAAGTAGGAGTGGTTTTGATACCCTATACATGCAGGAAACCCGTTTAACATTTCCAATTTTATACCCGTGACAGGTATTTTATTCAAGGATTGCATGTAACCTCTGAATTTGATACCCTTTAAAATTTTCTTTCTTTTTTGCTGATTTAGATACCCTCATCGCGTAACGCGCGTTACGCGTATGATGATGCTGGAAAAAAAAAAGTATTGAAAAGTACACTTTTAGCATGTTTAGGCCTGAGCCTACGTGGAATGATGTACAGGCATCAATGAGGCATACCTCCTCCAGGAATATTTTTATTACTTTGCAATGAAAATGGAAATATCCCTCAAATTCATGAGACGTGGAGGGTGAGCAGGTAGGCAGGGGGTATTAATTTACTGTATGTATTGATAATTTTGAATTATTTTATGTTAATTTAGCATGATTTGTTGTACCTTCTCTGTATTTTGTATAAATTTGTATTTGCATGCTATTAGCGTTATGATCGTCATGCCTGACGGACCTAGGCCCCATTTCATAAAACTTGTTATCGATTATAACAAGTTCCAATAACTGTTATAAGCTACTGAAATCCTTGCATCTGATTGGCTGAGAGCAAATTTGCCATAGAAATGTTGCAGTTGTTACAGATAACAGGTTTTATCAAACGGGGCTCTGGGCGCTTTATACGAAGCCACCATCATTATCATCATTAAAAAGTGAGCACTGTCATGACTGTTAGGACCATCAGTAGTTGCTTTTGCATGTTTAAAGTTGGCAGATGGATCATTTCCAGATATGCCAAGTATTCCAAACTTTTTATGAGATGGGGGTTTGCCCTCTTTGTTTGTTTGTTCTTATTCCCTCGACATTAATTTTTTGATCGTAATGTTCAGTATTCCATTTTAAACATTCCATAACTTCCATATTATCTATGAATGGAATATTTACACACACGTAATGTCATGCAATACAAGTGCAACACTAACAAATTCAGGAAGAGTGCAGTACCATACCTCAAAGACCTACTCAATAATTAATAATTTTAAAACATATTCATATAGAGGGTATTTGCAATTATAAGATTAATCATTTTCGTTATGTATTTCTAAAGTATTTTACCATATTAGATTTTAATCTTCAAAACAATTTCTTAATATTGCATTTCGTTTTACAACTCCATTAATGAACATTTTAAAGCATTCTAAACTGTCTAAACTTTACTATGAATACATGAAACTGAATACTGTCAATCTACAGACTTTTGATTAATACAGAAATATTTTTCTGACAAGGATATGCGAAATAAATATTTGTTGCCAAAAAATTATATGAGCAATAATTCCTTTTTTTTTACACTTAAAATGTAACCCACTGATTATAACTTTGAATGTTTAAGCAATTTCTTTTTAAAATACATAGTACAAATTAGGTAATTTTCAGTGATTTCAAACATTGTAACTGTATGTGAGTATTTTAAAGTATATTTGAAGTATAGTCTACCAATATTGTCCAAGTGTTTTGTATTAATGTATGATTGTAAATGGAGCTCATGTAAACAATAATTCATGCATAAGTCAGCCTTTGGCTGCAAAGGATTGTTTTTTGATAAAGACCATTATTGACTTGACTTGAATTGAATTAAATTGAAAATGCTGACCGGACATGCACCGGTATTTACCTCGTTTATAAATTATTGTTCAATAGAAAAACAGACAAATAAACTCTGAAGCGAAGATTTAAAGTAAGCTGAAATCCAGGCAGTTGCACGTCTCTTACACAATAGAGTCTGTGATAGCAAGGTAGGCCTATTATCATTTATTTGCATTGCGATGTCAATGAAACCTCGGTTGTGGTTTGAATGGTAGTATGAAAACAGAATATGTCACGTAAAAACTCAACCCCAAAACAAACAAATCTGACTGCAGCAACTTTCATGTCTGCGCCGTCTCTTAAAAAGATATCAATTGGAAAATGATCGTTTATTATTATTGTTATTATTATTACTATTATTATTATTATTATTATTATTATTATTATTATTATTATTATTATTATTATTATTATTATTATTATTATTATTATTATTATTATTATTACATATTATATAATTATGTTATATGGATAATCATTATCAACCTTTTATTGACTGACCAATCTATTCGTCTCCATTTTCGTCTGTTATCAAAATGACAGAACCTCAATAAATTAATTTCAATATGCTTAGTCAAGTCTCGGAGGTTTTTATCTCCTGACGATAACTATCAATATTGCAAGAGACTTTCAAAAAGGAAAATTGAAGTGTGAGCAAAACCTTGAAACTCCCTTCGATTTTCACGGAAGAACGCAATGGGGGCAATTCATCAGAAATAGTGAGCGCCCTCTTGAGCCTAAAGCATTAAAGCTTTCCAATGTCCATAGTTGAGATAAAACCTCACAACAAGAATACGAGTACCGCATGCCCTGAGTTTTATCCAAGTGATTTCATGGAATTTGTATCCCCAAGGGCTCTCTCTCTTTGTATGCCTTTATTCTTTCTTTCGTTTTCTCCCTGTTTTCCTTTTGAAATTCATTATGTTACATGTTAGCATCACCATGCTATGTAGGTATTGTCATGCTTGCTTGCAGCATCATAATTCTCCTACATTCTCCTTTATTTTATTCTTCAATTTCGCTTTGATTCGTTCTTCTCTGTCGGACCGATTCACAGCTCTCTCATCTGCATGTGTCAAATAGTCTGGAAAGTAGTACATTTACTTTAAATTTTACATTCAAGGAAAATACCCCTTACGATGAACACTTTTTCATTTAATTTCATTCATTCTTTTTTTGAAAAGAATAGGAATAAATGCAAAATATGATTTATATTCAATTATATTTAACATAAATTCAAACAGAATTGTGATGCCAAGATGTTAAAGACTGACTCCGTTTGATCCCTTATAATCACTGTTAAATGTTATTCTAGAGTCAATAAGCACATAATAATAGTTATCTAATATATTTTAGTCAGATCTTTTGAATAACACTTTCATGCATTTAACGTAAAAAGGAACTGTTAATCAAATTGGCTTCGAACGCCACTGTAATACTATGGATGAAAATTGCAAGTAAAATAACAATTATTAATGGAAGTTAATATCATGGGAAGATCTAAGTTTATTTTCAAAGATGATGAGAAGAATTGTACTCACGGATAAAGGCAACATTTCAACTGACGGTGTTGTGGAAGGAGGGGTAATTTTGAAGATTTCCATAAACTGCCGCGTGCTGGTTCGCGCTCCCGATTATTCTCTTTCCTGGTAAATCCTGTGTCAGTGCTGTGGACTCCGTTTCCTCGTATTGCAGCTTACAGTAAACTTTTTCCACCCCACCCCAAGCCACAGTTAGGAAATATATCACTCTTGAATTATTCTTTTAAAGGTTATTTTTCACTGCGGATATAGTAAATCACTGTATTTTCATTGTTTTATAACTGTAACGCAAATGTCCAAAACTTTAGAATATATCCGTTTACCTAGATACTGTACAAATCCCTCATCTTTGTTTTTTTCTCCAGAAGTTAAGTTTTTATTTCATTTTTATCATTTTAGTTTGTACCAGGCAAGAAAGAGACGATAAATTTCTTTTTCATACCTTGAGTAATAAAAAAGAAAAAATCAGTAAATAATCTAGAAAAGGTGACCCAGATCATGCGAATAAGTACAGCGGATCTACATAGAAAATCGGGAGCGTTATCCAACTGCTCAAGCTTTTTTTGAATAGTTTTTCAGATTTAAAAACTTTTGATCCATTTTCGATTTAAATGCTAATTGGTATAACATCCTATATAGTCTTAATATCAGGGGAAAGACTAACAATTCCAAAGATAGGATATCTTAAAAAAATTAAGAAGATTTTTTTTCTTTTCAAATAAAAGAATAAATATTCAAAATCCCAAAGATTGTGAAAAAACTCTAAAAATTTAACGATTTCCCCTTTCTTATCTGGGTGTATGTATTCGCGATCTCTATTGATTAGTATGACCATAAAAAGCAATAAACTCTTAAAGATATTCGTAAGTAAAACCTTGATGGACAAATGTAAAATTTCAAGAAAAAAAACCAACACACGATTTGTCGATAATTCATACACCTTAATCTTATTTTGATTTTACGTGATTCCACAAATCTCATCATTTCTTCCAGAATTACTTTTCTGGAGGAGGGGATAGGGAAAGACAGAGAGAGAAAGAAAGAGAGAAAGAGAGAGAGAGAGAGAAAGAGAGAGAGAGAGAGCGCGCGTCTATAAGGGGCAATTTGATTAATTCTAGTCTTCAAAACCATAATAGTGTTAAACATAAATTCCAAACTTTTTTACCCATATTTTGCCCAAATGGGCAATTTTATTTACAAAAATTAAAAGTTTCACGTTTAAATTTTCAAATCAATATTATACATCAATCAAATAAATGGTTCAACATATGCCATTTCAAAATAAACTCATTTATTTTTCCATTCATAAAATAAACATACCGCTCATCTTTGAAATATGTCTGTATTACATTTTTTACTTTGTGAAATACGGGATCTTATTCAGTCTAGAAAAACTGTTGTTTTACAAGCACAAGCACGTTTTTCTTTAAAGCCAAAAAGTATATTCTTAGTAGTCTACTTAAGCGTGAAAGAAGGAGAAGATAACCAATCTTCTACATTAACCCAAACTGTTTTGCTAAAAATACAATTTTAAAAGAAATGTTCAACGGTTTCCTTTTCACTATTGCAGCATGCACATGACTCATTATTGGTAATTCTCATCTTGAACACAGTGTCATTTAAAACAGAATTCCATTTAAAACTTTGTAATGAAAATGTTTCAACCTGGTGTCCATTGTAAATCTAAATATCATTTTGCTGAAGTAAGGTATTGTTATAGTATTTTCTGATTGATATTCCGAATACTTTTCCCATTTTGATGCAATATTTTTAGTAAAATCTTTATTTTCTGTCAATGTTCGATGAGTACTTACATCCTTTTTTTCTCACGCAATGATATAGAAATGTATGGCAAATTCCATACTTGTAGTTTGAAGCATTCAACGGCTTTCAAGAAACAAATACATGCTGTGTTATATACACCAACGATCAAAATCAAACGCATCTGCGTGGATTCAAGATCATGTCCATCCGAACTACTTACATGGTTAACACGTTTGTAAAATCAGGAACACCATCCCCTTTGGCAAAATTTGCACTTTATCCTGATACATTTAAGATGTTTAAAGCAGAGGAATTTTCTTTGCCCTGAAGTATGGAATTCGTTATAGGTTCATAAATTTTGGACAGCATTGCATACAACCAAATACCACCATCCCCCTTCTCCTGTGAAAATGAATTACCATTCTGACAAACTACACGAGAACTGCAAAGAGTTAAATCATGCATAAACTGAGCAAAATCCCACCTTAGAAATGTAAAATTCATGAGCAATAAAGGAAAGATGATTGAAACTGAGCTATTTAAGTGCGTCCCTGCAATTTTAAGACGATAAATAACAGTGGCGTGGCGTATAGTGAATCCAGCCATTCAGGGGCGATTGGTATGGGGAGGAGGCATCGTTCTATCTTTCAAGATGGATCAAGTACAAACTAACAAGTCTGAAGATTACGGGGGCGGGGAGAGAGTCCAAGCGGGATTTTGTACAGTGGCAATATCTATATAGCTGTTTATTTAAAAGCATTGATGAGACCGAAAAAAGAAGAGAAAAGAAAACAACAACAACAAAACTGAAGTCTACAGTCTACGATTCATAAGGAAAAGGTAGAATGAGTAGCTAATTATTTTATGAGATGCGGAATAGGTATGTTGAACAGGGTTAAAGTTGAATCTGAAAAGAAAAAAAGCAGAAGATCACAAACGCGAAGGTTTCGAGATTTGCGATGGATACCGCACCACACTTTCTCCGGCCGGAACAACATTTGCTTCATGTAAACTTTGTACTGAACCGAATTCTAAACTTCAGTCCTGTGGGGTGTTTATTGCCTAGGTTTCATGTAGCTGTTCGTAAAGTTACGCATGACTTTACGAACGACTTGAATATGAAGTGCCATATGGGATGCCCACAGTTTTTTCTGACGTTTTAAAAAAAGTGTGACTGCATTTCCCATAATCTCAATTAAATTGTGGCAAGAAAAAAAAACATACTTGCCAATAAAAAATGTAAACAGTATTGATGCTAATCCACGACTGCAAATTTCACCTTTAGCTGATGTGATATATACCTTAATTACTGAGAATTCCATTTGGTTTGCCATATTCAAGTCGTTCGTAAAGTCATTCATAACTTTACGGACAGTTTCATGAAACACCCCACTGAACCAATCATACCCAATCCCAACCCTAACCATAGACCTACACTGAAACCCAAGAGCAACTATAACCCCGAATTCCGTATCTAAGACTTGATTACCCCCCCCCCCCCCAAAAAAAAAAAAACAAACAAAACAACAAACAAACAAAAAAACCCCGCAGCATTATTGTCGTAGGAGCATTTTGTAGCGTCCTTCTGTTTCCTCTCCTCATTTCGCGTTATTTTTCTCACCCTTTCCCTCTCCCTTTTTACCACTCGACTTAGCGAGGGGCACTCGCCCCCTTTTGCATCCCCCTCTCTCTCCTTTTCATATTTTGACTAGGAGAGGGGTACGGGCTCCCAGTGTGCCCAGGGAGCTTCGCCACAAAAGAGATCGATGGAGAAAAGTAGCAATTACCATTTTCGCCTTACCCCAGCAATCAAGAGCTTCGTTCACAAATTCAAGCAAAATTAGCTGGATTATCCTCATGCATGATGAGTGGTGGAGGTGTGTTTCTGCATAATCCAAGCGTTAATGGAATACTTCAAAGTAATCTTTCTCGAAACCCAGTCAAACCGACAACACCATGCCAGACAGACACTACAGACCAGTAACAGAACGAATAAAGTATAACATCACAATATAATGTCGATAAAACTTTACAATTGAAATCGATGTAGAGTCTGTTTGGCGGTCAGACCAAGGCATTAGTATTCTTTCTTCCCAGCTAACAATTGGACGTTTTCTGAACGTTCTTAAAACATTCCAAGTTCGTTATTTGGACGTTTTTTCAGAACTTCTTTTTGTGGAAGGTTTTCGACGTATTTAAAACGTTTCAAATGGACGTTAAAAAACGTTTTTTAAACGTTAAAAAACCAATAAAAAAACCTTTTAAAATTTTTAAGGACCTGCTGAAAACCTTTTGGACGTTATAGACGTTCTGTGGACGTTCTGCAGACGTCCACAAAACGTTTTATTGGACATTTGTAAAACGTTTTCTAAACGTTAAAAAATCTAAAACCTTTTATGCATTTGCTTTCTAGTCAAGGGACCTGCAGAAAACCTTAAGACGTTTTACAAACGTTTTGAGAACGTTCAGAAATCCTTTTAAGAACCTTTAGAAATTCTTTAAGAACGTTTAGAAAACCTTGTAAGAACCTTTTAAGAATGTCCAGAAAACCTTTGATAATTACGATTTTAAAAAAATCATCCTGAAGAGAAGTTCTCTCAGTAGAACCCTCTTAATGTTCTATGATACTAACGTCCTCCTGTAATCCTAACAACTCTGTGCCTATACCTTATCCTATCCTACCCTATCCTATATCCTAAACCTATGTACTGAACTCTTGTCAAGTCTTTCTATATATAGGGACCAGATTGCAATGACCGTTAAAAAATAGTTGACGATTAAAATTTTTGAATTTAGACCCAGAAATACCTCTTCGAATTGAATTTTGGGCATTACAATCAATGTTTTGCATTATTTTTGCATTATAGAATTTTGCATTACAGAAAGGCCAAAATAGATTGCCATTTGTCCTTTTAAAATTATGATTTTGGTCAATTCTAGGTCTTTTGTGAATATTCATGAATCATGATCGATTACTTTCCAGTCTAAGGACCTGCAGAAAACCTGAAGACGTTTTAAAAACGTTTTAAGAACGTTTTTTTCAGACGAAGACGTAGCGGACGTTATAAAAAACGTTTTGTGAACGTTCTAAAAACGTTTTGTGTTTGCTGAGAAATGAAATATATATTTCAATTATGATATCAACCGACTGATTTTTTGTAGAAGAATGTGTTTATTTGTTCATTTGGACATCGGAAAAAGGGAAATTTGGTAACGATTCTACATTTGCTGAAGAAGAGTCTTTTTATTTGCTCATTCATAATGATTTGGAATTGGAGTTTTTAACACGTTTAATAAACGTTTAACAAAAAATAGGTCAGGAAAAAACGTTCTGTACACATTAGGTACCGGACGTTTAATTTTGTAACGTTCGATAACGTTTTACAAACGTTTTGTAAGAACGTTTCATTTTGTAACGTCATTGACGTTTTAAAAACGTTTTCCCAAAAAACTCTGCTTTGTGGTAAATGCTAAGTCGAAACTCTGACGTTATATGTACGTTTAAAAAAACGTCCGTTTTAGATGAAGACGTACGGAACCTCAAAAAACTTTGAGGAAACGTTCTGAAAACGTTATGTGTTTGCTGGGTTTGCCCAATTACCTAGCAACCATGACAACGACTGACAGACTGACAACAGTAGACCGACAGCTACCATGTTTACTCCGGCTTTGATTCGTCAAAGGTGTTTGGTTATAGGTTTGGGTCAAGTTAAATTCGACTTCATTTTGTTGTTAAAGATTTATACCCAAGTCTCATCAACGCTGCGCAGTCGTAGTCAGACGGACGACAGACCAAACAAACCATTAACCTGATTAAACTAAAACGAATGACCAAGACTCGATCGTGGGAGGTGGGTTAATGCGGTGTGACGGAGTTATTATGTGGTGACTCTTAAGTAATTATGCTCTTTAGTTTTAGGTCAGATTGATAAACAAGTCACAGCAACGAAATGGACACCACACGGATGAGAGACAGGCAAAGCATTATATTGCCTAGCTCGAATTTCCAAGAATCGGACTTTTTGGAGTTGGAAAGACGGTATACCAGTGGTGATTCATCATCAGAGAATACCATGAATAGATGGTTAGGATAAGGGTTAGGATGCAGTTATGCGTTAGGTTGATACCTCAGCCACGAAAAAGAGAGACCAGCACCATACCGACCAAACCATTACTTTACCTCATACAATTAATGCAAAGGCTCGGCCGGTTTGGAGCGGTTGGGTAGGCGATGTGACGTGGGGTATCGGTGGAGAACTGATATTCACTTTGGGGTTTAAAATCTTCATAGATGTAGGGTAGATGGATTCACCTTGGTTAAGACTGATTAATAAACGTCCCCATGTATCCATTCTGCGCCGTTAACTCCATACAAACAAGGAGCTTCATGAAGCTCCTTGATACAAAGCAACACCAGCGAGAACATCTTGTCCAGGTTGCTTGCTCGCCAAAGATCAGAGGTGTCATGCAGGCTTTGCGCCGTTGAGTAGAGCTGTCATCCACAGTCCAGCTGTTGACGAGTTCTCTTGTGAATTAATATGTACATGCACGCTCACTTGTTTTTGCTACATCGTTGAGTTCTTGCAAAGATACAAAATATATAGTTATTTTTCCCCTTTTTGATATCATAATTGCGGAAGAGTATAATGGGAGAAATTTTGCATCCTGCAAATAATTGCCCTTTTATTTCTTACATGCCCTGATATATTCAAAATATGACTAGAGGGAAAATTATAAACTTTGGAAAACTTCCCACCTTCCCACCTTCCCACCTTTCACTCCTTCCACTTCAACTTCTTTCTTTCTCCATTCATTCCTCTCTGTTATTACCATTCCCCCTCCCCCTCTCTATTTTTCCCATCTTCCCCTTTTTTCCGGCTTTTTCTATCCCTCGCTGTTATCGTGGTTATACAGCCCATCTCTTTTCCACCCTCTCTCCCTCTCCCTCTTACAACCTATTCTTCCTCTATAAAGTATGGTGCCTCTAAAGCTCTCTCCCTTCTCTTTTCCACCCTCTCTCTCTATCTCTCTCTTTCTCTCTCTTTCTTACAACCTACCCCTTCTTCCTCTATAATGTATGGTGCATCTACCTCTCTCCCTTCTCTTTTCCACCCCTCCCCTCTCTCTCTCTCTCTCTCTCTCCCTCTCTTTCTCTCTCTTTCTTACAACCTATCCCTTCTTCCTCTATAATGTATGGTGCATTTACAGCTCTCTCCATTCTCTTTTCCACCCTCTCTCTCTCTCTCTCTCCCTCTCTCTCTCTCTCTGTCTTTCTCTTTCTTACAACCTATTCTTCCTCTATAATGCATGGTGCCTCTACAGCTCTCTCCCTTCTATTTTCCACCCTCTCTCTTTTCCAACCCCCCCTCTCTCTTTCTCTCTCTTTTTACAACCATCCCTTCTTCCTCTATAATGTATGGTGCATCTACAGCTCTCTCCCTTCTCTTTTCCACCCTCTCTCTTTTCCAACCCCCTCTCTCTCTTTCTCTCTCTTTTTTACAACCCATCCCTTCTTCCTCTATAATGTATGGTGCATCTACAGCTCTCTCCCTTCTCTTTTCCACCCTCTCTCTTTTCCAACCCCCCTCTCTCTCTTTCTCTCTCTTTCTTACAACCCATCCCTTCTTCCTCTATAATGTATGATGCATCTACAGCTCTCTCCCTTCTCTTTTCCACCCCCTCTCTCTCTCTTTCTCTTTCTTACAACCTATTTCCCTCTATAATGTATGGTGCCTATACAGCTCTCTCCCTTCTCTTTTCCACCCTTCCCCTCTCTCTCTTTCTTTCTCTTTCTCTCTCTTTCTTACAACCTGTTCTTCCCCTATAATGTATGGTGCCCATACACCTCTCTCCCTTCTCTTTTCCACCCTTCCCCCTCTCTCTTTCTTTCTCTTTCTCTCTCTTTCTTACAACCTACCCCTTCTTCCATTGGTGCCTATTCCACTTAAACGCCAAAGAAATGTGGAACTATGGTCCTAATCCATGCAGCAAACTTTCACAAATACCTCAGAATAGAATCCCCCGTCACGATGAGTGTCCATGTGAGTGAAAAAAAAATATGACGAAAGCAAAAATACGACAAATCCACGCTTTTCACTTAACCCGATGACTACTCAATTCTTTTCATTGTCATAGGCGTAATATTGAAGCCACCTGGTCACAGCAGTCAATGGCTTAAATATGTCAGTTAACTATGTACGATGCTTGCACGTTCCTGACTTCATACGAGACGAGTGGATAATCACGGGAGGATGGGCACCGATGCAAAGATAGAATAGGTGTTCCAAGAATATGTGGGGTTTTTTTTCAACTGGATGTTAACTTAAACAGATACGTTATAACCCAACAGATAAACATACTGTCTAAACAGACAGGAGTGAAGATCCATTCTGTGAATGATATTGATCAGGTTACTTGTATGAAGTGTATAAAAAAGAAGGGGGCCGAGACGTGACCCTTTAGGCACCCCGTATGGAACGTTGAATTTCTTCGATATGAGACTGCTCTCATCATTGCAGTATTCAGTCTCAAATGATTAATCCAAATCACTGATATGAAGTGGACTCCCATCTAATTAGAAGTGAATTCCACAATAAAGTATGAATATTCACTCCAAAATGAAATGAAATACGTTTCCTCAAAGAGTGGATTGTCTTCACCCGCGTGTATAGCTAAAGAAAGTTAGTCGACATGGGTATGTATTCATTTATGTATTTATTTATTCATTTATTTATTTATTTACTTACTTATTTACTTATTTACTTATTTATTTGTTTATTCATCTTTATTTTCATTCGCTTATCCAATCATTCATTATCTATTCATTTATTCATCTATCTAATATTCAATTAATCATTCTGAATTCTTTACTGGACTGAGAAGGCATTTATTTTATTTCTGTAAAACGCTTAGACACATCTCAGAGAGATGTATTAGGCGCTACATAAATGCATAATAATGATAATCATTATTATTATTATCATTATTATTATCATTATTATTATTATTATTATTATTATTATTATTACTATTATTATTATTATTATTATCATTATCATTATTACAATATCATAGTATCCATGCAACCTATTCATCTCATTTATCAATGATTACAGTACGCAATAGCTTTCACAAATTTTGAAACTGAGATACCACTTCCGTAAGAAGTGGAAAGTGCCGGCATCAGGATTTTCCCTAACCTGTATTTTAGAGAGGGGTGTTCGGCTCTCTTGTGATAGCCTTTATATACTTGTCCTGGCCCCATTTTGTAAAACTTATCAATTACAAGTTGCAATACTTGCTAAAAGCTATAGTGAAATCTTTGCATCTGATTGGCTGAGATTAAATTTGTCGTAGAAATGTGTCAATTGCTACTGATAAGAAGTTTTATGAAACGGGCCCTGGAGCTACTTCAAACAGTCTCCATAATTTTCATTTATATATCTTATATATACACAGTATGCTATGTATAAAGATACAAAGGTAAATTAGAATTCTCGAATGATATCGAATTCTATAGGGTATGTTTATACCACTCATTCTAAATCACTGAGACCTAATTAGAATTCTCTCATTTGATCATGAAGGCCCGATCTCCGAGAGATGTTTTTAAATGTCAAGGATTAGAATTCTTTTTAAAAGGTCGTTGAGTATTAAGGCTCTGCATCAGTCGAGTAATCTACATAATGCCAAGCATTTGAATAAGATGGAGAAATAGTCAATAAGGCGCATCAGCATCTGATGAAGAAATAGAAAATGAGAGGAAGGGAAAAAGAGGTAGATAAATATATAGAGAGATTTAGGGGGCTTTAGAGAGACAGAGGAGGAGGAAAAGAGAAATGGGAAGAAAGAGAGAAAGAGAGAGAGAAGGAGAGGTGGAAAGGAGGGGGAGGTGGAGTAGTTGACTGACATGACTGAGTGAGAGACAGAAATTCATTATTGTTCATAAAGAGGTATTTGTTTTTAAAAATTCTTTATTTCAAAATAGTAAAAGATCTTGTTAACACTGATTATATTACAAACCGGGGGGGGGGGGGGTTCATATAGCTGTCCGTAACGTTACGCATGACCTTACGAACGACCTGAATATGAAGTGAATTTTTCCTGACGTTTTAACAAAGTGTGACTGCATTTCGCATAATCTCAATTAAATTGTGGCAAAAATATAATTCGCAATGAAAATGTTTGTAAACAATAGTAAAGTTAATCTACATCTGCATATTTCACCTTTAGCCGATGCGATTAATAATGATTGACAATCACATTTTGCTTTCCATATTCAAGTCGTTCGTAAAGTCATTCGTAACTTTACGAACAGCTTTATGAAACAACCCCCTTGTCGATGGTCCCTCTTGGGACTCATGGCAGGTCAAAAGACAAAAGACAAAAAAAAAAAAAAAATCTGAATTATGATACTTGGAACCTCTCTCCTACAAACCCCAATGATTTATGCTAACATTGGTGAAATGATTTAGTTAACATTTAGAAGTAATCCAAAATAATAAAGGGTTATCAAATGATAGTGTATAGCAGCAATGAAATACCTTGTTTTATTGGGCTGTTGGTATATTGCAGACAATCATAATCAGCTGGTATAAGAAGATAGCAGTTAGATATTTTGGGGGAGAGGTAAATCTTATAATCTGGAGTTAATTTTATTAATAAATGGATAGAAAGAAAGAGAAAATTGTGAGAAAAAATCACAGAAGGAAATTTTAAAAATAAAAAAAGGCCGGGAGAAACAGGAAGAGAAAAAGATAAACATGGAGGGGGACGAGATAAGGGGAGAAGGAAGAAGCAAAGAATAGGGGAAGGAGGAGAGGGAGACAGAAACAGACATACCCACATTCAAGAGACATAAAGACGAGGGAGAGGGGGAGAGAGAGAGAGAGAGAGAGAGATGAGATGAGATGAGATGAGAATTTTTAAAGAAAGTAGAATTTAAGGATGTATCACCTACGATTATTACGATTTCAAATTTTATGTCACCTAACAATCTCATCAGTAATTTGAACGTCAAACAGCCTCTCAGTAAATAGGGGTAGAATTTCTACACAAAAAAAGCGTGATTTCTTATCAATAACAAAAGAAAAGCATAAGAAACGATGTTTGGTTGCGCAATCGAGCAAAGCTTGTTTATGTTTAGACATTGTTTTTTGTCATTTATGATAATTTGCTTTTCATCTGATCGGAAAACCTATCGTAATGTTGCTTATTCCACCCCATATCATAAATTTGCAGGAGTTAGGGTGTTTTTGTAAGCGCTAATTGCCATTATGTCCTCAACTGCACGTTTATGATCGCCGCCAAGGGAACACTGTTCCATTTCTTCGCTGGACAAAGCCGTTGACTGAAATAATAATGGATAACCGTGATGATAACAGAGCCCTCTTTCGAGGCCTCATTATTATACCAATAGCTGTGTCTTAATCACAAGGCATAAAGGCATTTCCTTGTATTATGCAAGCATCTTGTGAATTACGATTTTCAAAAAAGTTTTCCTGATTTTAAAAAGTTCTTTTCTTCTGAATGGATTAGTCATATACAAATACATACGATGAGAGTAAATCCTCACTCATATTTCAAAATAAAATAATTACTTTCAGCACTAGCCAAAAAGTTAGCAAACAGGCCCCTTTAGAAATTCTGATAATCTCATTATCGCTTAAAAATATAATCACCTCCAATTCTCGGATGATTATGATAAATGAGAACGGTTGCTACAAATGTTTGTATTGCGAAATCATTGCTTGATTGTCAATCTAAAAAAAAAAATAATTGGGCAGGTCCAAGCCATGTGGTAAAAACGTCACCATGTATTGCTCCATTCCCAGTCCCATTTTGAAGCATAAGTCTTCCATTTTGGATTTTAGATGAGAGTTCATAATTTTCTTACAGAGATGAAAATCAAGTCGGTCACGTGTGTGCCCCTTCGCACAAAAAGAAATCTTATTGGTGTATTCAATCCTCCTTTTTGTATTTGCCTTGGAGTGTAAATTTCCACATGTCGTTGCTGTACGATGGGATTGTTCTGAACAGTTTGAAAACAATTTTCCATTAATGAGTGAACACACTTTTATTTCAAAGGTTAAAACATAGGTCCAAGAGACTACAGGGGCAGGGGGCAGGGGGCAGGGGGCTGCGGCATTCTATTATTTTTCAAGAGATGAAAGGAAGTAATAAAAAAAGGGGGAAGAAGAAGGAGAAGAAGAAGAAGTCTTATAGCCTTATTCGTTAATTTTGCCCACTATCAACTATACCCTGGCGCTGCCTCTGCATAGGGTCGGTTCATGTGTGTGACCACGCCCCCCAAAAAAAATGTCTCTGTAAAATCATTATGGTTCGAAAAATTTCTTGTCATCAACAGATCAAGGAAAGGGAAACTTCGTCATATATAATGATGTTAAAGGATCAGTAACATGTATTCTGATTTTCTGGCAATGAGACAAAATAAGATGGTTACATGCATGTATGACAAGGATGACCTTATTTTGTTCCACTTTAGGCCGCACTGTGCATTTCTGAAAGTAAACTGACATCAACGCTGCTGTTTCCATTTTAGATTTCTTCTGATGAAATCTTTAGTAGAACTATCAACTCGATAAAATCATGAAATATAATCAACTTTGAGATGTGGTCGGTAACATATGGGATAACGTAGTTTGGACTTGTCCGATTACTATCCTTAGTCGCTAATGAAGATGTTATGGTTTATATAATAGCTATCCCACATGGGGTTTTAACATGTTTAATGCATTCCGCCACTAGAGGACAGCATGTAAATTAGTAATTTGGGCGAGCTCGCATCCCTCCCGACAACTCTCTCCTCTATGCCTCATCATTACCAGTTCAATAAGTCAGTGCACCGGGGAGGAGAGAGAGAGAGAACCACTACGCCCGACAACTTAGGTGCAACCTGTCTGCTCCAATCTCGACTGACGTAAACCCGACAAAGATCTCTACCTGACATTGCCTAGTCGCGTTTTTTCCCCCCTCGACAACCTATAAGCAAGGATGCGAGATAAGATGATACTTCTAAGGGGGTAAACCGTGTTAACAGATGAGTTGTTGCGGTGAGATGGTGTGCGAGGAGTTGGTCGCGTTCTAAATTCCTTGGACATCGATGCGATTCACCGGCCGAGGATTACTGACCACAAGTAGTGACCACACGGAAGATGACACGCATCTGGGCATCAAGATTAAAGACGACCAAAACCTCCTTTGCATTTTTAAAAATTGACATTTATATCTTCTTTGATGTAAAAGCAACTAGAAATCATCTGTGATCGGTAATGGTTTGACTTCTTTGATTGCAATATACATGCATAACAACGTTGGGAAGAATCTAAATGAGATATGAACTTGTTTTCTCATGGTTGGCTTAATGCACGTTTTCACCACTTCCTTGCTTTCTGAACATGCTGGAGAAGCTCATCTAAAGTTCTGGTAAGTACATCCTCTATTTCATATGTTTAGCTCTTCTTTATTATTCAAAATATGCAGAAATGTGAATTTCTTGCTCTGTATATCGTTATGATTAATTCGTAAATGATTTTCTATACTCATTTGTGTTAAATAGAATTTGTCCGACTCCTTGTTAACCATGCTAACGTAAGCTTCATAAAAACGCGACGAGCATCACAACATATATAACTTTTAGATACATTTTTTGGGTTAACTCGTGAAAACCTCTTACTGAATGATCAAATCTCAAATCCGAAGGGACTGTAAAAATGTCAATCTTGAACAAATGCAACTGATGTTTTGCAAAGTTTTCGCTTAGTCCAAATCAGATAAGATTAACTCTCATCATCATGATCATAATTTGAGACAACAAGAGATTAAGGGAAAGTTTATACGTACTTGATAGACAACAAAATAAGAAAAGCATATAGGACTTGTATGATGAAATGGCACACAGAAAAATAATCCAATTTTCTAAAACTCTGCTAACCTTTTCGACATGTCTGACTTGCATTTTTTGATTCGTGAAGTAGTATATCTAACAACATATGACAAAATGTAACGATAATTTTCGTAAACAGAATAATGCAAACCAAAAACTTAAATTTTAATTGTTGAAATTATGATATTATCATTACTAGTAAACACGATGAAACAAAATAATATTAACGTGAAGGCATACATTTCTTTCAAACGGAATTACATAATGTAATTCAGACTTTGCAAATATGTAAGCGCTTCGCAACCTCTTGCAGTTTCAATTATAATACAAATGAAGAATAGGTGTGAACAAATTTTAATGCCGAAATTGCGTGAATTCTAAAAGTTGACCATGCCTCGATGATCGCACGTCGTACACGTGGCGCACCCTTTTCAGACGAAAATAGGGAACCAGATTTCCCATAAGATCGATGCTTTAGAAAGAGGAATGAGGACCCAAATTTGAAATTATTGCGACTGGCCGCTCTCAAATTACCCACCTAGGGAGGAGTTTTAATCGTAATAAATGCAAAATATGAGATTTCTTTTACCCTATTCTCGCTTTTCCCTCCTACCCATAACAAGCCCCTGTCCCAAGGGGTAGTCGATCGTTATCAACCGTCTATGTGGTTCTATTCTGACTCGATGAAAGCTGAAATGTATCTCTTAAGCAAAATCCTAACCGAGGAATAAATGCCATCAAATCTGATAACTGTGTATATGTAAATAAATTTCACTCAATTTCATGGAGTGCCTGATTTCATTAGTTCACTTCATGATTCTTGCATAATGTTTAGAATATTGTATCTATTTTTTATATCTCATAGAAATCATGTTTGAATTAAAGAGGTCATATTAAATACAGTCATATCAACCGATTGTGCATATACATTTCCTATACACACATGTATCCATTAGTTTCTTTATTTGGATTGGTAATGTTTGCGTTATGATTTCGAATTTCATATTTTAATATTCGTGCATCCCATAGAAATTCATGGTAACATAAATATACGCAATGAGTCATTTTAAAGGGGGTACCCAATGTTGAAACAATGTTAGCTTATTTAAAAGAGCACGATTTTATTAGCATAAATCATCAAATTTTTAATGTTATTCTTCTTAGAATTCTATTCTCGATCATATATATATATATATATAAAATTACCATTGTGTTATCACTTTAAACTTTCTCACATTGCAGTGAAGGTATGAGTAAAGCTGTTGCGATTGGTCGATTTTGCGAAATTCTCGTAATCACTTTTTTTTCGGGGGGGGGGGGGGGGGGGGGGGGGGGGGAGGGGGCGATGTATGCGCTAATGCGGGAGCCAAATGTGGGCCAAAAATACCTGTGATTAAAGTCCCATTCATCCCTCTAACAGTCAAAACGATCGGCGCATGTTAGTCTCTTAAATTTTATTGCCTTGAAATGTGGTTTCATTAAATTAAAATATGTATAATAGTTTAGAGTGCTGAACACATTATACAGATTATAGTTCTCCGAAAAAAGTACATTTTAACCTACTTCAGGCGCTAGTTTTAAGTCTATTTTCTGCGAAGATATTCTAAATGACATAGCCCAAGGTTGGCATGGTTGGAGGCGCCTAAAAACGTTATGTCTTGTCACATTTAATATGCAAATTTTGCCGTTCATCATGAAATCGGAGCCTACTACAATGAAAAGGCTAAGTATAGCTCAATCTAGTCAATTTTGCTTAATTATACAGGCGCCATGGAAATTTTTATGTCTGGTTATCGTAAAAAGGCCCAGAGAGTTCGTCCTTGTACATGTGCAAACAGATATCAAAGGATGACATTAAATGTTTTCAAAAGAAATTGGTTCAATTATATATATTTGTCTGTAATAGTGGGGCATTATACATGTTACAACGGAAAATTAGATCTAATATTTCGAAATATAAATCCATTTCCTTGTACGAATTTATATTTCGAAATATAAGTCCATTTCCTTGTACGATAAATTCTTTTTAAAGTAAACTTTGAGTTCCAGTAATAATTTACAATAATAACGATCAGAATACATTGTTACACCTTGTTTCTCTTGAAAAGGATACCATCAACATTCCATTATTCAAGATGAGCTGTAACGAATATCAACCAGGCAAACATTGCCATAATCATCAAAATTTTCTTTCCTGAAGTACTGTCTAGCCCCTGTATATATAGTTATCGACACTTCGTCTTCCTGACACTGGTTTTGCATCAGATACAAAATGCCGCATGTCTTTGAGACTGAAATTTGCCTACTCGCTTCAATTCTTTATTTTCATTAGATTCAGACTTGCCAATTTCATTGATTCTCATCAGAAATTTTCTGCTATAATTTTGTGTGTGAGCTGCACGCATAATGTTGCAGCTTGGCTGTATAACCTTGGCAAATAACCGAGACCCAGTGAAAATGTATAAAGTGATCCCCTAATAACAACTTGTATTCACTGTGAATGACACCTTTGGATTTCCATCAGCGTCATTAAAACCTGTATTGGTGTTAATAGAGTGTTAAGATGGTGTCAGAAGGGTGTCACCATGGTGTCAATTTCGTTTTGGGAGCCAAGTCTGTTCGGCACGTGCAACACACTTAATGTGATGGTATAATGGCAAGAATGCATGAATGTTTAATGTACATGTACTGCAGTCAAAGGGCAATTGTAACATGCGAGGAGCTAATATAGGTTAAGAGTATTTTCGTCGGTGAATCTATCAATTTGATTTACAGCTTTTCTTTTCACCCTAGTCGGCATCATGATAACTGTTAGTGTTATGTATTTGTTGTTTTGTTTTTGTTTTTTATTCTTTCAGTAAAGCTCTCTCCATTTTTTCATTATTTCAGCCTCTGGATTCAAATACGATTCTGCGATTTTACACTGCTTTACACGGCACGCTCTCCCCTTCACTGGGCAGCATTCCATATTTGAAATACCAGCAAACAAATTTATTCTTTTTCGTCGCTGAGCTTTTAGCTTTTCAGTCTTCACATCTGACGACAAATTCGATGTGGTTATAAGTCTGTCTCCATGCAAATCAAACCTCTGTTGGTGGAGTGGATGTTATTTTCTGGTCTTTGTGCAAAACGAATCAGATTCGAGTCTGATTCTGGGCCCCTTTTCACAAAACCTGTTATCAATGACAAGTTGTAATAATTGTTAAATACTAGCTATTGAAATTCTTGCATGTGATTGGCTGAGAGTAAATTTGTCATAGAAATGTGGCAGTTGTTCCTAAAAAACGAGTTTTATGAAACGGGGCCCTAGTCTTTCACATGGCGACGCAGAAGTTCACACACACCCACAGCCTACTGTAGTCAGAGTTCAGGGATTTAACACAAATGCCGAATAATTGTGTCATTGCATTTAAAATGAAAAAAAAAATGATACAACATAGAATAAGAACAAGAAAGAACACCTCATATACTTTTAGTTACTATGTTGCCATACTAAATTTGATTTACGATTAGCTCCTATATACGGACCCAACATACAGTGCTGTCATGGGTGGAAACTGGGGGGGGGGGCACGTCCTCCATGGTATATATTTGATATTCTAGGGGCGTGCTTCCTTCCACACACGGAAAGTAATTCCTACTCGACATGTAGAATTTAAGAGTAAAATGGCACATTCCAGAAACCAATGACCCCCTTTTTTCTGCTTGTCAGACAATGATATCGTGGAGTAAAAAAGACAGCCCATGAAGCTGAGGACCTTTATTTCTTTTTTTATTTGTTTGTTGGTATCAATAATGCATATAGCATTCCCATTTATTTGATACACGGTAAAAGAGCAATGTAGATAAAATGCCTTGCTCAAGGGAATAAGTGCCGTGCCGGGGATCGAATCGCGATCCTCGCATCTCCAGTCAAGTTCCTTAGACCACTTGACCACGGCACCTCCTTTTTTATTTTGTTGCTTGATAGAATACTATGTCTTCAGATGCTTTCCCCTCACCTTGTTCACACTTCAACACACTTTTCCGCCTGCAGATGCGGTTTGTTATAAGTCATTTTCAGATTTATATATTTTTCCTAATATTCAAGTGGCAGCAAAACTTTGAAAAAAAAAATCATCTTTATGTATTGCATATCATACATTCGTAATCCAGGGCAGAATCCGGAATTTTTTAAAAGGAGAGGGGGGGGGGGGGTGGTCGGATTTTTCAGGCGTCTGCTTTACCAAAAGATTTTCTGATAAGGAGAACAAATAAAAAATAAATAAATAAATGAAATAAAAAATAAAAATAAAGGTTCCAGGCATTTTCAGGTGTCTGTTTATCCCTAAATTTCGTTGATAAGCAAACACCCCCAACAACAAAAAAAAAAAACCAAGAAAAAGAAAGGTACTCGGTTTCAGGGAGGGGGGGGAGCAGATTTGTCCTCCTGGACCCACCCCTGTAATCCATTCTTTCTCACTGCAGTGGCATGACAAGGACTCAACTTCATCCTTGTATCACGTCGAATGTGCTTTGAAGTTGTTGGCACTCAAAGACTCCACCTGCCGCAGAGACACCATGCAGATTAACACTGTAGTTTTCTTTGAAATTAGATTTAAATTGTCAAAGGCT
>CM057167.1:20017626-20021835 GCA_029962745.1 Echinometra lucunter
CGGAAGGACATGGAGCCTTTAAGTCATATTGATGGTAATATGCCATGTACCAGAAAGGAATAAGACTGCTATGAGCAGCCTAGTTGTTTCTACAGGCTCAAAGTGCGTTAAATTCTGCTATGACCCCGAGGCTCGCCGAGTCAATATCGTCCATATGCCGAACATTTAAAGAAATCGTAATAAGATAAGAGCCAAAGAATGTGCTACGTACCAGAAATAACGTTAACAAGCTTTAAAAAGAAATCTGAGATAAATCGAGATAGATCACCATTCCTCTGCGAAAGTAACCTAAATTTTAGTGATCAAATCGCACCGAAATTAAGGTATCCGCGCTCGCACAAAATAAGATTTTACACGTAAACCAATGAGGATCACAGCAAAATTTCACTTTGCCTGAGGGCAATAGTGAATTATACGGGCAAAGTTGAAATCACGATTTCACTTCTCTTTTAACCAATCAGATGACATGATAAGGAAAGATTCCTAAAGTCAGGTATATAACACTTCATTATTATCATTATTACCCCAAATTCTCTCGATTTTTTAAACTCCCAGTATTATCTAGTAACAACGTTGTCCGATATACAACTCTCCATTTAGTAACAGATTTCAACTTATAGACATCTAGATGATGACAGCTTTGGAGGGATCAAAATAATTTGAGCTGCATTTGTAATTGGCTCAATTTATATGTCACTCTAATCTATTTCAGTCAATAGATTCTTTATGTTTAAACATGGATACGAATCCACGATTACTTTGGCATGTTTGGGATTCGTTTTCTTTTCCATGCCAACTTATCTCGCAAATCTAGGGAAATTCACTTACAATTCAATTTCATTTTCAATTTCCGTTGCCATGGTAATCTATCTTTATTGACCCACTTGTCCAATAAAGGCGATTGGTGAATGATTACCACGATTACGAAGGCAGAGAAGTGGGCTTATTTTTTCAACAGATTAGGCCTACTCCAAGGATTGCCCTCACTGGCATTTCATTCCTGCATGTATAGGAGGCATTTGGTGTCATAAAGATTCAATGAAGAAAAAAGGTTGATCATTCAAAAATATCTTGTCAGAAGACGTAATAGGCCCTGAAAACCATACGAGAAATTAAAATGGTTATTAACGATTGAAAAAGAAAAACGATTTGATAACTATTAAATTGTTAGGAACCCTGTTCGGAGTTAAAGTGCATGCGAGGTATCTGCATTTATCATGCTTATGAGGTGTTGACTATATCTACTGAAATTTTGCTTTTACTCTTATCTAAATGGCAATCTTTTCACAAAAGTAAATAACAAGATCTGAATTTTTGACCAGTACAAAAGAAAAAAATCCGGGGGGGGGGGATTATACCCCTTGGACACCACAGAACATGCGTATGATGCGTTAGTTTATACATTTATATCAAAATTGAATGAATACCTAATCATCCAGTTAGATAATGTAAAAAAGTACCTTAAACTGTTAAATAATTCATTTTCTGTGACTTTCTCCTATACCCTTCACAATCACGTTTAAGAATGTACCCCTTTATTGATCATTGTGGCGTGGCGCGGCTACAACAATTACCATGATTATGGAGGCACAGACATCACGGCGGGGGGGGGGGGGGGGGGGGGGGGGTGGGGGAGGGAAGTATCGGTCTCCTTGGTAGATAAAATCTGAATGATAATGGTCCCCAGTAATTATCATGGAGAAGTATCGCGAAAATTTCTTTTCTCTTCTTTTCACTTTCCTTTCCCACTTTTCCTTTCTGTTTCTGTTTCACTGTTTTTCAACTGTGTGAAGGGGCGGGGCTCTCCCCATGCCCTCTGGAGCTACTCCCGGCTAACTTCTCCCATTCCTCTCTCAGTTTAAGGGTTTTCCCCACCCTATAAAATATTCCTTATAGGCATTTGAGTGAACATGATAAAGGGCCCCTAAGTAAGAGATCCATATAAATTGCCTCATAATTTGATAACAAAATGCTTACAAGCATGTCACGTCGGCAACCTATGAGAGCTTCAGGCGTAGGCTTTATGCAGCCCTTTATACAACGTTATCATTAACATTTATTTATTCCTTTGCAATAATCATGATAATATGCCTTTTTGAGGATTATATTGACCCTTTTTCTGATTAAGCGTCTCCGTGATTTACATTTCTTATTCTTTTTTCTTAAAAAAAAAATATTAGTTCCTCTTTAAAAAAAATTATTTTTCAGTTGTACTTTCTATCTTTAAAGTAAAAGGCTAACTTTGTGAGAATTTTAAAAAATCTCACTTTGCTACTTGACAATGGTATTAACACAAGAGTTACAGTTTAAAAATACCATTCTGAAAATTTCAAAGTATAATATCGACAGAAAGTAGGCCTATTTTCAAATGTTAAAAATGTAAACCATTGTTTGAAGAAAGTATAATGGTCGGTTACACAGACTGGACAAAAAATGATCAATTACGTTTCAAAAACGGATAAAAATCGAGTTCTGTTACCATCATTGCTACAAATGAGTGATGGGCTTTAACGTCACTGATGCATATCATTGTTCTCTCACAATGAAATCAGGCAATATGTATCATCAGCTTCAGGAATTATATGATTTATAAAGCAAAGGAACAAATACATCATTCCACTTTAATGCGCGAAATTTAATGAGCGCTCTGATTTTGAGACTTGAGTAAATACTTTAGCAATGATCGCAGATCGCATCGTGAAGTAGACATTCTGTAATTATATTCTCGTCACAGCCCAGTTGTTATACCGCAAATTATGCAGTCTACACACAGTATCATCGATCATTTTCAGAATATTTCAGCAGCTGCGTCAATATAATTATTTAATATTGTTGAGAGTAAAGAATATAAGAATATATAGCAATCTATCCATATGTTTTCGAGAGACAAGTTATGTGCATGAAGACAGAAATATATTCATCTACAAAAGTATCACCCGAAACAGTTCAACCATTATGCTATTTTTTACGTAGCAAGGGAGTAGTCATGGTAATAGCTCAATAGCTGACTACGATGCGAGGGGCGATGGTAGGTCCATACACTATTCGTATTACGTGCAAAGAGCAATTTATTTTGTTTTCGTTTTTATTGTATTTGTCTTATTTATCCAGAGTATAGTCAGTGATTAAACACTGTTATCTTTTAAGGCCCTGCACAAAAACGAACAAACAAGCAAACAAAAACAACAACAAAAAAACACACATACAGAGATTATACTGTACAACATAATACGTGACTGGGGAATAATAGATATCAAGATTTTGAAACAAAATACAGGCAATAACATGTTCATATCTTATTCTGATTACCGGGCAATGAGCAATACTAAGGTTATATCTCATCCTGTTTACGAAGCAAGGACAATTAGTAAGATCATATCTTATCTTAATTAAGGGTCAAGGAGCAATAGTGAGATCATATCTTATCCTTATTACGTAACAAGGAGCAATAAGTTTATGACTTAAACAAATCTAGAATTAAAACGCAATAGTATGTTCGAATCTTATCCTGATTGAGTATTACGGAGAATGAGAAAAATTATATGTTATTTCGATTACGTAAGGAAAAAGGTTTTTTTTTTATAACATACCTCACCCTGATAACTTCATGTTTTCAAAGCATGTAGGGTAATAACTGACCAGGGGCGGGGGGGGGGGTGTGCAAGGGGACCCATAGGTGAGTTTAATTTAGGTTTTAAATGAAAGAATAGGGGTATTATACTGTATAGTGACATGAAGTCGGTAGTTGCAAAACGTAAGTAGACGTGCAGAAAAATAAATGACGCAGTTTTGGACACAATGTCATTGCTAAGGCACGTCTTTTTTTTTTTATAAAATTTGATTTGCATTTCAATGTGCTTCAGTCACCCGTAATAAATCAAATAGATTTGTCAAAATATCAAACTGTCAGTTGGCGTAGACGGGGCAGGATATTTATTCATCCTTGAATTTAGTTGGGTATAAAATTTGATGCCACTTTGCTGAGCAAAATATTTTGTATTCAAAATATCATACATTCATTTGGCTTTCCATATCAAAAACGTTAAGCTTTGGAGGTATAGGAACTATTGATCGAAAGATTACAACAAGGGTGTCTTTTATGCATCAAAAGCAGATTAAAATCCTATAGTCTTTTCAGTTTTTCATGCAAAATGGTTGTTTTCCAACATTTTCATTCAACATATTTGAATGATTCAAAGAGCACGTCAG
>CM057167.1:20031101-20057052 GCA_029962745.1 Echinometra lucunter
ACCGAACCCTCCGCATTCATGCTGGCAACTAACGATGAATTCAATGATTTCTTGTTTGTCCATCCGGTCAAGCTGCCCCATCAGATCCATGACTGTGATTCCCCAGTACATACCACTCATTCTAAGGTACTCAGTCATCACATACTCCTATTATAATACACAAGGTTAAACTACAATATTGATGATGACAAAGTCAACAACAACAATAGCAATGATAAAGATAACAATAATAATAAACGACAACAATATCAATAGTAACAATAATAATGATTAAAATAATGATGGTGACCATGATAACCAAGATGATGATGGCAATGATAATCCTTACCCTTCCACTTTATAATCACACATGAAAACAATGGAAAGCTTAATAGAGAAGAATTTCTGTCAAAGTGTACAAAGTGATTCAGAAAACAGATGTATCACACAGTAGTATTCACAAGGATCGATCAAAAAAATTTTTTCTCTTTAATTCATATTCTATACTGCAACAGATAAAAATAATAGTACCATCAGAACTGTGAATAATGAGGATAACTCAATGAGAATTTTCATCAATTCAAGGAAAATAACAATCAACCACACTATTTGTCTTTTCTTAAAGACATCAAACAGTGTATAACCTCTGACTCCTTTTATAAAAATCATGTTAAAACATTTCTCTTCAATTCTCATATTATTTCTACATGCACCGAGAGTACTCCATAGAGTGGATTTGGCACTAGAAGTTGTATTTATTATCAGGGGTGGCGCTACAGGGGGGGGGGGAATGTGCCCCCCTATGATTTTTCAAGTGATAAAAAAAGAGAAAAAGAGAGGAGAAAAAGAAAAAAGAAGAAAAAGAAGAAAAGAGGAAGAAGAAGAAAGAAGAAAGTGGGAAAAGAGAGGCCTGGGGCTTGCAGCTATATAATACCCTCAATTGTTCATCTAAAACGTCAATAGATTAACCTATGGGTCATCTTGCCTCCCTCTCCCCCCCCCCCCCCCCCCCCCCCATCAAAATACCCTGGTGTGGCCCCTTATTATTATTCAAAAGAAAATAACCTGCAAATAAGTGATTTTCTTACATAATCATCTTTCTTAGTGCCATACTTGGCGATATATTCCACATGTTTGTCCAGGAAGAGTTCCTTTGGTGCGTTTGGCTTCAAGGTCACATCTTTGATTGGTGTACCCTGTATAAATCAACAGAAGAAATAGAAAACATGTGATACATGAAATGGAAATACCATCAATTTCATTCATGTCTTTGTCTCTTTTATATCTGTTATTTTTGTCCTGTTAGCAGGAGTCGTGAAATAAATTTAGAGGAGTTAAATCATTGTTATTTTTTTCATCCAAACCTGCCTCATGAGTCATGAAATAGATTTACAGGATTTTAATCATCGTTGTTATTATTATTTTTTTTTATCCGAGCCTGCTAATCTCAAAATCATAACAGTCAGGAAGGGGGGGGGGGGGGTATTCAACGGCCCTGCTAAACAAACTCATTCTGACGATTTTTACACAATGGCTGGAATTCACAAAAGAGGTTTAATTTAGTACCAGGTTTAAACCCCCTCCTGGTTTTTTTAGTCCATAGTTTAAACCTCCCCATGGTTTAAATCCATTTCTGATTCACAAACGATGTGCTATTTAGTCCATGGTTTAAACCAGGTTTAAACCAGGTTTAAACCTGGCCATGGTCTAAACACAGTACTAAATTTAATACATGGTTTAAACCTGGTTTAAACCATGGACTGAGCATGCTCAGTAGAGCAGTAGCTGTCTGCTACTGTCAAGATGGCGGAGATGGCTGGCTGCAGTCAGCAGGGTAGGGGCAGAGAAAGGGGGAAAAATTGGCAGATATGCGAGAGAAATGAACTTTTACAGCTGATAAGTGACAGAAGCGAAATCATACTTAGCAGGAAAACCGACATCGAGACCAATTTCGCAAAAAACAAAGCATGGGACGAGGTAAAGCGCAACTTTGAGGCGAAATTTGGGAAGAAGTGGTCCCTTCAACAAATGAAAGAGCAATGGAAAAGGGTGCGGATAAATGCAAAAAAGGAGTATTCATCATACTCAAGGAAAGTAGGATGACAGGAGGAGGGCCTCCCCCACCACCTCCAAGCAGTATTACACTCCTTGTTAAGGAGTTATGCCCCAGTGATTTCGTCCAACTGCGAAATAACTTCGACGATGACAGCAACCAAAACAACGGTGCGATATCGGCGTTGGAGTTTCTCGCGACCGGTCGCTGCCAATCTCAATCACAGTAAGTGAAGAATGAATTTTAAACTATACCCACAGAAACGCTCAAATCCCTATAAAAGTAGCATGAATTGCTAGATAAGAAGTACCCGATGCTGTAATAATAATCATAATGATACGAAGATACATAATAGAAATGTAAACTTCAAAAAAATCCCGATCGTCTGCTCATTGCGACAACTTTGCAATTAGTCCCATTCATAGACATTCATGTCACGCAAGACGGGGAAACCAAGACCCCACTGCCTTGGTTAAGCCCAAGTCTGACGACAGTGAAGAGACTCGCAATGATTTCTGTTTTGTTGCTAACGCTATCTAAAATACTGCTTAATCATCAAACGACGTATATAAATTGGAACATAGGGATTGTTCTTTATTATAAAAGTATATTGCAATACTTCAGTGTACTTACAATCACGAAAATAAGTTGAATTTAAATAGAAATCAAGAGCGTGCATCTTGCATTCCGACAGCTTCCATCAATGTCAATTTGAAACTTGCGCAGTGCATTAATTACGCATACGAAAATCTTGCTGATATATGTACGTAGTGTGTATTGGAAATTGTCGGCCACTTAGCAAAACAGAATAAGATATCAGTTTTGTTTACATCTCTGGATGTTGGTGAAGAAATCAGACGGTTCTATGCATTTTGCCCCTTCACACGGCATTCATCGAGCTAACCAACAAACTGCATGATAAATTTGTTTAAAAAAAACTTTTATCTGTGTAATCACTGTTTGGTAAAATGTTTAAATGCTAAACATCTTCAATACATATTTTGTAGCTATTTTTGCCCATTTCTCTCTTCTTTTGGTAAGAAGGGGTTATCGGTGATTGCCAACCCCCCCCCCCCCCCCCCCCCCCGGTCAACTACAAATAAATGGAATGAACCCAGTATAAAAACATTTGCATAAGGTTGCATAAGTTCCTGCTCATGGTGCGATATTTTCTATCTCATTAAGTGGCCGTGGGGGGGGGGGGGGGCCTTGAGAATGTCAGGTCAAGAAATTTCCTCATATTGCAAGTGTAATCATGTTTCAAATTGCATTTTAATCTGTGTTACTTGTTAAGAACCCCTAGCTCCCCAAAATATGCTGCCCAATATCAATATGGCAATCATGTTCGTAAGAGCCTATTACACAGAAATTTACTGGGGTGGGGAATAGAAAATGACTTCGCAAAATGTTAAACTTATGTACGTACAAGCAAGGAGCGAAGCATAGGCCTATTGACTTCCTATTGTTTTACATGTAATTGAAAAAAGGCGTAAATCCGCTTTGGGGAGTTGGATAGGGGGCATGATCCATTTTTTTTCTTCAGTTTTATTAAAAGGAAGCAAAGCAAAGGAGCAAAAAAAGAAATTGCTTTACGCACATTTTATTATTCATTTTGCAATTTAGCGAAGCGAACGAGTCCAAAATTGACGACAGATTTTCAACTTTATTAGATATGTTATAATAGCAATTCTTAATAAAGTAATAAGGTGCTACTATATTTACACACAACATCCATCCCTCCCCCTCTTTCTTTAAAAATGTGGTGGCTATACCCAACATTCAACGCCCCCCCCCCCCTCGCAGTGTTTACGCTACTGCTTATATTTCAAGAGTAGTGGTTAAACAGACCAATTTGTATGCATCAATAGCTCCACTCTATTACCTACCTCATATTTTGAACAGAAATTATTTTATTTTATTTCCTTATTTTTAAATCCTGTATATAAATATATATTTTTTAGGGGGAAAGAAATTGTTTGGATATTGAATTTTCCATTAGGAAACACCTCATAAATTACACGGGCACTGCTACATGTTACATTAAAAATACATTTATTCCCACAAACTTCTATAAGGGAAAAGCCATTTATTATTTGGATGGAATTTTTGAAATTCATTACCTACAGTTTACATTTCAATCTCATTAATCTTCAAACAATTCTTACATTTTTGACCGACAGTTGTGACGACCCCTCCTCAAGCCACCATTTAGAACATGAAGAAGTACAGGATGTGTCGAGGTAAATAATTTCCAAAAATTTCCATTAATTGAAATTTAATTTGTTTGTTTTAGTTTTTATCTTTTTATTTCTTCCTTGGTACATTAAGTATTGACATTAATATATGAATGAGAAATAATGCCTTTTTGAAGTGGGGAGTAGGTTTCAGAAATCATTATCAACTATGCAAGCTTCATGCTTGGACGAGGTAATTTAGATGTTCCCATGGATCCCATAACAATGAAGTTCCACTTTCATGTACATGTATTACAAGTTTGTAAATACAAAGCTATCCTCCTCCCACACTAACAGGTCAGTGTCACCATCATTCTCAACTACTCAGCACGTCTTTCCACCATCCAACCACAGAGTGACAACAGAATCCCTTTCCTCAACAAGGTATTAAAATGTACAGTGTGAATGATTCATAAGACAAACTGGTTTGAAGTCATTTTTCACTTTGAGCTATTTTAATGAACATTGCAGTATTAAACAAATCTTATACACAATTTCATTCAGAAATGAAACCATAATTAGTGATGGCACATGCAGAAGATAATCCCAGTCTGTCTGAGATTGCTGAATGTAATTACATAAATTCATATATGCAATAGAGCATTTCGGTAATTTATCATGACTTAATTACTTCATTAATAAATGTCAGTTTTACTCTATGATCCATGTATGCCTGCATAACTGATCATATTCTTTTCTCTTTCATCAACAAAACAGGGCCTGTGGAAGCGAAATGAAATTTACTCCGCAACTCCCAAGAACCCCTTCACAGGCCTCTGTATCTACACTGACACCAAACCCCTCTTCGAGGTTGGTAATTTGTTGGACTTACTATAAAAATATCATTCAAAGGCAAATTCTTACAAGATAGATAAACATATACATGTACCAATTGAACTGTAATGGAACAATTCTTTTGGAAATAAATACATAGCAAATTTTAGACATATATGTATAATATATGTTTTTGGTTTTGTATGGAACATGAAATAATATAAAGTCTATTAATACCAATTTTGTTATTTAAGGAAAGTGGAAATACTATCTACAAAAATATTTTACTGTCTGATCAATGAATGCCTGCATATAATTTTATTTCTTTTGAATTTCAAACCTACCAATTAGGAAAAATGCAACCAACATTGCACGCACTTCTCCAATTCAAAGAACCCCTTTCCAGACCTTTGGATGGACACTGACATCACAATTACCTTCAAGGTTTGTATTTTTTAAGCACTCATTTCTAATCGTACTAAACTTTGATAACTTGCCACCCTGCAGCAGGATCATTCATTACAATTTCATTTAACGTTCCTATGCACTTAAGAAGGGACAGTTTTTCATGAATATTTTTTCATAAATTATTAATAAATATTTCAAATAAGAAAATCTCCAAATACAGTACTAATACTACATTTCAGGTGAACAAATTAAAATTACAATTTTCAATATACATTTCCAATTAATGAATATGTAATTTGAATATGTTCCCTACAGCAATGCAGATTTGAATGACACCCCTCCAGCAACACCATCTGCAAAGCGTACATTGGAATACCCACAAGGGGACAAGAATGGTCACCTAGAAGAGGAGAGGAGGGAAGACTTAATTGAAGAGGAGCATGCCTCAAGGTTAGATATGTTAATGAATAATATCAGTTTTCCTCAGAAAAAGAAGAAACTGCTGAATGTAATGTATGGGAATTCCCTCTAGGTGATTTTTGTTGGAATTAACAACCCCCCCCCCCCCCCAAAAAAAAAAAAAAAATCAAAGTTAAATCTTTGATTTTTTTTCCTTTATTCAATCTTTCACCCAAGGGCTGATATCATAATTTTCAAACTGTTGCCTTACTTTGATTAATATCTACTGATGTCATTTTTTTGCTTTCTCCATTGTCAGCTTAATTTCAATTAAACTGATATCAATGTAAAGCACTTTGATATAAATCTTTAATGAAAATTGCAATATAACTAAAAAGTAACATTATTATTACTATTATCATTGTTATTATTATTATCATTCTTCTTCTTCTTCTTCTTCTTCTTCTTCTTCTTATTATTATTACCATTATTATCAATATCATTACTTTAGATATGATTACGATTATAACTTCTACAATGGTGCATGTATTTCAATATGCATATAACCATTGTTATTCCTAAAAAAAATATTAATTTTTATTAAAGGAACAGTGTTTTGAAAGGAACATTTAATTGTCAAAAATAAATTTTTGTGGCATATACCAAGATTATTTATTTATGAACTTCATTTTTCATTTTCAAGTAGATTGAATTTCCGATACTAACAACAGTTGAAATGCAGACAGGCATATATGTGAGCTTATAGCTGACTAAGCACTTTTTCCCCCATTGGAGAATCTCCATTTTCACTGTATGTGCGTCCTGCAACAAGTGATGCTTCTCCTTCTTCATGGCATATTTCATTTCAGGTGTTAATGTTTTCTCAAAGTCTGGAATTCATGTATTTCTTGCTTTATGGTTAATTAATTTTACTGTAATTTTAAATCACACAGCAATACAGAAGTCAGAGATACACGTCACACCATCTCCAGCCACACCACTGCAAAGAGAAGTTTGAAGCACCCTCAAGAAGGGAAGAAGAAAGGTCGACTGTCGGCGGCAGAAGAGATAATGGTGGATTTATCTAAAGAGGAGCATTCTCTAAAAATGGAGTTGCTGAGGATGAAATATGCCCTGAAGAAGGAGAAGCAAGAATTGTTGCAGGAGGAGCATGCACGGAAGAGGGAGGAGCATGCACTGCGAATGGAGATTCTCCTATTGGAAAAACAAAAAGCAGAAGCAGAGGTTGAGAAAACTAAGAAGAAAGATTAATCTTGAACAATAACTTCCGAAATTACTATTTCACAATGTTGAATTTTTATGTTTGTCTTAGGACATTTGCATTTAACATTAACTGTTGTTCTGTAACATAGGAAGCACAGTCGAAGGCTGCCCTGTTTCAAATTAACATTTATCAATCTTCTATACATTCCAACTTTCTTATAAAGAACATTGATATAACAAACTCTTGTTATGGTACTAGGACTGTACAATAATTATGGGGATTCCATCCACCTCTACACTGTACCTCTATCCCTCCACATACGGAGCATGTTTTCTAGTTTGAATAATTAGGTGGGCTCTTAAAGTGCAATACTCTTTACTCATCTCTCCAAATTCTTTTTTGAAAAACCTATCCTAAGGCAAGAATATTTCACTTGAAAAAAGGGATAGGCATGTAACATTGCATGTTTCAGTATTGCACTACTTTCGAATTGAACCCTCAATTCCTTAATTTGAAAGGATGACACTTCGACTTTGCCAACTCTTCTGTTGAGTTTACTTTAAGCCCTTACTTGCCGAAAGAAAAGAATATATGTGTGAAGTGAATTTTCTTTCACTTCAAGTGACATTGTGCACAGAAATACATGTATATGACTGTACATGATATTAATATATTTATTTGTTACTCGATACAATCCATTCTGTTGGAAGTAAAGAACTATTTATGAATTGAAATAAATTGCAATTCTGCAATATTTAAATTTATTTTGTCTTCATACAAACTCTTTCATTTCATAGCAAGAATGTGAAATGAAATAATAGCATATATACATGTATCATGTTGCAACATTCAATAAATTACTCCCAAAAACAAACGCCCAGCAATAGGTATTGACAAAAATGGTCAAAACAGTGACATCAAATGAAATTTACGAGTTGCTATTGCTGAAATCACAAAAAAAAAAGTTTGAATTGTATGAGAATGAAGAGTACTCTACATCATCAACATGCTTAATGAAATGAGAAGAAACACAGACAGGAATAATCCACTACACATTTTCATAGTTAATATCAACTGTTTCATGCAATGGTGACAAGGCATTAATATTACAGTCAAGTGTTGTTAGAGTCATCAAAGATGGTTTAGAAACTACTTCAAGAAGGAAAATTTTATCCTGAGGTCTACAACATTGAGAGAAAAAATTGAAGCAGGTCAACAAACAATTCAACAAGTACTACAGATAACCAGGTGTGCTAGGTGTACAGATGTGATATGTTTACATGAGGAGTCAGTGATGGGAAAATAGCCCAATGACTTTAATTATAACTAAACAGGATTCCGAAATATGTAGAAGTTGTAAAACGTGCAGGGTTGCATGCAACTACAATCACATTCCTACTTACATTTTAGAGTAGTAGTTAGATTCTCACAATAAATTTCATCATCATGACAATCATGGTTCTCACTAGAAAAAAAAATCCACACACGGTTCCCGCTCTATGCAAAGCGTGGAAGTTTCAGAAGTATTACGGAATAACACCCAAAGTTAGGTGTGGCGGCAGTTTAAGCTACAGTAAAAGGATGAAAAATACTTCTTGGTAAGCAGGAGTTGTCTACTTACGGCATAAAAGTAAAAATACATTGCCAGAAAGCAAAGCCATCTGTGACATTTTTCATTATTGTTAGGAATATCTACTCCATTATTTCTTTACCCTTGTTGCCACGCTTGGTGCAGCAATCTCACACGTTTCTTCCTTGTTTGAAACCCTTCACACATGGTATTGTAACCATGGGTGTTATGTAGTGTTGAGAACCATGAGGACAATGACAGACTCTCTGCTTTGCCACATCAGAAGTATTTCACGTAATCATTCTGAAAATTTTCAGCCATTGTGATGCAACGGTATATGGAAACAAGCACGGATGGCCCTGATTAATGTGATTAGTAAGACTTTCTTATTTCTTTGGTGTGAAAAATAGATGTTCAAAGATGCCGCTCAAAGTCAATACAACCATGCATTGATGGAAAGATAAGTAGGCGTAGGATATAAAGCCACATAAATAAAACTCATTTTCCTTTCAGTATTCATGACAGAGCAGATAGGAAACCCAACTGACCAGCCCCTCCCAATTTCGTATCGTTATGGTGTTCATTCGGCCGATATAAGAATTAAGTCACCTCACGTATATCCCTGTTGGGCTCTTACAGTTGTTATCAAGGTCATTAATTTTTGTGAAGTTTCTTGCCACATTCAAGATCAAATAAGGATTTCTGTTGGAATTAATGTACTGCTCGTGTAATTTTATCCACTAACTACATGAATCCAAATTTATGCCTCTGCCATTGCTCGATCCGAAAGATATGGCACATTCATGCTGATTTTCTTATTTACATGTATACCCATGACATCTTGACCTCCACCTTTGACCATGTAACCCTAAATCTTGATACCATTATTGAGACCTTCCATATGCATACATGAGCCAAGCTTGAAGTTTATCCGTCAAACAGTTCTTAAGTTATCACGAGAACGAAAACGGGACGGACGGACGACCCGAAAACATAATGCCTCCGGCACCTATCTACAGTGGGCGGTGGCATAAAAATCTAGATCTACAAATTTAGATTAATGCCTTAATTTAAGTAAACAAAAATAAAGGATCAAGAAAGCATGTATGCAGACAGAAATTCTTTGCACACGTTCTTATGTCATCAGAAAGTTCAATGCCCATGGCCTAAAAAAGAATCCAAGAATACCAATTTTTCGAGCCCTCCACTCCAAAGGTTTCGGAAGCAATTACCTCTCTCACAGGCAATGAAATCTCAAGAAGTTGGTATTTTTTCATTCTGTGAGTATCAAGATGTCCATAGATCTATAATTTGTGCATTTTATATTTTGCTTGCAATGAGATTTTTAAGAGGTGTTGATTTCATTCCAGATACTGCATTAATACAAAAATGAATTCAAGCCTAATCACATTTGTGTACTGAAACACGCGCATTAGCGATATTGAGCATAGACCTCTTGCGAAATAGTAATGACGATTCGTTAAGTGGATTGCTGTAAATATTATTTGTCATTATTCTTCCAGGTAAACTTTAACATTTGTGACAGACAACGGACGACGGACAACTCAAGTACCTAAAGTCTGCCACGTTGAGGCGTAAGCTATGCAGTGATGATGTAAGGCCCTTTTTTGTGCTGAACTCGACAAAGAGTTGTCAGGGATGTCAGGCATAATTGTTAAGAGGGCCAGGAGAAAGCACCTGTAATGAAATATTTTGTAAAACCAAAATGACAAAACTATGGCCTGAAAATAATTTTCAATTGTCTGAATTCAGGCTTTTCTCTGCAAACTGACATCCCTGTGTATTTAAGTGGGTACATAGTAGGATTTACTCCATGAATGCTCAAAGCGCTATGGTTGCACAAGTTCAAGCCAGGTTAGTGACATTATTACAGGGCCCTCTGTGAGAACATTACAGAGTACAGGAGAGGCTAACCCGAGTAAACAAGACATATTATTATCATTATTATTATCATCATTACAAGGCATGTCATGATAATAAAATCTTATCAAAATCTGGTGTCTACACTGCCATGTAAGTAGGAATGTAATTAAACTGTAAATGTAGTTGCATGTAAGCCTGCTTGCTGGAAATATAACAAGTACCTTGGCAGCATCACAATTCAAGAATTTCCTTTGGCGTAACTGAAAGAACAGCTGTTGCACGAGCAGATGGTACTCAGTGGCTACTGGGAGTTAGTGGGTAAAATGATCCTCAATGATCTGCTCTCTCCTGAGCCTACCAGCGACTGCGTCGTGGAGCCCAGGAGGAAGGTGGTTCAGTGGCGGCATTTCCTCAGGCTCAGGTCCCGGAATATCTCGCTCCCGGCGTTGGAGCGAGATATTCCAAAGGACCGAGCAAGCCACAATAACTGTGAATGTATTGTCCACCTTCAGGCGCAGATCATTGAGGCAAGGGAACCTCCTCTTCCAACGGCCAAAGGTGCGCTCAATAACACACCGCCCTCTTTTGTGGGCATTATTGTAGCGCACCTGTGGCCGTCCCCGAGGATGTAACAAAGGGGTCATCAGGAATGGGAGGCACGGGTACCTGAAATATGAAGACAAAACATTTTAGACATTATACAGGAAATAATACAGAAATATACTTCCCCTAAACATTACAAATATTCATCCTTATCTCATAACTCACCTTAAACATAAGATTGCAGAAGAAACTTAGTCATCTTCAAATGAATGCAATTGATTATTGAATATGCAATTGATTATTGAATAGAATAGTTCATATTAATGTACTAAGCTGCCATTATTAATAATATATAAGGCATTATGAATGCTTCAAAATGCTCCTCAATGTTACTATTGATATTACTGCCATTTTTTTATCGGAAAGGAAATAACATTGTGTAAGAACATTCATTTTTTTACCTCGCAAATTTTCAAGTAAGCAAAATTATCACTTTATACCTCTTGTCTATCCCCAAGACATTGTGCAATTATGTCTAAATATCTGATTTTTTTTTTTACACCAACAAAAATTTATACAGGTAAATAGGATACTGATTTCTTATGCAAAACATTTATTAATGCTCCCATACAAACAACTATACATGTTGATTCAGCTGTCCACATAAGCAATGATGTTTTGATAAGGTAATGAAGGGGTTTATGAACTCACTTTAAAGGAAATAAAAATTGTCATTTTTTTTTTCTCAAAAAGATTTTTGGAAGAATGTACATCCAATTCAAAAATTACAGAAAAAAGGGACTGATATTAAAAACATGATCCACATACCCACTATCTCCAAGTAGCCACCCAGCACCATCTGCCCTTGCCTCCAGCTGCTCCTTCAGTGAACACTCAGAGAAAATCCTTGAATCGTGAGTGCTGCCAGGCCACCTGGCCACGATACTTGTTATGCTCCCAGCTTGGTCGCAAACAACCTAGGGAGTAAAGAAGAGATACAAATATTAGACACACGTAAAACTGCACTCAAGAATTCTCCACACTGGAATACATTTCTATCATCATTTTACAATATTCATTATGATTGTTTAAAAGTTCATCCTTATATAAATTCATTCTCAGTCATTCAGTGAAATAGCAGAACATCAAATCCCATAAAAATTAATCTAATTTTCAATTTCATTTTTGCAGATAATTGAATACCACTAAACAATAATAAGTACACTAATTACACCACACACAATTTATGTGCCCCTATTTAACTTTCTTTTTTCAATATGCTACATAGGGTTGGAAGAGATTCTTCATGAAAACATGTCGAGTATAGAATTACACCGATCTCAACCTGCCTATGACATCTTACACTGACTTTTGCTGAAATAAAACAGGAATATTCCAAGTCCCTAAGCGCTTTACAATAATGTAGCATTATTACCCTGGCTCTTGCCAAGCAGCTGTTATGTGCTCTGCATTTCAAGAAAATAAATTCCTACCAGGTACCCATTTACCTCACCTGAGTGGAGAGCAACACGGGGATGAATTTGTCACTCCCTTATATATCACTCCGGGCTTAGTGAGGAACATAAGAGAAGTCAGTAAGGCATACAAAGTAAAATCAATCGAACCTGTACATTGACGGAATATCTGTTCTTCCTGTTTAGAAAGTACTGGGCTTGTTCCCCACCAGGACTCCTGATGTAGACATGAGTCCCATCTATAGCACCTATGACTCCTGGAAATCTGCAGTACTCGTAGAATTGCTGTTTGGTAGCTTCAACTTCCTCTCTCGTAGCTGGAAACCTCATGAATGCCCTTTTCCTTCTTGCGATAGCTTCGGAAACCTCTTTGATGACTCGGCAAACAGATGACTGTGACATTGATGCCTCGTCACCATGCATTCTCTGGAATGAGCCTGCAATTTGACATGAAATTGTATCAATAGATATTTGGTTGGAAATTATTTCCTTATGAAACAAGAAGAATCTTTGACGTGCACGGTCGGAATTTATAACAGCAACAAAGTACATTAATACAAGGAAATCAATGCCTTATTTCTTATCATGTCAGAACAAATTAAAAATAAGATTTTCTTTTCATGAGAGATACAGAATGCAGACTGATGATTTTAAAATGCACTGCGCTGAACAATCCAAGTCCTTTAAAAAGTTAAGCTAGTTGTTCGTATTCAATAGCAGAAAATCAACTGCTAGATTATTTCCTCCTTTACAAAAATCAAGAATAGACACACATACATCCACTTTATTTCTGGTAAAAAAAATAAAAACTCACCAACAGCATAAAAACGTAGCGCAGTCATAACTTGAACCATAACTGGTAGCGGATCATTCCGATCTGTATTCCTTCTCAAATCCCCTTCAAGCATGTTGATGAGGTAGAGTGCAGTCTCCTTTGAGAACCGATACCTAATTTGGAAGTCTTCATCCTCATACAATTCAAATGGATTACGTCTATCCCTGAGAATCCTCTCAGGTCCGACAGGTCTCTGTATACAAAATAGTGTTACAATTACATGAAATATGTGATACTGAATGAAAATAGATAATCTACACATCTATCCATTGTTGTGTTCCCTTTGAATAACATTCCAACACTTTAAATGCAGCACTTCAAAATTGAAGGGACATTTCATTGTAAGAGGAAAACAGTGAATCTTCATTATTGCAATTTCTTGCAGCATTGAAGTTTTTCAAGTTTAGATTGTTCAAACCTGGATTTTTTTTCGAGGAAATAGATTTCATCTTAGGCTATTGGCAGATTATGAGAAATGGAAATGAGATGAGCAATGGAAAAAATTTCTTTAAAGAGTGATTGCCGAATGCAGAAATAGACCCCCTCCAAATTTGACTGAACAACAGTTACAATGCCTAATGCTGAGCACAAGTCACCAAATTCAAGACATATCAGACGCATAGATGGGGGAGGGGGACATGGGGTATTTGCCCCCCTCAAATACCACCAAAAAGGAAAAAAAAAAAAAGATTCAAGATTAAATATACTTCATTGGTCCTTGCAATTACAAAGAAATTTTGCTTCCTTTGGCTTTCAACACAATACAACAAGAATAAACAAAACAAAGACATTGAAAGAACATACATGAATGAACTAGCAAAATATACATCCTAATATCATTTACAACTAACCAAAAGTTCTTATCTTATTTGTACAATGATAGTAGAATAATAGTAGATCCTTTCTACAAACTCCCCAATTCTCAGGCCCCTCCCCAACCCTGCCATGAAACCCCCAATTGTTCAGTTGTCCATTGTTTGTTATTAACTTCATAGTTTTGATGATTTGAACAATAATGATGCGTACTGAATTCAGATATTATTTATACAATCCCAATTTCCCCTCAGGCTGTTTACAGACCCCTCCCCCCCCCCCCCACCCTTACCCCCTTGGACCTCGTCCAATTTCATAATTAGTTGCTCTTCATAATTATTTCAATTTGATGCCTAAATATAACATGATATCCGTACATTAAAGTCATCATGTCACAGTAGAATTGAACATGTGTATAGAATTTGAAATGAAAGAATGCCGAAAACGTGAAAAACCAGCACGGGGAGGGAATAATTGTATCCATATTGGTAAAACCTTAAGTAAAAACATGGAAAAACAAAGAGAAAGGAAGAAAAGGGTGTGCCAAAGAAAGGAAAAGGATTAACAAGAAATGTGGAAAGGGAGGGTGCAGACAAGAAATAATGACAAAAAAAAGTCTTAGCTTCTCCCCTCCCTGCACCCCTCCCCCCCAGGGCGCACATTAAGGGCGTGCGGTATGTAATTTGCACGCTTCACATGCCCATCCTTACACCCCCCGCCCCCCATGAAATCCTACCTATACCACTGAGTTCCATTCCTGTAGAAATCACAGCAAACAATATTATACTTATTCTAAGAACATAGAATAGACCCTAGACCTCACCTCTCTTCTGACTCTGTCGATGCGCTGTAGATAATCAAGGTACATGTATGCCATTTTAGTCTCGTACTTTGCTGTGTTTGCTGCAAAAGTAGATAGAATCATACATAAAACGGATTTGAGTTTGCCTTCTTCAATGTTAATTTCAGGGCCCCATCACATAAAGGTTTGGAATCAAAGTGGCAGTGGGCAATCGAGATCATTGTCGCGTATATTGTTCATCATACCCACTATAAATTAATCAGCATCGTCGTTTCAAATTTGCAATTGATCGCAAATCTTCATGTTACGGGGCACAGAAGGTAGAACTCTGCCAGACAACCATCGTACACTGTATGCTATTATTTGAATTTATACACTTTTAAAAAATTAGAAATATACTATTCCTTTAAGTCTATTACATTATTGACCCATGACTTACGTTTTTGAAGATTGCTCCTTGCTCTTATCTTAGCCAACCGGGAGTGATTGATCGAAGCTTTTCGGTTGTTCGCTAGAAATGGCCTGTCAGTAAGAATGAAGTCATAAAAATTGTAAGATAAATTCATCCTTAAGTAATATAGGCTATTGCTACAAGAAAAAAAGACAGGAAATTTCGATCTGGATTTAGTCTCCATGGTCTCAAGTCAGGCTTAAGCTTGGAATTCGAGTGAAATACTCTACTTATCTCTACGGAGACTGCAAAGTTTGTCTGCTAAACGTATGCTGAATTTTGACACCAAAATGGTTAGTTTTTTTGTCTGCACTTGGATGCCTTTCTGATATTTGATCCTGCAATTATTTCATCACATGTTTGGTACTTGAAAAAGTGAATTCTTTTATTCTCCTTCCTAAAACTGCACTTAAATACTGCCAAGATGAAAAAACAACATGAAATGCTTAGAATAGTGTAATGAAATAAGTGAGAATTTCCTATTCATAAACAATGACAAACAAAAATTTGGCAATACGAATAACGATAGGCAGTACACACAGTTTATAACTTGGGTTTAGGCCTACAACTTTTCTTGTACTGAGTCAAGAGAAATCTACTTTTATTCATAGTAGGCCTGAACTGTATACGCTATAAATTTGTCCTTAGCTAGCATCAAAATGAGAACTATAATTTTCTCTTTCCGTGGAGTACATGTAGGCAGTCAGTCCCAGGGGAGAGGGTAATCCTGGGTTTTAGGGCTATAAATTATTTGCACTAACATTTGACTGCTAACTTCAGCACACCTCTCCAGGAGCCTCCAGGCTAGTTGTGTACCCTAAACCTGACCCTAACCCTTACCCTAACCCTAACCCTAATCCTTACCCTGACCTTAACTCTAATCCTAATACTAGGGCCTAATCCCAATCCTAACCATAATCCTAACCATAATCCATACACGACAGTCTGAAGCGGTGTGCTGAAGTTAGCAGTCAAATGTAAGTGCAAATAATTTATACCCCTAAAACCCAGGATTACCGAGAGCCGGTGGTGAATGAAAAATAAAAATAAAACATATTTTTTACATCCCTTCAAAAATCACAACTTGACGAGGTGCACTCACTCACTCAGCCACTGACCAGTCTCTCTCAGTCTCACTCAGTCTCACTCACCCTCACCTCAGTCATGCGTGTCACTGTCAGTCTGAGACTCTGACTGCGAGTCCGAGTCCGAGTCTGACACAAAATTTGAGCCTGGTAAATCTGAAATCTAAATAAGAGCTGAAGAAGTCTAGATCAATCAAGAATATTCCATATTTCTTTGGTCAACTTTGTCTTCTGAAAAAGTCCCAGATAAGTTCGGGCCTCGTCCACATACGTGAATAAATACCGGCGATCATCCTGCACATAAATGCACGAATGGGACTGAACTCAACCAACTCTTGCGATAAAATTAGCATCCATCGAAGCTCTGCACACAAATTCACGAGATTGTCGTTGCATTTGTATTCAAACGAACGAAGGATCATTTCATAACACAAATACGATAGAATTAATATTCATGATCTAAAATATGTAAAAATACTTACGGCTTTTGATTTTTGATGCAAGTTTGACAAAGTATTAACTTATGGTCTTGACAAGACTTCAGCAATCTTCTTTCCACTTTTTCCGCGGCAAAAAACGAGCAGAAAAAATGGGCAGACGACTAGCAAATGCGCATGCGCAGAAATTTAGACCACAGATAAACCATGGATAAACCACCCCTCTGGGCAGACTAAAAATGATGACGTATCATGACGTATTTAACCCATGGTTTAATTTAAACCTCTTTTGTGAATCGCTCGTGAGATTTAGTACCAGGTTTAAACCAGGTTTAAACCATGGACTAAAATAAACCACTGTTGTGAATTCCGGCCAATGTGTACAGCAAGTCCTCTGCATGGAGTAGTACAGTGGAAACTCTATATATAGAGATCTGATAACAGTATTCCTGATATACAAGTAACAAGGTAATATTCTGGTCTCAGCTCTTTATATTTCATGTTTTTAACCCTGATATTAACGAGATCCCTTCTATAACAAGGTAATTTTGATGGTCCCAAGGACCTTGTTATACTGCACTGAGTTTCCACTGTACAACATGTCATAGGCCCCTGCTGCCATTGGGGTGTGATGCGTGATAGCACGCTGCATGTACAGTTTGGTGTTACAAACATCAGGCTCATACAGCTGAAGAGCATAGCAAAAGATGGTGTGCCTGCACACCCCCCCCCCCCCCCCCCCCCCCTTTTCAAATTCCATACTAAACACAACTCAATTTTCAATACACGGGACCAGGAAAAGAAGCAATAAATATTCAAATCTACACTCACGAGTGTCTCTCGCGCAACAGCATATTGACTAAAAAAGAAAATGAATATCTTAATATTCTATCACCACTTTATTATTCATCACACACAATAAATTTCACAAAATAAGCGATTTCTCACCATCTTCAATCGAGGGATCAAGAGAACGGTCCGGTTATACACAAAGAGCTTAAAGCAAAGAGTGGTTGGTCCCGCAACTTTGCACACCAGAATATTGTAGTACTTAAGCATTCTTTTTGATTATGCATCAAGACGTCGACCCCCCCCCCCCCCCCCCCCCTCCTCTCGCTGTATCTCTCTCCCCCCCCCCCTCGACCCAGGGGCGGCGCCAGGGTTTTTTGACAGGTGAATTTATTGACATTTTAAATGAACATATAGGGGTATTATATAGTTGCAAGCCCCCTCTCTTTTCCCACCCTCTTCTTTCTTCTTCCTCCTCTTTTTTTTTTCTTCTTTTTTTCTCTTCTTTTTCTCTTTTTTTTATCACTTGAAAAATCATAGGGGGCATTCGCCCCCTGCCCCCCCCCCGTAGCGCCGCCCCTGCCTCGGCCTCTCCCCCCCCCCCCTCTCTCTCTCTCTCTCTCTCCATATCCCTATTGAGATGTCAACACTTTGCATAGATTTTGAACTCAACTTTCTTTGCATCATACAATTATTTTAATCAGTTACTTTCGGGGGTGTTAAGAGTCATCGAGATCAGGCGCAGTTCTAGAGCACTTTTTTTTGGGGGGGGGGGAGGGGGGCTACTGGGGGTTTGGAGCATATGTGCCAGAGAGCGAAGCAACATATTCACTTTATCTACTGCTACCAAATGCGATGAATCAGCTGATCTCCGAAAAGCGGAGGGACAAAACAGAGAGAGAGAGAGATAGCCCATGGTTTCTAAGCATGGTAAATACGTGTTAAAAATAGCAGAATTATTAGAGATTGTTTAAGCAGATGTAGGCCTACAGGGAGTCAACAAGAAGAAAATTTGTTTTAGGCCTATCAAAGGAAGGGAAAGCTTTGTAAAACTTAATTTGTTGATATTATGTATTTGAAACTTTCTTATTGTATACGAGTAAAATAAATGTACAATATTACAAAAAAATAATAAAAAATCATTATTCATTTCAGAAAGTTTTAATACCGCCACAAACTTTGTATCGAATCCCACACATCGTATCTACTAGGGGCGTAGATAAGGAGGGGGGGGGGATGCATCCCCCCCCCCATATTTTGAGGTGGAATCATTATGTGTGTACAAAAATATATACGAATGGTTAATCATCCCCCAGGTATGAGGACCTGTCTACGCTAATCTACCATGGTATTTTTCCAGCTATAGAAAAGCTCAAACGTTGTTTTTATATGCCCATGGTTGCTCTTTCAAACTATATACAGCGTGAAAGACACAATGTTTGTATAATGGTTTCTTAATGAATAATGATACATATTCTCTTAAGTATTAAATTACTTACATTGTTTCATGGGCGATATTAAATATTTCAGTTTTTGCTATTGCTATTCTTGACGTGCTGGTTTAATAAAAGGACCAACCCGCCCCCCCCCCCCCCCCCACGTAGAACCGCGCCTAATCGAGATATATTTTGGATATACATATTGAGAATAATACCCTCGTGTTGGATGATTGATAATGTAGACAGTAATAACTTCAAAAAGAGTCGAAGGTACGCCATGTGTAAATCCAACATTAGCTTTTATTGTTCAGAATTTTCGGCCCACCTCGGGCCTTCCTCAGTGTATACAGTTTAATGACAAGATAAATGCAAACGTAATTTTTCTTATAGTAGCTCCTAGCAACGCTCTGCGCGGACTGCGTACAGAGCGTTGCCAAGGAGCCAGAACTTATGTAGTTTTGGTATATTATCATTTCTTCTCTTTAATTGAACGCTTACATAAGTTCTGGCTCCTTGGCAACGCTCTGTACGCAGTCCGTGCAGAGCGTTGCTAAGGAGCTACTATAAGGAAAATTTTGTTAACATTTATCTTGTCATTAAACTGTATACACTGAGGAAGGCCCGAGGCGGCCGAAAATTCTGAACAATAAAAGCTAATGTTGGATTTACACATGGCGTACCTTCGACTATTTTTGAAGTTATTACTGTCTACATTGAATATACATATATATACATATATATATATATATATATATATATATATATATATATATATATATATATATATGTATCTATGATTTTATTTTTTATGGCATTCTACCCCCAAATCTGATTCATATATATATATATATATATACCCATATCTATAAATGCAATGTGTGCACAACCCATTAACATGATTTGCCCTGTCTTGTATATATATATATATATATATATATATATATATATATATATATATATGTATATATATATATATATATATATATATATATATATATATATATATATATATATATACATATATACAAGACAGGGCAAATCATGTTAATGGGTTGTGCATATATATATATATATATATATCATGACTGATTATTTGAAAATGTAAAAAAGGGTTCTTTTTTTAAGTCATCGGGATACATGCAAACATTTCCGATACCGTTGCTTTGTTGTGCATTAGACTTTGAGTGTGTCCAGCGGAAACACGATCAGTCCATATGTATAGTTAGCTCCTCTGTGCTTATCGAAAAATAGAAATGATTACCACTAAAATAGATTTCCCATAGATTCCTTAGAACTTTTAAATCAACTTTAATCACTTTCTATTTGGCTTTTGGTTATGGTGCATGTTTTTTTTTTTTTAAATTCTGGAGCTGTTATAATGAGCTTATTATTGTACCTATTAAAAACTTTTCTTTATGGATCAAGGTACCTGGATTCATTAAAAATTCATGACATTTGCTTTATCGATATTTACCTGTAGATTCCAGTGTAATACCAAAATACAATATCAGTGCATGATTAATGCAAGGTTAATACAATATTCAAATGTCATTAGGCCTAAGTATGTTTTATACTACTAGAACAGTTCAACAATTCTGTTGCAATTACTCGTGGTATTATAGCGCCCGGGTAACTTTCTTCAACAACGATGAACAACTCAGGCTTGGTGTGTACTACGGAAGTAGATTAGAGTGAAATGTCTTGGCTCATTAAAGGTCTTTGACAACGCACTGCATGATTACAATCAGGATATGATCATCGAAGCGTGACCACATTCAACAACATTTTGTCAACAGTCGGGCAGTAAGACAAGACGGCTGGTCAAAATCTGCCTGTTTTCACCGATTTGGGAGCTTCTCGTTCTCCTTGGGCTTTGAATATTGGAAGAGTGAAAGTTGTATCATAGTTTGAATGTCAACATATTTGCAATGGGGAAGGGATCGAGTAAATTGAGTGCAGGAGAAATAAAAGAGCTTCAACAGTGCACCTATTGTAAGTCGACACTCAGTCCCGCGAATACGAATGTGTGTTATGTTGTTGTCGTTGAATTGGGTTTTTACAGATGTGTGTATCAATCAGATATGATTATTTACGTCTGGGACTGACCTTTTACGTCAGTTATGGTTTACTTTACTTACTACTTTACTTTAACCCCACGCTGATATAGGAGTTAGGACACTGCCTGTTCATTGATCATACTAGATTGCGGTCTAAAAAGATTGTACATTTTCCTCGGCTTATCAAGTTGAAATACGTGGGAAAGGACAAAAAGTGTATAGGAATCATTCAGCCTATACAGGCTCATAGACAAGATCATGGTTTTTAGACTAGTATTTATCTAGTCTACTCTTAAAGTAGTTTACAGGAGCTTTCGTTGTGTATCCATGCAATTGAGTGTGACGTCAGAACTTAGTGCATTTGATGGAGATAAAAGTAAAAGAAGTATGTTTTTCCAAGCTGTAGTGTCTACATTCTCATAGATAACACTGCTTGATAAATATTTTGAGATAGTTTTGATAAAGCTTTCAATACCTTTTCAGCTGGCAATATCCCTTAAAGGATAATTAAACCCTGGGGAAATATCCCTTTTAATAAAAAGAGAGGATAGACAGGAGCAATTTGAAATAAGTTCCATCAAAATTGGCTATTAAATGAGAAAGTTATGAAAGTTTGAAAAGTCAGTTTACTTTCTATGGTGATCCTCAGACTGGCAGTGTTGGTTCAAAAGAAGGATAACTCTCAATATGTTTTGTACACAAAATTTAATATTTTCTCCATTATCTCTAAAGATGCTGCTTGTCTCTTTGTGAACTCAACATATGTTGTGTCAAATACATTTTCCCATTATACACCTTGAGAGATAATGGGGAAAATAAGAAATTTTGTATACGCAACAATATGAAAAATTGTCCTTCTAAGTCTGCCATTTTGAAACACCAATGCCAACTTGAGGATTGCCATAGAAAGTAAATTGAGACTTATCAAACTTTCATAACTTTCTCATTCTGTAACAGATTTTGGTGGGACTTTTTGAAAATTGCTTCTCTCAATCATCTCTTTTCATTAAAATTGATTTTTCCGCAGGGTTTCATTCTTCTTTAAAATCGACATTTTCCATCAAATATACCCCAGACTGAATTAATTGTTGTCGCTCTTGTGATTTTGTTACTTGCAATTCTTGTTATTAAGTAACTGTTTCTGTGATTTTCTTGTTTACAGTATACAGCTTTATGTACTATGTATTAAAAAAAAGGAGGGGGGCAGACAGAACATTGATTCGTATTAATGAAGTTCAGTAGAGTAGACAATACATGTACATACATTTTCTTGTTAAAAAAATTGTAATGATTATATGACCAGGGTCCCGTTGCATAAAACTTACCATTAATGGTAACTCTGCTATCAATGGTAACTGCCATGGTAACGTTGCTCAACAGTGAATCAAATACATGGTTTCCATGGAAGTTACCATTGATAGCAAAGTTACCGTCAATAGTAAGTTTTATGCAATGGGGCCCTGAGCAATATTACATGTACATGTATATCAATTTCCTTCAATGTGCAGGAAGGTTGTCATATGACACACATGAGAGCATTGGTACATATGTTGGGCTGAAATTTCAAAAGTTCGACCTCTGAAGTTGAAGATACAAATCACCACCATGATTAGCAAAATTCTATTAAAAAATATGCCTTTTGCACCGTGGGATAATAATTTCCATTATTTCCATTACATCCCTGCAATCGGACCTCAGTTAAATGTACCTTGATCAACTAAAATTGTCATATTGTTTGATCGACGATCTTGTTCATCTGGGCTGATATTCAGTTCAATACTTGGATTAAGTAAAACTTTTACTAAGTGTCTTACTTTAAATTTGCTTATGTCATATTCAATTCAATACTTTGAATTTTACTTTAGTAAGTCAACTTAAAGCCAAAATTCTTAGTGATAAGCATTGTGACGTCATATTTTCAAGGCGCAATTAACACGACGCATCAAATACGCTCGAATACGCTATGATATAATTCTGCGCAGCTCATGATGACTGCGTATAAAAACCTATGCCTGCCAATCAAGGCCTCCAAAACAATTGGCTTACGTCTCCTAGGTAGGTGTCTTAGATTTACATGTAGGGTAAAATACTTAGCCAAAATATTGAATTGAATACCAAATTTTGCTAAGTATCTAAGCAAAAAACTAAGCAAAATACTCATATTTCTGACTTAAGTATTGAATTGAATACTGGCCCAAAAACTCATACATGAACCTGGAACCCTACTTGCCTATTGTTGGCACTCGCCAGGGGGGGGGGGGGGGGGGGGGGGGGGAGGGCGGTGGGGGCGGTCGCCCCCTCCAAAACACCAACAAAAAAGAAAAAAAGAAAGAACAGAAGGGATAAAAAACATGAGCGAGAAAAGAAAAAGGTAAGAGAAAGTACATGTAAGAAGATTGGGAGCAGACAAGGAACAATTCAAAGAAACGTCGGGGCTTCCGGGAGTGAGCTTTGCATACTCAGTAAGTGATTCGCACGCTTCACATGCTCACTACCACCCTCCCTATAAATGAAATCCTAGCTACGCCACTGATTGTTGGCAGTTGATATGGTGCAAGGTTATTTATAATCTTGTATTCGTGTGAGTGATTGTATGATCATATACCATATTAGAGTAAAAACTACATGTACATGTACATGTAACCACCCTCGAAATTTTCAGCAGTTTTTCTAGACCATTATGTTGAATATGTGAATATTGTAAGGTCTATTCTACTAGATTGAGTAGGCCAGTCACATCACTTAGATTCAATCAGATTTTAGTTGCAGCCCTTCCCTGCCCCTACACTACTTAAAGATGATTACTCCCTACGACAATGAGACACTTACCATTAGCTACACATAATACCAGTAGGTACTTGGCCGAGTTCAAGGAATCTGGGTTAGATTTTAATTGATATAGTTTCTATATTATTTTATGTTTTGTTTTACGTCTGAGGAGCATTTTTTTATGATCAGTACATGCATGCTACATGTACATGTAGTTCAACATGTCAAATGCCCTTGCCTGCCATAGGGGTGTTAAACATGGATATGTACCCTCTAATGTGTGCATTGAATTCATAAGACTCTAGAACCAGTAACATCTCAAGATTTGTCCAGTGTTCTGGTTTTTTAACTGAAAAAAATATATTGCAGACTTGCAGTATACCTAAAATGTAGTTGTTGATTGATTTTTAATTTACTATAGAAAATATAAATTGCTGCCACCAAAAAAAAAAAAAAAAAGAGAACAAAAGTTTACAAAACTTGATATGATAAGTACATGTAAATCTTTGCATACTGGACGTACTGTACATGTACATGTACTATAGCAAAGGGTGGTACACGTATGGTATGTACATGTAGTTTTGCAGAGTATACAGCCAGCCATAGGACCGGACCATGGGCGCTTTATTTTCATTTTGTTCCCTCCTCGTGTACCACCACTTCCAAGCTTTTTAGGGGATGGTTTTCCTAGAGATTGTGGGGGAGGGGGGGGGGGGGGGATGCATGGGCTTTTTAATGAACTAAGGATGGATTAGTACTTGTACATTTGGAATTATTTTTTGTCATTGCCCAAAGTAAGTCATAGTAGACTACGCAAATCATTTTTTAAAAGTGGGAGTAAACTGCATCCCTACAATTACCACACATAAATTCTGCTGTCGTCATTTGTAAATAACTGAATACATTCATGCAGTGCTTCAACAAGGTTTCTTAAATTCTAAAGGGGGAGGGGATAGATAGATGATCTGGGTTTTTTTAGTAAATCACCTGTGTGATTTGTACATGTACTGTATGTGGGTTGAGAGATACATGTAAATTGAAATGTTAGGAATCAGACGATCAAAATTCATTGCATCACTATACAGAAACTGTAGTGTAGCTTTAAACTTTCACACATGATGCGACAGTGTGGTAACACACTGTGGTGCAACACTGTTTTGTCTTCACACATGATGGGACTTTGTGTCACTACATATGCTAATGAACGCACATTAATGCGTCAACTCTCAATAAGAGAGCATATTGTCAAAACTTGTGCAAGCAATCTCATGGCAACAATTTTTGCACTAACTTTTTAGAAATTTGATTGGTGTGCATTTTTCTTGTATCTAGGCAGCAAACAAAACTGTGTTTTGCCTCGGCGACATTTTTTGTCGCCCTATACCCCATAGGCTTGTACACAAAAAAAGTGTGGTGACACAGCGTGTTACCACACTGTCCCATCATGTGTGAAAGCACCTTTATGATAACAAATTTTTACACTTGGAAAGTTGTAGTCTGCAGTTCATGTCTTGCAAAAATTATATTTCTGGATGGGGCTTATTTTGTTTGGGCATTGGATTTGACCAATCAGCTGTATAGGTTGTCTGCTTGGTGCTGTCCTTATGTGACCTGATAAAAATGTATGACCTTCCCATTTCTTCATATGATGTCTCTTTGAATTAATTAGTGTGTACGCTACATCAGCTATTTGACATTTAATTATAGAGTGGATGTTCAGCTTTATGGCATTTACCGGTATTTATAATACTTCATACAAGTTCAGCATAACATTATCCAGTCTCAACAGACTATCATTCTTTGATGAAATGAAAAGAAATGAAAGGGAAGGAAAGTTAAAAACGTGAAACCATTAGGATAATTCGTGCGCAGCTCCAAATATACACACACTATCTATGTACAGTGGGTATATCTCCAGCACCCTGAAGCA
>CM057167.1:20057552-20122014 GCA_029962745.1 Echinometra lucunter
TTCTTATCATTACTCATATATGTATATTGCTTTACCCATTGACTACCAAATTTTCTTATTCCCATAGGGCTTGTTCAGTACCATGGCACTAGAGTGGGGAGTGGGTTAACCATACTTGATTGTTAGAACTTTTGAGATGCTGGTGTTGAATTCCTATTATATCTTTACTGGCAAAACAAGAAGAAAAGAGAATTCTGAAATATGAAATTGTGCAAATCGTATCGGTTTTGGTATTTATTCAGTTGCATGAAGTGAGTGTAAAAAGATGATACAAAAAAGTACAAACATCTGTTGTTAAAAATTAACAAAGTTCATTATTTGGAAGGCATTGAATTTCATCAGTAAAGTAACTTTCTTTTTTGATAAAAAAGTGGCATGAAGAGAAAGAAGAACTTTAAAAAAAAAAAAAAAAACAGAGGCAAATTCAAAATATAAAACCTACTAAAACATAATTATGAACAGTTTTGAAGGAGATGAATTCTAAGAAAATTATGAAATTGGTTTTAAAAGTGTATAGGTTATCTTCATTATCATACAATTCTACTTTGATACTACATGTGTACAAGTGAACATGTACATGCACTGTACATTTCAGGCTATGCTTATAGAATTACAAAACTATATGTTACATGCAGTCTGTCACTTCTCTAGCACTGATAGTGGCACTGTTAAAAACTATTTTGTATAACTGTTTTCCATAGCAAGTTTTAAATTAAGAGCACAAATTCCTTGCTCCAAGTGTATACAGATATTCAAATTCTTGAATGGGTAACCCTGCTGTGGATTTCATGATCTAATTTCTGAAAGTTTCACTTTCCCTACCTCATGCTCTATTTTTAAAACTGATCTTGAGCTCCAGTAATGGACTTCCATTTTTCTACATGCTTCTCAATTCAGACTAGAGGAAAGTTATGAACTTCATATGAAGAAAACATGTAGACGGAGGAGTATACATGAAATTTGAACGTATGGTTTAAAAAAACAAAATAATTTTTATCATTCATTTGGTATTTTCAGGAGAAACATAAAAAGAGTGGTTATGAATATTAGAAGAACATCAATCATATGAATGCATAAGAATATGAATACAATAAACGATACAATATTTGGGGATGTCACGTTACATATGTTTTTTTAGTTCGGGTACAACTTGGACAGCACTGGAGCTGAAAAAGATTGCTGCTAACTGGTCATATCAGTACACACACATAGCAAGCCAGTTATACCCCTCCCAGTTATTCTTCCCAGTTACTATTTTCTTCTGTAAAACCCCTCCCCTGAAGAAAAATTATATTATTTTCCTTTAATGAGATTTGAGGTTTGAATATAAATATGCTTGGTATTGGTCTCATTGCAAGAATAGTTCACCCACATGTACACTGCAGGCATGATAATTTGCTGGAGATTCCCTCAAGTCACTGTTATAAGAACACTATGCAGCTACATGTATTGAGATGATAATACTAAAAATATCACCCTTTTTCCTTTAAAACAAAAATAAGCCTGCAAAGGTCAGATTCATGCCTAGGGAATCGTTTTGAGTGAGGATAGAAAATAGATGTGTCTTCATGAGCTCAAACTTGAAGAATAGTTCGCTATTTCTGATCCTATGAATCAGCCCGATCAGAGAATACGCCATGAGCTAATTGTCAGATGAAGGCAGCATTAGTACGCTATTTTGCTCGGAAAGTATTACATGTAAAGCCACCCAAGTCTTGGACTTATTTGCAGAATAGCCTGCAAATTCGCAAAATGAAATAGCGTGCTATTTTTGACGCATCCTCATTAGCTTCAAGATCTAGCTTAAAGTGATTACACAATGGTAAGAACTTTTTTGATGTATGATAGAGAATAGAATTCTAAGAAAAATGACATTAAAATATGATTTTTCAATCGAAATCAATGTATTTTGGCTAATTTTCTCATAAAAAGTCAAGAGCTGACCAAAAAATTGGAGTATGAGGTATGACGTCAAAGTGGGTACCCAGCTTCGTGCATTGCAGTTGTGCTGCGCGCTAGACTGTACAACATGTATTATACCTTGCGCGCATTTTGCTACATGTAGATGTGCGCGACAAGGTACCCACTTGGACGTCATTTTGACGTCAAAGTGGGTACCTGGTTGAAACTGGGTCACAGCTGAGGGGTCAAAAACTATCAATTGCATCAAAAGATATTAGGCCAAACCACAAAATGAGGACCTCTGTCACGAATAGGTTAACACCGTTAGAAGTCCATATTTTACATGTAGATTACATGTACATGTATGAGCTCATGGTTTGATTATAAGGTGTGTTACCAAACTAAAAATGTAACATCTCACAATATCAACTGATGATTTTGTATGAATACCCATAATTGAGTGAAACAACCAAACTAAAGTTAATATTTTTTTTAAAGAAAAATATATGTACATTGCATTTTGTGTTTTGATATTTATGCAACAGATTTTCATTTATTACTTTTGTCTGTTTCCCTCTGCAGTTGACAAGAAAGAATTACAACAGTGGTGAGTAGATTGAGCAATATTGTACTCTGAAATTTAATCTTTGGTTATGATTGACTATAAAAGATATTGAAATTTAACAGAACATACACTGAAAAGCATGACCAGAGCTATATTTCATTCCATATTGAAATGGGTGTGTACATATAGTATAGTATGTCACCTCACCCGCCCCCTTCACCCCCCCCCCAAAAAAAAAAAAAAGAAAAAGAAAAAGAAAATCACAGTCAACATTTTGATTCGATCATTAAATAAATGAATTTTATAATATGAAAAGTCATTTTATATTTCTATTACTATTTGTCTACCATTCAGCCCTATACAGTCCATTAGTCGCAGAGAATTAGGTATTTTTGTATTTCATACTGGGTAAGCAACTTCCATCCAAGTTTTCACAGAAGGGAGACTGCAAGCACAATGCAATTATTGAGCACTCCTTTTAAATTTGTTGAAAAGGAAATGACTGTTGGGTTTTTATCAACTGATTGTTATGGCAGAGGTTAATTCATCATGTAATATTTATCTCCTTTGTTGCCATTGTTGTGAAAAATGTCTTTTGTTTGACATGTGGCTTCAGTAAATACTACACAACCTATATGTAACTAGTATTGTAGAAGTTTGTAAGGCATTGTATATTTGTTGTGAAACTATTTGTGAGTGTAAGTGAACATTAAAGGGTAAGTCCACCCTAGAAGTTTCACTGTTTCAATAAAAGGAGATAAATTTGAACAGCATTTTAAAAAAGAAATGAGCAAAATTGGTCAAAGAATAAGAAAATTACACTCATTTACATCTTCTAGTAAATTACTCTTGGCTCTGCAAATTGGCAACACTGATGACAACATATGTGAGCAGCTCTCCATTCACTTTGTACATGGAGTTTCACATTTTCTCAATTTTCTTGGAAGTTACACATTTTCTCACCCCATAGTCAAAGTCTGTTATGTAAAAAGCAATCCTTCTGAACATTCATTGACTGTGGGGGTTAGAAAATGTGTAACTTCGAAGAAAATTGAGAAAATTGAGAAAATGTGAAATTTTATGTACAAAGTGAATGGAGGGCTGCTTGCCTATGATGTCATCAGTCTTGCCAATTTGCAGAACCGAGAGTAATTTACTAGAAAATGTAAATGAGTGTAATTTTCTTATTCTTTGACTGATTTTGCTCATTTCTGTTTTAAAAAAGCTGATCAAATTTAACTCCTTTTATTGAAACAGTGAATCATCTTGGGTGGACTTTCCCTTTAATACTGTGAACTGTGAACACTTGTTCCCTTAGAAAAAAAACATACATGTAGCTTGAATAGAGCAATGTTGGTGTAGTAATGCTCGTAGAGGAAGAAACAAAACTTGAAAAGATCTTTTTTTCTTCCTTTATGTACACAGTTCATTTACAGTAATAATGTACAAAGGGAACTAAGCTTTTGCCTTTTTTTAGTTCCCTTTCCCCCTTATTTGAATAGTATGTTATTGTGCACAAAATATGAAATTGTAATTTTATATAATGATTTGGAAAATTAATGATTTTGAATCTTTAATCTAGGTTTGCCTGAATGTATTTTAAGCTATTGCCCTAGGGAGCTGGTTGGTTTTTATGCTGAATCTATGTGAATTCGGGAAATCACCAGTCTACGGGTTAAGAGTATTTTATGGTGTAATAATATAATGTAATGATAATAATATTGGATATTTCTATCTAGCACACATATCCACCGTACAAGGTGCTCAAGGTGGTCTAAAAGTACCCTGGCTCAGCAGTTTGCCAATGTAAGCTACCAATTTCAGTGCTCACAGCATTCAAGGAATTCCTTCCTGCCAGTACTCATTAACACCTGGGTAGAGAGTGGCAAATGTACGTTAATGTCTTGCCAACGGACACAAGTGCTGCAGTGGGATTCAAAGCCTGGACCTCATGGTTCACAGTCCGGGGACTTATCCACCGATCCACAACACCTCTACAAATGATCACTTCCGCAATACTGTATACATGTACACAGGACTGAAGTTACCGTAGAGAGAAATGAAGTTGCCTCATCAATCTCTATCACACCCATAAACCAAGACACATTACAACATCCAAACCATGAATAGATTCATGTATTATTCAAGACCATATGCATTCAGGTGATAGGAATAGCAGAATTTACACCGGTTAACAAATCATTCCCCGGTGATTTTCCTCTGCCTCTGCAACCCACTGCCTCAGAGGAAAAGCTCACACTCGTCATAAAGGGAAGACATGTTAAGTAATTGAGAGAAAAAAGCTGGAGAATTGGAAATCCTGGAAAAATCCATCACTGGTAATTTTTCCATACATGTATGAGAGCATGAAACATGTTTTTGTCTTTTGGCTTTGGATTTAGTGTATTGGAAATCACGCTGTATTGGAAATCACGCTGTATTTGTGAGGAGAGGGTGTAAAAATCAGTTCACAGATGTTGGTTAATTTCTGTGAATAAACTGCAATAATCAGTTCAAGAAAATTTGGGAATACATGTATATCTGCAAAAGCAAAAATCATAGTCATATTTGCGATCAAAAGAAGAAATCCATGTACTAGGATCAGAAAATTATTTTCCTTTATGATCTAACAATGAATTTTTAAAAATTGATGTTCAGTGCACGACTATCAGCTGAAGATGTGGAAACGACCTCAAACAGGGAATGTTAGCATATATACCGTGTGTCTCAAAAAAAACGTAACACTTTTGAAATGGTTGCCAAATTGAGCATATGTAATTTTATGAAGAAATGTCGATATGTATAGAAAGCTGAAGGACCAACCTTTCATATGATATGAAAAATTGGAAAAATAAATCATGCTTCGATGAACAGTGTTCACTTAAGTTAGAGGTATGAAAATGTGCCTGCGCAGGATTTTTCCTTCCAATTTTGGACAGGTAGGTTACTTGTAGCTTACAAAATAAGGTCGATATGAGATATTCATGATCGATGGATCAACAGGATATTTTGAATACCTTGAATACCATTCCTTTTTCTCTGTTATTTATCAATCCCGAAACACCACCGCCCCAACCCCCCCCCCCCCTACACATACACGCACACATACTTCCACTCCCATCTTATTGTATCATTGATCTGGTAGATGTGAACGGGATTAAGGATGAATGAGAATTGGCTAAATTGAAATATTCCAAATCATAATTAACATTACGCAACCCACTGTCCTCCCCCTCCCACACACACACACACACACACACACACACACGCACGCGCGCGTGTACACACACACACACACATTAGGGCAGACATGACAAAAACAAGTTAAATTTTTTTTTTTAAAGATGTTCATGTTTCTTTTATTTTTTTTCTTATTTACAACTGCTTTGTTCATCTTAAAATGAAAGATCTGACAAAAGTAATCAGTTCATAGTCCACATGGCTATCTTTTCTTCTTGACTGAATATCACGGCTTTCAAAGTACCGATTGAGTAAGGGTACCGGCATGGGTGGTGTTTGGGGATTGATAAATGACAGAGAGAAAGGACTGGTATTCAAAACATCCTTTTAACTCTTAATCCATCGATCATGAATATCTCATATCAAATTTATTTTGTATGCTATACCTGTCCAAATTTGGAAGGAAAAATCCTGCGCAGGCCCATTTTCATACCTCTAACTTAAGTGAACCCTGTTCATCGAAGCATGATTTTTTTTCAATATTTTCATTTCATATGAAAGGTTGGTCCTTTAGCTTTCCATACATATTGACATTTTTTCATGAAATAATATATGCTCAATTTGGCAACCATTTCAAAAGTGTTACGTTATTTTTGAGACACACGGTAGAGATTCATTCAGCAGATCTGTTTTAAAGGGGGAATGCATAATAGCGTTTAAAAATAAAATCATAATACATGTATTTACCTATCATTTATAGCTCAAAGTTTCCTGCACATTTCTTATGTATTGCGAAAAGATCTGGTTTATTATCCCAGCATTTTCGACACAAACACTCTTCCATAATGACCATAGTTACCATAGCAACTCAGTAAATAATAAAGTATACAGTATTTTGGGATAAGCCTACTGAACTACCTACATGTAGAATCTGTCATGCATGCCTGTTAAACAAACACATAAGTGACAGAATTGAGAAGTCTTATTAGCTCTTTTCCACGTAGATATTAACCCATTCATGACAGGAATTATTTAAAGCCTAATTTGATCAGCTTTTACTCTTCAAATTGGCAACACCAACATTTTTATTTTATTGCTACATTTTTCTTATAAAACGTCAAGTATCTGAAATGAATATAAATTGACAGAAATTACGATGAGAAGTCAAAAAGTTGCCAATTTGCAGGGGAAACGGTGATTTTAAACTTTCTATCACATTGCCAATTTAAGGATTTTAATGCATATTTTCATTTTAAAAATTTTCAGCATCAAACAACGAATATTGACACAACCAAAATGGGCACAGTTTGTGTAGATTTTTTTTGCTCTTTCTGCTCATGTATTTGGTATAATTTGTAGGGCTCTGCATCAAAAGTTATTAGGTCAAACCACAAAATGTGGACCTCTGTCACGAATGGGTTAAGGTGAAAGGCTCCATTGAGCAATTTACCGCAATATTACTTGTACATTTAATAATAACAGTATCATAGGAGAATGACACATACATGAATAGTTGTACCGGCAAGTGGGAGAAACAGAGTCTTTGAACCTGTTTCCACAGAGCTACATGTATCATGGTATCATGGAGAAATTTGATATGACACATGCACTAGGCAAGTTAAGCCAGTTATACATGTACTCAAATACTGATTATTTCTAAACAACACTGAATAATAGAGTGAATAGGAGTGAATTACTCCTGTTTCTACTTCTCTCTTCTCACATGCACAGTATTTTGTACATATATTTAATGGCCCCAAATCAGTATTCACATACCTGTCACAACAAACACAGCCAATTATTCCTGTGCAATAAATCAATCATAAATCACAGGAGGCCGTGCAAACAGATCTGGTAGTGTCAGTGTGAAAGCGCTCCAAGTCCACACATGAATTTGTCAAATATTGATGGGAACACCTGCCTGTGAAAAAGAAAAACGACTGCTGTTTCACACATATAACAGAAAGTACATTTCAGGGATTGCAGTTCAGATCCAGAAAGGCAATTCCTCTTTTTTTTTTTTAAGGGAAAGTCCACCCCAAAAGTTTCACTGTTTCAATAAAAGGAGATAAATTTGAACAGCATTTTAAAAAAGAAATGAGCAAAATCTGTCAAAGAATAGGAATTTGCACTCGTTTACATTTTTAAGTAAATTACTCCCAGCTCTGCAAATTGGCAACACTGATGATATCATATGTGAGCAGCTCTCCATTCACTTTGTACATGAAATTTGATATTGATACTGCATGCTAATGCTAGTACATGTATATGAATGCAGTGTGCTTTACCGTGATTGCACCTGTTTTAAAATATGATAGGTTTTTTTTCAAGTTATGAAGTATCATACTGCAGTTTGATATGATATACATTTAAATGTAAGTGTGGATAAATCAGCCCTGTTTATTGATTCTCAAGTCCTAATTTATCATAATTATCATCATCAGTTAACCATGGATCCCCAGAGGCATTGACGAAAGTCTTCTGTCTGATCTTTTCAGTAATATATTCAATTTGATTCTCTCTTTAGCAGATCACTCAGTTTGTAAATGAAATTGATTCTAAGAAAATACTTATAATAAATACTTAATAGGCACAATCGTTCTCCGTTTATTTACTCTCCCATATTTGCGAGTGGTAACATTTTTTTTTTTTGGGGGGGGGAGCTCCTGAAACTCTCCTGCCATTTGTCATGTAGTAAGTAATTGAGGTGAATATTCATGTTGCTACTGAGAAGCTGACTGATCGTGTGATTTGTTTGGCTGTCGTTAATGTAATCGAGTCGTATTCCTTTCACTGATTTTTATCAATCCCATCCGTCAACCCATTTTCTTTGCTTAGATCTGACTTGACGACACATTAGGAAATTATGCCCATAAAGGGAGAGGGGATGGCAAAAGAGACATTGTAGAATTGTAGTGGATCTTGTTTTTTCTTTTCATCTGTTATGCTTAGATTATAATCTTCTTTTGTGTCGCAATATTTCTTTTCCTTCAATGTATAGGCTTTATGTACAGTGTATATTCTGTAACTTGAGGAGTTATCATCCAAACTTTAATAGCTGCATTGTATTGAAAATGCATATTATGCAAAGATCAAAAAAGATTATTATAATATTTATTGGTTGATTTTTGTGCTGTTTCTTAAGGACATTAGTGTTGCACATTTTGTCCATTTTCTCACACTTTGGTGGCTAATTACATATAGGAATACAATCTTTGTATTTTGCTCTATCAGTTTTATGAATGTATCTGCAAGTCACAGAAACATATATACATGTATACAAGTACAATGTGAATCAATAAAATTGCACCACTTTTTGATCATTCGCTATTTACAAATTAGATTATAAATGTGACTTACAGCTGTAGTGGAAGAGTAATTCTTTCTGAATAAGCAGTAGACAATTGAAAAGTTAGTTTTATTCACTCGTATTATGTAGGATGAAGGCACTGCAGACATGCATTTTAAAAGATTGATTAAAGGCTAAAAGAAAATCAATCTGTACAGTCTCACCATCACCTCTTGTGCTTTAGTGCATAGATGCCAGTCTACTTATGCCTGGTCTTTAACTTTGATAAGAAATCCTAAAATGTACTGTCAGATGGAAAAAATGCTGGAGAAAAAAAAATGCCCCAGATGTTGAAGGAAACTTTAATAAGCACATCCCTGGTTGACGTAGATGACATTTTTAGCTCATCGGTTTCCTGCGTATAAAGCGTATTTTTAACCACAAATTAAGTAGTTGACATTGAGGCAAGAGAATCCCTCATATACATTAGTTGAATAAACAACATCCAAAAATGGGCACCTGCATGGTGAGAAGGAGAATACAAGCATAATTGTTCTTTTTATAGAACATAATAATCACCCATTCGGATGATAACAACTGAACAAGTTTCTTGCATAAAACGTTTAGGAAATACATGTATCGTCTCTTTGGAGACAGAAGGGCATAAAGTCTGTACAAAATGGTTGAGTTAACGCCCTTCCGGCTGTGAACAGACATTTTCCTTTTCTATTGCATTCAAGCCCTTTTTATTTTAATATAATGGGACTGTCTTGACAAGACCACCTTGGTCTATGTTACCCTTGTTTCCATATAAAATTATCTGCCTCAGCTCTGTATTTCTGTTAATATCAGATTGCAAATTAAGGAATGATTTGTGTATACATTTATGCTTTTATTGGCATTAAAAATGAATTGAACTTGATGTACTTACATGTAGGTTCAAATTAGCATGCCAGTTCTCTTCATAAAAGTTTACTTTCTTCAAAAATTCACTTATTAATGATAAACTATATTTCGTAAATTCAAAGTTTTGGATTTCCATTGTATTAGTCTCTTATGGATATCCAGTTGTTTGGTGCAAAATCTTTTTCCCCCTTTTTTTTTTTTTGGGGGGGGGATGAGTGGGAGGTGGGAGGTAGGAATGGGATGAATGTTATTTAATTTTCCACAAACATTCTCTCCTTTTATTTATAGAATTGAGTTATCCCCTAGAGTAACTTTTCACAAAGGATTCATTGCTGCCTATTTATCTAATTCAAAGGTGGCTACGTACAGTACCGATCACATTTCTAAGAAAATCAATATTGGTCTTCAAATCCTCACACCAACTTTAATATCAGCCACAGACAATATTGCAACATGAAGTATGTGGGGTACCTGTTTGCTTTTCTTTCACTTTTTGAAAAATGTCATGCCCATGTCTGAGGGGAAATTGACAAGAATGATAGCAGCAAACCAGAAATTAAATTTGATCATGCTTCCAAAGACATTGTATGTCTGTTCACTTTATTTTTTCTGGTGTTTGAATGAGTTCATGTTTCCTTTTGTATTTCGTTGGAGACAATTTTTTTTTTTTTTGCTTGGTCTCTTTATCATTTCTATTTTGTAGTAAAGCAGAAACTGTTGTAGCACAGTTTTTGTTGAATATTTAAGCAATCATCATACTGTACCAACATGAAAAACTCAAACTAAAAAAGCATTTTTGCTCAGAAAATGTATTGTATTTTTGTATGTTTTAAAATATCAGATTTACTGACTTTCTTCACACCTTTGGTCAGCATGATCAGTGGCATTGATTGATGGGGGAAAGGATTTCTTGAAAACACTTGCTAGGTTTAGCATAAAATTTCATGTGATTGTATTGTACCCTCATGAATGTGTAATTACAAAGGTGAAATGTGAAAAATATCTGTTCTTGTCCTGACTTGAGGCCCTTCATGTGCATCACTTTTTGGTGACACGACATTTGCTCCTGCGACAACTGCTCCTGTCTTAATTTCTCCGAAGACATAGGGTTAGGGTTAGGATTGTGATAAGGGTTTTCGTTCAGAATAATGTGAGGATAAGGATTAGGGTTAGTGTTAGGTTTAGGGTTAGGTTTTATGTTTAACTTAACGTTCAGAATTTCCACAGGAGCAATTGTCGCCGGAGCAAATGTCATGGAACCCACTTTTTGGTCCCTTTCTTGTTTATTCCTTGTGCATTGTGACATTTAAATTACTCTCTATCTATGGGTGATGGGACATTATCTGTTCATTCCAAGAATCCAAAACAAGATTATTTATAGGTAAAGTGTCCCATGGCTGCTTTCTTGAGCAATCAATCTTTGATTTGACAAATGTGATGTATAGGTGATGGCATGGTTCTCGCCAGTACATAACACCCATGGTTCCAATACCATGCATAAAGGATTTCAGACAAGGAAGAACCATGTGTGAAATTGCTGCACCATGCATGGCAACAAGGGTAAAAAAATATTGGAGTATATATTCCTAACAATAATGATAAAAGTCACAGATTGTTTTGCTTTTTGGCAATGTATTTTTTACTTTTATGCCATTAGTAGACAACTCCTCCTTATCAAGAAGTATTTTTCAACCTTTTACGATAGCATAAACTGCCGCCACACCTAACTTTAGGTGTTATTCCGTAAAACTTCCGAAACTTTCACGCTTTGCGCAGAGTGGGAACCGTGTGTGGATTTTTTTTTAGTGAGAACTGTGATGGGAAATACACTAAAAAAAAAACCTAAACTGCTGAATTACATGTACCATTCAAAAGGGTGGACAAGTGACTACATTTTCAAAATGTTAGATTGACACTTTGAACATGCTGGATGCAACACTGGATTCCAACATTTCTACCATTTTGAAAATGCAGTCACTCCTTTACCATTATTAAATGGTGATGTAACATTTTCATTTTTAGGGTGAATCTGTTCATTCCAGAACAAAATTATTTATATATAAATTCTTCTCGTAGCTTCTGTCTTTAGCAATCAATCTTTGATATGACAAATGTAATGTATAGGTGATGGGATATTATCTGTTCAATCCAAAACAAGATTAATTATAAGTAAACTCTCCTGTGGCTGCTCTCTTTAGCAATCACCTTTTGATCATTGACAAATGTAGACACTGTGACATTTCAGGTGACATTTAAAGAATTTTTATGGATTTTTTTTTTCTCAGCTGTGACGTCTACATTGCCATCACTTGTGATAAAAATCTACAAAAAGTTACCCTTTATTCATTCTGAATAAAGGTGCTTGGTGTGATAATTTCCTGTAGGGAAGGTTCACATTATGCCCTGGCTTTTCAGTAACTGTCATTTGACCTGTAGTTGTGGAAAAACATTTGCATCTACAAGAGATAAGTGCACTCATGCCTGCTGATGTAGAAAATGCATTCCTGATTTAGAATATGGGCAGGAGCTGAGACAATTTCCGTCATCCTCGCCTCTACCATGCAGTTTTGTCTGCCAAGGGCCAGGAGGACAATAACCATTTGGTACATTTCTGGCTCTCAAGCAATTTTTTTTTTACCAGGGAGGGTTATTAATTCTCATGCCTATTTGATAAAAATCACTGCTTGTTATGATGTTAGATTTTATCTGTATTTTTTTTTAATGGCTCATTCATGTTTTTCCTTTCATTGTCATCATCATCATCATCCCATTGTCTTCATCACCTCTAGCAGCAACATCAATATCATCCTCATTCTTGATAATTATCATCACCAGCATCATCACCACCATCACCACCACCATCATCATCACTATCATCTCATCATCATCATCATCATCATCATCATCATCATCATCATCATCATCACCATCAATCATCATCATCATCATCATCATCATCATCATCATTACCATCATCATTACCATCATCATTACCATCATCTCCATCATCATCATTCTTGATCATCACCATCATCATGATCACCATCATCATCTTAAGCATCACCACCACCACGATGGCCATGGTCATTGTCATTGTCATCATCACCACCACCACCACCACCACCACCACCATCACTATCATCATGATCATATGATCATCATCATTATCATTATACCGTCATTAAGATCATCACATCATCATCATCATCATCATCATCACAAGTTGAACAGTCACCATCAGCACCACAACCACTGCCATTTTCTTCACCACCACAGTTGATATCAGCAATTATTACGATCACGGAATTTATGCTTATTATCTTGCCAACATCATGACAATAATTGCCATTACAGTATCATCATGTCATGTGATTTATAACTCTTCCGTCATATGGTGTACATGTATGCTGCAAGGCCACCAGAATTTTTTTTTTTCACCAAATGCCACATCAAATGAATTTCTGTTTGTATATTCATTTCAGTCACATTCATCATGAGGGTTTCAGTAGTCAGTACCTTTCTCTCCTTCAACTACCCCTCCCTGCAGCCCAGCAAAAAAGAGTCCAAAATCTAAAGGGTCAAGCGTGCCTTCTCAAAATTTTGCTAATGAGTGCAGAGACCGAGTATACAATGGACTCGAAGATGATAATGTAAGGCCTCTGATACTGTTTCTTGACGTGTACGTGGCTATGCCTTTAGAGTCTTGATTGATCAAAGATTTGCTAATGGAATAAGCTGGTAGGAGGCCAACAGCTTGAGCAGTCTACTGGACGCTGAGTTGACCTGTATCTTGCTAGATTGTCATGTTGGTACTGCAGGGGCACATTCAGGATTGTCTGGGGGGGGGGGTGCAATTTTCATGGGGAATGCGATTTAATGAATTGTGCAGGACTTATGAGAAAGAGGATAGAGGATGACAAGGAGATATATTAATTAATATTTTAAAAGTCTTCATTGCCTTTTTCAACCTGTCATTTTTCCCATTTTTTCCAATGGAGAGAGTGAACTGCAGCTGTTTCACCTGTTTCAGCTGTTTAAGACCCTCTGAAATCCATATATACAGAACAATATTTAGGAGACTGTGTACTTCTGTGAGAGAATATTTTGCCAGAATACGGCTTGTAGAAAAATTGTACATTAATTAAAATGTGTCTCGGAGATTTCTCTGGCACAAGCAGTTCAGCATTCAGACCATGACAAAGAAAGTCTAGACAATTGTCCACTACTGCATTATCTCTGTGTGCACTCTGTATTAAGCTCTATAGAAATGTATTTCATTATTATTATTTTTTTTTTTATTGTTGTGTGGAGTGTATGGTGCACATTTATGAACATTAATGCATGTGTTAAGAGTACTAATGGGCAGTCCAGTGCTCATGCCATGAGTTGACTAAAGCTGCCAATGGGTGTTAATCCAGGATTTGTTTGAAGTTACAATGTATGATATGATTGTACTTTACTTGGCATTCTTGTTTCAGTGATAGTTTTAACTTTCGTTTTTGTTTTCTTCCTTCTCTAATGTTCCTCTTCTTCTTCTTCTTCTTCTTCTTCTTCTTCTCCTTCTTCATCATCTTCATTATCATCTTCTTCTCATCTCCCTTTTTTGTTCATCATCATCATCTTTTCTTCCTCATCATTATCATCATCATCGTCATCATCATCATCATCAGCATTTTCTTCTTCCTCTTTTCTTATTTGTACTATTTTTCTTCTTCTTTTTCTTTTTCTTCATCTTCACCATCTTCTCTCTCTTCTCTTCCTCTTCCTTTCCTTCTTCTTCTCCTCATCCTTTATGCAGGCATAGAGATTTCATGAAAGATTGTCCCAGTGGTGCCTTGGGGAAAGAGGTGAGTATATAATACTCCTTGTATCATTGAATGAAAAGGAGGGGGGTCGTAAGCTACAATGTAAGCCCTTTGTGTTTAGTGGCTAACAGTCAGTATCATTCATTTTTTTAATGTAACTTTGTGTTATTTATCTTCATTCTACATACTTTGATGTGTTAAATCAGTAAGAAAATTATGACAGGAAAAAAAATACACTCACATTATTCAAGTCGATATCTGTATGCACGTGGCAGCATGTATTTCTGACAAGTAGCCTCCAGATTGTACAGTGTAGTTGCATGCACATTTACAAGAATGCAGGTCTGATAACATAGGCACGTTGAGCACTGGTACTTCATCAGATGGAGAGCGTAAATCAGGACTTGATTAATTGAATCAGTTCTTCTTGTAAAGCTAGTTAGATCTCTCTAGAACATTGCTCAATGCTGCAATTAGGTTTCTACTCAGCACGATGAAGGCTCTGGGGGTTTTATGATTACTGGATCGGTTGGATGATGGTGGTGGTAATGATTACCATGGAGAAATATTGAAACATGATTACGACCTCTTTGTGAGAATGGAGAATGGCATTGAAAATATTGAAGCTTTGGAACATATTGAAGCTTTTTGACTCACACTCACCAGAATATAACACAAGAATCAACAGACAGCCAAAGTAACTAATGGGAAAAAAGCATAAATATAACTGACTCTGACTGGCTGTCTAGCTGGGAATGACAGGAAATTGGGCTTTCTTTCTTTATCATGTTTCGATGCAGTGCAGACCAGAAATGATATCATCTTTCACAATAGTGCAACTTGAGTGAAGTGAAGGAGGAAAAAGAAGATGAATGAATGAATGAATGAATGAATGAATGAATAAATAGCTCCTTGTACTGGAACATTCTGAACATGTCTGAAAACCCAACTGAACATTGAACATCACATCAAGGTGGAATTTACCTTTTGGTGTTGAAGTAATTCATCCTTGTCTGATTAACTACCAGTATTACATGCATTACGATTTGATAGACATTGTGGGGAAATGAAATCGTCATTCCCAGTTATTGTTTATAATTTTTTTCCAGGGTTACATTAGTGAGAATGAATTCACATACTCAAATGGTATGAATTTTGCTTCATTGTGATATTTTTTGACAAAAAAAGAGATAATACTGATCAAACTTAAATTCAATCCCTTGACTACTAAATTCTTTCATTCCCAACTCTCTCTCTCTAAAAAAAAAGAGTGAAGGCGTTCACTCTGTTAGGGGTGAATTTCAGAAGAGAGTGCATTTAGAGTGAATTAAGAGTAAAAATTGTGATATTCACTCTTTATTCACTCTTTGAGAGGTGACCTCAGGGATCACTCAAGGACTCAAGGACTGTGAGTGATCACTGAGGTCACCCCTCAAAGAGTGAATAAAGAGTGAATATCACAATTTTTACTCTTAATTCACTCTTAATGCACTCTTAACGCACTCTCTTCTGAAATTCACCCCTAACAGAGTGAACGCGTTCACTTTTATTTTTAGAGTGAGAGAAGTAGGCTAAAATATTGGAACTATCTGGTTCCAGTATCCATTGGGTTAAATGGTCTTATGAACAACATGATCTGTATTTACTTCCATATCAACACCTCGTGTGAGCACTTACTGCTATATCATGCATGTATAATGAAATAAATGTTAACTGCTGATACAGTATCAAACAAAAGTGAGTACACCCTTTACAAAATTTTAAAAATCAAATGTAAATTCTTACATAAATGTATTAAACACGCAAGCCTTACAACTATGATAGAGAAGACTGGTGTATTGATAGGAATTATCTCTTCCATAACAATAATGCAATAGCTCAAGGATTTTGTTTAAATTTGTGGCAACAAAAGTTAAGCACACGCTCCAGGGTGTACTCATTTTTGTTGGATACTGTATAACCATATCCCTGCATTAGCTTTTGTGGGATAGAATCATAGGATACTGGTAATATTTTTATGATAAGAAATCATTATTGCTGTTACAGAGAGCATAGGAAGGTCTACACATATCATATTCATCAAATAGTGAATTTTTCCATACTACTAAAATTGCCTTTATTTAGTGTCTATCTGATGAGAACGTAATCAAGAAGACTTTAAGTTCCCCATCTCTTCTACGTTAGCCAGTTGAATACTGAGCCTGAGACAACTCACACTGGGGTCTATTGAAAATATGTGCTATACTGAGATCAAAGCATGCTCAACAGGTTAAATTGATCCCTAACTTAGGAATTTATCAAACATTTTCAAATGACAAATCTGGAGCAACTTTGATAATGTCTGTGAATTGAAACCTCGTCGTCTATTTACCAGAAAATACCATTTCGCCGTGGCATATATGATATTGATTTCATTCTGGCAATTGTTGATTTTTGCCATTGCCTTGCCCTGGACATATTTTCATGTTATTTCTACTTGTACCTCTTGAGCAGTGCAATCGATATGCGCTGCTATAATACGACATTTCCGCTCAGAATCACCATCCATTAAAATTGATTTGCTTTATTAGTTTTTCTTGGCTTTCCAGTCTTAGAACAGAGAGATAATGATTCCAATAATTGCATACAGTGCCATGAATGGCTTTGGGTTTTTTGAGAGACAGATCAGCTCAGGCCAGGGGCATTTATGAAATGTTATGTGTTTTAAGTGTGGGGTTCTTTTTTCAGTTAGAATATGATGGTGATATGAAGGAAGGAAAGGAAAAGGGGAATCCAATAGATGTATGAAATTGATGAATTGAGAGTTAGAAGAAGGATAGAAAGATATTAGGAGGAAACTGAGAAAAATTTGAAATGAGGGGTAGGGAAAGAAGAGTCAGACATAATGTATTTCAGATGAATAGAGACTGAGAATGAAAATAAAAAACGAAGAGAGAGAGAGATAGCATTTATTTGTGGTATTGAATATTTTATTGTCCCTAATGCATCTGGAAAGAAAAACAAGTTTTTTTTTACATGATAATTGCCAGCATTAATCTTATTAATGTCTGATTGAAAGTATTCAGAATGATAATTATGGGTAATAGGTTTTACTGAAAAACTAACTCTTAATAGTTAGATTTACGATGTGAGGGGCTGCCTAATGTTGCTCATTAGTGACTGTCATTGCCCCATGACGGATGAGTTCAAAAGACAGATGCAAGTGTGTCTCAGTTGTTAACCCATTGCTTACTGGAACCGGGGGGGGGGGGGGGGGGGGGGGGGGGGGAGAGATCATAAAGCTGTTTTTAAAAATACGCATGACTTTACGAATGACTTGAACATTAATTGCCAAGGGATGCCCAAAGTTTTTCCTGACATTTTAAAAGGGTGTGACTGCATTTCCCATAATCTCAATTAAATTGTGGCAAAAAATATGCTTAGCAATAAGAATTTTACTAAACAACAGTGCAAGTTGTTCATAAAGTCATTTGTAACTGTACGAACAGCTTTATGAAAATTACCCCAAGTGTCTCTTGTATAATGCCTGTGGTAATGGGAGAATTTGGTGCTCATTGGGTTAACACTTGCATTTAAAATCAAAGGCAAACAACACCCAGGAACTAACCAAATCATATAGATATCGTTAACATCTCTTCAAAGGGGGTACCCAATGCTGAAACAATATCATTTCTTTTCAAAGAGCATGATTTCATTAGCAGAAGATCATCTGCCTAAAGTATTTTTAAAAGTCGTGTTGCCAAGGAAACCCCCAAATGTGGTAAGATTTCAGGATATTTTTGACCCCTCAGCTGTGACCCAGTTTCAACTGGGTACCCACTTTGACGTCAAAATGACGTCGAAGTGGGTACCATGTCGCGCAATTCTATTAAAATGCGCGCAATTCTATTAAAATGCGCACAAGGTATAATACATATTGTACAGTCTAGCGCGCAGCATAACTGCAATGCGTGAAGCTGGGTACCCACTTTGACGTCATACCTCAAACTCAAATTTTTTGGTCAACTCTTGACTTTTTATGAGAAAATTAGCGAAAATGTATTGATTTTGATTAAAAATCATCAAATTTTCGATGTTATTCTTCTTAGAATTCTATTCGCGATCACATATAAAAAAAATCTTTTACCATTGTGTAATCACTTTAATCTGAATTTTAACGACATTCTACAGAGGAGGCGTGTGTCTCCAGAGTGAAACTGAAATGGAGTCTGAATGAAAATGTAAGTTGTATCATTGGTATCATTTGTACCTATTGTATTTCATTGATACATTGTTTTAATGGCAGAAGAATGGATGATTAAAGGTTAATTAGTAACATTGTGTGGGCAGGGAGAAAGATAGAAACTTTTAATTGGGAAAGAGTCAAGAGAGTGATTGGAGACGAGAACAGACTTGAGAACACAAGGATGAAAAAAGAGATTGGCAGATTAAGCCCACTGCAAACTATACGATCTGTCTGCGATCGGATTTTGGAAAAATTTCTTTTAGAATTTGATATGAACATTCAAATGTGTAGAATCTTAATGATCAAAGTTGCGAATAGTCGTATGACTACTAAAGTTGAAAGTCTGGACTGTTGCAAGCCTCCCTATAGGAATAAAAGTGAACTCAATTCTGAATCGTGGTGTTGTCATAGCAATCTTGCGATCGCCTACGATTTGAAGCCAATTTGGCCTTTACTCCTCCCAAAAGGCTTGCAGTTAGCCAAAATTTTGATTTCAGTATTCCTATCATTATTCTGAACTGCAAATAAGATAATTTTGCCTGTTTAAACTTTCATATTTAATGCAAAATGCAATAGTTGGAAAATCTGGTTGCAGTCGGATTGTATAGTGTGCGTCTGGCTTTAGACAGGCCTATGAATGATGTTACACATGTAGATGGAGAAGCTGGTAAACAGAACAGGTGAAAAGGAAAGAAATGAGGTTTGAGAAACAGTGCGGTGGGAAAGTCAGGGACATTTATGTTATACCATTATAGTGCTTTGTAGGCACTTACAGCATCCACTGGAATGGATATGTGCACAACATACAATGTAAATGTAGCTAGTAGTAGTAGTAATAATAGTATTGTAGTAGTTGTAGTAGTAGTAGTAGTAGTACTAGTAGTAGTACGTGTAGTAGTAGTACGTGTAGTAGTAGTAGTAGTAGTAGTAGTAGCAGTAGTAGCAGTAGTAGCAGTAGTAGCAGTAGTAGTAGTAGTAGTAGTAGTAGTAGTAGTAGTAGTAGTTAGTAGTAGTAGTAGTAGTAGTAGTAGTAGCAGTAGTAATAGTAGCAGCAGTAGTAGTAGTAGTATGTGTAGTAGTAGTAGTAGTAGTAGTAGTAGTAGTAGTAGTAGTAGTAGTAGTAGTAGTAGTAGTAATAGTAGTTAGAGTTAGTAGTAGTAGTTAGAGTTAGTAGTAGTAGTTAGAGTTAGTAGTAGTAGTAGTTAGAGTTAGTAGTAGTAGTAGCAGCAGTAGTAGTAGTAGTAGTAGTAGTAGTAGTAGTAGTAGTAGTTAGTAGTAGTAGTAGCAGTAGTAGTAGTAGTAGTAGTAGTAGTAGTTAGAGTTAGTGGTAGTAGTAGTAGTAGTAGTAGTAGTAGTAGTAGTAGTAGTAGCAGTTAGTGGTAGTAGTAGTAGTTAGAGTTAGTAGTAGTAGTAGTAGTAGTTAGTAGTAGTATTGTTATCATCATTAATATCATTATTGAATTTCTCTTGGACATCTTAGAAAACTCTTATTTGAAATGAGTTTTTTTATCATTCATGGGTGAGGTATGATGCCCTCATATTATTTCAGTATATATACCTTTCATTATTAAAAACCTGAACAAAATCCTGCCAGAAGCATGAAAACTGTCTTCTCAAAAGGACAACGAGCATTATTCAACTAGCATGTGCAATCGCTTCTTCATTAGCTGCATGGCTTCTTTCAAGTTCTGAGCTATCTGCATTTATGTCTCCCAATCCATGACATTTAATTTAAAAACAAATATCAGTGTAAATAATTTTTTTTCTCACTTCTCCCTTTTTATTTTTATAAGTCAATGCTAGAATGACAAGAAAGAAAGGAATAATACTAATAATCTCACCTAGACATCATTTCCTGTTTTGCAATATGCACTAAAGTAACATAATCTTTAAAAGGTGTTGCATGAAATGATTTTAGCAATTCATGTGAGTAATGAGTATTCATACAAACATAATTTCTCTTTACAGGGATGAGGGATGTGGTGCTGGGTGTAGATTGGTTTTTCTAACATTAGACACTATCATTCTTCATTGGAATTTTTTTTTTTTTTGGTGATATTTCTTCTTGGGATCGTACAAGATGTTCATTTTTTGAATTTCAAATATCATATTGTACCTGTATAGTTTTATGACATCTGTGCACATGTTGAACATGAAAAAGTATAATTTTTCTGAAGTGTGCTTGTTAGGAAATGTCTAGTTTGTTCAACTTCTTGATAAAAAAATATTTTCTTATTTTCTTGTATCTATTATTCAATTGATGAAATACATCAGTAGGTAACAGTTTGTAAAGTACTTACAAAGGAGAAAAGAAAACAGAGATTGCATATGTCTTCATTATGCAGTCATTTTAGATGTTTTCTTTTCTTGTTTTTCTTTATTATTTTCAGGAATTTCAGACCATCTATCAGCAATTCTTCCCCTATGGGGACCCTTCCAAGTTTGCTGCATTTGTATTCAACGTCTTTGATTCTGACAAGGTAAGAGAATCTGTATTATGAATGGACTTTATTTTATTTATTTCTTTGTTTTTTATTTTGTTTTTTCTTTTTTTTTATTTCTTTCTTTCTTTATTCGTTGTTTATTCATTTACAGTGTATTTATTTATTTATTTATTTATTAATTTTTGGATTATTTTAGTTGTTTGTGTATTTTTTAATTTGTTTATTTATTGATTAAATTTTCAGGTAACAGATAAAATGTAAACTAGTGCCCTTATGATAGCCTGAAGGAAATGAGTTCCTGTTCTAAGTTCTGCTCACTAGTGGGTGTTTCATGAACATAAACATGTACATTACCATGATCAATCTTGTGAAAATATTAGATTTTGGTTATTGAAGAAGGAAAAATCATTTCCATAGTTGAAGAAAGAGAAAGCTTTTAAAAAGGAGGACTTTTATGAGATGTCTACCATGTGTTTCTCACACAATCACTATGCATCATCCTGCATTTATTCAATTTCAGTATAATAGTTACACCATGAGACTTCCATGAGCTTACAGTACAATAAAGGGCTCATAATCCAGTGCTTGCTATCAGAACTCTGTCATGTTATAAGGCTCCAGTAAGATTTGCATTCATTGAGTAAGTGGAGACGTGTAGTGAACTTGTATGGGGTTATGCTTCTGCCTTCAGGGAAACGGGATAGTGTTCTGTCAAACAGATTTCCACCAATTATTCAGGGATTGGGTCCTGAAATCCTTTCATCTTTCACCTGCTTTCCTCCAGATTTCAAGACAATCCTAGTTAAGAAGTAAGTTATCTTTGCTTAATCCGATGTCAGTCGTCAAAAGCTAATTTGGTAGACCATCCAAATGCTTTTCGGATGTGGAAACACCAGACACATGGACTTTATTGAAAAAAAAAAGCCCCACACAATTTAATCAACTTTTGATTCATACTTTGCTATGCAGAAATCAGCATTCAATACCATTAAACAGATCTGTGTTTCCCTATTTTGAAAGATGCTCTCTGTAATACTGAACCATATTGCATTGTGATGATTGTAGGATGGTAGGAAATCATTTGATCAAAGGATGCTGTATATCTGTAAACCACTCAGAAAGGTAGGGAAGGATTGCTTAAATAATTCTATGATTCACAAAATATGTTTTTTTATGGTCATGCCTTCTCTGTCAGTACCATGCCAGGTAACCCGACAGATTCTCCGGCTACAATAGCTCCTGGCTTTATTTCATCAAAGATACACAGCTAGCGTCAGGGTTGAAATTAGGTTTTGGGTCAGGCTGGGGGTGGGGTTAGGGTTAGGGTTAGGCAAAGCATTTGGTTCAGGGTTAAAATTCAGTGTAAAATCCTTGTGGGTTTGTTATGTTCATTTATTTCCATTTCCATAAAATCATAAAAAGCATAACATCAAGTAGACATCATGTTCCTACTCATAAAACTTGAAATAACAATGGATAAACCCATTTGATATCATTCATTTATAACCAAGGTAATTTTAAGGAAAATAAGAAAAAAAGAGAAACTTTAACAAATTAGGCAATTACATGACTGTAAAACCCTGTCACATACAAAAGCTGCGTTGAAACAGCACCTTATCGTTGATGATTGCTTCTCATCTACGATAAGAGTTTGCCCCATAAACATCGATGAGCGTTCACACTATTGCTTATCTTTAAGATAATGTTTTCGAGCCACTCGATGATAAGACTGGAAGTACCGGGATGACCCCAGTACTGAGGAGTGCACCCGATCAATTGACCCGGAAACTTAGGGAACGGAGCTCACGGAGAGGTCACGCTTAACATCGAGCTCGATGTTAAAATTGCGTCTACACTACTTCTCACATCGACGGCAGACCCTCACAGCTCGCGATTTGAGTGTAAACCCTAAGATTTCTAGGAGTCTCAATTTTCGACTAAACTTAAAGATTGCTTATTTTCGATTGCATCTACACTGCACTTAACGTCGATGATAAGCAACCTTAACATCGATGATTAAGTTTTCAATGTTGTCTTCAAGTTTAGCAAGTGTGAACCTAACTATAGTAAGTCTTCTTCTTAAAAAAAGACAGTTCTTGGAAGTGGGTCAATTTACGTATCATAATTCTGAATTAATCAGATCATTAATTTTTTTTGTAATCAACAAATTTTGTTGGAATCGAAAGGAAAGTAAAATTAAACAATGAAAACATGTCAGATAGGGGTCTTTAGTTATAAAAAAAATAATGAAAATAATTACATTTCAGATTACATCACATAGGCGTATTCTCCAGTATTGTCTTTTATTTATTCATCTTTATTGTACAATCACTCATTGTGGCAGATGTTCTGGTCAGATAATGAGGTGAAAATGGCATACACGTACATGTACCCCTTTTTGTGTATACGTACCTGTTCCTTTCAGAAGTAAAGTAATTTCAGATGGTATTTTCCAGGGATTTATGTTGTCGAGCTTCTAATGCTGTTTTGACCTTGGGATAGAAATGTATGTAATGACGAAATGCTATATATGGGAACATTAGAGAAGCACTCTGACACTTGAACAAAGTGGGAAATCTGTATAGGTCATTTTGTTCTGTGGGATATTGTCTTTTTATTTCATTCTTTGTAAACATATTTTTAAAGTGCTGTGGACATTTCATTTGGCATGTACCGTATGTACCAATCATCAAAGGACATCTTGTGCTATAAGGGTTCCATGTTATTGTACTAGGATATGAGCTTCAAATCTTATTTCTATAAGAAGATATAACAAGTTCAAATTTACTCTCAACAAAAAAAGCAGTTAAAGGGAAAGTCCACCCCAGACATTTCACTGTTTCAGTAAAAGGAGATGAATTTGAACAGCATTTTAAAAAAGAAATGAACAAAATCGGACAAAGAATAAGAAAATTACACTCATTTACATTTTCTAGTAAATTACTCTTGGCTCTGCAAATTGGCAACACTGATGACATCGTATGTGAGCAGCTCTCTATTCACTTTATACATGAAATTTCACATTTTCTCAATTTTCTTGGAAGTTACACATTTTCTCACCCCATAGTCAACGTATGTTATGTAAAAAGCAATTCTTCTGAACATACATTGACTATGGGGGTTAGAAAATGTGTAACTTCCAAGAAAATTGAGAAAATGTGAAATTTCAGGTACAAAGTGAATGGAGAGCTGCTCGCATATGTCATCAGTGTTGCCAATTTGCAGAGCCAAGAGTACTGTACTTTACTAGAAAATGTAAATGAGTGTAATTTTCTTATTCTAAGTCTGATTTTGCTCATTTCATTTTTAAAATGCTGTTCAAATTTAACTCCTTTTATTGAAACAGTGAAAAGTTTGGGGTGGACTTTGCCTTTAATGAGTAGACTAGTCATTGTACATGTATGCGCAGGTATGAACTAAGGCATCTTCTGCATCAATCTGCCACTCGACTCCATGTCTTATCCTTTATTTTCTTCCAATTTCTTAACCATTAACCCCTAGAATGCCAGGTTAAGTATTTGAGGATTTTTTTTTTTTTACATGTGCTAGCTGTATATAAATATTCATTTTCCAGATGATTGGCAAACTTTAAACAATAGCTTAGAATGTCTCATAGTTTGTTAGAAAAGGCATGCTTTAACCCATTCGTGACAGGAATTATTTAAAGCTTAATTTGATCAGCTTTTATTCTTCGAATTGGCAGCAGCAACATTTTTATTTTATTGCTACATTTTTCTTATAGAACGTCATGTATCTGAAATAAATATAAATTGACAGAAAGTATGATGAGAATTTGAAAAGTTGCCAATTTGCAGGGGAAAATGGTAATTTTAAACCTTCTATCACATTGCCAATTTAAGGATTTTAATGCTTATTTTCCTTTAAAAAATTTTCAGCATCAAACAACGAATATTGACGCAACCAAAATGGGCACAGTTTGTGTAGAATTTTTTGCTCTTTCTGCTCATGTATTTGGTATGATTTTTAGGGCTTTGCATCAAAAGATATTAGGCCAAACCACAAAATGTGGACCTCTGTCATGAATGGGTTAACTTACAATACAACATGTATGTACATTACATGTATGAAAATATGAGTGTAGTGTCACATCCTTCCATACTTCCAAATAATTGGCTGGTAGTAATTGAAATACCATACATAAACATGTAAAAACTATATATCTTGTCAGCATAAAGAATAAGTATGAAAGCAGGATGACCATATGATGCATGACAGTGAGTGTAAATGTGATATGAAATATCTTTTCACTTGAGGTGGGTACATACACTTGATTTCCAAAGTTACAGTGGTTGATTTATGTTGTGTAGCTTGTCTAATCCACTTGATGGAACTGAAAAGCTAGATTCCGTCATAAACTTCACCGATGATACATGTTGTCCTGTGGGGGTTGTTGATACTTTCAAGCATGCATGTACATGTACGCATACAGAGGGTATGCCCTTTTGATCGAGTTAAGCTGTCATTTGTTAATGAAGTTGTGTTGAGATGGCCAGACACTCCAACTGGTTTACATAACTCATTAGACATGGACATCATGGAAAGGGAACCAAATGGAATGTGACATCATCGAGCGCTGACTTCATTTCAGTATCAAGAGGAAGAGGGGGCAGTGTTCAGATAGGATATAAGACAATAATACTAAGAATAATAATAACAGATCATGTATTTCTGTAGTGCAGATACTGCTCTTTCCTGTTCTTATAATGATATAACTCACTGAACATGATTTGATTTGGTTATAACATGCATTTTCCATAGACCCCAGTCCGAATTATCTTGGGCTTAGTGTTCAACGGGTTAAGGTTGTGTCCTAAATGAAAGGCAAGTGCAGAGACTCCAACCCTCCCGTTTTCGGTGGGAGTTCTCCCGCTTTGAGTCCATTTTCACAAAATCTCCTGTTCTCCCGCTTGAGTTTGAATTTCTCCTGCCCTAGCTGTGTTTTTTTTCTTTTTTTCTCCCGCCCAACCACCTTTTCGAAAATAATGAATCTGAATCATTGGATTTTACCTCATTTAGTGTTGTCATATGCTCAAAAATAAGCCTAATATAACATCAGAGAGCTTCAATAACCCTAAAAGTGGCCCGGCCGCAAGGAATTTCGTGCTTTGCGCTGTTGATGTGGGCTATACGCACATTGAGTCATGCAGAGTCTCCCGTTTGCTAGGGGATCTCGGTGGGAGAATCTCCCGCTTAAGAGGTGCTTGGGGTTGGAGTCTCTGCAAGTAGGGATGAGTGACTCAACAAAGGAAACAATAACCAGCACTAGAGAAAACGCTTGTCTAACACGAGTCCACTGCTAGTAAGATATGAAAATAGGAAGTATGTAATGCTGAACTCCCTCTTCCCCCCCCCCCCCCCTCCCACTGCATGTTCTTTTAGAAGTGGTTTGCCATGGCATATGTGAGCATGCTTTAAGAGATGTATTTTCAAATACTTCTTACTGCTGCAACCGAATGGAATAACTCGTCCTCAAACATTGCAGCAGTTTGATGAAGTGGGACTATCGGTTTCAAACCAGCGCAGTGCATTGTACTTTCTATACCTCTCAATATGTGCTTGCTTACAGCTTATGTGTTATGAATATCCCGGACATGCTCACTGTTGGATGATGCAAAATCCAAATGTTTCTAGAAATAGATATCATAATGAAAACCTGCAGATTAGAGCCCGGAGCTAATAACAGAGAATTGGGGCTCTCGTTTGGAGGGAGAGAGAGAGAGAGAGAGAGAGAGAAAGAGAGAGAGGGAGTAAGGGCTAGGAATATTGAAGGGGAGGGTGGTGATGATAGAAATGAAGAAAGGGAGAGAGGGAGACGATGAGAGCAACAGGAATAAAGGAGGGGAGTGGTTAAAAGAGGGAATAAGAGAGAGAGAGAGAGAGAGAGAGAGAAAGAGAGGGAGAGAATAACTGAGTAGGAAGTTAGAGTGGGCTTGACAACTAAATGAATAAAAACTACCCCTAAGGGCGAAAGCTGTAGCCGGACATTCACCAGAGCAGTGGTCTCCCCTACACACCCATGGCATTCAATCTAGAGTAGATGTTGACATATCGGTATGCCAAACATCGACATGTTTATGTATATGGCTGTCCTCTGTCCACATATCAATTAACAGTTTGAACAAAATGAAAACAGAGCAGTAGTTTGTCATCTGTTGAAAGCTAGAAGGATGTTAATGCAATCTGTTACATCATATTAAGAAGCAGAAGGCTGTTATTCCTTGTAAGTGTACGTGAGTTTATGCTATTATGCTCTCAGTTAACAAATTTGACCACATTGAAACAAAGCGATAATTTCATCTGCCGATTGCCAGAAGAGTGTTCATGCTTTCTGTTACATCATGCTAAGAAGCAGAGGAGTGTTAATTCACATTAGTTCATGCCTGTATGCTCTCAGTCTACACTCTGACCAAAATGAAAACAAAGTAGTAGTTTATCATCTGGTAAGAGCCAGACGGGTATTATTGCATCTGTTACATCATGCTAAGAAGCAGAAGGATATAGATTCCATTTGAGTTCATGCCTTTATGCTCTCAGTTCACAATTTTAACAAAAATGAAACAAAGCAGTAGTTTGTCATCTGCTGATTTTCCAGAAGGTTGTTAATGCATTCTGTTACATCATGCTAAGAAGCAGAAGGGTGTAACTTATTCCATGTAAGTGTACATGAGTTCATGCCTCTATGCTCTAAGTTCTCAATTTTAACAAAATGAAACAAAGTAGTATTGCATATTCTGTTGGGAGCCAGAAGGGTTTTAACTCTGTATATTAAAGAATACATAAGCTCATGTTTTTCTGGCTTGTACACTGTATATTCATTCATGTAGCGTTGCACTCTCCTGGCTCTGAACAAACAGTGTGCTAATTACATGAGTCAGTCCTAAGCACAATGCAAGCTGGTACTGTGTTCCTCACTGCCCCAAGTTTCATTGCATAACAATTAACAACCCGAGTACGAGATGGGGAAATGTTTATTATATCAATTACATGTGATGGAAAATATTTGACATACTTCATTGAGCAACCCTTAGGCTGGAATTCACAAAAGAGGTTGAAACCATGAGGTGGTTAAGCCCCCCTCCGTGATATTTAAAGCGTACATACTCACAGAAATTGTTCCAATTACAGTATCTGCTTTCATTGAGCGTGCACATGGCCAATGTGCCTATTTTCGCTTATTTTAGTATGCTTACAGAAGTTTAAACAACTCCATGGTTTAAACCTCTTTTGTAAATTCTAAACCTCCAGTTTTTAATGGCTATTAATAGGGAGCTTTAGATACGCGACGCAGCTCAGACGACGCGGAATCTTGCTGAGTTGACTTACGTTCTCGTTCCTCGCGTCGCGTTGCAAAGAGGCTTTAGATTTGGGGAGGACGCAGTTAATCAAACAAAGCGTGCGCGCTCAAATATGAACCAATGTTACGTCATAAAAAAGGGTCATCAAAGGTCTGGCTTCGCGTATTGGGGAGGACGGTAAACTGGCCCCCAAACCGTCATGTAAAACAGACGACGCAGGATGGATTGGAAAAGAGCTGTCTCGCGCATGCGCACAACAACATTTTTGGCAAGATTCCGCGTCGTCTGAGCTGCGTCGCGTCTAAAGCTCCCTATTATCATTCCAGACCAACTTGTATCAGTATTCCCTCATGTGATTTGATGGGTTTCTTCAGTATTCATATATTCAGGGCAGAGAAGGAGCTCCTTTCAATAATTGTCATTATATTCTTAAGAACAGCTAAATGTCAAATGCAGAGTGGAATAGGTTTTAAAGCCTGGGGATAGTTGAAGATGGATTAAGATGAAATCACTCTGGGAAAAACCATCCTAAATTTAGGAATATCTAATTAACAGCCCCTTGAATGATTCCAAAGGCTACTATTTGTATGTAGTTCACATGTCAGTAGGGATATTAGGAAAAGTTAGGAAAAGGGTGAGTGATTTAATTTTTAAATATCATAGAGCAGTTTGTTGCATTGGCTGTGATATTACCAATATCTTATTTATATCATCTCCTGTCCATTTTATTTATACTTGGCATGAAAATACATTAGTGTCTGCATTTGACAAATGAAAATATATTATGATCAACTTGTTGTCATGGAATGACTTTTGTCCATATTCATTGCTTGTCCCTGAAGTTTATAACTCACTTGAAATATTTGAATAATGTGATATGTACATGTAGTTTGATTAGTTTAAAAGGGAAGAAGTTGGAAGAAATGATATCTGATAGCACAGCACAATGTTGAGAAAAAAAATAATTGCTTTCTTCAGGTGCTATGCTTGTTCTTTTCAGAACCAATTGGTCATTAACTAAAATGTCTCCAGGCTGAAGGATTATTATTGCTTTCCCTTGTGTCGTACATTGCCTTTGATGAGGGATAGTTCACCTTCCAGAGAGGAAAGGCAGTGTAGGAGAACAGAATTTGCAGCCTTGGTTGATGGCACTTTAAATGCATGCTTAACATATGCACCATTGGATGTCTTCAAGTCATTTTAACCCATTGAGCACGTAAGCCCCGGATACATGTAAGTTGGGCTCAGATCTGTGGCAAACATGTGTTATACTGAAATCAGATCATGCTCAGTGGGTTAAAGTGATTACAAAATGGTAAAATTTTTTTGGATATATGATCGAGAATAGAATTCTGAGAAAAATTACATTAAAAATATAATAATTTTCAATCGAAATTAATGCATTTTGGCTAATTTTCTCATAAAAAGTCAAGAGCTGACCAAAAAAATTTGAGTATGAGGTATGACGTAAAAGTGGGCACCCAGCTGTGCGCATTGCAGTTGTGCTGCGCACTAACTGTACAATATGTATTATACCTTGCACGCATTTTGCTAGAAGTGCACGACAAGTTACCCACTTTGACGTCATTTTGACGTAAAAGTGGGTACCCAGTTGAAACTGGGTCACAGCTGAGGGGTCAAAAATATCCTGAAATCTTACCACATTTGGGGGTTTCCTTGACAACACGACTTTTTAAAAAACTTTAGGCGGATGATTTTCTGCTAATAAAATCATGCTCTTTTAAATGAAGTAACATTGTTTCAGCATTGGGTACCCCCTTTAAATTTGTGCTCTCATTTGGAGGTCTGCTATATAGTAATCAATATCAAGGTCTTCTCTTGTTTCTAAGAAAGCAGGAAAGGGATTGATTCCTGGAAACAGATGTAGTGTGGCAGAAGAAAGTTTGCAGCAGTGTGCAGTAGTATGGTGGCATTTCAAATGCTTGCGTATTGTTTGATGTCTGCGGTCAAAAGAGTTGAATATGAAAGCCCTTTTCTTGCTTCCAAGAAGGCAGGAAAGGGATAGATTCCCAGAAAAAAGGAAGATAATTTGTAGCAAACAAGAATTCCAGCCTCATTGTGGTGCCGTTATGTATGTTTTAGATAATACTGGTCAAATAGTCACTGTTAAGGTCTTCCCTTTTTTTCCAAGAAAACAGGAGACGGGTGGGTTTCCCAGAAAGAAAGCAGCATGCAGAGTGGCGGTAGAGAATAACGGCTCCATGACATGGTATTTTAAATACATGCTTACATGTACATTTGGATATCTGTAGGTCAAAGAGTCAATGTTAAAGCAGTCTTGTTTCAAGGAAAGTTCACCACATGCTGTGCCCTCCCTTGGATATGTTGATCACACTTGTAATTACCTACAGAGGCTGATGGACTGGAAGGCAGAACGTTGGATAGGGAAAGGGGGGCTGCTTGGCGCCTTGGGTTGTTAACTTGCCATATCATTATTATACATATTTTGGTTATATGTTTATGGCTCATGGGCATATTGGTTAGAGAAAAAAATGATTATCACTTTGTAAATGAAGAAGCTTTAAAAATCTCTATTCCCCTGTACACCTTTTCCTTCTGTAATATATGCCAGTTAAAAGTTTACCTTTTACCAGCTGATTCTGTCCATGTATCTTATCTTTAGCACAATTTTTTTTTTAATAGTATGTAATTTCTTGGATATTTTAATTCCCATTACTTCTACTCCCCATGAAGCTTTGGATTTGATAATGTCATGCCTGGTATGTTTTAAAAAGTAGGTGTACATGTAAGCACCATGCTGAACTTTTCACCGAAGGTTCTAGCACATTTTGGAAGTAACATAAGCCAAAGTGAAGTAGGATGGTCTTATGACATGTGCTCTTGCAAAATTTGTTCTGCTTCAGTGACTGAATCTTAACCCATTCGTGACAGAGGTCCACATTTTGTGGTTTGGCCTAATAACTTTTGATGCAGAGCCCTAAAAAATCATACCAAATACCTGAACAGAAAGAGCAAAAAGTTCTACACAAACTGTGCCCATTTTGGTTGCGTCAATACCGGTATTCGTTGTTTGATGCTGAAATTTTTTAAAATGAAAATAAGCATTAAAATCCTTAAATTGGCAATGTGATAGAAAGTTTAAAATCACCATTTTCCTGTGCAAATTGGCAACTTTTTGACTTCTCATCATAATTTCTGTCAATTTATATTCATTTCAGATTCATTACATTTTATAAGAAAAATGTAGCAATAAAATAAAATGTTGGTGTTGCCAATTTGAAGAATAAAAGCTGATCAAATTAGGCTTTAAATAATTCCTGTCACGAATGGGTTAACATGGACCAAACACTGTAATGAACTCTAACCCTAACCCTAACCCTAACCCTAAGCCCACTTGAAACCCTATTGCAACCATGAATTTGTATCTCCGGGGCCTGTTTCTGGAAATCAGCGCCAAGTTAGTCATATCTTTGTCCGCCAACTGCGGAGATGACTCTAATCTTGCTAAACTGTTTCACGAAGAGCATACTAGCTAAATATCTCGTGATATCGATACTATCGGTGAGGAAATATGACAACTCATAGCCTTGATCAGAATAACACATATATTTTGTAAAAGGATTTTTATCTAAGCTGCAAATATAATGAGTGAATGGGAGAATGCAAAGATTAGAAATAGGAGCAAGGGGTTATGGATGCAAGATAGTTTTCAAATTAGGCAGATCACCCCAAAGAAAAACTTATAAAATTCAGTTTTTAGAAATTACATTCATTATCACTTGGAACGTAAGATGGGTACCCCCAGGACACTAGTTTATCAAAATAAACACTTGCTTTCATGATCTTAGAAAGGGAGGCAATAAAAGAATTATGCAGTGTAATGGTTTGACCAAAACTTTGAAATGCAAAATTTTGCCAAATTACAAGCTAAGATATGTGTCTTGGAACTGTTTTGTGTAAAATTCTATGATATCATTTATCTTAAAATAAATACGAGTCTGAAAACTACAGACCACTCCCTTGACTATGCCTTGCCTGATGTGGCAGAATTGCGTTCTTTTGTGAGATGTCAAAATCACGGGAGAAACCCCCTAGGAAACTTCTTTGGCAGATTATTTCATATGAAACATATGAAATATAATATTCATACTTAAGCAAGGATGAATTACTGATTTTAGAAACCTGTAGAAAAGATAGATGTGAATTATTTTAAAATCTCTGTAGCTTCCATTTTGGCCAGCCATAATCTACCAAATTAATGACATGTGATGGTGCTGCACATTGATGAAAAAAGATATGACAGGGTAAGAGGCGTCATAAGTTCTTAGTCGGGATGTTAGCGTTGATCTTGGCAAACACGGCTTCGTGAAACACGTAGTGGACAACTAGCCAACTAGCGGCGATCTTAGCTGAGAAGTTGACTTATGACGTTTTCGAGAAACGGGCCCCTGGTGATGTATAGTCCGGAGCAGTTGTTCCTAGAGCAATTAAAGTCAGGTCGTTGTTAGGATATGTGTCAAAATGCTGTACGTTTTCCGAACGCAGTATTACTGAATTGAAACTTGTAGCCTATACTGGTATCAGACTGTGTGAGCCTTGAGACTGAAAGGAGTCAATGCCTCCAATTAGCATAGACTGTACTATGTCTATGTCTCCCCCTTTCTTTGTCTTTCTCTCTCCCCTTTTCTTCCCCCCCCCCCTCTCTCTCTCTACCTCTCTCTTTCTCTCATTCACTCTCTCTCCTGGGAAGCTGATCAGTGGGGTTACCTCGTCTTTGCATGTAGAATGACTTTTGACTGTGTCATTCATAATACAGGTTCCTTGTTAAGGACATTAAACTTGATCTTAAAGCAGGGATTCATGCCAACAGGTGCCCAGGACACATTGGCCCAGAAGTCTTACATTTAGTATGGACCCTTCATAAATTATTTTCCTAGATACATAGGGCTCATTTGAAATCTCAATACAGACCCCCTACAAATAGTTGAGTGTGGAGCCCTGCTCAGAAAGTTTAAGAAAGTCGTGCTAGATTATGAGCAATTGAGTAAATTTGGAGTTGCAAGACTAAATTAGCACATATTACACATAATGATACTTTTTTCTTTTTTGTGTGTGAGCTATCAGTTTGAAAAAAAAAAGAAAAAAAAAATGTTTCATGTTGTTTTAGTTTGGGACAAAAAATACCAGTTTTCTTCTTCAGAGAAAACTATGTTGGTAGTGCAAATTCTCAAGCTGAAATTTACCTTTAGAAATGTAAAATGTTTTATCAGCATGTGATTTTTTTATAGAAATCTGAAAGGCTTTTAACACGTGTGTTAAAAAATCAAGATCTGTTGAGTTTGAAAACAAGTGTTATTCTCATTTATTCCAAACTGTGCGTTTCTGTTCAGTGTAATAACCGAGAGGTTTATTGATTTTATGTTTTTACATGGAGCTCATAATAAGATTCAAATCAATATAAGCATTGCTCCTTTTTCCTTTAATAATGAAAAGCAGTCTCAAATCAATGCGATTATTGCTTTAAAATACTAACAAGATGCGGCGATTCTCATCATTCACAGATGTTTTCATTCTGTCTCACGTGCAAGGCGAGATACGTTGAGACCAAAATATGGCTAATGCATTATCCATAGAAGCGTGTGAATAATCAATAAGCCCAAGACATCTATGGTGCTGAATTATGTTGATTCAGCTGGCCAATGTAGCCCTACGTATTGACTTTCATGTGTTCTGCAGAAAAATTGAAAAAGATGGTCACGATTAATTGAAAGACGATGCCTTTTCCAAACTCCTGTGTGGTTGCTGGTTAGCTGATTTGTTGGTTGAATTGTTTTTCCATGGTGCATTATTTATGATCATGTAACTTCATATGCAGGGTTAAAGAAGTTTGTCTGAAAATAGTTTAGATTTGATTGTGTGTTTTGAACCCAAGTTAAAATTGGACATGGTTATTTTATATCAAGAAAAAAGAAACTTGAGTTGAGTTAAAGCAGTCACAGTGAGTAATTTAGAAAGTTACAGTAAGCCTCCAAAAGGATGATAATGCAGTTTATCATTTTTATGCCACCACCCAATTAAAATGGTGCCGGAGGCATTATGTTTTCAGCTTGTCCATCAGTCCTGCTTTTTCCTTAATGCAATATCTCAAGAACTGTTCAAGGTTTGAACTTCAAACTTGGTTCTAGTATATGTCATCACAGTTAGGCAATTTGATGAGATTTTGGCTGTATGCATCACAATAAAAAGATGATGTGATATTGTGATTACATTTGGGGGTGAGTAAGTCAAAGGTCACAGAGGTCAGAAAATTGTTGGAAATTATTTGAAGTTATTTTCAGTGAATGAAGTATGTGATTTGAAAAAAAAAATTAATGATAATGATAATAATAATAGTGATAATGATTGTGATAAGGATTATTTATTTTGTAGCTCTATATCCAGTGTAAGACTAATCAAGGCATTTGACAGAAGATATAAATAATGCATGAAACAAATTAAGACCGTACTATGAATATATTGCACTTAACTACAATGAAAATAGATATTTTTAAATTTTTTTGTACAGTACTGATGCTGTATCTTTTCATAGCTCCAAAACTAGAGAATTATACCTTTAAAGCTGAGAACAAGGGTGGTATTAACATATTTGCCCTTTACTTCTATTTCATGGCTACTGTGTTTACTCTGAAACTAAATGCTATTCCTCGCTCCATTGAGATATACACTCTGAGATCCCAGTTGGATCTGTGAGAATATTGGAGAGTAATGAAACCCATATAAACTCTGAATGTCATGTTGATTGATCTCTCTGGTAAATATTAGCTGAGACCACCACCATGGGTTTTTCTCTGTCAGTAAATGTTTTATTGTAGATCTTGTTCAGCTTTTGGTAGGGAAACTGGGTGCATTATCATCCCCTTTTACTTCATTGTTCAATTTAAATGCAACAATAATGCACGGTACAATATGCAGTGTTATTTGGAATGGTCTCAATTAGTTTCTGGTTGACCTTAAAGTGTTCCATTCACCAAGAAATCGTGACTTATCCTCTGTTTAGAGCCAGAAGGGCATTACAGAAGGGCGTTAACTCATATCATTTGTACAGACTTAATGCCCTTCTGGCTCAAAACAGACGAAATATTTCTCTTTGTATTTTAGAGGTTCCACATCGCTGTACTATATTCAGTAGTGATATATGAGCTTCATGTATTTGTTCTGTGAAAGATATTACGAGTTCAACTCTCTATAAACAAAAAGTGACTAGTAAGAAGACTAGTCAACGTTGACTCAACTTATGTAAGTGGGCACGTAAATTCAGAGGTATATGGAACCCAACAATGAGTTGGGTTCTATATGTCAGGACTAAAATTATTTATATTTTCTTCATACCTCATACCTGTTTATCCGTAGATTGCTTGGTAGATTTATGACAAGAAATTGCAAGCAAAAAATAACCGTGTAGATGTTCCACTTTCTCAGCAGACTGTGGTGTGACCTTGGAGCTTGGTTAGGGATTGGTATAGCATTCGGTCCAGGGGTAAAATTGAGCGTTTGGTTAGCGTACATCATTGACACAGAGCTATAGTCGAAAAGATTTCATTTTTAGAAATCATTATGTATTATACTCCGTCCTTCTCTTTTCATGATACATGTTAATGAATTTCAAATCATTCACTACTGGTATTTTATTTACTATTTTCTAAAGGTCATTTTCATTTCCCATAGTAGTATGTATCTTATATGTTTAAATCTCTGGTATTATACCTTCATGAGCACAATACACTCTCATTTCCGCGGAGTCAAATTTACAGTGTAGCTCGAATTGGCGTCAGCTGGGAGTCAACACTATTCCGAGTTAAAATGACTCAGATTTCTGAATTAACTCGACTAGGAATGGTGTAGCATCAACCGAGAATTTTGAATTTGAGTCAAACTCCATTCTGAGTCAAATTAATTCGGAAATCCAAGTCACTTTAACTCTGCATAGAGTTGATTCCCTCTGACTCCATAAGTGCATTCCAAGTCAAATTTGACTCTGCAGAAATAAGAGTGTTAAACATAGATGTAGACTTCAATGCTCTTGGTGACAATTGTAGTAAAATTGCATCAGAGACATCACTAAAATGTCTCTGATTGCATTAACCAATTCGTGACAGAGGTCCACATTTTGTGGTTTGGCCTAATATCTTTTGATGCAAAGCCCTAAAAATCATACCAAATACATGAGCAGAAAGAGCAAAAAATTCTACACAAACTGTGCCCATTTTGGTTGCGTCAATATTCGTTGTTTGATGCTGAAATTTTTTTAAAGGAAAATAAGCATTAAAATCCTTAAATTGGCAATGTGATAGAAGGTTTAAAAGCACCGTTTTCCCCTCCAAATTGGCAACTTTTTGACTTCTCATCATAATTTCTGTCAATTATATTCATTTCAGATACATGACGTTTTATAAGGAAAATGTAGCAATAAAATAAAAATGTTGGTGATGCCAATTGGAAGAATGAAAGCTGATCAAATTAGGCTTTAAATAATTCTTGTCACGAATGGGTTAATAATTGTCATATTGCTCACCATTCATTTCTTTCTCCTTCTCCCCTCTTATTTCCCAGGATGGTTGCATTTCTTTCAAGGAGTTTATCTGTGCGCTATCGGTTACATCCAGGGGCACGCTGGATGAAAAATTGGATTGTAAGTAGATATCGTGTCCATATCATTCAATCAGTTTTCCATTATTGTGGCAGATTATTGCATTTTATTTCAGGAGAACTATTTGAGGAGAACTGAAAGAGTCATGATGTGGAAAATGTGTGGTGTAGAACTGTGAGATGGAGAGAATACAAGTGAGCTTATGAAAAGTTTGGGTCTGGAAGAAACTACAGTGGAACTTGAAGTGGTTAAGAGAAGTGGGTTGAGATGGATGGGTCATGTGTTGAGACGGGAAAATGATGAGCCTGTGAAAAGAGCGTGGGATCTTGAAGTGGATGGCATGAGGAGCAGGGGAAGACCAAGGACTACGTGGAAAGAAATGGTGAGGAGGTAAAGCGGGGTGGTTGGGCTAAAAGAGGAGGATGCTCAAGATAAGAGAGAGATGGGGGACAGAGTGTCATCATGGCGTGAAAGTCACTAATCCCTCGTAAGAGGGAAGAGGTTGCTTATAATAAACGATGAAGATTGAATTAACTCCCCATCTTAGCAGACTGACCTGGAAGAAATAGGGCTTTGTAAAACAAGATTCAGAAGGTCTTCATGTATAATTTAATTACATGTCAAAATGTTCATAAAATGTATTTTGGATAATTTTTACTCTTTTGATCTTGTGATTTTGTATGCTAGGTAAGAAGTTTGATTACTTGTGTGCATGTATCATGGTGTGCACCATAATTATGAAAGCTTGTAATGATCAGTTGTACCTGGTACATAATACTTTTATTGGAACATGGGCAAATTGTAATTAAGAACTGGCCTGATTAAATGTTTGACACTTTTATTAAATTGCATTGTTCAAGTTTGTCAAGTCTAAAATGTATGCTCTCGACTACTTCTCTTTTAGTAAAAGGTTGAATGATACCTTGAAGGCATCTAATGCACTTCTAATTCGATGATCTTTCCATTATTGTAGCAGTTTATTGTATTTGGTCTCCATCAAGCTCCATCAACCCTTCCATTCAATTAGATTGACCTTGGAAAACATGTCATCTCTATATTAATCAAATATACGTGTACCATGCTGAGAGGTGCCGGTTAAAATTATGACTTCTCTTAGGTGACCGGCATACTACTATTCTCTGAGAGGCACAGCCCCGAAGGAAATGGTCAGTATGCAAGTCACCAATGATCTATAACTTTACTGGTGCCTCAGAGTGATTGCATCATATGATTTATATCCCTCATCGATAAAAATGCACTCAAACTGTTGAAGTCATATCACATCAAACAGGCTCTATACAAAATTTATTCCATTTAATGTCACACATTCAAGATCATAACTTCACTAGTGCCTCGAAATGATTGCTTTATATATATATATATATATATATATATATAAATTTGTGATCAGGTAACATGTACAACAGCTTTGGCAACTCTCTTGGAAATAAACTCATCTGCCACCGACAAAGGAATTAATTAGTTAGGTTTGAAGATTTGTCAGTCTGTCGGTTAAGCGAATTTGGAGTCACTGAAACCACTGGCCCGTCTCCGTGATCTAGTGATTAAGGCATTGGCACTCGTAGCCAAAGGCCCGGGTTCGATTCCCGGCGGAGACATTCTTTCAACCCTTGCAAAATTTCCAAAATGGTAGGACAGCTCTGGGGAACTTTGATTCATACTACGCTATTATTCTCTCAATCGATCTCATATATAATTTATATCCCTCATTGATTAAAATGCACTCAAACTGTCGAAGTCATATAACATCAAAGAGAGTTTATCCAAAGTATACCCAATTTGATAAGGTAAAATTACACAGGACACTCTGGAAACAAAGAAGTATATTCGGCAAGGCTTTTCATTACAACCTGTAATCCGAGAATGCTGATTGGCACATTTGCATGTCCATATGTGCTGATTGGCACAGAACAATGTGCTCAAACTAGCGGAAGAATCGCTCTTTTCAACACAAAAGCTTTGCAAAATTACCCATTGCCAGACTTGATTAGCTGCCTGACAATCCTTTAGACACCCTGAAAGATTCATTTTGTGCTTGAAATCAAGTATGGTAAAGCTTTCCCATGGCAAATACAGTGTAACACAGGGAAATCCTATATGTGGCTCATGAAGAGTTAGATCAGTTTGTATATTCTCAGTCACAATTGCCCCCTTTTCACTAAAAATATGAACTGGTCCTAAAAGGCATCTAGATGCATTATATAGTCCACTCTACTTTTGTTTTATCAGACAGTAAAATTGACAGAATAAAAAGTTTTGCACCCTGTTAGCACATGTTAAGTTTGATGTTTAAATACATATTGAGTAGCATGCAAAAATAGCAAAAAACAAATTTTGAAGGATTCGAAGTTTTTGAGGTTGCACGCTTTGCAACACGTTCCACACTCATTGAATATTCATGATTAAACACACACGATTCCCCTTGAGTGCGTGTCTCTGATTCTGATGTCGTTGAAATAAGTTTTGATGCGTAAAAATTGTGCCCTGGGATGCCTGTACCTTCAGTGTAATAGGCCTTACAATATATCTCGAATGCAGACACTGTGAGCTTCCTGTAGTTAAAATCACATGCTTGATTTATTAAATTTTTAGTCTCTAAGTACGTGTACCACTCTTTTGAAACTTCTATTGGTGAGTTGTTCACACATTCCCATTGTATGACAAGAATAATGATGTTTTTTAGTTGTCAGAATAGACCCTTTTGCTGGTAGACTCCATGTGTACATGTAGAACAAATAATTGTATTATGATACACTAAAGATTTTTAAATATTTTGCATTTAAACAGGGCTCGTACGGGTCAGGGAATCTCTGGAAAGTCAGGGAATTGGAAATTCTTTTTTCTAGAAGCAACAAGTCAGGGAAAGTCAGGGAATTTGTCAATTTCTTCTGGAAAGTCATGGAAAATCATTTATTCAAGATATTTTTCATGTTGATAAATTTGCACTCTGACCAGCCCTGCATTCATGGCACTCAGATCAGCTTTGAAACTCTTTTAATCAGCACACTTTTTATGTAAATTTTACATTACATGTGATCAATAAGTCATGGAAATTTGCATTTATCTGCCCTGGAAAGTCATGGAAAGTCATAGAATTTTGAAAATGTATAAGTGTATGAACCCTGTAATAAAGCAAGGTCACCATCATATAGTATAAAATGATACCTTTGAATTGATGTATTGCTCATTACATATAAAGTTGAATATTGCTGAAGTTATGATCAAATGTAGCATATATTTTATTATTATTTTCCTTTAATATTGTTCTTGATCTTTAATTGCAATTTGCAAATATCTCAATTTGACAAAAAGGGAGATATCGGTTTTTGCATTCAAACTCTTCATTTTTTTTTTCTCTCTTTGGCTGCATATACAGTACATGTGTGCATATATGTGCCACATAACTTTTTATATTATTTGTATGATGTGCTACATAACTGTACACACTGTATGTACAGAAATTGCATCCAGAGACAGGTACCACTAAGCTAAAATTACCCCCAGCTCAAACATGTAGAGTAGAATACAGATACTAGCAGATGGATAAAAGGCATGTGAGATCTGCTCCTTGGTCCCTCTGTTTGTGGCCTCTTGATGGTTGTTTAATGAGAGCTGGAAAGATGATAGAGGAAGGCCGGTGGAATCGTTGTCATAGCAAGGTGATGGTCATGATGGAAGAAGATGGTGATGAGGTGGTATTCATGATGTAGCGATGCTATACTGGGTGTTCCCCCCCCCCTCCAAGGGGAACGGCGGATATTTAGTACTTTACCTTCATAAAGTAAATATTTTTTTTACATCATTGGGAAGCATCTACCGAAGAAGTTGATACCAAGATCATTGAATATGGTAAAATAATTTTGATTCTATGTCTGTTTCTTGGAATATTGTCATCTTTCATATTAAAGGCCAGTCTGACACAATTCTACTCTCATCGGTCGTGAAAAAAAACATGCAAAATTGAAAATGACTGTATTTTAAGAAACGGGCATAGAATCAGAATTAATTAATGAAATTCAGTGATCTTATTCAATGATCCCAATGATGTAAAAAATATATATACCTTTTGAACTCAAAGTACTGAAAATCTGCTGATCCTCTTTATTTGGGAAACTCAGTATATTTGTAGTTCATTGTGATTTTTAGCGTAACAATTACCTGAAAAGTCATTTGTGTGCTGCTAGAATGTACATATAAGAAGATATATCTGAGAAAAAAAACCTTTGCCTTGCATTCTGTGGAACAGATAAGAAGTGTGAAGAAAATAAAATTAATGATAGACTTGACATATGAAACCCAACTTTAAAAGCCCCCCCCCCCACATATATCGTCCCTGTTTTCACGAAGTGGTGGATACAAGGAAAATCACAAATTTTTCAATTTTGAGTTTTTTGCATATTTGGACATCTTTCACTAACATCTTGAACCTCACAGAGTTTCAGACCGTAATAATATCTAATTACATAACTATGGCAATGACGTCAACAAGAAAATACATAGTAAAACGATTTTCTGTTTTCATGAAGTGACGATTTCAGCCGTTCCGTATGTTTTACGTGTGTGGCTAAGTTCCGTCACTTCGTGAAAAAAATAAAAGAGGGCGTCTCTGCTTTGAATACATGATCGTGCACAATTAGGTCAAATGCGGGCTCATCAAATCCCATTTGTTTAACACGCTTGTGGATGAGATCCGTCACTTCGTGAAAACAAAATCACAGTGGGACCTTGAATTTTTGTTTTCACAAAATGACAGCATTGTTCACCTCCTTTTCTTCTAAAATATGAAAGGAATATGCAAATGATTGATGAACATTGTCCAGAATATGCCCTATACAAGGATATAAAATTTATTCATCCTTCATACATTAAACAGCTTGAGATTAAGGTCTGAAACTTTGAAAGCGATTTGCTCAGATCTAACTTTTTTTAAGTTGCGCGCTCATCCGTCACTTCGTGAAAACAGGGATGATATGTTGAGAACCCTAGTTGAGTAAGGGTGAAACTCCAGTGGTACACCTGAAAAATCCCAGTCAGTTATACCAGGAGGAGAGACCCAAGGATCACAATGATTAAGTTCACTTTTCTCCTCCCAGACATAGGTGATGCCAGATACTTAATGATGATTATTACAAAGCTTAATTCATAGTACATGTATTTCATGTTTTTAATGTCCAATTCTTGTTTTATTTTATTATTGCAGGGGCCTTCAATTTATATGACTTAGATCAAGATGGCTTCATCACAAAACAAGAGATGCTGGACATAGTAGATGCAATATACAAAATGGTTGTAAGTATACAACATTCTTCTTTAATGAAATAGTACACTACCTTCTTTATACCGTCAAACCTATGTATAAATACTACGGGGGGGGGGGGGGGGCGACAGGAAAAGTGATCTGTCTGTACAGGTGGTCTTTATGAAGAAGTTCCTTTAATGCATGTTTCATTGAAAATCACTATTCAATAGAAACAAAAATTGTGGTCTTCAGAGACAGGAAGACAAGTGATCTTGCTATTCAGGTGATCACTAAAGCAGGTTGGACTGTATGCCAAATTTTTAATAGTCACAGCATGCCTCAAAAATGTGAAAATATGGACAAATATGGCTATGTTTTCTGTATAATCATAATACATAGCTGTATTCTGTGCATTATATGAATGCTCCATTATTTTAATAGGAATTCATTTGTCTCTTTGTATAAGGAAAGTCCATGCTTTTTGTCAAAATGATTTCAATAAAAGTGGGGAATTAGATTATCATGTAAGGATACTAAACATCTTCATGAAGAATACAGACATCAGACTGGCCTTATTTCATTGTAATGTATAAGTTAATTTCTATTCTCATTAATGCCATTCTTGGAATTGTTCCAACATGTATGTGTATTTGACATAAACAAGGCACATTTGAAACCAAAAGAGATACACAGAGCACTTAGATATATTGGCAACTAGTTTTGTTTCTTGTACTTATGTCACAAACATACACGACATGTATGCTCACAACTTACGCAGTACTAAAGATACTCTGCTACAGCAAACCCCATCATATGAAATAAAAATGATTTCAGGAGACTGAGCATTTGCATGTGCAACCCCCAAACTCGTAGACTGACTTACTGTCAGAAATCAAGAAACCTCCTACTGCAGATACTGTCCAATCAAAACTAAAAGCAGATAGATCTGTTAATTGAACTGCTCATCATAGTTATTGGGAGCTGTTGCTGCTATCCATTGACACAAGGAAGCAACTCTGATTTTTTTTTCAAAAATTGGCTTTTTCTTGATTTGGGGTACTTTATTTTGTGCTTTACTTGGTGAAGAAATTAAGGTCACATGACCCCCAATTTCCAAAATATAGACCTAGCAAAGGAAGCAACTCCATAGATTTCCACATAAAACAGTGACTTAAGGTGCTTTCATACATGATGCGATAGTGTGGTAACACACTGTGGTGCCACACTGTTTTGTCTTCGCACATGGTGGGACTTTGTGTGACCACATATGCTAATGAACGCGCATTAACGCATCATTCTCAATAAGATAGCATATTGTCAAAACTTGCACAAGCAATCTCATGGCAACAATTTTTGCGCTAACTTTTTAGAAATTTGATTTGTGTATCTAGGCAGCAAAAAAAGTGTGCTCTGCCACGGCGTCATTTTTTTGTCGCCCTATATCCCATAGGCTTGTACACAAAAAAGTGTGGTGACACAGCGTGTTACCACACTGTGGCATCATGTGTGAAAGCACCTTTATTTTCTTCATGTACTAAGAAACTCATTCTACGGAGTTGCTGCCTTTTATCACTGGATGGCAGCATAGTAGAATAAATATAAATCAGTTCTACACTTTATTGATTGATATATTTATCATATTATCATATTACTATGTATCAAATGTATTGATTTCCATATTTTATTCCAGGGCAAAATGTTAGATCTTCCACACGATGAAGACACGCCAGAGAAGAGAGTAAATAAGATCTTCACACAAATGGATACAGTAAGCTCAATAGATTTCATTTATCTCATTCTTTGTAAATAGTTTTGCTCTGCTCTGCAAAGCCATCAATCTCTCCTTCCCTCCCACCTCCCTCCCTCCCCCTCTCTCCCTCCCCTCTCTGTTTCTCTCTCTTTCCCTCTCTCTATCTCATTTTCATTTACATACTCAGTATTCTCATTAAACAAATATTTACTATTTCTCTTTCCATCTTGCATCCTTCCACAAGAGTATGTTCACAAGACAGTACCCTCTTAAAATGCTCTGCTATGTTCCATTCTGAGGCCTTGTAAAATCTAGGGATGCCTCTTCTTTTATCGGTCCCTTGCATATATGCTCAAGGTAGCTTTCAAGGTAGGTAGCTTTGAATAGTGGACTTTCACATGAATGGTCTTGATGCAATGTGATAATGCATGCGTGCATAAGGGCCTCACAGCTTTAAAGAGAAGGTTGAGTATAGGGGAATGGTTGAAAATAATTTGTGAGCTTTCCCATTCTTTTTCTGTCATGTAGAAAGAATACTATGATATAATGTAATTACCACATGTGACACATGTAATGATTATTACATTTAGAATCCTTTTACAAAAATTTAATATTAAAGGCATTGGCTAACTTTGTGAGTAGATGATTTAAAAAATTCTCAAACTAAGATGAAACATGTGTATGAGTACTTGTATTGTACTCAAAAACCCTGAAACCAACCATAATTTGGAATGAAAAAGTGTAAGTTAGACGCAAACGGCGATTTTATTATCCTTCGTCTCACGAGACAATCACTAAGAGGACCACTTTGCTTGAATTTTAAAATGCCGTTATGTGCCTCCCGCCGCGTGATACGCCAATACACACAGTATGGTAAGGTGAGTCATACGCGCATGCGCACTCCTTATGTCTATTCTGTGCAACGGATCCTCGTATATTTTTCAAACATTGGTTCACATTTTTGATATTTAAAAATACTTCCTGTGGATATTATACTTTGAAACTTTCAGACTGGTATTTTTACACTATAACCCTTATGTTTATCCCATTTTCAAGTAACAAAACAAGATTTTTTAAAATCATAACAATGTTAACCAATGTCTTTAAGCTATATAACTGTAACTATTATTATGATTTTGTAAATGTTACCTTAAAATTATTGCTCCTCAAACTCCCTTGTATTTGACATAAGATGAGAAAGGCCGAGGCATTTGGGTCAAACATTCGTGCCACATTTCCATATGGTCCCATATACTCATTTCTGTGTGTAGTGCATTTGCCGTTGAGCAATTTCTTATCATTTGAATAATTCCAATACTAGTATCTCTCACTGCTCACCAGTTTTTATGTTCTACATGTACATAAATTTCAACCGTCATTATTAATCAATCTTTTCTACTACCCTGGTTACAGCTTCTTTCAAAATGTACTTGCATTTAACTAGAACTCACTTTCTAATCTTTTGAAACAAAGTATATCTTGTTTTCTAACTTCAAGAGCAGTTCATAAAGTTTGAACTACTTTATCAAGGAGTAAAGTTTCTTTTGAAATGAATGTTGTAAAAAAGCAATCAAATTTGTCCATATAAAAATACATTTGAGGGGAATAATGGGAAAACGAACATTCTCATTTTTATACTATGTTCACGCTGCATACCAGGAGGTACCCTTACTTTGTAGCCAAATCACGTATATATGAAATTGAGTATGAGGTAAACATTCAGCCCATTGATTACCCACCTTGAGGGGCTGAGGGCAAACATTTCCACAACACTTATCATCACTCTTTCTACTCAGTTCTAGCCATGTACACATGGATATCAGATCTGGGCCCTGTTTCATAAAACTTGTTATCAGTAACAACTGCCACATTTCAATGACAAATTTGCTTTCAGCCATTTAGATGCAAGGATTTCAGTAGCTTATAACAGTTATTGCAACTTGTCATTGGTAACAAGTATTATGAAACGGGGCTCTGTTATGAGTGCTAGGATGTCAGACTAATTTTTAAGTCAGGCAACACAAAGAAAGTTATTAACATGGAGAGAAAAAGTGAAAAGGAGAAAACAAAGAGGGGTTTGTGTTTTGGGAGATTTGCTAATTATTTCTCAAGTCCCATTTAGTCTGCTAGAGAACAATGGATTGCATTCATTTGCCTCAACTGCTTTTGTGAAGTGTTGGATTCATGTTTAAGCAGCCCAAACATTCTGAGCGATTTGTGCAGGGCTCATAACTGCATGGAAAATGTGCTATATCAAATACCTTGTGGACTGGATGAACTGGATTGGATTTCACTATATATGCTTATAGCATTTTTTAGTTGAGATGGGGGTCTGTTTCAACCCTCCCCCCTCCCCTTTTCAGAAACAAACCTGCCTGTACTTTGTAAATACAAGTACCAACAGTGCCACATCATGTAATGGTTGCCTCCACATATATGACAGATGGGCCTTTCAGTAGGCAAATTTTAGTGAAGAAAACTCAAACAAAACTGTCCACAAGAATATGTTAAATGTATTCCACCAAATTGGATGGAACAGCAATATCTGCTGATAATTTTTCATCAAAGTTAATATTACTTCGACTCACTTTTGTTTACTTTTGTTGTTTCAGATTCCTCACAAACTTTCACCTGTTGTTTTCTCTTTCTTAGAACAAAGATGGAATGCTAACAAAGGATGAGTTCAGGGAGGGATCAAAGTGCGATCCTTGGATTGTCCAAGCGCTCTCACTAGAAATACCACAATGACAGGAGCCATGCCCCCTAGCAACTGGCGGATGACATCATTGTTGTCAAGGAAGCTGAGCAACTCATTATTGAAATAGATGCTGTGACCTGCAATGCCAAAAGGACTTGTGAAAACCTCTGACCTTTGACCCTTGTGTGCAGTTTTTATGCACCATGTTGATGACCAGACTGTTATGTTATAATCATTTCTTCAAACTCTCTTGCAAAATTTGTAATATTGCCATTGAAATAATCTCATTTTTAGATATTATTCTGTGTGCAAAAAAATTGGCAGTGGTATGATATCACCTCATCTTGTCCTTATCCAGTAAGAAAAAAAAAAACACACACAAAAAAAAACACCCTTGTTTTTATTATAAATAAATGGTTAGTGGTGACAAGTGAACCGCAAAGTTGTGTTAGCACTTAGAAGTTATGGACGTGTGATGCTGAAAACTGCCCTCACTTTTTTTACAAAGTGGTTTATACCGCTGCTTATGTCAATAAGCCTCAAGAAGTAAAACTAATCGTTTTTTTTAATGTGCTCACCTGTACTGGAAGGAACACATAATCATGGTTGGTTTTCTGTATAATTCATGAATATTCAAGTAGTATGAGCAATTCCTTTCCAAGATTTAGCTGTTTGAAGTCTTGAATTAACCACATAACTTAAGATTAGCAATACAAACAACTGTTTGAATGATAGAAAATATAGTCACAAGATTAACGATAATACTAATAAGTTATGCTTTTGTAGCATATTATACAGGGTGTCTCTGTGCACTTAAATGATTCTACCACTTATTCAACATACTTAGGTTTCAACCATTCTTTGACTTAGGAGGAAAACATTAACAAAAAAAAAAAGCAACAAAAAGTTGCTCATAATTTCAAATAATCAGAATAAAATCATAGTCCTCCAGATGATATGAAGAACTTGTGGAAAAATTCAAATTTTTAGTTTGTTAATTCACCAGTCATTTGGCTGTCTATCGCATAGTATGAATGATCATTAAATAGCATAGAAAGGAGCAAACAAAAAATGTTTTGTTTTTTCCCCCTTTTTTCCCTTCGAGAGATGCAGACCCTTTTCAGTTGTCATATTCATTATGAATTAATTTAAGAAAAACAAAGAGTGTCTTTACCATTCCTGGGGGTGTAACATAAAGAGATACAATCAATCTTACAATCAATTGTATCTCTTTAGTACATGGTTTGCTATAGACTTACGATTGATCTCAGCCGTAAGATTGATTGTATTTTTTATGTTACACCCCCCTGGGGTGGTAAATTTGTGTCACTCAAAATATGGTACTTTCTAAATTTTTGTTCCTGTTCCACCAACATCCCAGTTTTTACAATAACTATTTGTTTATCATCTCCATTGGTTTTGCAGGTCTATAACAACTTAGAATCTCAAAGTTGAAATAAATGTAATAAAGTATTTTTTATGTGTCTTTGCTGTAAAAAGGGAAAACAAGTGTACAGAAGTAGATTTTTTGCAATGTTTATATTTGTACAAACACACTGTATATACAAAAATATCAAAAGAGTTTTGTGTACATATATATTGTATCATCGATTTGAGAATTTAATTCGGGTTGTTTGACTGTATGGGCATTTCATTCTAATTTGTAATTTGCGAATTGTGTGAAGTGGTGTATGGTTATATCAAGATTTCATTCTTACAATATTTATTTTATTTGAAAATGAGATATCTGTTGCATTTCATGGCTTTCATTGTATTTATATAATGAATGAAATTAGAGATATAACTCTCAACCACTCACAAAACGTTGAAAATATGAAGAAAGCACTCCAGTTGTGTTATTGTTTGTGAAATATGGATAGTTTGTGTGTGAAATTCTGAGTTACTTTAGGCGTAGTTTCTCTTGAAACAGTTCTCTGCATTGCCACAAGATTGTTTTGATTTGTTTTGTGTGCTTCAGTATAGAGTGATGCACAGCCAATTTTGAAAATCATGTCTTATTATATCGATGGGAGCACTGGGGTATATGTGACCTGCCGCCTCAAAACCACCGATAAGTCGCCAAAATTAATTTTGCTGTTTTATAACTCATCTGAAAGTAGAAATTCTCAGCTTTTCGATGATATATGACTCATCCAAATTGGTCCTCAATAACCCCCTCAAAAACACATTAGATAATTAGGAATCAATAACCTCCAGTCAGAGAAAAGAGCCTTGGAAGTTCGGAACAAAAGAGTGCACAGGAGCTCATCAGCGCTCTTTTGTTTGTGGGGGAGCACAGGAGAGTATTCAATAGTCCATGGCAAAATGGTATGAAGAGATTATCAGATTAGGCTAAAATTTGGCATGTCTTGGGATAAGGACATATATTTCATTTTCTCCCAAAATCAGTTCATTGCCTTGATGAATTTTTGGCTAGGATAGCGATGAATGAAGGTATGATAAAAGCAATCTAACACTCCTTGAGGCTGTCAAGTTGAATCAAGGGAAAATGAGGAGTCATTTTGAAATTGCTAAAAATCTAATTTTTGAGGGCGAATTACGATCCCAAACTTCAGACATGATAGAATAATAATGAAACTACCCATTTCTATCAAAAACTAGAAATGGACCAATCTGACCAAAATGACCTTTCTGGCCGTTTTCTCAGTTGTGATGTGTGCGACTTATTGGTGGTTTCGAGCCGGCGGGTCACATATTGGTGGTTTCTCTGCTCTCTATAGGAGGTCCATGGTTCAAACCTTATTTGGTGCTTGCATTTTTGGACGAGGAGTTTTACTCGTATCTGTCCCTCTCAACCAAGGTGTAACAGGGGTATGAGGCATTGCTAGGGTGATAATAATTGCAGGAAAAGCATATAGAGCAGTATTGGTGCTGATGGGAAAATAACCCAGTTATCACAATATTTTCATAAGAATAAGCCTAAACTATCATACAGAAAATGGATTACCAGCAAAGAGATAAAGGTACTAACAGTCACAGACACTTTCTACAGATCTACTTGGAATTATCCCCCTCCCCACCTAGTTAGTCTCTTTAGTGATTATTGAATTCAGTCTTTTAAAAGGGGTACCTAGTGCTGAAACAATGTTCCTTCATTTAAAAGAGCATGATTTTATTAGCAGAAAATCATCTGCCTAAAGTTTAAAAAAGTCATGTTGCCAAGAAAAACCCAAAGTATGATAAGATTTCAGCCTATTTTTGGCCCCTCACCTGTGTCCCAGTCTCAATTGGATACCCACAATGATGTCATTGTGGTTACCTTTGCGTGCAATTCTAGCAAAATGCGCGCAAGGTATAATACATATTGTAAAATCTTGCATGCGCCACAACTGCAATGCGCGAAGCTGGGTAACCACATCTGCGTCATGCCTCATACACTTTTTTTTTAGGTCAACCCTTGACTAATCACAGATAATTTGCCAAAATGCATTGATTTTGATTGAAAAATCGTCAAATTTTTAATATTATTGTTCTTAGAATTCTGTTTTCGATGATATATAAAAAATTTTTTTTTAAACCATTGTGTAATCATTTTAAAGATTCACAGAACTTCCTCTTTAGATACCATTGCATAAAAGTGCTTTGGAGGGTTTTAGTGAAGCAACATCAGTTATACTGTTCACCTTGTGGAATGGTTTGAATGGATATAATGTGCAGACAGTAAATGAGGTCATTTGCCAATTGGATCATTCAATTTGATTACGAGCATGTGTAGCAGGGCTATTAAAAGTTTGGAAGAAAAATGTAAATGAAGAGAGAATGTAGCCTGTCGTCCAGATTTCAATAGTTTATTTTCCTTTTCATAAATTTAGCATTTAGAAATATACTTTTAAAAAAAAGAATAAGCACTCGTGCATTTTACTGAAGTGTAATTTCATTTACTATTATAATATTAAAAAACATGATTACAAGCTTTATTGAACTGGGGGGTGTTTCACAAAGACTGAGACTGACTCAAATCACACTTAAAGAGGCCAACAAATGGGAAATCATGGGGAAAACGAATTTGCAAAAGGCTTGTTTACTTGTACACTATAATCCGTCCGTTATGTGAGCCCGTCGGACTAATGCGATAACAGTTCGGACAGCACAAAGTTAACCGAACTCAACCTAGTCATACACTTCGGGTTCTCACATTTTCTCAACAACTCTTAAGTGTTTAGACTCTTAACGGGTCTCATCGTGTTCACTTGAAGAAACGTCTTGTATAATGCTCCAACAGTTCAAAATACAAAATATAGTTTACTTCTGGTTTGTTAGTCTAGCCATTAAACTTCATTGCCTTTCCCTGACATGTCGTCGCCGCGGATTACGTAACACCCCTTAGACTCTCCTAGGGAGCTGGCCATGTAATTGTTTTTCCATATGACTAGCTGTTTATTAGCTTTTTCATTGCGCGAAATTTGAAACACGTACAGCAATAAATCACAGTTGTTTAGAATGGATTATCCCTTTTCTTGAAACTCGAGCGGCCGACTGCATTCCCCCTCTCTCATCCGAGATCACCCTGCATTTCCCCCTAAATTTCTCATTTTCTAGCCCCTTTAATTATTGCCGGCCATTCATGCCTCGGTTTGTTTTCACTATCGGTCTCTCAAGGGATGTGAAAATCATGGGCACAAATTTGCAGAATTCACCTTTCTTGTTTTCTTCATCAATGAATTATAAAAAATGTCAATTCTGCAGATTTGTGACCACGATTTTAAAATCCTATGCGAGACCTGTGGCGAAAAAAAAAATGTGGCATGAATGGCCAGCCATAGTTAAGTGCGATTTCAGTCAATCTTACTCTTTGTGAAACACCCACCTGATCGTTTCCAAGCTTTTCCAAAGACATACATATATTCCATTGTAGGTGACAGTAATTTGTTCAAGAAATTTTACTATTAACACACTGCCTACTGGAAATGAGTGACCCCCGTATTAAACCTATGGGAATCAGATAATTCAGTATTCAACGGTTAAAAACGTCCACGTTTCTTCATATCCAGGGTTCCATACTAACTTCTTTGACAGGGATACAGACTGACATTTAGAGTGTGTTTGCATTAAAGCCCTATGTAAAAAATATTGAGAGGGGTTTTTTGTTATTGTTTTTGGTCTTTTTTTTTTTTTGAGGGGTGATGGTCCTGATAACAAACTAGATTTTTGATGTCCAAGTGACCTGAGCACATATCATTGTTGAGCCCTGTTTATATCATGAAAAAAGTTAGATGTATTTGATGAAGCATGGTACCATTTATATTATGGGGCTCCTAATAACAAGGATTTGGGGTGCCCAAGTGTCCCGGGCATGTATTGTTGGGCCCTGTTCATATTATGAAAAAATTGGATGTATTCGATGAAGCACCATACCATTTATATTTTGGATGTCTTGGTAACAAAGATTTGGGGTGCCCAAGTGTCCCGGGCATGTATTGTTGAGCTCTGTTCATATCGAGAAAAAAAAAATGGATGTATTTTATGAAGCACCATACCATTTATATCATTTTGAAATCATAGCATATGAAAATGCTCTCAAGTCTGTTAATTATTGGTGAACTGTAATGGTGATAGTGAAATTGACTGGTTGCCATGATGACATTGTCCAATAAGTCTTTTTCCATGTACAGATAGATGGGCATTAAGGAATCGTGTGAAAATATATGGATTGATTCATTCTAGTTCTCAAAAGTTATTTGTGAAAGCACTTACATGTAGACTAAGAGAATGTGATTTTTCTAGTAATTTTTGTCCTTTGCGGAGAGTTCTTTGCTATTGCTTTAATGGGATATCTTATATTATGTAAATTTTTGCATTGAAGTGATTTATATAATATTTTTGAAATTTTTGTTTATCTGTGCTTATCTGTAGTGACTTGCCTTTATCTGCTATACTTTCTGTGAGAAAATCAAAGAAAATGACTTGTGATTATTCTGCTGTAGGTAAATATTCTGCCTGTTACACATGAATGCTTTTTATTTATCTCTTCTTTAAAAGCTTGTTTTGAAAATTCTAAATTTTTCACACTAAATTTATCATTTCCATTGATTGATTTTCTTTTAAATTATCAATATTTCATGCTTCTACATATCAAAAAGCATATAAATTTTGTTTTGCTTACTTGTATAGACTATGCTATTTATGTATGTCATGTATTAGAGAAGGCTTCTTTCAAATCAATATTTTGCAAAGATTATTTCAAGCTGGACTTGGAGGGTGGAGCTATTTTAATGTTGATTATGATTTTGAATTTGTATGATTATGATGGCTAAAATGCTGAGTGAGATGTTTACATGCTTGATGTATTATTTCTGTTGTAACAGGCACATTGTTTTGCAAAGTATGTTTTATTTTGAAATGCAAGGAATCTTTAAACTTTCAAAAGTATGAAACAGCATAGAAAACTTAAGCCACTCTGTGCATGCATGTATGTATGTCCGATTCCAGTAATTCTTTTACTCTTGAAAATATCCACACATTCATTTTAAGGATACCTGATAAGCCTAAGATTCTCTGCGGATCTTATAATCACTTTTTGTACTCATTGCATTGAGATATGGTTAATGATATTTATTTTTCCTGTGTTGCAGTGGCAGTATTCTTTCAAAGTAGGTGCTTGTACAGGACTTTATGTGTAAATCAAAATTTTTCCTTTGATTCGGAGATGCGATATGCCTTTGTTTCCTTTGATATTGGACTATATGTGGCAGTTACAAGTCTTATGCAAGCATTAGGGGATATTAAGGGATTTTTTTCTCATTTCGGTTGGAGTTATGGAATAATATCAGTCAAATGATTTATTGTGAGTTAGACCTTTAAACTGATTATTTTACGCAAAATATTACTTTTTTCTATTTTTCATTTCAATATTTAATTTTTGATTACTTGTTAGTTATAAGTTACCATTAGATGTTCACTAACTTCAAAGAAAAGAGATTGATAGTTCATAATTTCACTTTGAAAGGAAACGGGAGGAAGCAGTATTGAAACATTTATTGGCTGGGGTGAAAATCGAAAAAAGAATTTATTCCCCATAAATTTCCACTGAAACAAAAGGAGATAAGATGATTATTCTCATAAATTTCATTAGGTTGATAAGGTTTTTGTTTTAATTGTCTTTTGTCAAAATGAAGGAGACGAATTGATTTACAATTCAGGATTTTCAGATATTTCTCGGCTGGTTGGTTGGTTGGTTGGTTGATTGTTAGTTTATTTTACCTGACTGCAAAGAGAGCGTGTGTATGCTTGCAAGTAAGCAACCAAGGAACCGACAGCTTAAAGTCCTCTCTGTGGGACTTAAAAATGAAGATTAATGCCTTATCAAAGAGAGCCTTCGTGTCTCCTAAAAAATGATATACACATAAAACTGAGTCCTGTTGATCTACACTGACACAATATTGATTTATGTATTGTTTAAAGGTAGGATAAACTTAGAAATGTTAGTCTGTCATTAACCAAGGATATTTTTTGTCTTGAAATCCTCCTGCAATAACATACAAACAGTCATGATTATTTCAACTCATTTGTGAATCACCTGAGGTCTTGCAATGGCCAGAAATATGTCACAACTGGACAAGAAGATATCTTTTTAATGCCTAAATTGTAGTTTTATTCATTTGAGCATTTGTGTCATAACTGCCATACTCTCATTATCTGCGTATGTGCCATGCTAGTGTATTTATTCTTTGAATTATTGTGCTATATGTAAGTTGTATTTATCTATTATTTGAAGGCATGTGTCTCTCTGTAAAAGTTGCATCATTTCATTTTATTGATATGGGTTTAAGTTGAATTAGAATGGTACTCTATTATACATCTCCTTTTTAAAATCTACACTCCAGTAATGAAATTATTATTGGTTTGCAACTTTATAATATGTGTGTATTGTCAGAACTGTTATATCTACACATTTAGTGAATTCACCACTTTTTATTATAGTTCATTGTTTACAAATTGTCATGTAAATGTGGATGTATATGACATAGTTCAGAAGAGAAACTCATTCTGATTATTTTGATGCTATTTTTGGTGAACCATCTCTTTTCTTTTTACTTTTTGTTTGTTTTGTTTTGTTTTTGTTTGTTGTTGTTTTTTTCGGGGGGGGGGGGGGGGGGACAATTGAAGACACCCAATCAAACCTTCTGGGGTCAACTCAAGCATGGCTGTCCTGTGCTTGGAAAGTATACCATCTCAATTTCCTTTGAGCTGTTTTATGTCGTTTTTTTTTTTTTTTTTTAATATGTCCCATTTTTATTCACCCATGAAAAGATGGTCAACAAAGTGGTATCAAAATAATTAGAAGTTTCTACCACACCATGTACATATATTTACACTCTATTTTGTAAACAATGGAAAATTCTCCCTATCATGTATGGCTCTCCGATGCTCTATTTTCTTGGGGGGGGGGGGGGGGGGAGGGCATCAGTTCATATGTTGGGAAGGGTATGTTGGAAAGGGTACTTCTGGTACACACAGCCAGGAAATTGATTGGCATTGATAATATTTTGGCGAATGCATTTATTCTTGCAAAAAGTCACTAGTTTGCCTCAATGTAGCCAAGAATTGTGTTTTCATACATTTGCTATTTTAATTTTGGATGCTTCTGGTGAAGAATGATTAAAAATTGCTTGAGATTTGATTCAACAAACAGTCATGCACAAAAAAAACAAGTGTGCTGTGATGACCAGAGTAATGTCAGCTGTATGCAGTAGGGAGAATTGAAAAGTTTTGCCTGTTTATTGATTCACGGAAAATATTTTCATCTGAAAGCGAGAAGGATGTTAACTCCACTAAATGAGTTCATGCTTTCTGACTATTGGTGAACAGTTTTGAACTGTTTGTCATCCCATTTCTGTTTTACTTTGAAAATCAGAGATACAAAGTATTTGACTGAATGTGTGCTGTGAATTCCATGAGTGATATTTGAAATATTTAATTTGAATTCTTTTGATCCAATGATGTATTTCTCTTTCTTTCCTTAATGATTTTTTTTGTTTTGTTTTTTGTTTTTGGTCAGGAATGGACTGGACAGCTCAAATGATTGCAAAATTTTGAATGGGAATGAACTTTTTTAGATTTTAGAACCAAATTTTTAGTAGTATTTATATGGTCACATTTAGAGAAAGTGTGAATTGCCTTTTTTATCCTTCACCCAGTTTGATACATGTAAATGTAGGTATTTATATCAACTTTACAAAATGAGTTAAAAGATAATGTACATATTTCATACAAAGTATCAGTGTCCAAGTGTTTGCATTAAGTTTTCAGTATTGTTGAATGAATGAATGAATTTATTTCCATTTTCACATCATTTCCATCAGAATCTGAATAAACTTACCATAAACAACCTACATGATACATACATACTTATCGGCATAGGATGATTCCAATTGAGTGGAAATGAGGTGAGCTACTGAAAGCATGGCTTGTAAGATCTGTAGGCCAACCGTACAAATCATAAATAAACAACATAACATTAAGTTTGTATGAAAAATATAAAATACAAAACGAAAACAAGAAAAAGAAAACTAACAGGGACTATTTACAAGACTAGCTCATGTCATGCATTAATGACCGATTCAAGAATTAACATTAACTTTCTCAAACATTTCTATCCTTTCCGTCTCATCATTCTCTTTCACTCTCTCATAATCATTTCTTTCTGATTCAGCAACATCTCTATTTCTCACTCCCTCACTCTTTCAGCATTATTTCTCTCCCTCTCCCTCTCCCTCTCCCTCAGCTTATCTTTCAGCATCATTATCCCTCCATGTTTATCCCAGCATCATCTCTTTCTCTCTTTCTCTCTCTCTCTCTCTCTCTCTCTCTCTCTCTCTCTCTCTCTCTCTCTCTCTCTATCTCCATTTCTCAGCATTATTATCCCACTCTCATTCACTCAGCATCATATCTCTTACTCTCTTAGCATTCTCTCTCTCCCTCTCTCTCACTTATCTTTCAGCATCATTATCCCTCCCTGTTTATCCCAGCATCATCTCTCTCTCTCTCACTCTTATCTCTCTTTCTCATTCAGCATCATCTCTCTCACTCTCTCAGCATTATTCCTCTCCCTCTTCCTCAGTTTATCTTTCAGCATCATCATCTATCTGTTTCTCCTGGCATCTTCATCTCTCTGTCTCACGCAGCATCATCTTCATTTCTCTCTCCTTGTTCCACCTCTGAATATTCTTTCCTTCTTCCTATCCATCATTCTCCATTTACCATTCCTTTACTCACCCTTGCACCACCCTCTGTCTTTGTTATATTATTAATCAAAAAATGTGAATATTTCAAGTCCTCTCTCTCACTCTGTTCCCCTTCTGAATTTTTCTTGTTCCTTCTTTGTGTCCACCATTCTTCCATTTACTATTCCTTCCCTCACCCTTGCACAACCCTCTGTCTTTGCTATATATTTCATTCAATTAGAAAATTTTCATTCTTTAAATGAATCCAGACAGAACACATAATTTAGACATAAAATAATCATATATTGAAATATTTTGACTGCAGTGATCATTCACAATTTTGCCACCACATCGTAACATAAAATGATTTACTTATACGACAAAGGTTTACAAAAAATGCAATATTTCACATCAGGCTACTACATGTTGGTCATAAAACAATTCTCCTGCTAAAAGAAATTAATGATATAAATGTGTTAAATGGAAAGGTTTTTATCCACTTGGTCTAATACTAGCTGGTCTAATTTCCAGATCGTCTAACATCACTACGGCTAAACCCATTTGGTCTACTATCAATTTGGTCTAATTGCCGTTTGGTACAATCATCACCCACATGGGTCAATTGTCATTTTGTCTAATGATCATTGCCACTTTGTCTACTTAGTTTTCCTCTTGTTGTCTACTGACCATTTGGTCTATACCAGTTTGTCTAATCAGATAGACTAAGTGGTGTTAGACCAATGGATATTAGACAAAATGAGCATAGCCTAACTGAAAATTAGACGAACTGGTTGTAGATGAAATGGGATTAGACCAAGTGGGATGAGACCAAGTGGCAATTCACCAATATACAATGGAAATTATCTTTATTGTTCCAGTGGTAAAAAAAAAAGAATTTTGCTTGATTCCGAATTCAAACAGAAGCATGTTGAATATTTGTGGTGATTAGAAAACAATGGATTTGCTAATGAAAGCGTCGATCGTGTCTTCCAAAGGAACCCCAGGAATGTAGAGACCTACATGCATGAATGGTACAAGGAGACGGTAAAGATTAGAAAATTCAATTGATTTTATACACACTCACAGGAAGGGGGATAGAGCAGGAAGAAGAGACCGAGAAAGGCGAACAGGGGAGTGGGAGAAAGGAAGGGAGGGGGGGGGGAGGAAGGAGGGGTAGAAAGAGAGCAAGAGAGAGAGAGAGAGAGAGAAGATTGAATGAGAGTGTGATAAACCAGATCAGAGAATGTATGACAGATTGAGGGAATGACTGCAAACTACATGAACCCTACTCATCATGAAAAACAAAGGGGGGGGGGGGGGGGGGAAGAAAGAGATGTAATGATCCTGTATCGACCAATCCACAGCTATATGTACCTTTAGCCACTGAAAAACAGCCTAAATCACAACAAATCATTACATGTATGAGAAATGATATGCCACTTAAGGAAGAATGATGGTGAAAACATTTTAAAGGGTATGTTCTCAAAATCTACAGGATAATTCTTCAACACTTTTTCACAACTAGTAAATACATTCAGAGACTCCAACCCCAAGGACCTCTTCATTGGGAGATTCTCCCGCCGAGACCCCCTAGCAAACGGGAGACTCTGACTCAATGTGCGAGTAGCCCATATCACCAGCGCAAAGCACAAAATTCCTTGTGGCCGGAGGCCACTTTTAGGGTTATAGAAGCTCTCTGATGTTATCCTAGGGTTATTTTTGAGCATATGACAATACTAAATGAGGTAAAATCCAATTATTCAGATTCATTTTTTCAAAAAGGTGGTTGGACGGGAGAAAAAAGAAAGAAACACAGCTAGGGCGAGAGAAATTCAAACTCAGCGGGAGAACGGGAGATTTTGTGAAAATGGACTCAAAGCGGGAGATCTTCCGCTGAAAACCGGAGAGTTGGAGTCTCTGTACATTCAATCGTTGCACGAACATGACAACAACATTGCCACTTCATTATTTCGCCAACTATTGGGGGGGGGGGGGTGAAGGGGAGGGAAAGATTTGAAAAATAGTGAAACATATTCATACCCTGTGCTATACATTCCTGATTAAACATACCAATAAAGACAGAGTTTATTCCAAATATCCACCAAGTAAACTTTTTTATGTATTATGAAAATTGCCAGTGGATGTAATTGCACAAATTCATCTATGGCATCATACAAGCACAGCTGATAATGAAGCTGGAAAAAGCAAGATATATTGTTCAAAATAAAGAATATATAACAACTAATCAGCAGAAACAGAGAAAGGTTAATTTTTTATACAATGCATCATAATGGAATCAATCAGCCTTTAAATAACCACATGCAGCATTATAAAATCATCAAAAAGCAGTCATTTTGACCTGATTAAATGAAATCTTAGACATGTAAAGCCTACCACACTATACGATTCTACCGCGACCCAGTTTTCAAACAAATGGCATTTTGTATTAAATATGAAAGTTTAAACAAGTAAAATTATTTGGAGTTTTGAATAATAATAGGAATACTAAAATTGAAATTTTGGTTAACAGCAAGCCTTGTGGTTGGAGTATAGGCTAAATCGGCTATAAATTGTAGCCAATCGCAAGACTGCTATGATGTCACTACAATTTGGAATTGAGTTCGCTGTAATTCCTACAGGGAGGCTCACAATAGCCTGGAATTTTGATTATAGTATACATACGACTATTTAAAACTTTGATTTTTAAGATTTCACGTGTTCCAATGTTTATATCAAATGCTTTATCAATTTTTTCAAAGATCGGATCGCAGACAGATCGTATAGTGTGAGGTGGGATTTAGGCTAAAATCAACTATAATCTATATTTGAAGTAGAGAAAGTGTAAGTTCTTTAGTGTTTTTGAAACCATAAAACAGTTTTTTTTTCTTCTAAATTTATCACATTAAAACTAGCTTTAACTTTAAGTGTTAATGTAGTTCCATTGGATCCAAAAATCCACTAGGAATGTTATGTTATTTGGCCCTTTAGCTAAAATATGTAGGCTGTACTAAGAAGACCTACCAAGAGCTGAATTACTTTGCTTAACTTAATATAAGACTTCCACAGTGAAAAGCTGACCAGATCATTAGAAATGTGACAAGCTTCATTCAATGTTTTATCAATTACCATCTAATATAAATACTCATTAAATCAAGGAGATTGCACAAATTTTCATTTTTTTCAAAAAATACCATCACCAAGAATACATTAAACTGATTTAATGCAACTAGAGAGAAAACAGCTGTCATGAAGTACAAGATCATAAATTTGTAGATTCCAATGGCAAAAAATCACCGCACAAACACAATTAGTTCATTTTAAACGTTCTGTGTAAGTTGTCTTTGCGTTGTAAAACCTATACGCATGCAGATTTATGCAAATTATGCAAATTGCTCAAGGTTGCTGGGCAACCAAGCTGAAAATCTTCACAAACTACATAGGAACCTAAATCAATGAAAAAACTTCAATGGAAAGAACTTTTCTAGGTTACACTGCTAGCTAAATAGGACTGTCTAACTGACTATATATGTGCAGGGGCGGCACCAGGGTATTTTGATAGGAGGGCAAGATGACCCATAGGTCAGTTTATTATGTTTGATCCATGAACAAAGAGTTTTATGATAAATTATAAAGAATTTTATGATAAATAGTCTGGAAAATTGGCAGCATGCAAGTACATTCACATACATCAACTTCACGCCATTAATATTTGTGACATACACGAGAAGAATCAATGGATTTCAGAAAGTATATTATTACAAGATTAACAGCAGTCTAAGTATCAAATAAAATGTGTAAAAAGGACAAGTCTGGTAATAATAATAATAATAATATTCTGGATTTATATAGCGCCTAATACATCTCCAAGAGAGTCTCTAAGCGCTTTACAGAAATAACACATCTCAATGCCCACTAAATATCTGAAATGCAAACTACACCACATCAGTAACAATAAACACATACATTTGCAAACAGCAAACCTCAGAAACATTACAAATTAGCAAATACAAGCACGGAACAGTGATACGTATATCCACAATCTCACAAGAACGTATTCACCAACATTTCTTTAGCATGCACATCTTTTGATGAAAATATTAAGCAGACTGACCAATATCATCCCTTTCCTCATCTCCACTTGACAGAATACCAAACATTTTATCTGAGTAAAGACAGGTACATGTGTATAAATCTGATCAACTTAAATTTAGTCATGGCTGACCCACAAGATGGGCTGCTTACGATTTTCTGAATAAAAGAGATAAATTTGTATGGAAGTGTGAAATTTTTCAATACATAAAAGCTTGTCATGTAAGCACCTTGGCTGTTCCAATCCGCTAGTGTATGCATAAATACCAGTATATGTACTTTCTACTGCAATGATTACAAAGTCTGTAGCACTAAAAACGCAATTAATTTGCCTATCACGGAATCAACGTCTAGCTATTAATCCTAAACCTGCAAAAGCTTGCTACTGGCATACATGTATATCTTATTCACTAAAGTTACACGTACACATAAATATACAAGTTAAAAATACAAATCTGATGCTATATATATAAATATGTATATGAAAACTGTAATAAAATACATATTGGCACTACAATTAGGCAAACTACATCAGTTTAACTATAACAAGATCAAAAACATGTCATATCTAGTACCAAACATCATGCTAATTATATCTTTTACATGTACACATTACACGAACATAGAAGAATAAACATTTGGAAAGAACTATAGAATACTTCTAACTGATGCCTATTGACTTTACTTTTGGTGCAAAATGTTGATTCAGCTTTGTCCCAATTAGAAATATGGAATGACACATGGCAATAGCTACACAAAAGTAAGATTTGATGTGATTTTTTTTTTTTTTGAGAAACATAATGTAATTTGTCTTTCAAAATAGAAAATGTAACATAATGTCAAATAAAATATTCCCTGCTCTCTGCTAACTGAGACAGAGGTATACATAATGCAGAATGCAGAATACACTAAGTTAATGTCCATATTCACTCACTTGACAAATTTTGCACTTCAATTCACTTTATTTTTATACTGAAATACATATTTATAACTTTATATTCATATATCTATCTTTTGTGACCAGCAGACAATAATTCCCACGTTAATACTGAATTTGACCCGACACTTCAATGATACACTTAGCATCTGGCAAAAGATGGCACAAAACGTGTTTCATTGCTTCAAGACCTGTGAACTTACAGCGAGCAACATACTCATGTGAACCTGGTGCAGGCAAATATGTGCACAATATATATCTTTGAATAGCGCCACTTGTGCTGATGGTTTTACTTGAAAGCTTTCAGGCAACAGCATATTATTTGTACATCATAGACCTCACATGGTTCTACATAGCTTAGGGCAACTGTAGACGACAGGTCATCATCTAAGAAACCAACTAACATCCATACCATTCACTACTGATACTAAACAGCACTTTTATTGATGCCTCTGCCCTCCCCCATGCCCCATCCCCTGGTCACAAAAGATCAGTTTTATTTTCACTACAAGCACACAATTATGAGGGGTTTTTTTGGTCAAATATTGAGATTTTTACTGGTAGAATACATCCTTCTAAACTGAAAGGAGTCATAATATGAGTTATGTTATTAAAATAACCAATTTTCAAAAGTATGCTTTTCAAAAGCAATCAAAATACACAATATACCCCGATCATGCCATTTCTATTGCACATAATACATAGGGATTACTCCTAAATGATGTTTTAGTTACTCTGAGTTGCTGAGGTTCTCAAAAAAAGCTTTTTTTGATGATCTTAATACTGATATAAATGTACATTTTACAAAAATTCAATCATATGCCCAATTCTATCTGATCGTTCCTAAAAGCAACTTATAAAAATAATCGTAACCATGAATGCAGAAATATTAATTGCAAATATACCTAACATATCATGGGAGAAAGCATAACCTTTTCAAATGAAATTTAGCTGGTGAAATAAGAGATCATGATTTCCAAAATATGGCTGTTTGAATGTAACAATTTAACAATTTATAAGACAAGACCTATTCATCCAATCACACATTTACAGTAAGTGGCACGATAGCAACCTGATAACAGATACCTTTGGGGTTTGTTTTATATTTTGCTTGTGGATGGGAATGAAATGTGAACAAATCCATCTAGTCAGTAATTCTATTTGGACCAAATAGCAACAGAAATAAGCATTTCACAGATTTGCACAGATCTTAGAAACAATGTATCCTGCCATTGTTAACTGATCCTGTCATTTCACAATGGAGCCTCATTAAAAACAGTGAACATTTATTCTGAGTGAAAATAGTAAAAACTTTTTAAAAATGGAACCAGCATGCTTTCTGGATATCTTTTATCCACAAACTTGTTACATCTTGAAATTTCTATCATAAAAAGTCCTAAGCACACCGCACACTATACGATCCGACTGCGACCCGATTTTCGAACAAATGGCATTTTTATATTAAATATGAAAATTAAACGAGTAAAATTATCTTATTTGAAGTTGGGAATAATGACAGGAATACTAAAATCAAAATTTTGGTCATCTACAAGCCTTGTGGATCGAGTAAAGGCCAAATCAGCCTCAAATCGAAGCCGATAGCAAGACTGCTATGACGTCACCACAATTCGGAATTGACTTCGCTTTTATTCCTACAGGGAAGCTCGCAATGGCCCAGAATTTCGATTTTGGTGTTTAAACGACTATTCAGAACTTTGATCAGTAAGATTTTACATGTTTGAGTGTTCATATCAAATGCTATAACAAATTTTTCCAAAATTGGATCGCAGATGGATCGTATAGTGTGCGGTGGGCTCTATCCATCAAAACAAAATACTAGTAAGTGTATAAAAACATGAATGGCAAAAATAAAACGGAATGATGAAAATGGAATGGTCCTGACATGCATGAGGCCCTGGAGCACGGAGATGAACTTGTGAATTCTTGGGTGTCAGTTGGTTGGTTATGATGTCTAGCGCCCTCTTTGTCTGCTCAAGGAATGAGTTCTCTCTTTCCTTGCTGATCATTGGATGGTGGGTCTGACAATGCGATGTCTCCTCGCTGCTGGGCCATGTGGGCATTCTTAACAGCATCACCCCTGAAAAAATAAATAATAGACAGAAATAGATATTAATAATACATGTAGGTAAAAATAGAGATTTAGATATGAATATCTAAGATACAATTTTAGATATCTAATATGAAATAATAATAGCAATAATTACAATAATAATGACAATAAAGTTCTTATCTATATCATATAATGATGATGCTACTACTAAA
>CM057167.1:20122514-20139283 GCA_029962745.1 Echinometra lucunter
TGTTGAAAGATCTGATTACAGAGTGGATCTCTCTCATAAGGAATCTGCTGAAAATCTAAAGCATACGAGAGAATTCATTCCAATGAAAGAGTTAAAAAACTTCAATGGTCAAGATACCGCTGATGCTCACCCTATTTTGTACTAGAAAATGACGCCAAAACACACTGCTTCGCCAACCAAGATCCCTGCACCTCCTCATGTAGTCGATATGAAGCCTCGGGTGAAGTGTTCGTGGATAACATCCTTTACCAATCCAGTGATGTCATTCCCATGAAAACAACGACTGGGCCTTCCGAACAGAAAGCAGATAATGCCCACCTGTATTTTGTTCTCGAAGAGCAGTCGTGTGAATCCAGCGATAGTCCTTGCTCCGCTTTGCCACTCTTTAATTCTCACTGGAATGAAGATTCTGGCCATGGCCTTGCAGGGCATCTGTACGAAGATATCGATTCAAGGTTTGATAAAAGATATACCCAGTGATGTGTTATTTCTAGCAAATGCCAAAAGCAACCACCCGAACTTATTCATGGACATGATGGATAGGACATAGAGTATGGTTAACTGAAGGCTATCAGAAAGCTCCCAGTTTTACCCTTTGCTTCTGCGTTTGGTAAGTCGGCGAAAAAGATAGAACTTCTCAATATTTTGAAACGCAGTTTTTAAAAATGTCACTGTATTTTAATCACACAATTACCATTTATTGTAACTTATTTTTTGCGGGTGAGGTGCTGTAGTTTCTATACTTTTTTAAACGAAAGCTTAAATACACTCCACATGAAAGTTTATTCACACTTATTGCATCATTATTATTTTCCTCTTCAAATTCAATTTATATATAAAACAATAATATATGATAATCCATCCACTTTAAAGAATTTTCCATATGAAGTACCGCCTTATAATGTATGATATATGTATGTATTAATTTACATTTAGTCAACGTGTAAATTTTCTTATGTTTGTACCCGTGAAAGTGGTTCCATTCAGTCAGACCACAAGAAAGTCATAAGCCAGACAAAATACGTAAACAGGAAGGTTCAAACCAACTAGGAAGGAAGTATCCCCACACCCTGCACCCTAAAGTTCAGTATGGTCCAGGGTATAAACATGGTGCTCGTGACATGCTCCATTATGACGTCAATTAAAACATTTTTTGATACACTCACATTAAACTTGCTTGTGGTCTAGGATGTATAAATTATATTATACACTAATGTAGATATATCGCTTGATTGAAAAGAAAAACCACCATGATTATCGTAAAATGAGAGTGAATTTACAAAAGAGATTTAAGTAAAAAGTTGCTGAAAATAGAACATGTATCATCATTTTGCTTAACAATTACTGCTAATTAACTCTTCTGTCAATATTTGTTTCAGTTTTAGTCTCAGTTTATGGTTTCATATTTCACACATTTTCAGACATTTACAATATTTGACAGTGTTTTGAGAGCTTATAGAAAGCATACAAACAAGCAATATAAGAGGTACAAAGGAAAGAGTAAATTCAGAAAAAAAATAAAACAAGTTAAGTACCCCATATAAATATAAGTACATGCAGTATTAATCAAGAGTGAAATGTGAAGGAGCCTAAAAAGAAAGCTAGGCTTGTAAAATATAGGCTCCTTTTTTAAAGAAAAAATAGTGATGTTTCAAATTATAATGGCAGCGAGCTAAGCATGACAGATCAAAATGAGTATGAATATGAATAAAAAATTTGTGTCAAGAAAGAAAGAAAAAAAGTCACTTTCATTAAAGCAGATATAGATATAAAAAACAATGAATGAATAAGTCAGCATTTCCCGTACGCCGTGGCAAAGAGACTTATCAAAACAGTAACACTTACGTACGATTTGTTATAAAGGAGATACAATATCTATGATATATTTATGTAAATTTATATGGGATTACGCACAGCTGTATGCCAGTGCTATAAAGTTTGTTTTGCCGCATAACAATTATTGCGTGAAAAATATGACTTGCGTTTGTTCTTTTGAATTAAATGAAATGAATAAAACTCATGTTTATTTCCTTATGAAACAGGAACATTTGTTTAAAATGTACATAAATGCAATATTATACAAAGAAGGTGGCGAACAACCGGAAAATTCACTTATCATGCTTATAGCTGCGGTTAGATTGAGGAAGCTAGGCAAATATAAGAAATTATGTATTTTGTGGTTCAAATGATATGGTGGCTTATTATCTAGTGTCATTGGCCATGTAAATTCACGGTTTAAAACAAGTCACTAAGACAAATTGCGATGATCAGCTTGGACACGGTATTTACGATGGCAAATTGACACGACTCTTGTGTACAAATGTAGCTTCCTCATGTTTTCTAATGTGTTCAACAACATATATATTAGTGTCAGCTTATCGACTGACGGAGAATATGAATGTATTTGATTATATCGTGATATCTTTTGATTCAGAAAAGAGCAAGTGCGTGTGTGTTGTGTGCTTGTGTGTTGTTTACTTATTTACTCATTCACACGCTTGTTAAAAATTCATTTTAGATGAAACCATATATCTAACTTAGAGAAGCCAACTTTCTTCTTGATGATGATGTAAGCATGATATTAACACATGTTTTGATGATTTACGGATGATTAAACACTATGTGCAACATTGATTAAAATGTGCATACTGCTTTGTGGTTGTGCGTGCGTATGTGTGTGTGTGTGTGTTTGCGTATAAAGGAACTGAGAGTGAGAGTTGAGAGTGAGAGAGATAGACCAAGAAAGCGATGCAGAGCTGAAATAACTATGTAACTCCAGAGAAAACGGATTGCATGGAGGAAGGAAATGACATAACATCTGTGTGTGCATGGTGAAATGAAAGAGAGAGAGGAGAGGATAGATTGGGAGAGAGAGGGGAAGAGAGAGAGAGAGAGAGACATGAGAGAGGGAGCGCGGTAGAGAGAGGAGACAAGAGGTGGTGCGGGAGATAAATATGATAATAAAGATTGGAGAGGTGGATGTATAAGGAGAGAGACTGGAATAAGAGGGAGATCTGGGCCCCCGTCTCATAAAACTTCTTATCAGTAACAACTACTACCATTCTTATGACAAATCTGCTCTAGCAATCAAACGCGAGGATTTCAGTAGCTATACCAGTTCTTGTAACTGTTATCGATAACGAGTTTTATGAAATGGGGCCCTGGGGTGGAGAGAGATGATGAATGGAATAGGAGAAAAAGAGGGTGGAGGAGAGGGGTTTATATCGCTAACCGGATGAGAATGAGGTAGTAGATGAGGTCAAGCGGAGTAGAAGGAATTCCGGAAGGAGGGAATGGGAAGCGACTTGGATAATCACATGGTGTGATTGATGCATTCATTTTTGAAAATTGAATCCAGACGAGGAAATGGCCAGCTATATCATTGATACCACAGAATAATATAATAACAAAACCTTTCATTCCCCTGACGTATCAGTGTAGCTCAAACGATTCAAAGCTAAAAACAGCATATTCAGTATAGCTAAAGGAATACCATTTTTATGACCGTATTGCTACGGTCTATGTCTAAATTCTTTGGCTAGCAAGCCATGCACAGAAGAGATTAAGACGCGTAAGGTTCCATTTTGGCTATTGGCAACCATTATTCTGCAGAGAGTGACCATGGTGACCTTCTGCTTCTCTTTAGTTTCTTTATGTTGCTTTTTTCCCGATATGTTAAAGCCTCTACCTCTGGGCTTAATTAAACCTATCCTTTAGCTTTTTACATCATTTCGTCGAACATAATGTCCGTCGAGAAATTTTTCACCTGAAAGTGCTTCAGTGCACCCTGACTCCCTTCAGTTTTATTCTCTTTAATGCAAAAAGACACCACAGGTTAAAAAAAAAGATCGATGTCTCAAGCCTCTGTTAACGAAGAGAAGAAAAAAAGTAACATACTTTGACACCTAGAAAGCGGTACATACTCTTAACATAGTACTGTGTAATGCAAGAACCATTCCTTTTCGACTGAGAGAACTTAATTTCCTGATATGCATAGGTACGTCTTGACTCAAATCATCAATGTCTCTGGCTTCCGTTAGCGACACTTCGAAAAAAAGGCCATGAAAGGTGCATAATCTTAACATGTATGTGATCCCGTTTTATTCAGGAACTTGGAGAGACTCTTTCTTGACTGAGCGTCCTTAAGGTAGGCGTGGCAATCAATTAAATGCATCTTGGATCAACCCCTAACTTACAGCACCGGTGTCATCCACACATATTTAACTCAGCTAACATGGCTAATGCACTTCCTCTCCGCTGAAGAAGCGCGATTCACAAAACGTGAAACACGACGCTTCCAGTCACACCGACGAGATCAGCACTAGCTGCTAACTGTAAGGGCGCATTTAAAGTGCCATTCAAAGAAAATCAAAAATATTGCAAATAATGCAAATAATATATCACTAGAAATTGGTAGGCTAATTAACGGATGGCAATCGTACAAGGTTTACGTCAATTTCTTATTGGGTAATTAAAACATAATACATATAAAACTACCTCCCATGCATCTGGGATATACGAGCGATTCACCCGCAAAAATAACGATATTTTTATGAAGTAATTAAAATGAACCAGTCCTGTCCAAGAAGACGACATGCCATAAAGAATGAACATGATTGTAATGCAAATTTTTCTCAAATTATAAAGAGTGGCCGTATTTCACACCATTCTGAAATGGAAACAAAATCGATTTTAATAACTTTTGTAAATATGCAGGAAGGTTAATGAACAAATAAACAAAACAAAAAACAAAAAAACACTTTCAAATTGAAAAGCCCGCTGAATGACAGCATGGACGGTATTCGTATATATTCTTGAAACGCCGAACATGCCGCGGTGTATTCAGCTGAAAATACCATTGCGTCTTATTTTGTTTACAAGCGACCGATTCCTTAATTTTTAAAACGCTGCATTTTTCATCAAAATAATACCATGCGCAGAGTTTGGAGTGAGGCAATAGATTGAACATTTAGACTGACGCTAGTGAAGTAAGAGAAATATCTGAAGAGAAGATGACAAAACAGGCACTGAAAATGCGTGAGATGTTATCATAATATGGGATATCGTATGCTTGTGCAAATTATATTTAACTGTGATGTCACACATCTCAGCAGCGTTCGGAGAACTCTGCAGGTGCTATGTTAGGGCTGTATTTTAACGTTTTGTAATTGATAATACTCATTACTTCGAATGTTTCCAAGCTTTTAATTTTGGATAACCTTGTCTAGTCAAAGCTTCACCAATGAAATTATGAAAATAAAGTCATTTTTTAAACCAGTGAATATCTACTTCAACTGCCAAGCGAGGATCAGGGTTTTAGAACACACATTTTTGACCACTGCTGAACAGTTCTTAGTTAAGAACTCTTTCTCCACGGGAAAACTGTGTTTTGCATTGAAAAGCACTTCTCTCAATATGTTCGGGAGCTTTGTAAGTAAGGTCATTATTATGACTATATACAAGGCTCTCTTGCAAGGCAACTTTATGCACTGAAGATACTTTCCTTCAGTTCAACAAAATCAATTACTTGACTAATGAATGAATTAAATATTCGCTATGTTTTCGAACTGTGTTTCTGAAGATTACAGGTCTGGACAATGATTGGTTTTTTTTAATTAAACGTGAGCAAAAACGCTGATTGTGGCCTGAAAATTATCATATTAAACTAATCCTAAATATAAACACATCGATAGTAGACCGAAAGTGAAATTACTGCTCTGCTTTTCAAAAGGAAGGAAGTAACATTTCATGGAAATAGACTTTTTTTATTATTGATTCGGCATATTTGAGGCATCCTTCCTTCTACAATCTGTATATATGAAGCTTTGCTATGCACTTAATTGATTATCACAGAAATTAATTAATGAATGATTTTATTATTTCTTTTTCAGACTGAAGGTTTCCACATCTGAATATCATTATATGATGCCTATTCCACTGCAACGTTTCCTTATATAGTTTTAGTATAGGCAGGTCCATACCCATATTCCGAATTTATATCCCTTTGCCTTTGACTATGTTAGAAAAGTTGAAGCACGGGTAAATCACAGAAGATGCATCAGATAACTGAGTTATTGCAGTATCATAAAGCCTAGGGATCCTTAAGAAATACGTTATTTCTACGGCGATATCATTCAGGTATTACTTAGGATAAGAGGTAATAACCATGACAACAAGGTTGTAAAAAAAAGGAACAGTTAGAGGATTTTCAATGTGAATAGTGATATCTAAACTGTTTTTTCTGTGCGAAAGGTTGTATATACGAAACTGATTTTTGCAAACTTTTTCTCTGCCAGCTTAATGCTTGTATAGTGGATAGTTTTATTAGACATCATACACACTAAAATAAATGGTCCAATTTTTCACCCTTCAAATGCAACACGGACAGCTCCCAAGGAAGTATTTTGCACCATTAAGGGTGCAGTTAGCTACATTTTGCACCCTTAAGGGTGAAGAGTTGTACCCTTTAGGGAAGGTGCAAATTTACACCCTTGAAGGTGCGTAGTTGCGCCTTTAATGGTATAGACGGGCATTTTCGGGTGCAAACAATTACGACAGGGTGCATCTTTGCACCTTTTTCAAGTAGGGTACACAGATCGCACCCCAAAAGGTGCTTCCATCGTTGCATTTAGGGTGCAGAAATGAAACCTAAGTGTGATTCTAAGTATGTATCTATAAGCTTATCTCAAGCAAAGTGATATCTAACCTCCAAACAGAGCCATTTAAAAACTTTTTTTTTTCCTGTTCACAGAGATGTGTGGAAACTCTCCAGACTGTAGATCACAAGGTATTTGGTCCGAATCCCAGTCTGGCACTAAGCCCTTTGCCAAGGCACTAGTCTACATTTTGTCTGTCTCCACCCAGTTGTAAAATACCTGGGGGTGTTTCACAAAGACTAAGACTGACTCAAATCACACTTAATTATAGCCGGCCATCCATGCCTCGGTTCGTTTTCACTATCGGTCTCTCAAGGATGTGAAAATCATGGGCACAAATTTGCAGAATTCACCTTTCTTTTCTTCTTCATCAATGAACTATAAATAATGTCAATTCTGCAGATTTGTGAACACGATTTTCAAATCCTATGCGAGACCCATGGCGAAAAAAATGTGGCATGAATGGCCAGCCATAGTAAAGTGCGATTTCAGTCAATCTTAGTCTTGTGAAACACCCACCTGGTTGCCATAAGCGTTATAGTGCAGTGGATATGATATAGAAGTAGCAATTATTATTACTTTTTTTATCATTGTTATTTTTAGCCGTAGTAGTATTATTATTAATATTGTTATTGTGTTTATAATTATTATAATCATCATTATCATCATTATCATTATTATTATTATTATTATATTGTTGTTGTTGTTATTGCTATTATTATCATTATTATTATTATCATCATCATCATCATTATTGTTGTTGTTATTATAATTATCATCATTATCATTATCACAATATATTAACATAATCAATATGACAAAAGATTATAAATAAATAAATAAATAAATAAATAAATCATAATCATCATTATTGTGTGTAGTTGTGTTGTTGTTGGTTGTTGTTGTTATACAACGATATTAAGGATTCGATCTTTTATCTTTATCTGTTTTTCCTGACATTTCTGTAGTTATACATTGTCGTGAAGAACACGCACCAGGTTAGCTATGGGCAAACATATTATGACATGTATTAAATACAGATCAAATCCTAGCTCTCGAATGACATGTTCAATAGATTTATGACATTATCATTTTCATACGGCACATTATATTCCCACCTGAAATAAAATACTGAGGTGACAACCTGCGTCATTTTACACATTCGTTTGCAACCTTGATTTCAGATTTGAAATTCCAATGCAAATGCATGAGATGAATTTTTTTTTTTGGAAGATGAAGTATTCATATTTTGGTTTTTAAATAGGTTTCGCGTGATGTGTTGATGATACCGAAACCAAAAGCCATGGTGATGATCCTTTCAAGTACATGGAGTTCGTACTTCACAGTGTGATCTGCGCTGTAAAGCTGTCGGAATTTGAAGTATTCTCTTACTTCACCTTATCATATTATGATTACCATACAAATAGATCCTCTAATGGCCAGTATGACTCCATGTTCCATGCTTGAAAGAGAAATGAATAAGGCGAATAAGGGGAGCTCTACATAATTACCCTGTAGCATATCTAGTACAAAGGGAAACCAGCATTAACTCCCCCTCCCCCTCCCCCTCGCCAAGTGGATGGGTAAAGAGTAAAACTGAGGACGAACCATAAAACTCGTGCTACTTACAAGGGATGAACATAAGTAACTGCTGCCAAATCAGGTAAGCACTCTTGTAGGCAAGTACAACAAAGATGTAGATTTCCATTGTTGTTATTATAACAAACAGAAGTCCTAACCAACAAGATACATTTCAGATAGCACATTGGATTAATGTGCACTGGTGATGATGATGATGACGACGATGATGAGGATGATGGTCGTGCTGATGGTGGTGGTAAAAATTGTTAGGAATCACCACTTAAACATTCAGCGATGCTTGGTAAAAAAAAAAGTCAATGCTTAATCTGGAACGGAAAATGTTATCACTGCATTATGAGATTTTTGCTGTGTGGGGTGGGGGGTGTGCGTGTGCGTGTGTGAGGGTGTGTGTGTGTGGGAGGGGGTTGTGTGAAGGTGGGTCTGGTGTTGTGTGCGCATAACATATAACTTCTTTTAAAAATTGTTTTAATATTCATCCAGCCACTTGGCGCGAGTGATATTTTGCAGTCTTCCAAAGATTGATTGTTATTCAGTCATGCCTGCAAAGATCCAAATGAAAAGGGTACCAATAAATGCTGGGAGGATAACTCTACCAAGACATATCATGAAACCCATGAATGAATGTTCATACTTCAAACAAGACAACTTCAAAATGATGGGACATTTGATGGGACACTCTGTAGAAAAGGAGCTGTAAAGCAAAAGCTGTAAACTGCCTAAAGACATTTTCGAAGAACATCTTGAGTGAGATGATCTGCTGGAAGTAAAATCGCGAACATCTCTGCAAATTTGTCAAGATATTGAATAGTTACAGTATACAATGATAACATTTGCAGCCGTGCTGCTTCTATATACCAGTGCCGAGATTTCGACGCCAAACACAGAAGGACAAACTTGACTGGAGCAACGAATCAGAAATGATTTTGTCAGAGGCCAATAAATTGTCATTATTTACAAGAGAGTGCCTGTATTGATCGCTGAGGCGGCCTCAAAGAAGTTGTATTAATGCCTTAAGAGAGGAAAGCTGGTCAAAAATATATGAAGGACTACGCAGGTTTTTCTCCTTTTCCCTTTGCTCGGAATTAAAAGGTACTATTCTGATCAGGAAAATGCTGGTGCGGTGGTAATAAAGGTCGGCTAGATCTTTGGCCTTGAACTTCGGCTTTTAGAATAGGGACGATAGATTAGAGTGATGTCCTCTGGGAAATAGAAGATCTTTGTTCTGTTTTATCTTTCAGTGGAACCTAAACTAAGGCTAGTAAAGGTTTGAAATTTATCTGAACTCCGAGGTGATTAGTCATGCATGCCGTATAAAGTTCATTATAATTATCTTCTAACATCTAAAGCATGCAGGTTTATATTGAATTCGTATTATCTGATTATCAACAGGGTATAAATCTTTTCATAATTTACAGTGTCCTTTTTCTCCTCCCTTCTCTCTCTCTCCCTCTGGATTACTGCATCTATATCTATCTATCCCACTATTTCTCTCATTCTCACTCTTTCTCTCCATTTCTCTCTTTCTCTCATTCTCACTCTTTCTCTCCATTTCTCTCATTCTCTCATTCTCACGCTTTCTCGCAAGGCTCTCATTCTCTCATCCCAATCGGCTCTCAGGGCTCTCCAGGCTCTCTTCTCTCCAGGGCTCTCATTCTCTCATCTCTCTCGGGCTCTCATTTCTCTTTCACTCATTCTCACTCTCTCTCATTTCTCTCATTCTCTCTCACTCGGGCTCTCCATTTCTCTCATTTCTTTCATTCTCACTCTTTCGCCATTTCTCGCATTCTCTATTCTCACTTTTCTCTCCATTTCTCTCATTCTTCATCTCTCTCTTTTCTCTCCATTTCTCTCATTCACTCATTCTCACTCTTTCTCTCATTCTCTCTTTCTCTCATCTCACTCTTTCTCTCTCTCTCTATTCTCTCTTCTCTCATTCTCTCTCTTCTCTCATTTCTCTCTTTCCTCTTTTCTTCTCACCTTCTCTCTTGCCATCTTTCATTCTACCCTTTCTTCTTCTCCTATTTCTCTCTTCTTTCATTCCTCTATCTTTTCTTCATTCTCCTCTGTCTCTCAATCTCTCTCTATCTCTTTCTCTCTTCTAACTCTTTGCTCTCCATTTATCTCCATTCTACTCCATTTCTCTACTTTCTCATCTTTTCTTTCTCTCCATTTCTCTCCTTTCTTCTCATTCCACTCTTCTCTCCATTTCTCTCTTTCTCTCATTTTCACTCTTTCTCTCTATTTCTCTCTTTCCCTCATTCTCACTCTTTCCCTCAGTATTTCTCTCTTTCACACTCTCTCTCTCTGATTTCTCTCTCTCTCTCTTTCAGTCCCACTTTTTCGCTCTCTTCCTCGATCTTTTTTCTTTCTTTCTATCTCCCCCCTCTCTCTCCTCTATAACGTTTTAATTCTAACTCAAACTCTCCTTCTTTATCTTCATCTCTCTCTCCCTCCTCTCATTATCTTTATGTGTTCCCCATCTCCTCTCGCTCTCTCCTCTCACTCTCTCCTCTACTTCTAGTCACTACTTGCAACGAAGTAGAAGGCAGATCTAAAAATATCTCTACGACAGGTTTTGAAATCCTGTTCCACCATGATCCCAAACCAAGAGGAGATGAGCAATTACATTTTCGCCGTCAGCAAAAAAACCAGCTTATCACGGTTCTGTCCTAAACCATGGCACCTCTTCGGGCCAAAACATGGGTTCGGGTTCGTGTCGGCAGGGCATGCCCTCTCTTGTGAGCACTTCAAGGTGAAATGAAATGCTTCGTATTTCAAGAGTTTGGTTTTATGTTGTCTTAAACATCTCGCTTCTTCTGAAGACAAGACAGAGCCGAAAGTGCCTGTGTCTGCTCGTCATGCAAGTCATGAATTATCCACACCCGTTTAGTTTTCATGAAAGCAAAACGAACGGATTCGATTTCGGATGGCAAGCCGGAAAACTCGAAATACTGGGGCGCACATAGATCAAATACGTCATTAGTGCGAAGGCAAAATGCACAGAAACTAAAACATGTAAAAAGAGAAGGTGAATTTGTATTCGCATGATTCGTGTCCCCTGATAAAAATCGAAGCTTCTGTAACATGGGAAATGTGTATCGTGGTTTGAAGCTCTTTTTCACGCTAAATGCTTAAAAGGAAACTGTATCCAAAATGCGTCATAACATGAATTATCTAGGTCGTGTTTTCGTATTTTGTGCCACTGACTGTGCTCTTGAATCATTCAAATATGTTGAATGAAAATGTTGGAAAACAAACCATTTTGCATGAAAACTGAAAAGGACTATAGGATTTTAATCTGCTTTTGATGCATATAAAAGACACCCTGTTGTAATCTTTCGATCAATAGTTCCTATACCTCCAAGCTTAACGTTTTTTGATATGGAAAGCCAAATGAATGTTATGATATTTTGAATACAAAATATTTTGCTCAGCAAAGTGCATTCAAAATTTTATACCCAACTAAATTCAAGGATGAATAAATATCCTGCCCCGTCTACGCCAACTGACAGTTTGATATTTTGACAAATCTATTTGATTTATTACAGGGTGACTGAAGCACATTGAAATGCAAATCAAATTTTATAAAAAAAAGACGTACCTTAGCAATGACATTGTGTCCAAAACTGCGTCATTTATTTTTCTGCACGTCTACTTACGTTTTGCAACTACGACTTCATGTCACTATACAGTATAATACCCTATTCTTTCATTTAAAACCTAAATTAAACTCACCTATGGGTCCCCTTGCACCCCCCCCCCCCCGCCCCTGGTCAGTTATTACCCTAAATGCTTTGAAAACATGAAGTTATCAGGGTGAGGTATGTTATAAAAAAAAACCTTTTCCTTACGTAATCGAAATAACATATAATTTTTCTCATTCTCCGTAATACTCAATCAGGATAAGATTCGAACATACTATTGCGTTTTAATTCTAGATTTGTTTAAGTCATAAACTTATTGCTCCTTGTTACGTAATAAGGATAAGATATGATCTCCACTATTGCTCCTTGACCCTTAATTAAGATAAGATATGATCTTACTAATTGTCCTTTGCTCGTAAACAGGATGAGATATAACCTTAGTATTGCTCATTGCCCGGTAATCAGAATAAGATATGAACATGTTATTGCCTGTATTTTGTTTCAAAATCTTGATATCTATTATTCCCCAGTCACGTATTATGTTGTACAGTATAATCTTCTGTATGTGTGTTTTTTTGTTGTTGTTTTTGTTTGCTTGTTTGTTCGTTTTTGTGCAGGGCCTTAAAAGATAACAGTGTTTAATCACTGACTATACTCTGGATAAATAAGACAAATACAATAAAAACGAAAACAAAATAAATTGCTCTTTGCACGTAATACGAATAGTGTATGGACCTACCATCGCCCCTCGCATCGTAGTCAGCTATTGAGCTATTACCATGACTACTCCCTTGCTACGTAAAAAATAGCATAATGGTTGAACTGTTTCGGGTGATACTTTTGTAGATGAATATATTTCTGTCTTCATGCACATAACTTGTCTCTCGAAAACATATGGATAGATTGCTATATATTCTTATATTCTTTACTCTCAACAATATAAATAATTATATTGACGCAGCTGCTGAAATATTCTGAAAATGATCGATGATACTGTGTGTAGACTGCATAATTTGCGGTATATAACAACTGGGCTGTGACGAGAATATAATTACAGAATGTCTACTTCACGATGCGATCTGCGATCATTGCTAAAGTATTTACTCAAGTCTCAAAATCAGAGCGCTCATTAAATTTCGCGCATTAAAGTGGAATGATGTATTTGTTCCTTTGCTTTATAAATCATATAATTCCTGAAGCTGATGATACATATTGCCTGATTTCATTGTGAGAGAACAATGATATGCATCAGTGACGTTAAAGCCCATCACTCATTTGTAGCAATGATGGTAACAGAACTCGATTTTTATCCGTTTTTGAAACGTAATTGATCATTTTTTGTCCAGTCTGTGTAACCGACCATTATACTTTCTTCAAACAATGGTTTACATTTTTAACATTTGAAAATAGGCCTACTTTCTGTCGATATTATACTTTGAAATTTTTCAGAATGGTATTTTTTAAACTGTAACTCTTGTGTTAATACCATTGTCAAGTAGCAAAGTGAGATTTTTTTAAAATTCTCACAAAGTTAGCCTTTACTTTAAAGATAGAAAGTACAACTGACAAATAATTTTTTTTTAAAGAGGACACTAATATTTTTTTTTTAAGAAAAAGAATAAGAATGTAAATCACGGAGACCGCTTAATCAGAAAAAGGGTCAATATAATCCTCAAAAAGGCATATTATCATGCTATTGCAACGGAATAAATAAATGTTAATGATAACGTTGTATAAAGGGCTGCATAAAGCCTACGCCCTGAAGCTCTATAGGTTGCCGAGTGACATGTTGTAAGCATTTTGTTATCAAATTATGAGGCAATTATATGGATCTCTTACTTAGGGGCCCTTTATCATGTTCACTTCAAATGCCTATAAGGAATATTTTATAGGGTGGGGAAAACCCTTTAAACTGAGAGAGGAATGGGAGAAGTTAGCCGGGAGTAGCTCCAGAGGGCATGGGGAGAGCCCGCCCCTTCACACAGTTGAAACACAGTGAAAACAGAAACAGAACGGAAAAGTGGGAAAGGAAAGTGAAAAGAAGAGAAAAGAAATTTTCGCGATACTTCTCCATGATAATTACTGGGGACCATATCATTCAGATTTTATCTACCAAGGAGACCGATACTTCCCTCCCCCCCCCCCCCCCCCCCCCCGCCCGTGATGTCTGTGCCTCCATAATCATGGTAATTGTTGTAGCCGCGCCACGCCACAATGATCAATAAAGGGGTACATTCTTAAACGTGATTGTGAAGGGTATAGGAGAAAGTCACAGAAAATGAATTATTTAACAGTTTAAGGTACTTTTTTACATTATCTAACTGGATGATTAGGTATTCATTCAATTTTGATATAAATGTATAAACTAACGCATCATACGCATGTTCTGTGGTGTCCAAGGGGTATAATCCCCCCCCCCCGGATTTTTTTCTTTTGTACTGGTCAAAAATTCAGATCTTGTTATTTACTTTTGTGAAAAGATTGCCATTTAGATAAGAGTAAAAGCAAAATTTCAGTAGATATAGTCAACACCTCATAAGCATGATAAATGCAGATACCTCGCATGCACTTTAACTCCGACAGGGTTTCCTAACAATTTAATAGTTATCAATCGTTTTTCCTTTTTCAATCGTTAATAACCATTTTAATTTCTCGTATGGTTTTCAGGGCCTCTTACGTCTTCTGACAAGATATTTTGAATGATCAACCTTTTTTCTTCATTGAATCTTTATGACACCAAATGCTCCTATACATGCAGGAATGAAATGCCAGTGAGGGCAATCCTTGGAGTAGGCCTAATCTGTTGAAAAAATAAGCCCACTTCTCTGCCTTCGTAATCGTGGTAATCATTCACCAATCGCCTTTATTGGACAAGTGGGTCAATAAAGATAGATTACCATGGCAACGGAAATTGAAAATGAAATTGAATTGTAAGTGAATTTCCCTAGATTTGCGAGATAAGTTGGCATGGAAAAGAAAACGAATCCCAAACATGCCAAAGTAATCGGGATTCGTATCCATGTTTAACATAAAAGAATTATTGACTGAAATAGATTAGAGTGACATATAAATTGAGCCAATTACAAATGCAGCTCAAATTATTTTGATCCCTCCAAAGCTGTCATCATCTAGATGTCTATAAGTTGAAATCTGTTACTAAATGGAGAGTTGTATATCGGACAACGTTGTTACTAGATAATACTGGGAGTTTAAAAAATCGAGAGAATTTGGGGTAATAATGATAATAATGAAGTGTTATATACCTGACTTTAGGAATCTTTCCTTATCATGTCATCTGATTGGTTAAAAGAGAAGTGAAATCGTGATTTCAACTTTGCCCGTATAATTCACTATTGCCCTCAGGCAAGTGAAATTTTGCTGTGATCCTCATTGGTTACGTGTAAAATCTTATTTTGTGCTGAGGCGCGGATACCTTAATTTCGGTGCGATTTGATCACTAAAATTTAGGTTACTTTCGCAGAGAATGGTGATCTATCTCGATTATCTCAGATTTCTTTTTAAAGCTTGTTAACGTTATTTCTGGTACGTAGCACATTCTTTGGCTCTTATCTTATTACGATTTCTTTAAATGTTTCGGCATATGGACGATATTGACTCGGCGAGCCTCGGGTCATAGCAGAATTTTAACGCAACTTTGAGCCTGTAGAAACAACTAGGCTGCTCATAGCAGTCTTATTCCTTTCTGGTACATGGCATATTACCATCAATATGACTTAAAGGCTCCATGTCCTTCCGGAATTTGGATATTATTACCCTGGCTTTAGCCAAGACAGCCGTAGGCGAGTGCTTTCAAGGAATAACTGTTTACCACCTATACCCACCTCCACCTCCTATGTCTCGATGAAGTGTGGTAAAATGTAGATTGATGTCCTGCCCCGGGATGTTAGTGTTGTGGCATGGGAATGGAATCCCGCACCTGGTGGTTTACAGTCGCATACTCATCACTAGACCTACAAACACAACAAGTCATTTGACTTAATTTCTGAAATAATTGCGTGTACAAATGGGTGTATGAGTGTTCGTGCAGTGAAAAAACGTGATAAAAATCAAATGAAGACCATCTAGCTATTGGTTTTCTTTTTTATTGGACCTTTAATGTGTTACAAATGTTTCAGGTTAAGGTGCATTATTACCATTTTCAAATAAACACTCCAACACTTGTTTATGCTCTGTAAATATACATGTCCGTTTTACTTTGACTGTGCTACCTGTTACAGAAAAACTGGAATCTCTCATCCTTCTTGCCGTTTCTAATCATTTCAGCGTTTTTCCGCTAATCTTGTTGGATAATGGGGACTACTGACACCGACCCAGAAAAATAAATGGATTCCTCCGAACCGACATCAAATTGCTGAAAGATTTTTTACCCGGAAACAGAAATTTTCCTATCTCTCTCTCTCTCTCTCACTTACTTTCCTTCGGATTGGCCACGTTCGATAATGATATGTGACAATAAATATAGCTCCCAGGATCACTACAAACTAATTTGCCACCAATATTGGCGGAAAATTGACCCACTCTTAAATGGAGGTTATGATTTGTTTGGCCACACATCCGTTGTACAGACAAACAGTGTTAGCATAAAAGTGATAAAGCCAGCATTATGAATGATGAGGCTATACTGTTGATTTCTACACTTTTCATTAATAAAAGCACTAAGAGCTAGCAAAAGCATAACTCTACATCTGTCGCTCTTACCCAGGTGAGGGTCATGGGTACCGGGTAAGAGAACATCCGGAAAGAGCCTATCATGCGGGGCTAAAGCCCGAGTAATAATGTAACTGAAGAGCACTATGCAAGAACAGAATTAAAGCTGATGAGGCTACCCTGGACAATAAGGTTAGAA